>OY740769.1:5000-1205000 GCA_963513935.1 Aphrophora alni
TTGTAGAACCGTTAATTTTTATAAAAAAAGAGTTTTATAATGTTCTTATGTATACAAAATTACACCATGATAACTCGACAACTCTAAGAGTTATAACGGTTTGAAAGCGCTTTTTCTCTATCATGAAGTTAAATCTTTGTTCACTTCACATGCGATATCTCGAGAACGGTTCGACGTGGAGATACCCGATTCATACCATCAGATTCATAAAGTTGCGCTCTTTCAGAATATATGTAACAGTTATGTGTAACGTATTTGAAAAAGCACTGAAAAATTGAAAAAGAAATTTTATTTGAGTTAAAAACCGGATAAAAATCATTTTTGTAGAACCGTTAATTTTTATAAAAAAAGAGTTTTATAATGTTCTTATGTATACAAAATTACACCATGATAACTCGACAACTCTAAGAGTTATAACGGTTTGAAAACGCTTTTTCTCTATCATGAAGTTAAATCTTTGTTCACTTCTCAAGCGATATCTCGAGAACGGTTCGACGTGGAGATACCCGATTCATACCATCAGATTCAGAAGGTTGCGCTCTTTCAGAATATATGTAACAGTTATGTGTTACGTTTTTGAAAAAGCACTGAAAAATTGAAAAATAAATTTTATTTGAGAAAAAAACCAGATAAAAATCATTTTTGTAAAACCGTTAATTTTTATATAAAAAGAGTTTTATAATGTTCTTATGTATACAAAATTACACCATGATAACTTGAAAACTCTAGGAGTTATAACGGTTTGAAAACGCTTTTTCTCTGTCTTGAAGTTAAATCTTTGTTCACTTCACAAGCGATATCTCGAGAACATTCGACGTGGAGAGACCCGATTCATACCATCAGATTCATAAGGTTGCGTTCTTTCAGAATATATGTAACAGTTATGTGTAACGTATTTGAAAAAGCACTGAAAAATTGAAAAAAAAATTTTATTTGAGTTAAAAACCGGATAAAAACCATTTTTGTAGAACCGTTAATTTTTATAAAAAAAGAGTTTTATAATGTTCTTATGTATACAAAATTACATCATGATAACTCGAAAACTCTAAAAGACGTAACGGTTTGAAAACGCTTTTTCTCAGTCATGAAGTTAAATCTTTGTTCTCTTCACAAGCGATATCTCGAGAACGGTTCGACGTGGAGATACCCGATTCATACCATCAGATTCAGAAGATTGCGCTCTTTCAGAATATATGTAACAGTTATGTCTTACGTATTTGAAAAAGCACTGAAAAATTGAAAAAGAAATTTTAATTGATGAAAAAATAGGGAAAAAACATTTATGAACATCATGAATTTTTGTATAAAAAGAGTTTTATGGTGTTTATATGTATACCACATTATATCATGATATCTTTAAAACTCTAGAAGATATGAATTTTTTAAAAAGACTTGGTTTATATAGCCCCTTGAATTCTAGAAGTGCGGTAATTTGCCATATACTGCAGTACTGCGAAATGCCGGACACTAAATTTGAAGGAGTAAAATTTTTATAAAAAACGTTATATCTCTAGAACGGTGTAACATAGAGGAACGCGATTCATACCATCAGATTCAGAATTTTGCGATCTTTCAGAATATATGTAACAGTTATGTGTTACGTATTTGAAAAAGCACTGAAAAATTGAAAAAGAAATTTAATTGAGAAAAAAACCGGATAAAAATCATTTTTGTAGAACCGTTAATTTTTATAAAAAAAGAGTTTTATAATGTTCTTATGTATACAAAATTACACCATGATAACTCGACAACTCTAAGAGTTATAACGGTTTGAAAACGCTTTTTCTCTATCATGAAGTTAAATCTTTGTTCACTTCACATGCGATATCTCGAGAACGGTTCGACGTGGAGATACCCGATTCATACCATCAGATTCAGAAGGTTGCGTTCTTTCAGAATATATGTAACAGTTATGTGTTACGTTTTTGAAAAAGCACTGAAAAATTGAAAAATAAATTTTATTTGAGAAAAAAACCAGATAAAAATCATTTTTGTAATACCGTTAATTTTTATATAAAAAGAGTTTTATAATGTTCTTATGTATACAAAATTACACCATGATAACTCGAAAACTCCAGGAGTTATAACGGTTTGAAAACGCTTTTTCTCTGTCATGAAGTTAAATCTTTGTTCACTTCACAAGCGATATCTCGAGAACAGTTCGACGTGGAGATACCCGATTCATACCATCAGATTCAGAAGGTTGCGCTCTTTCAGAATATATGTAACAGTTATGTGTAACGTATTTGAAAAAGCACTGAAAAATTGAAAAAGAAATTTTATTTGAGTTAAAAACCGGATAAAAATCATTTTTGTAGAACCGTTAATTTTTATAAAAAAAGAGTTTTATAATGTTCTTATGTATACAAAATTACATCATGATAACTCGAAAACTCTAGGAGATGTAACGGTTTGAAAACGCTTTTTCTCTGTCATGAAGTTAAATCTTTGTTCACTTCACAAGCGATATCTCGAGAACGGTTCGACGTGGAGATACCCGATTCATACCATCAGATTCAGAAGGTTGCGCTCTTTCAGAATATATGTAACAGTTATGTGTTACGTTTTTGAAAAAGCACTGAAAAATTGAAAAATAAATTTTATTTGAGAAAAAAACCAGATAAAAATCATTTTTGTAAAACCGTTAATTTTTATATAAAAAGAGTTTTATAATGTTCTTATGTATACAAAATTACACCATGATAACTCGACAACTCTAAGAGTTATAACGGTTTGAAAGCGCTTTTTCTCTATCATGAAGTTAAATCTTTGTTCACTTCACATGCGATATCTCGAGAACGGTTCGACGTGGAGATACCCGATTCATACCATCAGATTCATAAAGTTGCGCTCTTTCAGAATATATGTAACAGTTATGTGTAACGTATTTGAAAAAGCACTGAAAAATTGAAAAAGAAATTTTATTTGAGTTAAAAACCGGATAAAAATCATTTTTGTAGAACCGTTAATTTTTATAAAAAAAGAGTTTTATAATGTTCTTATGTATACAAAATTACACCATGATAACTCGACAACTCTAAGAGTTATAACGGTTTGAAAACGCTTTTTCTCTATCATGAAGTTAAATCTTTGTTCACTTCTCAAGCGATATCTCGAGAACGGTTCGACGTGGAGATACCCGATTCATACCATCAGATTCAGAAGGTTGCGCTCTTTCAGAATATATGTAACAGTTATGTGTTACGTTTTTGAAAAAGCACTGAAAAATTGAAAAATAAATTTTATTTGAGAAAAAAACCAGATAAAAATCATTTTTGTAAAACCGTTAATTTTTATATAAAAAGAGTTTTATAATGTTCTTATGTATACAAAATTACACCATGATAACTTGAAAACTCTAGGAGTTATAACGGTTTGAAAACGCTTTTTCTCTGTCTTGAAGTTAAATCTTTGTTCACTTCACAAGCGATATCTCGAGAACATTCGACGTGGAGAGACCCGATTCATACCATCAGATTCATAAGGTTGCGTTCTTTCAGAATATATGTAACAGTTATGTGTAACGTATTTGAAAAAGCACTGAAAAATTGAAAAAAAAATTTTATTTGAGTTAAAAACCGGATAAAAACCATTTTTGTAGAACCGTTAATTTTTATAAAAAAAGAGTTTTATAATGTTCTTATGTATACAAAATTACATCATGATAACTCGAAAACTCTAAAAGACGTAACGGTTTGAAAACGCTTTTTCTCAGTCATGAAGTTAAATCTTTGTTCTCTTCACAAGCGATATCTCGAGAACGGTTCGACGTGGAGATACCCGATTCATACCATCAGATTCAGAAGATTGCGCTCTTTCAGAATATATGTAACAGTTATGTCTTACGTATTTGAAAAAGCACTGAAAAATTGAAAAAGAAATTTTAATTGATGAAAAAATAGGGAAAAAACATTTATGAACATCATGAATTTTTGTATAAAAAGAGTTTTATGGTGTTTATATGTATACCACATTATATCATGATATCTTTAAAACTCTAGAAGATATGAATTTTTTAAAAAGACTTGGTTTATATAGCCCCTTGAATTCTAGAAGTGCGGTAATTTGCCATATACTGCAGTACTGCGAAATGCCGGACACTAAATTTGAAGGAGTAAAATTTTTATAAAAAACGTTATATCTCTAGAACGGTGTAACATAGAGGAACGCGATTCATACCATCAGATTCAGAATTTTGCGATCTTTCAGAATATATGTAACAGTTATGTGTTACGTATTTGAAAAAGCACTGAAAAATTGAAAAAGAAATTTAATTGAGAAAAAAACCGGATAAAAATCATTTTTGTAGAACCGTTAATTTTTATAAAAAAAGAGTTTTATAATGTTCTTATGTATACAAAATTACACCATGATAACTCGACAACTCTAAGAGTTATAACGGTTTGAAAACGCTTTTTCTCTATCATGAAGTTAAATCTTTGTTCACTTCACATGCGATATCTCGAGAACGGTTCGACGTGGAGATACCCGATTCATACCATCAGATTCAGAAGGTTGCGTTCTTTCAGAATATATGTAACAGTTATGTGTTACGTTTTTGAAAAAGCACTGAAAAATTGAAAAATAAATTTTATTTGAGAAAAAAACCAGATAAAAATCATTTTTGTAATACCGTTAATTTTTATATAAAAAGAGTTTTATAATGTTCTTATGTATACAAAATTACACCATGATAACTCGAAAACTCCAGGAGTTATAACGGTTTGAAAACGCTTTTTCTCTGTCATGAAGTTAAATCTTTGTTCACTTCACAAGCGATATCTCGAGAACAGTTCGACGTGGAGATACCCGATTCATACCATCAGATTCAGAAGGTTGCGCTCTTTCAGAATATATGTAACAGTTATGTGTAACGTATTTGAAAAAGCACTGAAAAATTGAAAAAGAAATTTTATTTGAGTTAAAAACCGGATAAAAATCATTTTTGTAGAACCGTTAATTTTTATAAAAAAAGAGTTTTATAATGTTCTTATGTATACAAAATTACATCATGATAACTCGAAAACTCTAGGAGATGTAACGGTTTGAAAACGCTTTTTCTCTGTCATGAAGTTAAATCTTTGTTCACTTCACAAGCGATATCTCGAGAACGGTTCGACGTGGAGATACCCGATTCATACCATCAGATTCAGAAGGTTGCGCTCTTTCAGAATATATGTAACAGTTATGTGTTACGTTTTTGAAAAAGCACTGAAAAATTGAAAAATAAATTTTATTTGAGAAAAAAACCAGATAAAAATCATTTTTGTAAAACCGTTAATTTTTATATAAAAAGAGTTTTATAATGTTCTTATGTATACAAAATTACACCATGATAACTCGAAAACTCTAGGAGTTATAACGGTTTGAAAACGCTTTTTCTCTATCATGAAGTTAAATCTTTGTTCACTTCACATGCGATATCTCGAGAACGGTTTGACCTGGAGATACCCGATTCATACCATCAGATTCAGAAGGTTGCGCTCTTTCAGAATATATGTAACAGTTATGTGTTACGTATTTGAAAAAGCACTGAAAAATTGAAAAAGAAATTTAATTGAGAAAAAAACCGGATAAAAATCATTTTTGTAGAACCGTTAATTTTTATAAAAAAAGAGTTTTATAATGTTCTTATGTATACAAAATTACACCATGATAACTCGACAACTCTAAGAGTTATAACGGTTTGAAAACGCTTTTTCTCTATCATGAAGTTAAATCTTTGTTCACTTCACATGCGATATCTCGAGAACGGTTCGACGTGGAGATACCCGATTCATACCATCAGATTCAGAAGGTTGCGTTCTTTCAGAATATATGTAACAGTTATGTGTAACGTATTTGAAAAAGCACTGAAAAATTGAAAAAGTAATTTTATTTGAGTTAAAAACCGGATAAAAATCATAAATGTTGACCGTTAATTTTTATAAAAAAAAGAGTTTTATAATGTTCTTATGTATACAAAATTACATCATGATAACTCGAAAACTCTATGAGATGTAACGGTTTGAAAACGCTTTTTCTCTGTCATGAAGTTAAATCTTTGTTCACTTCACAAGCGATATCTCGAGAACAGTTCGACGTGGAGATACCCGATTCATACCATCAGATTCAGAAGGTTGCGGTCTTTCAGAATATATGTAACAGTTATGTGTTACGTTTTTGAAAAAGCACTGAAAAATTGAAAAATAAATTTTATTTGAGAAAAAACCCAGATAAAAATCATTTTTGTAAAACTGTTAATTTTTATATAAAAAGAGTTTTATAATGTTCTTATGTATACAAAATTACACCATGATAACTCGAAAACTCTAGGAGTTATAACGGTTTGAAAACGCTTTTTCTCTGTCATGAAGTTAAATCTTTGTTCACTTCACAAGCGATATCTCGAGAACGGTTCGACGTGGAGATACCCGATTCATACCATCAGATTCAGAAGGTTGCGCTCTTTCAGAATATATGTAACAGTTATGTCTTACGTATTTGAAAAAGCACTGAAAAATTGAAAAAGAAATTTTAATTGATGAAAAAATAGGGTAAATAACATTTATGAACATCGTGAATTTTTGTATAAAAAGAGTTTTATGGTGTTTATATGTATACCACATTATATCATGATATCTTTAAAACTCTAGAAGATGTGAATTTTTTAAAAAGACTTGGTTTATATAGCCCCTTGAATTCTAGAAGTGCGGTAATTTGCCATATACTGCAGTACTGCGAAATGCCGGACACTAAATTTGAAGGAGTAAAATTTTTATAAAAAACGTTATATCTCTAGAACGGTGTAACATAGAGGAACGCGATTCATACCATCAGATTCAGAATTTTGCGATCTTTCAGAATATATGTAACAGTTATGTGTTACGTATTTGAAAAAGCACTGAAAAATTGAAAAAGAAATTTTAATTGAGAAAAAAACCGGGTAAAATCATTTTTGAAAAACCGTTAATTTTCCTAAACAAAGAGTCTTATGATGTTTTTATGTATACAAAACTACATCATGATAACTTAAAAACTCTAGGAGTTATAACGGTTTGAAAACGATTTTTCTCTATCATGAAGTTAAATCTTTGTTCACTTCACATGCGATATCTCGAGAACGGTTCGACGTGGAGATACCCGATTCATACCATCAGATTCAGAAGGTTGCGCTCTTTCAGCATATATGTAACAGTTATGTGTTACGTTTTTGAAAAAGCACTGAAAAATTGAAAAAGAAATTTTATTTGAGTTAAAAACCGGATAAAAATCATTTTTGTAGAACCGTTAATTTTTATAAAAAAAGAGTTTTATAATGTTCTTATGTATACAAAATTACACCATGATAACTCGACAACTCTAAGAGTTATAACGGTTTGAAAGCGCTTTTTCTCTATCATGAAGTTAAATCTTTGTTCACTTCACATGCGATATCTCGAGAACGGTTCGACGTGGAGATACCCGATTCATACCATCAGATTCAGAAAGTTGCGCTCTTTCAGAATATATGTAACAGTTATGTGTAACGTATTTGAAAAAGCACTGAAAAATTGAAAAAGAAATTTTATTTGAGTTAAAAACCGGATAAAAATCATTTTTGTAGAACCGTTAATTTTTATAAAAAAAGAGTTTTATAATGTTCTTATGTATACAAAATTACATCATGATAACTCGAAAACTCTAGGAGATGTAACGGTTTGAAAACGCTTTTTCTCTGTCATGAAGTTAAATCTTTGTTCACTTCACAAGCGATATCTCGAGAACGGTTCGACGTGGAGATACCCGATTCATACCATCAGATTCAGAAGGTTGCGCTCTTTCAGAATATATGTAACAGTTATGTGTTACGTTTTTGAAAAAGCACTGAAAAATTGAAAAATAAATTTTATTTGAGAAAAAAACCAGATAAAAATCATTTTTGTAAAACCGTTAATTTTTATATAAAAAGAGTTTTATAATGTTCTTATGTATACAAAATTACACCATGATAACTCGAAAACTCTAGGAGTTATAACGGTTTGAAAACGCTTTTTCTCTATCATGAAGTTAAATCTTTGTTCACTTCACATGCGATATCTCGAGAACGGTTTGACCTGGAGATACCCGATTCATACCATCAGATTCAGAAGGTTGCGCTCTTTCAGAATATATGTAACAGTTATGTGTTACGTATTTGAAAAAGCACTGAAAAATTGAAAAAGAAATTTAATTGAGAAAAAAACCGGATAAAAATCATTTTTGTAGAACCGTTAATTTTTATAAAAAAAGAGTTTTATAATGTTCTTATGTATACAAAATTACACCATGATAACTCGACAACTCTAAGAGTTATAACGGTTTGAAAACGCTTTTTCTCTATCATGAAGTTAAATCTTTGTTCACTTCACATGCGATATCTCGAGAACGGTTCGACGTGGAGATACCCGATTCATACCATCAGATTCAGAAGGTTGCGTTCTTTCAGAATATATGTAACAGTTATGTGTTACGTTTTTGAAAAAGCACTGAAAAATTGAAAAATAAATTTTATTTGAGAAAAAAACCAGATAAAAATCATTTTTGTAAAACCGTTAATTTTTATATAAAAAGAGTTTTATAATGTTCTTATGTATACAAAATTACACCATGATAACTCGAAAACTCCAGGAGTTATAACGGTTTGAAAACGCTTTTTCTCTGTCATGAAGTTAAATCTTTGTTCACTTCACAAGCGATATCTCGAGAACGGTTTGACGTGGAGATACCCGATTCATACCATCAGATTCAGAAGGTTGAGTTCTTTCAGAATATATGTAACAGTTATGTGTAACGTATTTGAAAAAGCACTGAAAAATTGAAAAAGTAATTTTATTTGAGTTAAAAACCGGATAAAAATCATAAATGTTGACCGTTAATTTTTATAAAAAAAAGAGTTTTATAATGTTCTTATGTATACAAAATTACATCATGATAACTCGAAAACTCTATGAGATGTAACGGTTTGAAAACGCTTTTTCTCTGTCATGAAGTTAAATCTTTGTTCACTTCACAAGCGATATCTCGAGAACAGTTCGACGTGGAGATACCCGATTCATACCATCAGATTCAGAAGGTTGCGCTCTTTCAGAATATATGTAACAGTTATGTGTTACGTTTTTGAAAAAGCACTGAAAAATTGAAAAATAAATTTTATTTGAGAAAAAACCCAGATAAAAATCATTTTTGTAAAACTGTTAATTTTTATATAAAAAGAGTTTTATAATGTTCTTATGTATACAAAATTACACCATGATAACTCGAAAACTCTAGGAGTTATAACGGTTTGAAAACGCTTTTTCTCTGTCATGAAGTTAAATCTTTGTTCACTTCACAAGCGATATCTCGAGAACGGTTCGACGTGGAGATACCCGATTCATACCATCAGATTCAGAAGGTTGCGCTCTTTCAGAATATATGTAACAGTTATGTCTTACGTATTTGAAAAAGCACTGAAAAATTGAAAAAGAAATTTTAATTGATGAAAAAATAGGGTAAATAACATTTATGAACATCGTGAATTTTTGTATAAAAAGAGTTTTATGGTGTTTATATGTATACCACATTATATCATGATATCTTTAAAACTCTAGAAGATGTGAATTTTTTAAAAAGACTTGGTTTATATAGCCCCTTGAATTCTAGAAGTGCGGTAATTTGCCATATACTGCAGTACTGCGAAATGCCGGACACTAAATTTGAAGGAGTAAAATTTTTATAAAAAACGTTATATCTCTAGAACGGTGTAACATAGAGGAACGCGATTCATACCATCAGATTCAGAATTTTGCGATCTTTCAGAATATATGTAACAGTTATGTGTTACGTATTTGAAAAAGCACTGAAAAATTGAAAAAGAAATTTTAATTGAGAAAAAAACCGGGTAAAATCATTTTTGAAAAACCGTTAATTTTCCTAAACAAAGAGTCTTATGATGTTTTTATGTATACAAAACTACATCATGATAACTTAAAAACTCTAGGAGTTATAACGGTTTGAAAACGATTTTTCTCTATCATGAAGTTAAATCTTTGTTCACTTCACATGCGATATCTCGAGAACGGTTCGACGTGGAGATACCCGATTCATACCATCAGATTCAGAAGGTTGCGCTCTTTCAGCATATATGTAACAGTTATGTGTTACGTTTTTGAAAAAGCACTGAAAAATTGAAAAAGAAATTTTATTTGAGTTAAAAACCGGATAAAAATCATTTTTGTAGAACCGTTAATTTTTATAAAAAAAGAGTTTTATAATGTTCTTATGTATACAAAATTACACCATGATAACTCGACAACTCTAAGAGTTATAACGGTTTGAAAGCGCTTTTTCTCTATCATGAAGTTAAATCTTTGTTCACTTCACATGCGATATCTCGAGAACGGTTCGACGTGGAGATACCCGATTCATACCATCAGATTCAGAAAGTTGCGCTCTTTCAGAATATATGTAACAGTTATGTGTAACGTATTTGAAAAAGCACTGAAAAATTGAAAAAGAAATTTTATTTGAGTTAAAAACCGGATAAAAATCATTTTTGTAGAACCGTTAATTTTTATAAAAAAAGAGTTTTATAATGTTCTTATGTATACAAAATTACACCATGATAACTCGACAACTCTAAGAGTTATAACGGTTTGAAAACGCTTTTTCTCTATCATGAAGTTAAATCTTTGTTCACTTCACATGCGATATCTCGAGAACGGTTCGACGTGGAGATACCCGATTCATACCATCAGATTCAGAAGGTTGCGTTCTTTCAGAATATATGTAACAGTTATGTGTAACGTATTTGAAAAAGCACTGAAAAATTGAAAAAGTAATTTTATTTGAGTTAAAAACCGGATAAAAATCATAAATGTTGACCGTTAATTTTTATAAAAAAAAGAGTTTTATAATGTTCTTATGTATACAAAATTACATCATGATAACTCGAAAACTCTATGAGATGTAACGGTTTGAAAACGCTTTTTCTCTGTCATGAAGTTAAATCTTTGTTCACTTCACAAGCGATATCTCGAGAACAGTTCGACGTGGAGATACCCGATTCATACCATCAGATTCAGAAGGTTGCGCTCTTTCAGAATATATGTAACAGTTATGTGTTACGTTTTTGAAAAAGCACTGAAAAATTGAAAAATAAATTTTATTTGAGAAAAAACCCAGATAAAAATCATTTTTGTAAAACTGTTAATTTTTATATAAAAAGAGTTTTATAATGTTCTTATGTATACAAAATTACACCATGATAACTCGAAAACTCTAGGAGTTATAACGGTTTGAAAACGCTTTTTCTCTGTCATGAAGTTAAATCTTTGTTCACTTCACAAGCGATATCTCGAGAACGGTTCGACGTGGAGATACCCGATTCATACCATCAGATTCAGAAGGTTGCGCTCTTTCAGAATATATGTAACAGTTATGTCTTACGTATTTGAAAAAGCACTGAAAAATTGAAAAAGAAATTTTAATTGATGAAAAAATAGGGTAAATAACATTTATGAACATCGTGAATTTTTGTATAAAAAGAGTTTTATGGTGTTTATATGTATACCACATTATATCATGATATCTTTAAAACTCTAGAAGATGTGAATTTTTTAAAAAGACTTGGTTTATATAGCCCCTTGAATTCTAGAAGTGCGGTAATTTGCCATATACTGCAGTACTGCGAAATGCCGGACACTAAATTTGAAGGAGTAAAATTTTTATAAAAAACGTTATATCTCTAGAACGGTGTAACATAGAGGAACGCGATTCATACCATCAGATTCAGAATTTTGCGATCTTTCAGAATATATGTAACAGTTATGTGTTACGTATTTGAAAAAGCACTGAAAAATTGAAAAAGAAATTTTAATTGAGAAAAAAACCGGGTAAAATCATTTTTGAAAAACCGTTAATTTTCCTAAACAAAGAGTCTTATGATGTTTTTATGTATACAAAACTACATCATGATAACTTAAAAACTCTAGGAGTTATAACGGTTTGAAAACGATTTTTCTCTATCATGAAGTTAAATCTTTGTTCACTTCACATGCGATATCTCGAGAACGGTTCGACGTGGAGATACCCGATTCATACCATCAGATTCAGAAGGTTGCGCTCTTTCAGCATATATGTAACAGTTATGTGTTACGTTTTTGAAAAAGCACTGAAAAATTGAAAAAGAAATTTTATTTGAGTTAAAAACCGGATAAAAATCATTTTTGTAGAACCGTTAATTTTTATAAAAAAAGAGTTTTATAATGTTCTTATGTATACAAAATTACACCATGATAACTCGACAACTCTAAGAGTTATAACGGTTTGAAAGCGCTTTTTCTCTATCATGAAGTTAAATCTTTGTTCACTTCACATGCGATATCTCGAGAACGGTTCGACGTGGAGATACCCGATTCATACCATCAGATTCAGAAAGTTGCGCTCTTTCAGAATATATGTAACAACTATGTGTAACGTATTTGAAAAAGCACTGAAAAATTGAAAAAGAAATTTTATTTGAGTTAAAAACCGGATAAAAATCATTTTTGTAGAACCGTTAATTTTTATAAAAAAAGAGTTTTATAATGTTCTTATGTATACAAAATTACATCATGATAACTCGAAAACTCTAGGAGATGTAACGGTTTGAAAACGCTTTTTCTCTGTCATGAAGTTAAATCTTTGTTCACTTCACAAGCGATATCTCGAGAACGGTTCGACGTGGAGATACCCGATTCATACCATCAGATTCAGAAGGTTGCGCTCTTTCAGAATATATGTAACAGTTATGTGTTACGTTTTTGAAAAAGCACTGAAAAATTGAAAAATAAATTTTATTTGAGAAAAAAACCAGATAAAAATCTTTTTTGTAAAACCGTTAATTTTTATATAAAAAGAGTTTTATAATGTTCTTATGTATACAAAATTACACCATGATAACTCGAAAACTCTAGGAGTTATAACGGTTTGAAAACGCTTTTTCTCTATCATGAAGTTAAATCTTTGTTCACTTCACATGCGATATCTCGAGAACGGTTTGACCTGGAGATACCCGATTCATACCATCAGATTCAGAAGGTTGCGCTCTTTCAGAATATATGTAACAGTTATGTGTTACGTATTTGAAAAAGCACTGAAAAATTGAAAAAGAAATTTAATTGAGAAAAAAACCGGATAAAAATCATTTTTGTAGAACCGTTAATTTTTATAAAAAAAGAGTTTTATAATGTTCTTATGTATACAAAATTACACCATGATAACTCGAAAACTCTAGGAGTTATAACGGTTTGAAAACGCTTTTTCTCTGTCATGAAGTTAAATCTTTGTTCACTTCACAAGCGATATCTCGAGAACAGTTCGACGTGGAGATACCCGATTCATACCATCAGATTCAGAAGGTTGCGCTCTTTCAGAATATATGTAACAGTTATGTCTTACGTATTTGAAAAAGCACTGAAAAATTGAAAAAGAAATTTTAATTGATGAAAAAATAGGGTAAATAACATTTATGAACATCGTGAATTTTTGTATAAAAAGAGTTTTATGGTGTTTATATGTATACCACATTATATCATGATATCTTTAAAACTCTAGAAGATGTGAATTTTTTAAAAAGACTTGGTTTATATAGCCCCTTGAATTCTAGAAGTGCGGTAATTTGCCATATACTGCAGTACTGCGAAATGCCGGACACTAAATTTGAAGGAGTAAAATTTTTATAAAAAACGTTATATCTCTAGAACGGTGTAACATAGAGGAACGCGATTCATACCATCAGATTCAGAATTTTGCGATCTTTCAGAATATATGTAACAGTTATGTGTTACGTATTTGAAAAAGCACTGAAAAATTGAAAAAGAAATTTTAATTGAGAAAAAAACCGGGTAAAATCATTTTTGAAAAACCGTTAATTTTCCTAAACAAAGAGTCTTATGATGTTTTTATGTATACAAAACTACATCATGATAACTTAAAAACTCTAGGAGTTATAACGGTTTGAAAACGATTTTTCTCTATCATGAAGTTAAATCTTTGTTCACTTCACATGCGATATCTCGAGAACGGTTCGACGTGGAGATACCCGATTCATACCATCAGATTCAGAAGGTTGCGCTCTTTCAGCATATATGTAACAGTTATGTGTTACGTTTTTGAAAAAGCACTGAAAAATTGAAAAAGAAATTTTATTTGAGTTAAAAACCGGATAAAAATCATTTTTGTAGAACCGTTAATTTTTATAAAAAAAGAGTTTTATAATGTTCTTATGTATACAAAATTACACCATGATAACTCGACAACTCTAAGAGTTATAACGGTTTGAAAGCGCTTTTTCTCTATCATGAAGTTAAATCTTTGTTCACTTCACATGCGATATCTCGAGAACGGTTCGACGTGGAGATACCCGATTCATACCATCAGATTCAGAAAGTTGCGCTCTTTCAGAATATATGTAACAGTTATGTGTAACGTATTTGAAAAAGCACTGAAAAATTGAAAAAGAAATTTTATTTGAGTTAAAAACCGGATAAAAATCATTTTTGTAGAACCGTTAATTTTTATAAAAAAAGAGTTTTATAATGTTCTTATGTATACAAAATTACATCATGATAACTCGAAAACTCTAGGAGATGTAACGGTTTGAAAACGCTTTTTCTCTGTCATGAAGTTAAATCTTTGTTCACTTCACAAGCGATATCTCGAGAACGGTTCGACGTGGAGATACCCGATTCATACCATCAGATTCAGAAGGTTGCGCTCTTTCAGAATATATGTAACAGTTATGTGTTACGTTTTTGAAAAAGCACTGAAAAATTGAAAAATAAATTTTATTTGAGAAAAAAACCAGATAAAAATCTTTTTTGTAAAACCGTTAATTTTTATATAAAAAGAGTTTTATAATGTTCTTATGTATACAAAATTACACCATGATAACTCGAAAACTCTAGGAGTTATAACGGTTTGAAAACGCTTTTTCTCTATCATGAAGTTAAATCTTTGTTCACTTCACATGCGATATCTCGAGAACGGTTTGACCTGGAGATACCCGATTCATACCATCAGATTCAGAAGGTTGCGCTCTTTCAGAATATATGTAACAGTTATGTGTTACGTATTTGAAAAAGCACTGAAAAATTGAAAAAGAAATTTAATTGAGAAAAAAACCGGATAAAAATCATTTTTGTAGAACCGTTAATTTTTATAAAAAAAGAGTTTTATAATGTTCTTATGTATACAAAATTACACCATGATAACTCGACAACTCTAAGAGTTATAACGGTTTGAAAACGCTTTTTCTCTATCATGAAGTTAAATCTTTGTTCACTTCACATGCGATATCTCGAGAACGGTTCGACGTGGAGATACCCGATTCATACCATCAGATTCAGAAGGTTGCGTTCTTTCAGAATATATGTAACAGTTATGTGTTACGTTTTTGAAAAAGCACTGAAAAATTGAAAAATAAATTTTATTTGAGAAAAAAACCAGATAAAAATCATTTTTGTAAAACCGTTAATTTTTATATAAAAAGAGTTTTATAATGTTCTTATGTATACAAAATTACACCATGATAACTCGAAAACTCCAGGAGTTATAACGGTTGGAAAACGCTTTTTCTCTGTCATGAAGTTAAATCTTTGTTCACTTCACAAGCGATATCTCGAGAACGGTTTGACGTGGAGATACCCGATTCATACCATCAGATTCAGAAGGTTGAGTTCTTTCAGAATATATGTAACAGTTATGTGTAACGTATTTGAAAAAGCACTGAAAAATTGAAAAAGTAATTTTATTTGAGTTAAAAACCGGATAAAAATCATAAATGTTGACCGTTAATTTTTATAAAAAAAAGAGTTTTATAATGTTCTTATGTATACAAAATTACATCATGATAACTCGAAAACTCTATGAGATGTAACGGTTTGAAAACGCTTTTTCTCTGTCATGAAGTTAAATCTTTGTTCACTTCACAAGCGATATCTCGAGAACGGTTCGACGTGGAGATACCCGATTCATACCATCAGATTCAGAAGGTTGCGCTCTTTCAGAATATATGTAACAGTTATGTGTTACGTTTTTGAAAAAGCACTGAAAAATTGAAAAATAAATTTTATTTGAGAAAAAACCCAGATAAAAATCATTTTTGTAAAACTGTTAATTTTTATATAAAAAGAGTTTTATAATGTCCTTATGTATACAAAATTACACCATGATAACTCGAAAACTCTAGGAGTTATAACGGTTTGAAAACGCTTTTTCTCTGTCATGAAGTTAAATCTTTGTTCACTTCACAAGCGATATCTCGAGAACGGTTCGACGTGGAGATACCCGATTCATACCATCAGATTCAGAAGGTTGCTTTCTTTCAGAATATATGTAACAGTTATGTGTAACGTATTTGAAAAAGCACTGAAAAAATGAAAAAGAAATTTTATTTGAGTTAAAAACCGGATAAAAATCATTTTTGTAGAACCGTTTGTTTTTATAAAAAAAGAGTTTTATAATGTTCTTATGTATACAAAATTACATCATGATAACTCGAAAACTCTAGGAGATGTAACGGTTTGAAAACGTTTTTTCTCTGTCATAAGGTTAAATCTTTGTTCACTTCACAAGCGATATCTCGAGAACGGTTCGACGTGGAGATACCCGATTCATACCATCAGATTCAGAAGGTTGCGTTCTTTCAGAATATATGTAACAGTTATGTGTTACGTTTTTGAAAAAGCACTGAAAAATTGAAAAATAAATTTTATTTGAGAAAAAAACCAGATAAAAATCATTTTTGTAATACCGTTAATTTTTATATAAAAAGAGTTTTATAATGTTCTTATGTATACAAAATTACACCATGATAACTCGAAAACTCCAGGAGTTATAACGGTTTGAAAACGCTTTTTCTCTGTCATGAAGTTAAATCTTTGTTCACTTCACAAGCGATATCTCGAGAACAGTTCGACGTGGAGATACCCGATTCATACCATCAGATTCAGAAGGTTGCGCTCTTTCAGAATATATGTAACAGTTATGTGTTACGTTTTTGAAAAAGCACTGAAAAATTGAAAAATAAATTTTATTTGAGAAAAAACCCAGATAAAAATCATTTTTGTAAAACTGTTAATTTTTATATAAAAAGAGTTTTATAATGTTCTTATGTATACAAAATTACACCATGATAACTCGAAAACTCTAGGAGTTATAACGGTTTGAAAACGCTTTTTCTCTGTCATGAAGTTAAATCTTTGTTCACTTCACAAGCGATATCTCGAGAACGGTTCGACGTGGAGATACCCGATTCATACCATCAGATTCAGAAGGTTGCTTTCTTTCAGAATATATGTAACAGTTATGTGTAACGTATTTGAAAAAGCACTGAAAAAATGAAAAAGAAATTTTATTTGAGTTAAAAACCGGATAAAAATCATTTTTGTAGAACCGTTAGTTTTTATAAAAAAAGAGTTTTATAATGTTCTTATGTATACAAAATTACATCATGATAACTCGAAAACTCTAGGAGATGTAACGGTTTGAAAACGTTTTTTCTCTGTCATGAAGTTAAATCTTTGTTCACTTCACAAGCGATATCTCGAGAACGGTTCGACGTGGAGATACCCGATTCATACCATCAGATTCAGAAGATTGCGCTCTTTCAGAATATATGTAACAGTTATGTGTTACGTTTTTGAAAAAGCACTGAAAAATTGAAAAAGAAATTTTATTTGAGAAAAAAACCAGATAAAAATCATTTTTGTAAAACCGTTAATTTTTATATAAAAAGAGTTTTATAATGTTCTTATGTATACAAAAATACACCATGATAATTAGAAAACTCTAGGAGTTATAACGGTTTGAAAACGCTTTTTCTCTGTCATGAAGTTAAATCTTTGTTCACTTCACAAGGGATATCTCATGAACGGTTCGACGTGGAGATACCCGATTCATACCATCAGATTCAGAAGGTTGCGCTCTTTCAGAATATATGTAACAGTTATGTCTTACGTATTTGAAAAAGCACTGAAAAATTGAAAAAGAAATTTTAATTGATGAAAAAATAGGGTAAATAACATTTATGAACATCGTGAATTTTTGTATAAAAAGAGTTTTATGGTGTTTATATGTATACCACATTATATCATGATATCTTTAAAACTCTAGAAGATGTGAATTTTTTAAAAAGACTTGGTTTATATAGCCCCTTGAATTCTAGAAGTGCGGTAATTTGCCATATACTGCAGTACTGCGAAATGCCGGACACTAAATTTGAAGGAGTAAAATTTTTATAAAAAACGTTATATCTCTAGAACGGTGTAACATAGAGAAACGCGATTCATACCATCAGATTCAGAATTTTGCGATCTTTCAGAATATATGTAACAGTTATGTGTTACGTATTTGAAAAAGCACTGAAAAATTGAAAAAGAAATTTTAATTGAGAAAAAAACCGGGTAAAATCATTTTTGAAAAACCGTTAATTTTCCTAAAAAAAGAGTCTTATGATGTTTTTATGTATACAAAACTACATCATGATAACTTAAAAACTCTAGGAGTTATAACGGTTTAAAAACGATTTTTCTCTATCATGAAGTTAAATCTTTGTTCACTTCACATGCGATATCTCGAGAACGGTTCGACGTGGAGATACCCGATTCATACCATCAGATTCAGAAGGTTGCGTTCTTTCAGAATATATGTAATAGTTATGTGTTACGTTTTTGAAAAAGCACTGAAAAATTGAAAAATAAATTTTATTTGAGAAAAAAACCAGATAAAAATCATTTTTGTAAAACCGTTAATTTTTATATAAAAAGAGTTTTATAATGTTCTTATGTATACAAAATTACACCATGATAACTCGAAAACTCCAGGAGTTATAACGGTTTGAAAACGCTTTTTCTCTGTCATGAAGTTAAATCTTTGTTCACTTCACAAGCGATATCTCGAGAACGGTTTGACGTGGAGATACCCGATTCATACCATCAGATTCAGAAGGTTGAGTTCTTTCAGAATATATGTAACAGTTATGTGTAACGTATTTGAAAAAGCACTGAAAAATTGAAAAAGTAATTTTATTTGAGTTAAAAACCGGATAAAAATCATAAATGTTGACCGTTAATTTTTATAAAAAAAAGAGTTTTATAATGTTCTTATGTATACAAAATTACATCATGATAACTCGAAAACTCTATGAGATGTAACGGTTTGAAAACGCTTTTTCTCTGTCATGAAGTTAAATCTTTGTTCACTTCACAAGCGATATCTCGAGAACAGTTCGACGTGGAGATACCCGATTCATACCATCAGATTCAGAAGGTTGCGCTCTTTCAGAATATATGTAACAGTTATGTGTTACGTTTTTGAAAAAGCACTGAAAAATTGAAAAATAAATTTTATTTGAGAAAAAACCCAGATAAAAATCATTTTTGTAAAACTGTTAATTTTTATATAAAAAGAGTTTTATAATGTTCTTATGTATACAAAATTACACCATGATAACTCGAAAACTCTAGGAGTTATAACGGTTTGAAAACGCTTTTTCTCTGTCATGAAGTTAAATCTTTGTTCACTTCACAAGCGATATCTCGAGAACGGTTCGACGTGGAGATACCCGATTCATACCATCAGATTCAGAAGGTTGCGCTCTTTCAGAATATATGTAACAGTTATGTCTTACGTATTTGAAAAAGCACTGAAAAATTGAAAAAGAAATTTTAATTGATGAAAAAATAGGGTAAATAACATTTATGAACATCGTGAATTTTTGTATAAAAAGAGTTTTATGGTGTTTATATGTATACCACATTATATCATGATATCTTTAAAACTCTAGAAGATGTGAATTTTTTAAAAAGACTTGGTTTATATAGCCCCTTGAATTCTAGAAGTGCGGTAATTTGCCATATACTGCAGTACTGCGAAATGCCGGACACTAAATTTGAAGGAGTAAAATTTTTATAAAAAACGTTATATCTCTAGAACGGTGTAACATAGAGGAACGCGATTCATACCATCAGATTCAGAATTTTGCGATCTTTCAGAATATATGTAACAGTTATGTGTTACGTATTTGAAAAAGCACTGAAAAATTGAAAAAGAAATTTTAATTGAGAAAAAAACCGGGTAAAATCATTTTTGAAAAACCGTTAATTTTCCTAAACAAAGAGTCTTATGATGTTTTTATGTATACAAAACTACATCATGATAACTTAAAAACTCTAGGAGTTATAACGGTTTGAAAACGATTTTTCTCTATCATGAAGTTAAATCTTTGTTCACTTCACATGCGATATCTCGAGAACGGTTCGACGTGGAGATACCCGATTCATACCATCAGATTCAGAAGGTTGCGCTCTTTCAGCATATATGTAACAGTTATGTGTTACGTTTTTGAAAAAGCACTGAAAAATTGAAAAAGAAATTTTATTTGAGTTAAAAACCGGATAAAAATCATTTTTGTAGAACCGTTAATTTTTATAAAAAAAGAGTTTTATAATGTTCTTATGTATACAAAATTACACCATGATAACTCGACAACTCTAAGAGTTATAACGGTTTGAAAGCGCTTTTTCTCTATCATGAAGTTAAATCTTTGTTCACTTCACATGCGATATCTCGAGAACGGTTCGACGTGGAGATACCCGATTCATACCATCAGATTCAGAAAGTTGCGCTCTTTCAGAATATATGTAACAGTTATGTGTAACGTATTTGAAAAAGCACTGAAAAATTGAAAAAGAAATTTTATTTGAGTTAAAAACCGGATAAAAATCATTTTTGTAGAACCGTTAATTTTTATAAAAAAAGAGTTTTATAATGTTCTTATGTATACAAAATTACATCATGATAACTCGAAAACTCTAGGAGATGTAACGGTTTGAAAACGCTTTTTCTCTGTCATGAAGTTAAATCTTTGTTCACTTCACAAGCGATATCTCGAGAACGGTTCGACGTGGAGATACCCGATTCATACCATCAGATTCAGAAGGTTGCGCTCTTTCAGAATATATGTAACAGTTATGTGTTACGTTTTTGAAAAAGCACTGAAAAATTGAAAAATAAATTTTATTTGAGAAAAAAACCAGATAAAAATCATTTTTGTAAAACCGTTAATTTTTATATAAAAAGAGTTTTATAATGTTCTTATGTATACAAAATTACACCATGATAACTCGAAAACTCTAGGAGTTATAACGGTTTGAAAACGCTTTTTCTCTATCATGAAGTTAAATCTTTGTTCACTTCACATGCGATATCTCGAGAACGGTTTGACCTGGAGATACCCGATTCATACCATCAGATTCAGAAGGTTGCGCTCTTTCAGAATATATGTAACAGTTATGTGTTACGTATTTGAAAAAGCACTGAAAAATTGAAAAAGAAATTTAATTGAGAAAAAAACCGGATAAAAATCATTTTTGTAGAACCGTTAATTTTTATAAAAAAAGAGTTTTATAATGTTCTTATGTATACAAAATTACACCATGATAACTCGACAACTCTAAGAGTTATAACGGTTTGAAAACGCTTTTTCTCTATCATGAAGTTAAATCTTTGTTCACTTCACATGCGATATCTCGAGAACGGTTCGACGTGGAGATACCCGATTCATACCATCAGATTCAGAAGGTTGCGTTCTTTCAGAATATATGTAACAGTTATGTGTAACGTATTTGAAAAAGCACTGAAAAATTGAAAAAGTAATTTTATTTGAGTTAAAAACCGGATAAAAATCATAAATGTTGACCGTTAATTTTTATAAAAAAAAGAGTTTTATAATGTTCTTATGTATACAAAATTACATCATGATAACTCGAAAACTCTATGAGATGTAACGGTTTGAAAACGCTTTTTCTCTGTCATGAAGTTAAATCTTTGTTCACTTCACAAGCGATATCTCGAGAACAGTTCGACGTGGAGATACCCGATTCATACCATCAGATTCAGAAGGTTGCGGTCTTTCAGAATATATGTAACAGTTATGTGTTACGTTTTTGAAAAAGCACTGAAAAATTGAAAAATAAATTTTATTTGAGAAAAAACCCAGATAAAAATCATTTTTGTAAAACTGTTAATTTTTATATAAAAAGAGTTTTATAATGTTCTTATGTATACAAAATTACACCATGATAACTCGAAAACTCTAGGAGTTATAACGGTTTGAAAACGCTTTTTCTCTGTCATGAAGTTAAATCTTTGTTCACTTCACAAGCGATATCTCGAGAACGGTTCGACGTGGAGATACCCGATTCATACCATCAGATTCAGAAGGTTGCGCTCTTTCAGAATATATGTAACAGTTATGTCTTACGTATTTGAAAAAGCACTGAAAAATTGAAAAAGAAATTTTAATTGATGAAAAAATAGGGTAAATAACATTTATGAACATCGTGAATTTTTGTATAAAAAGAGTTTTATGGTGTTTATATGTATACCACATTATATCATGATATCTTTAAAACTCTAGAAGATGTGAATTTTTTAAAAAGACTTGGTTTATATAGCCCCTTGAATTCTAGAAGTGCGGTAATTTGCCATATACTGCAGTACTGCGAAATGCCGGACACTAAATTTGAAGGAGTAAAATTTTTATAAAAAACGTTATATCTCTAGAACGGTGTAACATAGAGGAACGCGATTCATACCATCAGATTCAGAATTTTGCGATCTTTCAGAATATATGTAACAGTTATGTGTTACGTATTTGAAAAAGCACTGAAAAATTGAAAAAGAAATTTTAATTGAGAAAAAAACCGGGTAAAATCATTTTTGAAAAACCGTTAATTTTCCTAAACAAAGAGTCTTATGATGTTTTTATGTATACAAAACTACATCATGATAACTTAAAAACTCTAGGAGTTATAACGGTTTGAAAACGATTTTTCTCTATCATGAAGTTAAATCTTTGTTCACTTCACATGCGATATCTCGAGAACGGTTCGACGTGGAGATACCCGATTCATACCATCAGATTCAGAAGGTTGCGCTCTTTCAGCATATATGTAACAGTTATGTGTTACGTTTTTGAAAAAGCACTGAAAAATTGAAAAAGAAATTTTATTTGAGTTAAAAACCGGATAAAAATCATTTTTGTAGAACCGTTAATTTTTATAAAAAAAGAGTTTTATAATGTTCTTATGTATACAAAATTACACCATGATAACTCGACAACTCTAAGAGTTATAACGGTTTGAAAGCGCTTTTTCTCTATCATGAAGTTAAATCTTTGTTCACTTCACATGCGATATCTCGAGAACGGTTCGACGTGGAGATACCCGATTCATACCATCAGATTCAGAAAGTTGCGCTCTTTCAGAATATATGTAACAGTTATGTGTAACGTATTTGAAAAAGCACTGAAAAATTGAAAAAGAAATTTTATTTGAGAAAAAAACCAGATAAAAATCATTTTTGTAAAACCGTTAATTTTTATATAAAAAGAGTTTTATAATGTTCTTATGTATACAAAATTACACCATGATAACTCGAAAACTCTAGGAGTTATAACGGTTTGAAAACGCTTTTTCTCTATCATGAAGTTAAATCTTTGTTCACTTCACATGCGATATCTCGAGAACGGTTTGACCTGGAGATACCCGATTCATACCATCAGATTCAGAAGGTTGCGCTCTTTCAGAATATATGTAACAGTTATGTGTTACGTATTTGAAAAAGCACTGAAAAATTGAAAAAGAAATTTAATTGAGAAAAAAACCGGATAAAAATCATTTTTGTAGAACCGTTAATTTTTATAAAAAAAGAGTTTTATAATGTTCTTATGTATACAAAATTACACCATGATAACTCGACAACTCTAAGAGTTATAACGGTTTGAAAACGCTTTTTCTCTATCATGAAGTTAAATCTTTGTTCACTTCACATGCGATATCTCGAGAACGGTTCGACGTGGAGATACCCGATTCATACCATCAGATTCAGAAGGTTGCGTTCTTTCAGAATATATGTAACAGTTATGTGTAACGTATTTGAAAAAGCACTGAAAAATTGAAAAAGTAATTTTATTTGAGTTAAAAACCGGATAAAAATCATAAATGTTGACCGTTAATTTTTATAAAAAAAAGAGTTTTATAATGTTCTTATGTATACAAAATTACATCATGATAACTCGAAAACTCTATGAGATGTAACGGTTTGAAAACGCTTTTTCTCTGTCATGAAGTTAAATCTTTGTTCACTTCACAAGCGATATCTCGAGAACAGTTCGACGTGGAGATACCCGATTCATACCATCAGATTCAGAAGGTTGCGGTCTTTCAGAATATATGTAACAGTTATGTGTTACGTTTTTGAAAAAGCACTGAAAAATTGAAAAATAAATTTTATTTGAGAAAAAACCCAGATAAAAATCATTTTTGTAAAACTGTTAATTTTTATATAAAAAGAGTTTTATAATGTTCTTATGTATACAAAATTACACCATGATAACTCGAAAACTCTAGGAGTTATAACGGTTTGAAAACGCTTTTTCTCTGTCATGAAGTTAAATCTTTGTTCACTTCACAAGCGATATCTCGAGAACGGTTCGACGTGGAGATACCCGATTCATACCATCAGATTCAGAAGGTTGCGCTCTTTCAGAATATATGTAACAGTTATGTCTTACGTATTTGAAAAAGCACTGAAAAATTGAAAAAGAAATTTTAATTGATGAAAAAATAGGGTAAATAACATTTATGAACATCGTGAATTTTTGTATAAAAAGAGTTTTATGGTGTTTATATGTATACCACATTATATCATGATATCTTTAAAACTCTAGAAGATGTGAATTTTTTAAAAAGACTTGGTTTATATAGCCCCTTGAATTCTAGAAGTGCGGTAATTTGCCATATACTGCAGTACTGCGAAATGCCGGACACTAAATTTGAAGGAGTAAAATTTTTATAAAAAACGTTATATCTCTAGAACGGTGTAACATAGAGGAACGCGATTCATACCATCAGATTCAGAATTTTGCGATCTTTCAGAATATATGTAACAGTTATGTGTTACGTATTTGAAAAAGCACTGAAAAATTGAAAAAGAAATTTTAATTGAGAAAAAAACCGGGTAAAATCATTTTTGAAAAACCGTTAATTTTCCTAAACAAAGAGTCTTATGATGTTTTTATGTATACAAAACTACATCATGATAACTTAAAAACTCTAGGAGTTATAACGGTTTGAAAACGATTTTTCTCTATCATGAAGTTAAATCTTTGTTCACTTCACATGCGATATCTCGAGAACGGTTCGACGTGGAGATACCCGATTCATACCATCAGATTCAGAAGGTTGCGCTCTTTCAGCATATATGTAACAGTTATGTGTTACGTTTTTGAAAAAGCACTGAAAAATTGAAAAAGAAATTTTATTTGAGTTAAAAACCGGATAAAAATCATTTTTGTAGAACCGTTAATTTTTATAAAAAAAGAGTTTTATAATGTTCTTATGTATACAAAATTACACCATGATAACTCGACAACTCTAAGAGTTATAACGGTTTGAAAGCGCTTTTTCTCTATCATGAAGTTAAATCTTTGTTCACTTCACATGCGATATCTCGAGAACGGTTCGACGTGGAGATACCCGATTCATACCATCAGATTCAGAAAGTTGCGCTCTTTCAGAATATATGTAACAGTTATGTGTAACGTATTTGAAAAAGCACTGAAAAATTGAAAAAGAAATTTTATTTGAGTTAAAAACCGGATAAAAATCATTTTTGTAGAACCGTTAATTTTTATAAAAAAAGAGTTTTATAATGTTCTTATGTATACAAAATTACATCATGATAACTCGAAAACTCTAGGAGATGTAACGGTTTGAAAACGCTTTTTCTCTGTCATGAAGTTAAATCTTTGTTCACTTCACAAGCGATATCTCGAGAACGGTTCGACGTGGAGATACCCGATTCATACCATCAGATTCAGAAGGTTGCGCTCTTTCAGAATATATGTAACAGTTATGTGTTACGTTTTTGAAAAAGCACTGAAAAATTGAAAAATAAATTTTATTTGAGAAAAAAACCAGATAAAAATCATTTTTGTAAAACCGTTAATTTTTATATAAAAAGAGTTTTATAATGTTCTTATGTATACAAAATTACACCATGATAACTCGAAAACTCTAGGAGTTATAACGGTTTGAAAACGCTTTTTCTCTATCATGAAGTTAAATCTTTGTTCACTTCACATGCGATATCTCGAGAACGGTTTGACCTGGAGATACCCGATTCATACCATCAGATTCAGAAGGTTGCGCTCTTTCAGAATATATGTAACAGTTATGTGTTACGTATTTGAAAAAGCACTGAAAAATTGAAAAAGAAATTTAATTGAGAAAAAAACCGGATAAAAATCATTTTTGTAGAACCGTTAATTTTTATAAAAAAAGAGTTTTATAATGTTCTTATGTATACAAAATTACACCATGATAACTCGACAACTCTAAGAGTTATAACGGTTTGAAAACGCTTTTTCTCTATCATGAAGTTAAATCTTTGTTCACTTCACATGCGATATCTCGAGAACGGTTCGACGTGGAGATACCCGATTCATACCATCAGATTCAGAAGGTTGCGTTCTTTCAGAATATATGTAACAGTTATGTGTAACGTATTTGAAAAAGCACTGAAAAATTGAAAAAGTAATTTTATTTGAGTTAAAAACCGGATAAAAATCATAAATGTTGACCGTTAATTTTTATAAAAAAAAGAGTTTTATAATGTTCTTATGTATACAAAATTACATCATGATAACTCGAAAACTCTATGAGATGTAACGGTTTGAAAACGCTTTTTCTCTGTCATGAAGTTAAATCTTTGTTCACTTCACAAGCGATATCTCGAGAACAGTTCGACGTGGAGATACCCGATTCATACCATCAGATTCAGAAGGTTGCGGTCTTTCAGAATATATGTAACAGTTATGTGTTACGTTTTTGAAAAAGCACTGAAAAATTGAAAAATAAATTTTATTTGAGAAAAAACCCAGATAAAAATCATTTTTGTAAAACTGTTAATTTTTATATAAAAAGAGTTTTATAATGTTCTTATGTATACAAAATTACACCATGATAACTCGAAAACTCTAGGAGTTATAACGGTTTGAAAACGCTTTTTCTCTGTCATGAAGTTAAATCTTTGTTCACTTCACAAGCGATATCTCGAGAACGGTTCGACGTGGAGATACCCGATTCATACCATCAGATTCAGAAGGTTGCGCTCTTTCAGAATATATGTAACAGTTATGTCTTACGTATTTGAAAAAGCACTGAAAAATTGAAAAAGAAATTTTAATTGATGAAAAAATAGGGTAAATAACATTTATGAACATCGTGAATTTTTGTATAAAAAGAGTTTTATGGTGTTTATATGTATACCACATTATATCATGATATCTTTAAAACTCTAGAAGATGTGAATTTTTTAAAAAGACTTGGTTTATATAGCCCCTTGAATTCTAGAAGTGCGGTAATTTGCCATATACTGCAGTACTGCGAAATGCCGGACACTAAATTTGAAGGAGTAAAATTTTTATAAAAAACGTTATATCTCTAGAACGGTGTAACATAGAGGAACGCGATTCATACCATCAGATTCAGAATTTTGCGATCTTTCAGAATATATGTAACAGTTATGTGTTACGTATTTGAAAAAGCACTGAAAAATTGAAAAAGAAATTTTAATTGAGAAAAAAACCGGGTAAAATCATTTTTGAAAAACCGTTAATTTTCCTAAACAAAGAGTCTTATGATGTTTTTATGTATACAAAACTACATCATGATAACTTAAAAACTCTAGGAGTTATAACGGTTTGAAAACGATTTTTCTCTATCATGAAGTTAAATCTTTGTTCACTTCACATGCGATATCTCGAGAACGGTTCGACGTGGAGATACCCGATTCATACCATCAGATTCAGAAGGTTGCGCTCTTTCAGCATATATGTAACAGTTATGTGTTACGTTTTTGAAAAAGCACTGAAAAATTGAAAAAGAAATTTTATTTGAGTTAAAAACCGGATAAAAATCATTTTTGTAGAACCGTTAATTTTTATAAAAAAAGAGTTTTATAATGTTCTTATGTATACAAAATTACACCATGATAACTCGACAACTCTAAGAGTTATAACGGTTTGAAAGCGCTTTTTCTCTATCATGAAGTTAAATCTTTGTTCACTTCACATGCGATATCTCGAGAACGGTTCGACGTGGAGATACCCGATTCATACCATCAGATTCAGAAAGTTGCGCTCTTTCAGAATATATGTAACAGTTATGTGTAACGTATTTGAAAAAGCACTGAAAAATTGAAAAAGAAATTTTATTTGAGTTAAAAACCGGATAAAAATCATTTTTGTAGAACCGTTAATTTTTATAAAAAAAGAGTTTTATAATGTTCTTATGTATACAAAATTACATCATGATAACTCGAAAACTCTAGGAGATGTAACGGTTTGAAAACGCTTTTTCTCTGTCATGAAGTTAAATCTTTGTTCACTTCACAAGCGATATCTCGAGAACGGTTCGACGTGGAGATACCCGATTCATACCATCAGATTCAGAAGGTTGCGCTCTTTCAGAATATATGTAACAGTTATGTGTTACGTTTTTGAAAAAGCACTGAAAAATTGAAAAATAAATTTTATTTGAGAAAAAAACCAGATAAAAATCATTTTTGTAAAACCGTTAATTTTTATATAAAAAGAGTTTTATAATGTTCTTATGTATACAAAATTACACCATGATAACTCGAAAACTCTAGGAGTTATAACGGTTTGAAAACGCTTTTTCTCTATCATAAAGTTAAATCTTTGTTCACTTCACATGCGATATCTCGAGAACGGTTTGACCTGGAGATACCCGATTCATACCATCAGATTCAGAAGGTTGCGCTCTTTCAGAATATATGTAACAGTTATGTGTTACGTATTTGAAAAAGCACTGAAAAATTGAAAAAGAAATTTAATTGAGAAAAAAACCGGATAAAAATCATTTTTGTAGAACCGTTAATTTTTATAAAAAAAGAGTTTTATAATGTTCTTATGTATACAAAATTACACCATGATAACTCGACAACTCTAAGAGTTATAACGGTTTGAAAACGCTTTTTCTCTATCATGAAGTTAAATCTTTGTTCACTTCACATGCGATATCTCGAGAACGGTTCGACGTGGAGATACCCGATTCATACCATCAGATTCAGAAGGTTGCGTTCTTTCAGAATATATGTAACAGTTATGTGTTACGTTTTTGAAAAAGCACTGAAAAATTGAAAAATAAATTTTATTTGAGAAAAAAACCAGATAAAAATCATTTTTGTAAAACCGTTAATTTTTATATAAAAAGAGTTTTATAATGTTCTTATGTATACAAAATTACACCATGATAACTCGAAAACTCCAGGAGTTATAACGGTTTGAAAACGCTTTTTCTCTGTCATGAAGTTAAATCTTTGTTCACTTCACAAGCGATATCTCGAGAACGGTTTGACGTGGAGATACCCGATTCATACCATCAGATTCAGAAGGTTGAGTTCTTTCAGAATATATGTAACAGTTATGTGTAACGTATTTGAAAAAGCACTGAAAAATTGAAAAAGTAATTTTATTTGAGTTAAAAACCGGATAAAAATCATAAATGTTGACCGTTAATTTTTATAAAAAAAAGAGTTTTATAATGTTCTTATGTATACAAAATTACATCATGATAACTCGAAAACTCTATGAGATGTAACGGTTTGAAAACGCTTTTTCTCTGTCATGAAGTTAAATCTTTGTTCACTTCACAAGCGATATCTCGAGAACAGTTCGACGTGGAGATACCCGATTCATACCATCAGATTCAGAAGGTTGCGCTCTTTCAGAATATATGTAACAGTTATGTGTTACGTTTTTGAAAAAGCACTGAAAAATTGAAAAATAAATTTTATTTGAGAAAAAACCCAGATAAAAATCATTTTTGTAAAACTGTTAATTTTTATATAAAAAGAGTTTTATAATGTTCTTATGTATACAAAATTACACCATGATAACTCGAAAACTCTAGGAGTTATAACGGTTTGAAAACGCTTTTTCTCTGTCATGAAGTTAAATCTTTGTTCACTTCACAAGCGATATCTCGAGAACGGTTCGACGTGGAGATACCCGATTCATACCATCAGATTCAGAAGGTTGCGCTCTTTCAGAATATATGTAACAGTTATGTCTTACGTATTTGAAAAAGCACTGAAAAATTGAAAAAGAAATTTTAATTGATGAAAAAATAGGGTAAATAACATTTATGAACATCGTGAATTTTTGTATAAAAAGAGTTTTATGGTGTTTATATGTATACCACATTATATCATGATATCTTTAAAACTCTAGAAGATGTGAATTTTTTAAAAAGACTTGGTTTATATAGCCCCTTGAATTCTAGAAGTGCGGTAATTTGCCATATACTGCAGTACTGCGAAATGCCGGACACTAAATTTGAAGGAGTAAAATTTTTATAAAAAACGTTATATCTCTAGAACGGTGTAACATAGAGGAACGCGATTCATACCATCAGATTCAGAATTTTGCGATCTTTCAGAATATATGTAACAGTTATGTGTTACGTATTTGAAAAAGCACTGAAAAATTGAAAAAGAAATTTTAATTGAGAAAAAAACCGGGTAAAATCATTTTTGAAAAACCGTTAATTTTCCTAAACAAAGAGTCTTATGATGTTTTTATGTATACAAAACTACATCATGATAACTTAAAAACTCTAGGAGTTATAACGGTTTGAAAACGATTTTTCTCTATCATGAAGTTAAATCTTTGTTCACTTCACATGCGATATCTCGAGAACGGTTCGACGTGGAGATACCCGATTCATACCATCAGATTCAGAAGGTTGCGCTCTTTCAGCATATATGTAACAGTTATGTGTTACGTTTTTGAAAAAGCACTGAAAAATTGAAAAAGAAATTTTATTTGAGTTAAAAACCGGATAAAAATCATTTTTGTAGAACCGTTAATTTTTATAAAAAAAGAGTTTTATAATGTTCTTATGTATACAAAATTACACCATGATAACTCGACAACTCTAAGAGTTATAACGGTTTGAAAGCGCTTTTTCTCTATCATGAAGTTAAATCTTTGTTCACTTCACATGCGATATCTCGAGAACGGTTCGACGTGGAGATACCCGATTCATACCATCAGATTCAGAAAGTTGCGCTCTTTCAGAATATATGTAACAGTTATGTGTAACGTATTTGAAAAAGCACTGAAAAATTGAAAAAGAAATTTTATTTGAGTTAAAAACCGGATAAAAATCATTTTTGTAGAACCGTTAATTTTTATAAAAAAAGAGTTTTATAATGTTCTTATGTATACAAAATTACATCATGATAACTCGAAAACTCTAGGAGATGTAACGGTTTGAAAACGCTTTTTCTCTGTCATGAAGTTAAATCTTTGTTCACTTCACAAGCGATATCTCGAGAACGGTTCGACGTGGAGATACCCGATTCATACCATCAGATTCAGAAGGTTGCGCTCTTTCAGAATATATGTAACAGTTATGTGTTACGTTTTTGAAAAAGCACTGAAAAATTGAAAAATAAATTTTATTTGAGAAAAAAACCAGATAAAAATCATTTTTGTAAAACCGTTAATTTTTATATAAAAAGAGTTTTATAATGTTCTTATGTATACAAAATTACACCATGATAACTCGAAAACTCTAGGAGTTATAACGGTTTGAAAACGCTTTTTCTCTATCATGAAGTTAAATCTTTGTTCACTTCACATGCGATATCTCGAGAACGGTTTGACCTGGAGATACCCGATTCATACCATCAGATTCAGAAGGTTGCGCTCTTTCAGAATATATGTAACAGTTATGTGTTACGTATTTGAAAAAGCACTGAAAAATTGAAAAAGAAATTTAATTGAGAAAAAAACCGGATAAAAATCATTTTTGTAGAACCGTTAATTTTTATAAAAAAAGAGTTTTATAATGTTCTTATGTATACAAAATTACACCATGATAACTCGACAACTCTAAGAGTTATAACGGTTTGAAAACGCTTTTTCTCTATCATGAAGTTAAATCTTTGTTCACTTCACATGCGATATCTCGAGAACGGTTCGACGTGGAGATACCCGATTCATACCATCAGATTCAGAAGGTTGCGTTCTTTCAGAATATATGTAACAGTTATGTGTAACGTATTTGAAAAAGCACTGAAAAATTGAAAAAGTAATTTTATTTGAGTTAAAAACCGGATAAAAATCATAAATGTTGACCGTTAATTTTTATAAAAAAAAGAGTTTTATAATGTTCTTATGTATACAAAATTACATCATGATAACTCGAAAACTCTATGAGATGTAACGGTTTGAAAACGCTTTTTCTCTGTCATGAAGTTAAATCTTTGTTCACTTCACAAGCGATATCTCGAGAACAGTTCGACGTGGAGATACCCGATTCATACCATCAGATTCAGAAGGTTGCGCTCTTTCAGAATATATGTAACAGTTATGTGTTACGTTTTTGAAAAAGCACTGAAAAATTGAAAAATAAATTTTATTTGAGAAAAAACCCAGATAAAAATCATTTTTGTAAAACTGTTAATTTTTATATAAAAAGAGTTTTATAATGTTCTTATGTATACAAAATTACACCATGATAACTCGAAAACTCTAGGAGTTATAACGGTTTGAAAACGCTTTTTCTCTGTCATGAAGTTAAATCTTTGTTCACTTCACAAGCGATATCTCGAGAACGGTTCGACGTGGAGATACCCGATTCATACCATCAGATTCAGAAGGTTGCGCTCTTTCAGAATATATGTAACAGTTATGTCTTACGTATTTGAAAAAGCACTGAAAAATTGAAAAAGAAATTTTAATTGATGAAAAAATAGGGTAAATAACATTTATGAACATCGTGAATTTTTGTATAAAAAGAGTTTTATGGTGTTTATATGTATACCACATTATATCATGATATCTTTAAAACTCTAGAAGATGTGAATTTTTTAAAAAGACTTGGTTTATATAGCCCCTTGAATTCTAGAAGTGCGGTAATTTGCCATATACTGCAGTACTGCGAAATGCCGGACACTAAATTTGAAGGAGTAAAATTTTTATAAAAAACGTTATATCTCTAGAACGGTGTAACATAGAGGAACGCGATTCATACCATCAGATTCAGAATTTTGCGATCTTTCAGAATATATGTAACAGTTATGTGTTACGTATTTGAAAAAGCACTGAAAAATTGAAAAAGAAATTTTAATTGAGAAAAAAACCGGGTAAAATCATTTTTGAAAAACCGTTAATTTTCCTAAACAAAGAGTCTTATGATGTTTTTATGTATACAAAACTACATCATGATAACTTAAAAACTCTAGGAGTTATAACGGTTTGAAAACGATTTTTCTCTATCATGAAGTTAAATCTTTGTTCACTTCACATGCGATATCTCGAGAACGGTTCGACGTGGAGATACCCGATTCATACCATCAGATTCAGAAGGTTGCGCTCTTTCAGCATATATGTAACAGTTATGTGTTACGTTTTTGAAAAAGCACTGAAAAATTGAAAAAGAAATTTTATTTGAGTTAAAAACCGGATAAAAATCATTTTTGTAGAACCGTTAATTTTTATAAAAAAAGAGTTTTATAATGTTCTTATGTATACAAAATTACACCATGATAACTCGACAACTCTAAGAGTTATAACGGTTTGAAAGCGCTTTTTCTCTATCATGAAGTTAAATCTTTGTTCACTTCACATGCGATATCTCGAGAACGGTTCGACGTGGAGATACCCGATTCATACCATCAGATTCAGAAAGTTGCGCTCTTTCAGAATATATGTAACAGTTATGTGTAACGTATTTGAAAAAGCACTGAAAAATTGAAAAAGAAATTTTATTTGAGTTAAAAACCGGATAAAAATCATTTTTGTAGAACCGTTAATTTTTATAAAAAAAGAGTTTTATAATGTTCTTATGTATACAAAATTACATCATGATAACTCGAAAACTCTAGGAGATGTAACGGTTTGAAAACGCTTTTTCTCTGTCATGAAGTTAAATCTTTGTTCACTTCACAAGCGATATCTCGAGAACGGTTCGACGTGGAGATACCCGATTCATACCATCAGATTCAGAAGGTTGCGCTCTTTCAGAATATATGTAACAGTTATGTGTTACGTTTTTGAAAAAGCACTGAAAAATTGAAAAATAAATTTTATTTGAGAAAAAAACCAGATAAAAATCTTTTTTGTAAAACCGTTAATTTTTATATAAAAAGAGTTTTATAATGTTCTTATGTATACAAAATTACACCATGATAACTCGAAAACTCTAGGAGTTATAACGGTTTGAAAACGCTTTTTCTCTATCATGAAGTTAAATCTTTGTTCACTTCACATGCGATATCTCGAGAACGGTTTGACCTGGAGATACCCGATTCATACCATCAGATTCAGAAGGTTGCGCTCTTTCAGAATATATGTAACAGTTATGTGTTACGTATTTGAAAAAGCACTGAAAAATTGAAAAAGAAATTTAATTGAGAAAAAAACCGGATAAAAATCATTTTTGTAGAACCGTTAATTTTTATAAAAAAAGAGTTTTATAATGTTCTTATGTATACAAAATTACACCATGATAACTCGACAACTCTAAGAGTTATAACGGTTTGAAAACGCTTTTTCTCTATCATGAAGTTAAATCTTTGTTCACTTCACATGCGATATCTCGAGAACGGTTCGACGTGGAGATACCCGATTCATACCATCAGATTCAGAAGGTTGCGTTCTTTCAGAATATATGTAACAGTTATGTGTTACGTTTTTGAAAAAGCACTGAAAAATTGAAAAATAAATTTTATTTGAGAAAAAAACCAGATAAAAATCATTTTTGTAAAACCGTTAATTTTTATATAAAAAGAGTTTTATAATGTTCTTATGTATACAAAATTACACCATGATAACTCGAAAACTCCAGGAGTTATAACGGTTGGAAAACGCTTTTTCTCTGTCATGAAGTTAAATCTTTGTTCACTTCACAAGCGATATCTCGAGAACGGTTTGACGTGGAGATACCCGATTCATACCATCAGATTCAGAAGGTTGAGTTCTTTCAGAATATATGTAACAGTTATGTGTAACGTATTTGAAAAAGCACTGAAAAATTGAAAAAGTAATTTTATTTGAGTTAAAAACCGGATAAAAATCATAAATGTTGACCGTTAATTTTTATAAAAAAAAGAGTTTTATAATGTTCTTATGTATACAAAATTACATCATGATAACTCGAAAACTCTATGAGATGTAACGGTTTGAAAACGCTTTTTCTCTGTCATGAAGTTAAATCTTTGTTCACTTCACAAGCGATATCTCGAGAACGGTTCGACGTGGAGATACCCGATTCATACCATCAGATTCAGAAGGTTGCGCTCTTTCAGAATATATGTAACAGTTATGTGTTACGTTTTTGAAAAAGCACTGAAAAATTGAAAAATAAATTTTATTTGAGAAAAAACCCAGATAAAAATCATTTTTGTAAAACTGTTAATTTTTATATAAAAAGAGTTTTATAATGTTCTTATGTATACAAAATTACACCATGATAACTCGAAAACTCTAGGAGTTATAACGGTTTGAAAACGCTTTTTCTCTGTCATGAAGTTAAATCTTTGTTCACTTCACAAGCGATATCTCGAGAACGGTTCGACGTGGAGATACCCGATTCATACCATCAGATTCAGAAGGTTGCTTTCTTTCAGAATATATGTAACAGTTATGTGTAACGTATTTGAAAAAGCACTGAAAAAATGAAAAAGAAATTTTATTTGAGTTAAAAACCGGATAAAAATCATTTTTGTAGAACCGTTTGTTTTTATAAAAAAAGAGTTTTATAATGTTCTTATGTATACAAAATTACATCATGATAACTCGAAAACTCTAGGAGATGTAACGGTTTGAAAACGTTTTTTCTCTGTCATGAAGTTAAATCTTTGTTCACTTCACAAGCGATATCTCGAGAACGGTTCGACGTGGAGATACCCGATTCATACCATCAGATTCAGAAGATTGCGCTCTTTCAGAATATATGTAACAGTTATGTGTTACGTTTTTGAAAAAGCACTGAAAAATTGAAAAAGAAATTTTATTTGAGTTAAAAACCAGATAAAAATCATTTTTGTAAAACTGTTAATTTTTATATAAAAAGAGTTTTATAATGTTCTTATGTATACAAAATTGCACCATGATAACTCGAAAACTCTAGGAGTTATAACGGTTTGAAAACTCTTTTTCTCTGTCTTGAAGTTAAATCTTTGTTCACTTCACAAGCGATATCTCGAGAACATTCGACGTGGAGAGACCCGATTCATACCATCAGATTCATAAGGTTGCGTTCTTTCAGAATATATGTAACAGTTATATGTAACGTATTTGAAAAAGCACTGAAAAATTGAAAAAGAAATTTTATTTGAGTTAAAAACCGGATAAAAATCATTTTTGTAGAACCGTTAATTTTTATAAAAAAAGAGTTTTATAATGTTCTTATGTATACAAAATTACACCATGATAACTCGACAACTCTAAGAGTTATAACGGTTTGAAAGCGCTTTTTCTCTACCATGAAGTTAAATCTTTGTTCACTTCACATGCGATATCTCGAGAACGGTTCGACGTGGAGATACCCGATTCATACCATCAGATTCAGAAGGTTGCGCTCTTTCAGAATATATGTAACAGTTATGTGTTACGTTTTTGAAAAAGCACTGAAAAATTGAAAAATAAATTTTATTTGAGAAAAAAACCAGATAAAAATCATTTTTGTAAAACCGTTAATTTTTATATAAAAAGAGTTTTATATTGTTCTTATGTATACAAAATTACACCATGATAACTCGAAAACTCTAGGAGTTATAACGGTTTGAAAACGCTTTTTCTCTATCATGAAGTTAAATCTTTGTTCACTTCACATGCGATATCTCGAGAACGGTTTGACCTGGAGATACCCGATTCATACCATCAGATTCAGAAGGTTGCGCTCTTTCAGAATATATGTAACAGTTATGTGTTACGTATTTGAAAAAGCACTGAAAAATTGAAAAGAAATTTAATTGAGAAAAAAACCGGATAAAAATCATTTTTGTAGAACCGTTAATTTTTATAAAAAAAGAGTTTTATAATGTTCTTATGTATACAAAATTACACCATGATAACTCGACAACTCTAAGAGTTATAACGGTTTGAAAACGCTTTTTCTCTATCATGAAGTTAAATCTTTGTTCACTTCACATGCGATATCTCGAGAACGGTTCGACGTGGAGATACCCGATTCATACCATCAGATTCAGAAGGTTGCGTTCTTTCAGAATATATGTAACAGTTATGTGTTACGTTTTTGAAAAAGCACTGAAAAATTGAAAAATAAATTTTATTTGAGAAAAAAACCAGATAAAAATCATTTTTGTAAAACCGTTAATTTTTATATAAAAAGAGTTTTATAATGTTCTTATGTATACAAAATTACACCATGATAACTCGAAAACTCCAGGAGTTATAACGGTTGGAAAACGCTTTTTCTCTGTCATGAAGTTAAATCTTTGTTCACTTCACAAGCGATATCTCGAGAACGGTTTGACGTGGAGATACCCGATTCATACCATCAGATTCAGAAGGTTGAGTTCTTTCAGAATATATGTAACAGTTATGTGTAACGTATTTGAAAAAGCACTGAAAAATTGAAAAAGTAATTTTATTTGAGTTAAAAACCGGATAAAAATCATAAATGTTGACCGTTAATTTTTATAAAAAAAAGAGTTTTATAATGTTCTTATGTATACAAAATTACATCATGATAACTCGAAAACTCTATGAGATGTAACGGTTTGAAAACGCTTTTTCTCTGTCATGAAGTTAAATCTTTGTTCACTTCACAAGCGATATCTCGAGAACGGTTCGACGTGGAGATACCCGATTCATACCATCAGATTCAGAAGGTTGCGCTCTTTCAGAATATATGTAACAGTTATGTGTTACGTTTTTGAAAAAGCACTGAAAAATTGAAAAATAAATTTTATTTGAGAAAAAACCCAGATAAAAATCATTTTTGTAAAACTGTTAATTTTTATATAAAAAGAGTTTTATAATGTTCTTATGTATACAAAATTACACCATGATAACTCGAAAACTCTAGGAGTTATAACGGTTTGAAAACGCTTTTTCTCTGTCATGAAGTTAAATCTTTGTTCACTTCACAAGCGATATCTCGAGAACGGTTCGACGTGGAGATACCCGATTCATACCATCAGATTCAGAAGGTTGCTTTCTTTCAGAATATATGTAACAGTTATGTGTAACGTATTTGAAAAAGCACTGAAAAAATGAAAAAGAAATTTTATTTGAGTTAAAAACCGGATAAAAATCATTTTTGTAGAACCGTTTGTTTTTATAAAAAAAGAGTTTTATAATGTTCTTATGTATACAAAATTACATCATGATAACTCGAAAACTCTAGGAGATGTAACGGTTTGAAAACGTTTTTTCTCTGTCATGAAGTTAAATCTTTGTTCACTTCACAAGCGATATCTCGAGAACGGTTCGACGTGGAGATACCCGATTCATACCATCAGATTCAGAAGATTGCGCTCTTTCAGAATATATGTAACAGTTATGTGTTACGTTTTTGAAAAAGCACTGAAAAATTGAAAAAGAAATTTTATTTGAGTTAAAAACCAGATAAAAATCATTTTTGTAAAACTGTTAATTTTTATATAAAAAGAGTTTTATAATGTTCTTATGTATACAAAAATACACCATGATAATTAGAAAACTCTAGGAGTTATAACGGTTTGAAAACGCTTTTTCTCTGTCATGAAGTTAAATCTTTGTTCACTTCACAAGGGATATCTCATGAACGGTTCGACGTGGAGATACCCGATTCATACCATCAGATTCAGAAGGTTGCGCTCTTTCAGAATATATGTAACAGTTATGTCTTACGTATTTGAAAAAGCACTGAAAAATTGAAAAAGAAATTTTAATTGATGAAAAAATAGGGTAAATAACATTTATGAACATCGTGAATTTTTGTATAAAAAGAGTTTTATGGTGTTTATATGTATACCACATTATATCATGATATCTTTAAAACTCTAGAAGATGTGAATTTTTTAAAAAGACTTGGTTTATATAGCCCCTTGAATTCTAGAAGTGCGGTAATTTGCCATATACTGCAGTACTGCGAAATGCCGGACACTAAATTTGAAGGAGTAAAATTTTTATAAAAAACGTTATATCTCTAGAACGGTGTAACATAGAGGAACGCGATTCATACCATCAGATTCAGAATTTTGCGATCTTTCAGAATATATGTAACAGTTATGTGTTACGTATTTGAAAAAGCACTGAAAAATTGAAAAAGAAATTTTAATTGAGAAAAAAACCGGGTAAAATCATTTTTGAAAAACCGTTAATTTTCCTAAAAAAAGAGTCTTATGATGTTTTTATGTATACAAAACTACATCATGATAACTTAAAAACTCTAGGAGTTATAACGGTTTGAAAACGATTTTTCTCTATCATGAAGTTAAATCTTTGTTCACTTCACATGCGATATCTCGAGAACGGTTCGACGTGGAGATACCCGATTCATACCATCAGATTCAGAAGGTTGCGCTCTTTCAGCATATATGTAACAGTTATGTGTTACGTTTTTGAAAAAGCACTGAAAAATTGAAAAAGAAATTTTATTTGAGTTAAAAACCGGATAAAAATCATTTTTGTAGAACCGTTAATTTTTATAAAAAAAGAGTTTTATAATGTTCTTATGTATACAAAATTACACCATGATAACTCGACAACTCTAAGAGTTATAACGGTTTGAAAGCGCTTTTTCTCTATCATGAAGTTAAATCTTTGTTCACTTCACATGCGATATCTCGAGAACGGTTCGACGTGGAGATACCCGATTCATACCATCAGATTCAGAAAGTTGCGCTCTTTCAGAATATATGTAACAGTTATGTGTAACGTATTTGAAAAAGCACTGAAAAATTGAAAAAGTAATTTTATTTGAGTTAAAAACCGGATAAAAATCATAAATGTTGACCGTTAATTTTTATAAAAAAAGAGTTTTATAATGTTATTATGTATACAAAATTACACCATGATAACTCGACAACTCTAAGAGTTATAACGGTTTGAAAACGCTTTTTCTCTATCATGAAGTTAAATCTTTGTTCACTTCACATGCGATATCTCGAGAACGGTTCGACGTGGAGATACCCGATTCATACCATCAGATTCAGAAGGTTGCGTTCTTTCAGAATATATGTAACAGTTATGTGTTACGTTTTTGAAAAAGCACTGAAAAATTGAAAAATAAATTTTATTTGAGAAAAAAACCAGATAAAAATCATTTTTGTAAAACCGTTAATTTTTATATAAAAAGAGTTTTATAATGTTCTTATGTATACAAAATTACACCATGATAACTCGAAAACTCCAGGAGTTATAACGGTTGGAAAACGCTTTTTCTCTGTCATGAAGTTAAATCTTTGTTCACTTCACAAGCGATATCTCGAGAACGGTTTGACGTGGAGATACCCGATTCATACCATCAGATTCAGAAGGTTGAGTTCTTTCAGAATATATGTAACAGTTATGTGTAACGTATTTGAAAAAGCACTGAAAAATTGAAAAAGTAATTTTATTTGAGTTAAAAACCGGATAAAAATCATAAATGTTGACCGTTAATTTTTATAAAAAAAAGAGTTTTATAATGTTCTTATGTATACAAAATTACATCATGATAACTCGAAAACTCTATGAGATGTAACGGTTTGAAAACGCTTTTTCTCTGTCATGAAGTTAAATCTTTGTTCACTTCACAAGCGATATCTCGAGAACGGTTCGACGTGGAGATACCCGATTCATACCATCAGATTCAGAAGGTTGCGCTCTTTCAGAATATATGTAACAGTTATGTGTTACGTTTTTGAAAAAGCACTGAAAAATTGAAAAATAAATTTTATTTGAGAAAAAACCCAGATAAAAATCATTTTTGTAAAACTGTTAATTTTTATATAAAAAGAGTTTTATAATGTTCTTATGTATACAAAATTACACCATGATAACTCGAAAACTCTAGGAGTTATAACGGTTTGAAAACGCTTTTTCTCTGTCATGAAGTTAAATCTTTGTTCACTTCACAAGCGATATCTCGAGAACGGTTCGACGTGGAGATACCCGATTCATACCATCAGATTCAGAAGGTTGCTTTCTTTCAGAATATATGTAACAGTTATGTGTAACGTATTTGAAAAAGCACTGAAAAAATGAAAAAGAAATTTTATTTGAGTTAAAAACCGGATAAAAATCATTTTTGTAGAACCGTTTGTTTTTATAAAAAAAGAGTTTTATAATGTTCTTATGTATACAAAATTACATCATGATAACTCGAAAACTCTAGGAGATGTAACGGTTTGAAAACGTTTTTTCTCTGTCATGAAGTTAAATCTTTGTTCACTTCACAAGCGATATCTCGAGAACGGTTCGACGTGGAGATACCCGATTCATACCATCAGATTCAGAAGATTGCGCTCTTTCAGAATATATGTAACAGTTATGTGTTACGTTTTTGAAAAAGCACTGAAAAATTGAAAAAGAAATTTTATTTGAGTTAAAAACCAGATAAAAATCATTTTTGTAAAACTGTTAATTTTTATATAAAAAGAGTTTTATAATGTTCTTATGTATACAAAATTGCACCATGATAACTCGAAAACTCTAGGAGTTATAACGGTTTGAAAACTCTTTTTCTCTGTCTTGAAGTTAAATCTTTGTTCACTTCACAAGCGATATCTCGAGAACATTCGACGTGGAGAGACCCGATTCATACCATCAGATTCATAAGGTTGCGTTCTTTCAGAATATATGTAACAGTTATGTGTAACGTATTTGAAAAAGCACTGAAAAATTGAAAAAGAAATTTTATTTGAGTTAAAAACCGGATAAAAATCATTTTTGTAGAACCGTTAATTTTTATAAAAAAAGAGTTTTATAATGTTCTTATGTATACAAAATTACACCATGATAACTCGACAACTCTAAGAGTTATAACGGTTTGAAAGCGCTTTTTCTCTATCATGAAGTTAAATCTTTGTTCACTTCACATGCGATATCTCGAGAACGGTTCGACGTGGAGATACCCGATTCATACCATCAGATTCAGAAGGTTGCGCTCTTTCAGAATATATGTAACAGTTATGTGTTACGTTTTTGAAAAAGCACTGAAAAATTGAAAAATAAATTTTATTTGAGAAAAAAACCAGATAAAAATCATTTTTGTAAAACCGTTAATTTTTATATAAAAAGAGTTTTATAATGTTCTTATGTATACAAAATTACACCATGATAACTCGAAAACTCTAGGAGTTATAACGGTTTGAAAACGCTTTTTCTCTATCATGAAGTTAAATCTTTGTTCACTTCACATGCGATATCTCGAGAACGGTTTGACCTGGAGATACCCGATTCATACCATCAGATTCAGAAGGTTGCGCTCTTTCATAATATATGTAACAGTTATGTGTTACGTATTTGAAAAAGCACTGAAAAATTGAAAAAGGAATTTAATTGAGAAAAAAACCGGATAAAAATCATTTTTGTAGAACCGTTAATTTTTATAAAAAAAGAGTTTTATAATGTTCTTATGTATACAAAATTACACCATGATAACTCGACAACTCTAAGAGTTATAACGGTTTGAAAACGCTTTTTCTCTATCATGAAGTTAAATCTTTGTTCACTTCACATGCGATATCTCGAGAACGGTTCGACGTGGAGATACCCGATTCATACCATCAGATTCAGAAGGTTGCGTTCTTTCAGAATATATGTAACAGTTATGTGTTACGTTTTTGAAAAAGCACTGAAAAATTGAAAAATAAATTTTATTTGAGAAAAAAACCAGATAAAAATCATTTTTGTAAAACCGTTAATTTTTATATAAAAAGAGTTTTATAATGTTCTTATGTATACAAAATTACACCATGATAACTCGAAAACTCCAGGAGTTATAACGGTTGGAAAACGCTTTTTCTCTGTCATGAAGTTAAATCTTTGTTCACTTCACAAGCGATATCTCGAGAACGGTTTGACGTGGAGATACCCGATTCATACCATCAGATTCAGAAGGTTGAGTTCTTTCAGAATATATGTAACAGTTATGTGTAACGTATTTGAAAAAGCACTGAAAAATTGAAAAAGTAATTTTATTTGAGTTAAAAACCGGATAAAAATCATAAATGTTGACCGTTAATTTTTATAAAAAAAAGAGTTTTATAATGTTCTTATGTATACAAAATTACATCATGATAACTCGAAAACTCTATGAGATGTAACGGTTTGAAAACGCTTTTTCTCTGTCATGAAGTTAAATCTTTGTTCACTTCACAAGCGATATCTCGAGAACGGTTCGACGTGGAGATACCCGATTCATACCATCAGATTCAGAAGGTTGCGCTCTTTCAGAATATATGTAACAGTTATGTGTTACGTTTTTGAAAAAGCACTGAAAAATTGAAAAATAAATTTTATTTGAGAAAAAACCCAGATAAAAATCATTTTTGTAAAACTGTTAATTTTTATATAAAAAGAGTTTTATAATGTTCTTATGTATACAAAATTACACCATGATAACTCGAAAACTCTAGGAGTTATAACGGTTTGAAAACGCTTTTTCTCTGTCATGAAGTTAAATCTTTGTTCACTTCACAAGCGATATCTCGAGAACGGTTCGACGTGGAGATACCCGATTCATACCATCAGATTCAGAAGGTTGCTTTCTTTCAGAATATATGTAACAGTTATGTGTAACGTATTTGAAAAAGCACTGAAAAAATGAAAAAGAAATTTTATTTGAGTTAAAAACCGGATAAAAATCATTTTTGTAGAACCGTTTGTTTTTATAAAAAAAGAGTTTTATAATGTTCTTATGTATACAAAATTACATCATGATAACTCGAAAACTCTAGGAGATGTAACGGTTTGAAAACGTTTTTTCTCTGTCATGAAGTTAAATCTTTGTTCACTTCACAAGCGATATCTCGAGAACGGTTCGACGTGGAGATACCCGATTCATACCATCAGATTCAGAAGATTGCGCTCTTTCAGAATATATGTAACAGTTATGTGTTACGTTTTTGAAAAAGCACTGAAAAATTGAAAAAGAAATTTTATTTGAGTTAAAAACCAGATAAAAATCATTTTTGTAAAACTGTTAATTTTTATATAAAAAGAGTTTTATAATGTTCTTATGTATACAAAAATACACCATGATAATTAGAAAACTCTAGGAGTTATAACGGTTTGAAAACGCTTTTTCTCTGTCATGAAGTTAAATCTTTGTTCACTTCACAAGGGATATCTCATGAACGGTTCGACGTGGAGATACCCGATTCATACCATCAGATTCAGAAGGTTGCGCTCTTTCAGAATATATGTAACAGTTATGTCTTACGTATTTGAAAAAGCACTGAAAAATTGAAAAAGAAATTTTAATTGATGAAAAAATAGGGTAAATAACATTTATGAACATCGTGAATTTTTGTATAAAAAGAGTTTTATGGTGTTTATATGTATACCACATTATATCATGATATCTTTAAAACTCTAGAAGATGTGAATTTTTTAAAAAGACTTGGTTTATATAGCCCCTTGAATTCTAGAAGTGCGGTAATTTGCCATATACTGCAGTACTGCGAAATGCCGGACACTAAATTTGAAGGAGTAAAATTTTTATAAAAAACGTTATATCTCTAGAACGGTGTAACATAGAGGAACGCGATTCATACCATCAGATTCAGAATTTTGCGATCTTTCAGAATATATGTAACAGTTATGTGTTACGTATTTGAAAAAGCACTGAAAAATTGAAAAAGAAATTTTAATTGAGAAAAAAACCGGGTAAAATCATTTTTGAAAAACCGTTAATTTTCCTAAAAAAAGAGTCTTATGATGTTTTTATGTATACAAAACTACATCATGATAACTTAAAAACTCTAGGAGTTATAACGGTTTGAAAACGATTTTTCTCTATCATGAAGTTAAATCTTTGTTCACTTCACATGCGATATCTCGAGAACGGTTCGACGTGGAGATACCCGATTCATACCATCAGATTCAGAAGGTTGCGCTCTTTCAGCATATATGTAACAGTTATGTGTTACGTTTTTGAAAAAGCACTGAAAAATTGAAAAAGAAATTTTATTTGAGTTAAAAACCGGATAAAAATCATTTTTGTAGAACCGTTAATTTTTATAAAAAAAGAGTTTTATAATGTTCTTATGTATACAAAATTACACCATGATAACTCGACAACTCTAAGAGTTATAACGGTTTGAAAGCGCTTTTTCTCTATCATGAAGTTAAATCTTTGTTCACTTCACATGCGATATCTCGAGAACGGTTCGACGTGGAGATACCCGATTCATACCATCAGATTCAGAAAGTTGCGCTCTTTCAGAATATATGTAACAGTTATGTGTAACGTATTTGAAAAAGCACTGAAAAATTGAAAAAGTAATTTTATTTGAGTTAAAAACCGGATAAAAATCATAAATGTTGACCGTTAATTTTTATAAAAAAAGAGTTTTATAATGTTCTTATGTATACAAAATTACACCATGATAACTCGACAACTCTAAGAGTTATAACGGTTTGAAAACGCTTTTTCTCTATCATGAAGTTAAATCTTTGTTCACTTCACATGCGATATCTCGAGAACGGTTCGACGTGGAGATACCCGATTCATACCATCAGATTCAGAAGGTTGCGTTCTTTCAGAATATATGTAACAGTTATGTGTTACGTTTTTGAAAAAGCACTGAAAAATTGAAAAATAAATTTTATTTGAGAAAAAAACCAGATAAAAATCATTTTTGTAAAACCGTTAATTTTTATATAAAAAGAGTTTTATAATGTTCTTATGTATACAAAATTACACCATGATAACTCGAAAACTCCAGGAGTTATAACGGTTTGAAAACGCTTTTTCTCTGTCATGAAGTTAAATCTGTGTTCACTTCACAAGCGATATCTCGAGAACGGTTTGACGTGGAGATACCCGATTCATACCATCAGATTCAGAAGGTTGAGTTCTTTCAGAATATATGTAACAGTTATGTGTAACGTATTTGAAAAAGCACTGAAAAATTGAAAAAGTAATTTTATTTGAGTTAAAAACCGGATAAAAATCATAAATGTTGACCGTTAATTTTTATAAAAAAAAGAGTTTTATAATGTTCTTATGTATACAAAATTACATCATGATAACTCGAAAACTCTATGAGATGTAACGGTTTGAAAACGCTTTTTCTCTGTCATGAAGTTAAATCTTTGTTCACTTCACAAGCGATATCTCGAGAACGGTTCGACGTGGAGATACCCGATTCATACCATCAGATTCAGAAGGTTGCGCTCTTTCAGAATATATGTAACAGTTATGTGTTACGTTTTTGAAAAAGCACTGAAAAATTGAAAAATAAATTTTATTTGAGAAAAAACCCAGATAAAAATCATTTTTGTAAAACTGTTAATTTTTATATAAAAAGAGTTTTATAATGTTCTTATGTATACAAAATTACACCATGATAACTCGAAAACTCTAGGAGTTATAACGGTTTGAAAACGCTTTTTCTCTGTCATGAAGTTAAATCTTTGTTCACTTCACAAGCGATATCTCGAGAACGGTTCGACGTGGAGATACCCGATTCATACCATCAGATTCAGAAGGTTGCTTTCTTTCAGAATATATGTAACAGTTATGTGTAACGTATTTGAAAAAGCACTGAAAAAATGAAAAAGAAATTTTATTTGAGTTAAAAACCGGATAAAAATCATTTTTGTAGAACCGTTTGTTTTTATAAAAAAAGAGTTTTATAATGTTCTTATGTATACAAAATTACATCATGATAACTCGAAAACTCTAGGAGATGTAACGGTTTGAAAACGTTTTTTCTCTGTCATGAAGTTAAATCTTTGTTCACTTCACAAGCGATATCTCGAGAACGGTTCGACGTGGAGATACCCGATTCATACCATCAGATTCAGAAGATTGCGCTCTTTCAGAATATATGTAACAGTTATGTGTTACGTTTTTGAAAAAGCACTGAAAAATTGAAAAAGAAATTTTATTTGAGTTAAAAACCAGATAAAAATCATTTTTGTAAAACTGTTAATTTTTATATAAAAAGAGTTTTATAATGTTCTTATGTATACAAAAATACACCATGATAATTAGAAAACTCTAGGAGTTATAACGGTTTGAAAACGCTTTTTCTCTGTCATGAAGTTAAATCTTTGTTCACTTCACAAGGGATATCTCATGAACGGTTCGACGTGGAGATACCCGATTCATACCATCAGATTCAGAAGGTTGCGCTCTTTCAGAATATATGTAACAGTTATGTCTTACGTATTTGAAAAAGCACTGAAAAATTGAAAAAGAAATTTTAATTGATGAAAAAATAGGGTAAATAACATTTATGAACATCGTGAATTTTTGTATAAAAAGAGTTTTATGGTGTTTATATGTATACCACATTATATCATGATATCTTTAAAACTCTAGAAGATGTGAATTTTTTAAAAAGACTTGGTTTATATAGCCCCTTGAATTCTAGAAGTGCGGTAATTTGCCATATACTGCAGTACTGCGAAATGCCGGACACTAAATTTGAAGGAGTAAAATTTTTATAAAAAACGTTATATCTCTAGAACGGTGTAACATAGAGGAACGCGATTCATACCATCAGATTCAGAATTTTGCGATCTTTCAGAATATATGTAACAGTTATGTGTTACGTATTTGAAAAAGCACTGAAAAATTGAAAAAGAAATTTTAATTGAGAAAAAAACCGGGTAAAATCATTTTTGAAAAACCGTTAATTTTCCTAAAAAAAGAGTCTTATGATGTTTTTATGTATACAAAACTACATCATGATAACTTAAAAACTCTAGGAGTTATAACGGTTTGAAAACGATTTTTCTCTATCATGAAGTTAAATCTTTGTTCACTTCACATGCGATATCTCGAGAACGGTTCGACGTGGAGATACCCGATTCATACCATCAGATTCAGAAGGTTGCGCTCTTTCAGCATATATGTAACAGTTATGTGTTACGTTTTTGAAAAAGCACTGAAAAATTGAAAAAGAAATTTTATTTGAGTTAAAAACCGGATAAAAATCATTTTTGTAGAACCGTTAATTTTTATAAAAAAAGAGTTTTATAATGTTCTTATGTATACAAAATTACACCATGATAACTCGACAACTCTAAGAGTTATAACGGTTTGAAAGCGCTTTTTCTCTATCATGAAGTTAAATCTTTGTTCACTTCACATGCGATATCTCGAGAACGGTTCGACGTGGAGATACCCGATTCATACCATCAGATTCAGAAAGTTGCGCTCTTTCAGAATATATGTAACAGTTATGTGTAACGTATTTGAAAAAGCACTGAAAAATTGAAAAAGTAATTTTATTTGAGTTAAAAACCGGATAAAAATCATAAATGTTGACCGTTAATTTTTATAAAAAAAGAGTTTTATGATGTTCTTATGTATACAAAATTACACCATGATAACTCGACAACTCTAAGAGTTATAACGGTTTGAAAACGCTTTTTCTCTATCATGAAGTTAAATCTTTGTTCACTTCACATGCGATATCTCGAGAACGGTTCGACGTGGAGATACCCGATTCATACCATCAGATTCAGAAGGTTGCGCTCTTTCAGAATATATGTAACAGTTATGTGTAACGTATTTGAAAAAGCACTGAAAAATTGAAAAAGAAATTTTATTTGAGTTAAAAACCGGATAAAAATCATAAATGTAGAACCGTTAATTTTTATAAAAAAAGAGTTTTATAATGTTCTTATGTATACAAAATTACATCATGATAACTCGAAAACTCTAGGAGATGTAACGGTTTGAAAACGCTTTTTCTCTGTCATGAAGTTAAATCTTTGTTCACTTCACAAGCGATATCTCGAGAACGGTTTGACGTGGAGATACCCGATTCATACCATCAGATTCAGAAGGTTGCGCTCTTTCAGAATATATGTAACAGTTATGTGTTACGTTTTTGAAAAAGCACTGAAAAATTGAAAAATAAATTTTATTTGAGAAAAAAACCAGATAAAAATCATTTTTGTAAAACCGTTAATTTTTATATAAAAAGAGTTTTATAATGTTCTTATGTATACAAAATTACACCATGATAACTCGAAAACTCTAGGAGTTATAACGGTTTGAAAACGCTTTTTCTCTATCATGAAGGTAAATCTTTGTTCACTTCACATGCGATATCTCGAGAACGGTTTGACCTGGAGATACCCGATTCATACCATCAGATTCAGAAGGTTGCGCTCTTTCAGAATATATGTAACAGTTATGTGTAACGTATTTGAAAAAGCACTGAAAAATTGAAAAAGAAATTTTATTTGAGTTAAAAACCGGATAAAAATCATAAATGTAGAACCGTTAATTTTTATAAAAAAAGAGTTTTATAATGTTCTTATGTATACAAAACTACATCATGATAACTTAAAAACTCTAGGAGTTATAACGGTTTGAAAACGCTTTTTCTCTATCATGAAGTTAAATCTTTGTTCACTTCACATGCGATATCTCGAGAACGGTTTGACCTGGAGATACCCGATTCATACCATCAGATTCATAAGGTTGCGTTCTTTCAGAATATATGTAACAGTTATGTGTAACGTATTTGAAAAAGCACTGAAAAATTGAAAAATAAATTTTATTTGAGAAAAAAACCAGATAAAAATCATTTTTGTAAAACCGTTAATTTTTATATAAAAAGAGTTTTATAATGTTCTTATGTATACAAAATTACACCATGATAACTTGAAAACTCTAGGAGTTATAACGGTTTGAAAACGCTTTTTCTCTGTCTTGAAGTTAAATCTTTGTTCACTTCACAAGCGATATCTCGAGAACATTCGACGTGGAGAGACCCGATTCATACCATCAGATTCATAAGGTTGCGTTCTTTCAGAATATATGTAACAGTTATGTGTAACGTATTTGAAAAAGCACTGAAAAATTGAAAAAGAAATTTTATTTGAGTTAAAAACCGGATAAAAACCATTTTTGTAGAACCGTTAATTTTTATAAAAAAAGAGTTTTATAATGTTCTTATGTATACAAAATTACATCATGATAACTCGAAAACTCTAAAAGACGTAACGGTTTGAAAACGCTTTTTCTCAGTCATGAAGTTAAATCTTTGTTCTCTTCACAAGCGATATCTCGAGAACGGTTCGACGTGGAGATACCCGATTCATACCATCAGATTCAGAAGATTGCGCTCTTTCAGAATATATGTAACAGTTATGTGTTACGTTTTTGAAAAAGCACTGAAAAATTGAAAAAGAAATTTTATTTGAGAAAAAAACCAGATAAAAATCATTTTTGTAAAACCGTTAATTTTTATAAAAAAAGAGTTTTATAATGTTCTTATGTATACAAAATTACACCATGATAACTCGAAAACTCTAGGAGTTATAACGGTTTGAAAACGCTTTTTCTCTGTCATGAAGTTAAATCTTTGTTCACTTCACAAGGGATATCTCGAGAACGGTTCGACGTGGAGATACCCGATTCATACCATCAGATTCAGAAGATTGCGCTCTTTCAGAATATATGTAACAGTTATGTCTTACGTATTTGAAAAAGCACTGAAAAAATGAAAAAGAAATTTTAATTGATGAAAAAATAGGGAAAAAACATTTATGAACATCGTGAATTTTTGTATAATAAGAGTTTTATGGTGTTTATATGTATACCACATTATATCATGATATCTTTAAAACTCTAGAAGATATGAATTTTTTAAAAAGACTTGGTTTATATAGCCCCTTGAATTCTAGAAGTGCGGTAATTTGCCATATACTGCAGTACTGCGAAATGCCGGACACTAAATTTGAAGGAGTAAAATTTTTATAAAAAACGTTATATCTCTAGAACGGTGTAACATAGAGGAACGCGATTCATACCATCAGATTCAGAATTTTGCGATCTTTCAGAATATATGTAACAGTTATGTGTTACGTATTTGAAAAAGCACTGAAAAATTGAAAAAGAAATTTAATTGAGAAAAAAACCGGATAAAAATCATTTTTGTAGAACCGTTAATTTTTATAAAAAAAGAGTTTTATAATGTTCTTATGTATACAAAATTACACCATGATAACTCGACAACTCTAAGAGTTATAACGGTTTGAAAACGCTTTTTCTCTATCATGAAGTTAAATCTTTGTTCACTTCACATGCGATATCTCGAGAACGGTTCGACGTGGAGATACCCGATTCATACCATCAGATTCAGAAGGTTGCGTTCTTTCAGAATATATGTAACAGTTATGTGTTACGTTTTTGAAAAAGCACTGAAAAATTGAAAAATAAATTTTATTTGAGAAAAAAACCAGATAAAAATCATTTTTGTAAAACCGTTAATTTTTATATAAAAAGAGTTTTATAATGTTCTTATGTATACAAAATTACACCATGATAACTCGAAAACTCCAGGAGTTATAACGGTTTGAAAACGCTTTTTCTCTGTCATGAAGTTAAATCTTTGTTCACTTCACAAGCGATATCTCGAGAACGGTTCGACGTGGAGATACCCGATTCATACCATCAGATTCAGAAGATTGCGCTCTTTCAGAATATATGTAACAGTTATGTGTTACGTTTTTGAAAAAGCACTGAAAAATTGAAAAAGAAATTTTATTTGAGAAAAAAACCAGATAAAAATCATTTTTGTAAAACCGTTAATTTTTATAAAAAAAGAGTTTTGTAATGTTCTTATGTATACAAAATTACACCATGATAACTCGAAAACTCTAGGAGTTATAACGGTTTGAAAACGCTTTTTCTCTGTCATGAAGTTAAATCTTTGTTCACTTCACAAGGGATATCTCGAGAACGGTTCGACGTGGAGATACCCGATTCATACCATCAGATTCAGAAGATTGCGCTCTTTCAGAATATATGTAACAGTTATGTCTTACGTATTTGAAAAAGCACTGAAAAAATGAAAAAGAAATTTTATTTGAGTTAAAAACCGGATAAAAATCATTTTTGTAGAACCGTTAATTTTTATAAAAAAAGAGTTTTATAATGTTCTTATGTATACAAAATTACACCATGATAACTCGACAACTCTAAGAGTTATAACGGTTTGAAAACGCTTTTTCTCTATCATGAAGTTAAATCTTTGTTCACTTCACATGCGATATCTCGAGAACGGTTCGACGTGGAGATACCCGTTTCATACCATCAGATTCAGAAAGTTGCGCTCTTTCAGAATATATGTAACAGTTATGTGTAACGTATTTGAAAAAGCACTGAAAAATTGAAAAAGAAATTTTATTTGAGTTAAAAACCGGATAAAAATCATAAATGTTGACCGTTAATTTTTATAAAAAAAGAGTTTTATAATGTTCTTATGTATACAAAATTACATCATGATAACTCGAAAACTCTAGGAGATGTAACGGTTTGAAAACGCTTTTTCTCTGTCATGAAGTTAAATCTTTGTTCACTTCACAAGCGATATCTCGAGAACGGTTCGACGTGGAGATACCCGATTCATACCATCAGATTCAGAAGGTTGCGCTCTTTCAGAATATATGTAACAGTTATGTGTTACGTTTTTGAAAAAGCACTGAAAAATTGAAAAATAAATTTTATTTGAGAAAAAAACCAGATAAAAATCATTTTTGTAAAACCGTTAATTTTTATATAAAAAGAGTTTTATAATGTTCTTATGTATACAAAATTACACCATGATAACTCGAAAACTCTAGGAGTTATAACGGTTTGAAAACGCTTTTTCTCTATCATGAAGTTAAATCTTTGTTCACTTCACATGCGATATCTCGAGAACGGTTTGACCTGGAGATACCCGATTCATACCATCAGATTCAGAAGGTTGCGCTCTTTCAGAATATATGTAACAGTTATGTGTAACGTATTTGAAAAAGCACTGAAAAATTGAAAAAGAAATTTTATTTGAGTTAAAAACCGGATAAAAATCATAAATGTAGAACCGTTAATTTTTATAAAAAAAGAGTTTTATAATGTTCTTATGTATACAAAATTACATCATGATAACTCGAAAACTCTAGGAGATGTAACGGTTTGAAAACGCTTTTTCTCTGTCATGAAGTTAAATCTTTGTTCACTTCACAAGCGATATCTCGAGAACGGTTCGACGTGGAGATACCCGATTCATACCATCAGATTCAGAAGGTTGCGCTCTTTCAGAATATATGTAACAGTTATGTGTTACGTTTTTGAAAAAGCACTGAAAAATTGAAAAATAAATTTTATTTGAGAAAAAAACCAGATAAAAATCATTTTTGTAAAACCGTTAATTTTTATATAAAAAGAGTTTTATAATGTTCTTATGTATACAAAATTGCACCATGATAACTCGAAAACTCTAGGAGTTATAACGGTTTGAAAACTCTTTTTCTCTGTCTTGAAGTTAAATCTTTGTTCACTTCACAAGCGATATCTCGAGAACATTCGACGTGGAGAGACCCGATTCATACCATCAGATTCATAAGGTTGCGTTCTTTCAGAATATATGTAACAGTTATGTGTAACGTATTTGAAAAAGCACTGAAAAATTGAAAAAGAAATTTTATTTGAGTTAAAAACCGGATAAAAATCATTTTTGTAGAACCGTTAATTTTTATAAAAAAAGAGTTTTATAATGTTCTTATGTATACAAAATTACACCATGATAACTCGACAACTCTAAGAGTTATAACGGTTTGAAAACGCTTTTTCTCTATCATGAAGTTAAATCTTTGTTCACTTCACATGCGATATCTCGAGAACGGTTCGACGTGGAGATACCCGATTCATACCATCAGATTCAGAAGGTTGCGCTCTTTCAGAATATATGTAACAGTTATGTGTAACGTATTTGAAAAAGCACTGAAAAATTGAAAATAAAATTTTATTTGAGTTAAAAACCGGATAAAAATCATTTTTGTAGAACCGTTAATTTTTATAAAAAAAGAGTTTTATAATGTTCTTATGTATACAAAATTACACCATGATAACTCGACAACTCTAAGAGTTATAACGGTTTGAAAGCGCTTTTTCTCTATCATGAAGTTAAATCTTTGTTCACTTCACATGCGATATCTCGAGAACGGTTCGACGTGGAGATACCCGATTCATACCATCAGATTCAGAAAGTTGCGCTCTTTCAGAATATATGTAACAGTTATGTGTAACGTATTTGAAAAAGCACTGAAAAATTGAAAAAGTAATTTTATTTGAGTTAAAAACCGGATAAAAATCATAAATGTTGACCGTTAATTTTTATAAAAAAAGAGTTTTATAATGTTCTTATGTATACAAAATTACACCATGATAACTCGACAACTCTAAGAGTTATAACGGTTTGAAAACGCTTTTTCTCTATCATGAAGTTAAATCTTTGTTCACTTCACATGCGATATCTCGAGAACGGTTCGACGTGGAGATACCCGATTCATACCATCAGATTCAGAAGGTTGCGCTCTTTCAGAATATATGTAACAGTTATGTGTAACGTATTTGAAAAAGCACTGAAAAATTGAAAAAGAAATTTTATTTGAGTTAAAAACCGGATAAAAATCATAAATGTAGAACCGTTAATTTTTATAAAAAAAGAGTTTTATAATGTTCTTATGTATACAAAATTACATCATGATAACTCGAAAACTCTAGGAGATGTAACGGTTTGAAAACGCTTTTTCTCTGTCATGAAGTTAAATCTTTGTTCACTTCACAAGCGATATCTCGAGAACGGTTTGACGTGGAGATACCCGATTCATACCATCAGATTCAGAAGGTTGCGCTCTTTCAGAATATATGTAACAGTTATGTGTTACGTTTTTGAAAAAGCACTGAAAAATTGAAAAATAAATTTTATTTGAGAAAAAAACCAGATAAAAATCATTTTTGTAAAACCGTTAATTTTTATATAAAAAGAGTTTTATAATGTTCTTATGTATACAAAATTACACCATGATAACTCGAAAACTCTAGGAGTTATAACGGTTTGAAAACGCTTTTTCTCTATCATGAAGGTAAATCTTTGTTCACTTCACATGCGATATCTCGAGAACGGTTTGACCTGGAGATACCCGATTCATACCATCAGATTCAGAAGGTTGCGCTCTTTCAGAATATATGTAACAGTTATGTGTAACGTATTTGAAAAAGCACTGAAAAATTGAAAAAGAAATTTTATTTGAGTTAAAAACCGGATAAAAATCATAAATGTAGAACCGTTAATTTTTATAAAAAAAGAGTTTTATAATGTTCTTATGTATACAAAACTACATCATGATAACTTAAAAACTCTAGGAGTTATAACGGTTTGAAAACGCTTTTTCTCTATCATGAAGTTAAATCTTTGTTCACTTCACATGCGATATCTCGAGAACGGTTTGACCTGGAGATACCCGATTCATACCATCAGATTCATAAGGTTGCGTTCTTTCAGAATATATGTAACAGTTATGTGTAACGTATTTGAAAAAGCACTGAAAAATTGAAAAATAAATTTTATTTGAGAAAAAAACCAGATAAAAATCATTTTTGTAAAACCGTTAATTTTTATATAAAAAGAGTTTTATAATGTTCTTATGTATACAAAATTACACCATGATAACTTGAAAACTCTAGGAGTTATAACGGTTTGAAAACGCTTTTTCTCTGTCTTGAAGTTAAATCTTTGTTCACTTCACAAGCGATATCTCGAGAACATTCGACGTGGAGAGACCCGATTCATACCATCAGATTCATAAGGTTGCGTTCTTTCAGAATATATGTAACAGTTATGTGTAACGTATTTGAAAAAGCACTGAAAAATTGAAAAAGAAATTTTATTTGAGTTAAAAACCGGATAAAAACCATTTTTGTAGAACCGTTAATTTTTATAAAAAAAGAGTTTTATAATGTTCTTATGTATACAAAATTACATCATGATAACTCGAAAACTCTAAAAGACGTAACGGTTTGAAAACGCTTTTTCTCAGTCATGAAGTTAAATCTTTGTTCTCTTCACAAGCGATATCTCGAGAACGGTTCGACGTGGAGATACCCGATTCATACCATCAGATTCAGAAGATTGCGCTCTTTCAGAATATATGTAACAGTTATGTCTTACGTATTTGAAAAAGCACTGAAAAAATGAAAAAGAAATTTTAATTGATGAAAAAATAGGGAAAAAACATTTATGAACATCGTGAATTTTTGTATAATAAGAGTTTTATGGTGTTTATATGTATACCACATTATATCATGATATCTTTAAAACTCTAGAAGATATGAATTTTTTAAAAAGACTTGGTTTATATAGCCCCTTGAATTCTAGAAGTGCGGTAATTTGCCATATACTGCAGTACTGCGAAATGCCGGACACTAAATTTGAAGGAGTAAAATTTTTATAAAAAACGTTATATCTCTAGAACGGTGTAACATAGAGGAACGCGATTCATACCATCAGATTCAGAATTTTGCGATCTTTCAGAATATATGTAACAGTTATGTGTTACGTATTTGAAAAAGCACTGAAAAATTGAAAAAGAAATTTAATTGAGAAAAAAACCGGATAAAAATCATTTTTGTAGAACCGTTAATTTTTATAAAAAAAGAGTTTTATAATGTTCTTATGTATACAAAATTACACCATGATAACTCGACAACTCTAAGAGTTATAACGGTTTGAAAACGCTTTTTCTCTATCATGAAGTTAAATCTTTGTTCACTTCACATGCGATATCTCGAGAACGGTTCGACGTGGAGATACCCGATTCATACCATCAGATTCAGAAGGTTGCGTTCTTTCAGAATATATGTAACAGTTATGTGTTACGTTTTTGAAAAAGCACTGAAAAATTGAAAAATAAATTTTATTTGAGAAAAAAACCAGATAAAAATCATTTTTGTAAAACCGTTAATTTTTATATAAAAAGAGTTTTATAATGTTCTTATGTATACAAAATTACACCATGATAACTCGAAAACTCCAGGAGTTATAACGGTTTGAAAACGCTTTTTCTCTGTCATGAAGTTAAATCTTTGTTCACTTCACAAGCGATATCTCGAGAACGGTTCGACGTGGAGATACCCGATTCATACCATCAGATTCAGAAGATTGCGCTCTTTCAGAATATATGTAACAGTTATGTGTTACGTTTTTGAAAAAGCACTGAAAAATTGAAAAAGAAATTTTATTTGAGAAAAAAACCAGATAAAAATCATTTTTGTAAAACCGTTAATTTTTATAAAAAAAGAGTTTTATAATGTTCTTATGTATACAAAATTACACCATGATAACTCGAAAACTCTAGGAGTTATAACGGTTTGAAAACGCTTTTTCTCTGTCATGAAGTTAAATCTTTGTTCACTTCACAAGGGATATCTCGAGAACGGTTCGACGTGGAGATACCCGATTCATACCATCAGATTCAGAAGATTGCGCTCTTTCAGAATATATGTAACAGTTATGTCTTACGTATTTGAAAAAGCACTGAAAAAATGAAAAAGAAATTTTATTTGAGTTAAAAACCGGATAAAAATCATTTTTGTAGAACCGTTAATTTTTATAAAAAAAGAGTTTTATAATGTTCTTATGTATACAAAATTACACCATGATAACTCGACAACTCTAAGAGTTATAACGGTTTGAAAACGCTTTTTCTCTATCATGAAGTTAAATCTTTGTTCACTTCACATGCGATATCTCGAGAACGGTTCGACGTGGAGATACCCGTTTCATACCATCAGATTCAGAAAGTTGCGCTCTTTCAGAATATATGTAACAGTTATGTGTAACGTATTTGAAAAAGCACTGAAAAATTGAAAAAGAAATTTTATTTGAGTTAAAAACCGGATAAAAATCATAAATGTTGACCGTTAATTTTTATAAAAAAAGAGTTTTATAATGTTCTTATGTATACAAAATTACATCATGATAACTCGAAAACTCTAGGAGATGTAACGGTTTGAAAACGCTTTTTCTCTGTCATGAAGTTAAATCTTTGTTCACTTCACAAGCGATATCTCGAGAACGGTTCGACGTGGAGATACCCGATTCATACCATCAGATTCAGAAGGTTGCGCTCTTTCAGAATATATGTAACAGTTATGTGTTACGTTTTTGAAAAAGCACTGAAAAATTGAAAAATAAATTTTATTTGAGAAAAAAACCAGATAAAAATCATTTTTGTAAAACCGTTAATTTTTATATAAAAAGAGTTTTATAATGTTCTTATGTATACAAAATTACACCATGATAACTCGAAAACTCTAGGAGTTATAACGGTTTGAAAACGCTTTTTCTCTATCATGAAGTTAAATCTTTGTTCACTTCACATGCGATATCTCGAGAACGGTTTGACCTGGAGATACCCGATTCATACCATCAGATTCAGAAGGTTGCGCTCTTTCAGAATATATGTAACAGTTATGTGTAACGTATTTGAAAAAGCACTGAAAAATTGAAAAAGAAATTTTATTTGAGTTAAAAACCGGATAAAAATCATAAATGTAGAACCGTTAATTTTTATAAAAAAAGAGTTTTATAATGTTCTTATGTATACAAAATTACATCATGATAACTCGAAAACTCTAGGAGATGTAACGGTTTGAAAACGCTTTTTCTCTGTCATGAAGTTAAATCTTTGTTCACTTCACAAGCGATATCTCGAGAACGGTTCGACGTGGAGATACCCGATTCATACCATCAGATTCAGAAGGTTGCGCTCTTTCAGAATATATGTAACAGTTATGTGTTACGTTTTTGAAAAAGCACTGAAAAATTGAAAAATAAATTTTATTTGAGAAAAAAACCAGATAAAAATCATTTTTGTAAAACCGTTAATTTTTATATAAAAAGAGTTTTATAATGTTCTTATGTATACAAAATTGCACCATGATAACTCGAAAACTCTAGGAGTTATAACGGTTTGAAAACTCTTTTTCTCTGTCTTGAAGTTAAATCTTTGTTCACTTCACAAGCGATATCTCGAGAACGGTTCGACGTGGAGATACCCGATTCATACCATCAGATTCAGAAGATTGCGCTCTTTCAGAATATATGTAACAGTTATGTGTTACGTTTTTGAAAAAGCACTGAAAAATTGAAAAAGAAATTTTATTTGAGAAAAAAACCAGATAAAAATCATTTTTGTAAAACCGTTAATTTTTATAAAAAAAGAGTTTTATAATGTTCTTATGTATACAAAATTACACCATGATAACTCGAAAACTCTAGGAGTTATAACGGTTTGAAAACGCTTTTTCTCTGTCATGAAGTTAAATCTTTGTTCACTTCACAAGGGATATCTCGAGAACGGTTCGACGTGGAGATACCCGATTCATACCATCAGATTCAGAAGATTGCGCTCTTTCAGAATATATGTAACAGTTATGTCTTACGTATTTGAAAAAGCACTGAAAAAATGAAAAAGAAATTTTATTTGAGTTAAAAACCGGATAAAAATCATTTTTGTAGAACCGTTAATTTTTATAAAAAAAGAGTTTTATAATGTTCTTATGTATACAAAATTACACCATGATAACTCGACAACTCTAAGAGTTATAACGGTTTGAAAACGCTTTTTCTCTATCATGAAGTTAAATCTTTGTTCACTTCACATGCGATATCTCGAGAACGGTTCGACGTGGAGATACCCGTTTCATACCATCAGATTCAGAAAGTTGCGCTCTTTCAGAATATATGTAACAGTTATGTGTAACGTATTTGAAAAAGCACTGAAAAATTGAAAAAGAAATTTTATTTGAGTTAAAAACCGGATAAAAATCATAAATGTTGACCGTTAATTTTTATAAAAAAAGAGTTTTATAATGTTCTTATGTATACAAAATTACATCATGATAACTCGAAAACTCTAGGAGATGTAACGGTTTGAAAACGCTTTTTCTCTGTCATGAAGTTAAATCTTTGTTCACTTCACAAGCGATATCTCGAGAACGGTTCGACGTGGAGATACCCGATTCATACCATCAGATTCAGAAGGTTGCGCTCTTTCAGAATATATGTAACAGTTATGTGTTACGTTTTTGAAAAAGCACTGAAAAATTGAAAAATAAATTTTATTTGAGAAAAAAACCAGATAAAAATCATTTTTGTAAAACCGTTAATTTTTATATAAAAAGAGTTTTATAATGTTCTTATGTATACAAAATTACACCATGATAACTCGAAAACTCTAGGAGTTATAACGGTTTGAAAACGCTTTTTCTCTATCATGAAGTTAAATCTTTGTTCACTTCACATGCGATATCTCGAGAACGGTTCGACGTGGAGATACCCGATTCATACCATCAGATTCAGAAGGTTGCGCTCTTTCAGAATATATGTAACAGTTATGTGTTACGTTTTTGAAAAAGCACTGAAAAATTGAAAAAGAAATTTTATTTGAGTTAAAAACCGGATAAAAATCATAAATGTAGAACCGTTAATTTTTATAAAAAAAGAGTTTTATAATGTTCTTATGTATACAAAATTACATCATGATAACTCGAAAACTCTAGGAGATGTAACGGTTTGAAAACGCTTTTTCTCTGTCATGAAGTTAAATCTTTGTTCACTTCACAAGCGATATCTCGAGAACGGTTCGACGTGGAGATACCCGATTCATACCATCAGATTCAGAAGGTTGCGCTCTTTCAGAATATATGTAACAGTTATGTGTTACGTTTTTGAAAAAGCACTGAAAAATTGAAAAATAAATTTTATTTGAGAAAAAAACCAGATAAAAATCATTTTTGTAAAACCGTTAATTTTTATATAAAAAGAGTTTTATAATGTTCTTATGTATACAAAATTGCACCATGATAACTCGAAAACTCTAGGAGTTATAACGGTTTGAAAACTCTTTTTCTCTGTCTTGAAGTTAAATCTTTGTTCACTTCACAAGCGATATCTCGAGAACATTCGACGTGGAGAGACCCGATTCATACCATCAGATTCATAAGGTTGCGTTCTTTCAGAATATATGTAACAGTTATGTGTAACGTATTTGAAAAAGCACTGAAAAATTGAAAAAGAAATTTTATTTGAGTTAAAAACCGGATAAAAATCATTTTTGTAGAACCGTTAATTTTTATAAAAAAAGAGTTTTATAATGTTCTTATGTATACAAAATTACACCATGATAACTCGACAACTCTAAGAGTTATAACGGTTTGAAAACGCTTTTTTCTATCATGAAGTTAAATCTTTGTTCACTTCACATGCGATATCTCGAGAACGGTTCGACGTGGAGATACCCGTTTCATACCATCAGATTCAGAAAGTTGCGCTCTTTCAGAATATATGTAACAGTTATGTGTAACGTATTTAAAAAACCACTGAAAAATTGAAAAAGAAATTTTATTTGAGTTAAAAACCGGATAAAAATCATAAATGTTGACCGTTAATTTTTATAAAAAAAGAGTTTTATAATGTTCTTATGTATACAAAATTACATCATGATAACTCGAAAACTCTAGGAGATGTAACGGTTTGAAAACGCTTTTTCTCTGTCATGAAGTTAAATCTTTGTTCACTTCACAAGCGATATCTCGAGAACGGTTCGACGTGGAGATACCCGATTCATACCATCAGATTCAGAAGGTTGCGCTCTTTCAGAATATATGTAACAGTTATGTGTTACGTTTTTGAAAAAGCACTGAAAAATTGAAAAATAAATTTTATTTGAGAAAAAAACCAGATAAAAATCATTTTTGTAAAACCGTTAATTTTTATATAAAAAGAGTTTTATAATGTTCTTATGTATACAAAATTACACCATGATAACTCGAAAACTCTAGGAGTTATAACGGTTTGAAAACGCTTTTTCTCTGTCATGAAGTTAAATCTTTGTTCACTTCACAAGGGATATCTCATGAACGGTTCGACGTGGAGATACCCGATTCATACCATCAGATTCAGAAGGTTGCGCTCTTTCAGAATATATGTAACAGTTATGGGATACGTATTTGAAAAAGCACTGAAAAATTGAAAAAGAAATTTTAATTGATGAAAAAATAGGGTAAATAACATTTATGAACATCGTGAATTTTTGTATAAAAAGAGTTTTATGGTGTTTATATGTATACCACATTATATCATGATATCTTTAAAACTCTAGAAGATATGAATTTTTTAAAAAGACTTGGTTTATATAGCCCCTTGAATTCTAGAAGTGCGGTAATTTGCCATATACTGCAGTACTGCGAAATGCCGGACACTAAATTTGAAGGAGTAAAATTTTTATAAAAAACGTTATATCTCTAGAACGGTGTAACATAGAGGAACGCGATTCATACCATCAGATTCAGAATTTTGCGATCTTTCAGAATATATGTAACAGTTATGTGTTACGTATTTGAAAAAGCACTGAAAAATTGAAAAAGAAATTTTAATTGAGAAAAAAACCGGGTAAAATCATTTTTGAAAAACCGTTAATTTTCCTAAAAAAAGAGTCTTATGATGTTTTTATGTATACAAAACTACATCATGATAACTTAAAAACTCTAGGAGTTATAACGGTTTGAAAACGCTTTTTCTCTATCATGAAGTTAAATCTTTGTTCACTTCACATGCGATATCTCGAGAACGGTTCGACGTGGAGATACTCGATTCATACCATCAGATTCAGAAGGTTGCGCTCTTTCAGAATATATGTAACAGTTATGTGTAACGTATTTGAAAAAGCACTGAAAAATTGAAAAAGAAATTTTATTTGAGTTAAAAACCGGATAAAAATCATAAATGTAGAACCGTTAATTTTTATAAAAAAAGAGTTTTATAATGTTCTTATGTATACAAAATTACATCATGATAACTCGAAAACTCTAGGAGATGTAACGGTTTGAAAACGCTTTTTCTCTGTCATGAAGTTAAATCTTTGTTCACTTCACAAGCGATATCTCGAGAACGGTTCGACGTGGAGATACCCGATTCATACCATCAGATTCAGAAGGTTGCGCTCTTTCAGAATATATGTAACAGTTATGTGTTACGTTTTTGAAAAAGCACTGAAAAATTGAAAAATAAATTTTATTTGAGAAAAAACCAGATAAAAATCATTTTTGTAAAACCGTTAATTTTTATATAAAAAGAGTTTTATAATGTTCTTATGTATACAAAATTACACCATGATAACTCGAAAACTCTAGGAGTTATAACGGTTTGAAAACGCTTTTTCTCTGTCTTGAAGTTAAATCTTTGTTCACTTCACAAGCGATATCTCGAGAACATTCGACGTGGAGAGACCCGATTCATACCATCAGATTCATAAGGTTGCGTTCTTTCAGAATATATGTAACAGTTATGTGTTACGTTTTTGAAAAAGCACTGAAAAATTGAAAAAGAAATTTTATTTGAGAAAAAAACCAGATAAAAATCAATTTTGTAAAACCGTTAATTTTTACAAAAAAAGAATTTTATAATGTTCTTAGGTATACAAAATTACACCATGATAACTCGAAAACTCTAGGAGTTATAACGGTTTGAAAACGCTTTTTCTCTGTCTTGAAGTTAAATCTTTGTTCACTTCACAAGCGATATCTCGAGAACATTCGACGTGGAGAGACCCGATTCATACCATCAGATTCATAAGGTTGCGTTCTTTCAGAATATATGTAACAGTTATGTGTAACGTATTTGAAAAAGCACTGAAAAATTGAAAAAGAAATTTTATTTGAGTTAAAAACCGGATAAAAACCATTTTTGTAGAACCGTTAATTTTTATAAAAAAAGAGTTTTATAATGTTCTTATGTATACAAAATTACATCATGATAACTCGAAAACTCTAAAAGACGTAACGGTTTGAAAACGCTTTTTCTCAGTCATGAAGTTAAATCTTTGTTCTCTTCACAAGCGATATCTCGAGAACGGTTCGACGTGGAGATACCCAATTCATACCATCAGATTCAGAAGATTGCGCTCTTTCAGAATATATGTAACAGTTATGTGATACGTTTTTGAAAAATTGAAAAAGAAATTTTATTTGAGAAAAAAACCAGATAAAAATCATAAATGTAGAACCGTTAATTTTTATAAAAAAAGAGTTTTATAATGTTCTTATGTATACAAAATTACATCATGATAACTCGAAAACTCTAGGAGATGTAACGGTTTGAAAACGCTTTTTCTCTGTCATGAAGTTAAATCTTTGTTCACTTCACAAGCGATATCTCGAGAACGGTTCGACGTGGAGATACCCGATTCATACCATCAGATTCAGAAGGTTGCGCTCTTTCAGAATATATGTAACAGTTATGTGTTACGTTTTTGAAAAAGCACTAAAAAATTGAAAAAGAAATTTTATTTGAGTTAAAAACCGGATAAAAATCATTTTTGTAGAACCGTTAGTTTTTATAAAAAAAGAGTTTTATAATGTTCTTATGTATACAAAATTACATCATGATAACTCGAAAACTCTAGGAGATGTAACGGTTTGAAAACGTTTTTTCTCTGTCATGAAGTTAAATCTTTGTTCACTTCACAAGCGATATCTCGAGAACGGTTCGACGTGGAGATACCCGATTCATACCATCAGATTCAGAAGATTGCGCTCTTTCAGAATATATGTAACAGTTATGTGTTACGTTTTTGAAAAAGCACTGAAAAATTGAAAAAGAAATTTTATTTGAGAAAAAAACCAGATAAAAATCATTTTTGTAAAACCGTTAATTTTTATATAAAAAGAGTTTTATAATGTTCTTATGTATACAAAAATACACCATGATAATTAGAAAACTCTAGGAGTTATAACGGTTTGAAAACGCTTTTTCTCTGTCATGAAGTTAAATCTTTGTTCACTTCACAAGGGATATCTCATGAACGGTTCGACGTGGAGATACCCGATTCATACCATCAGATTCAGAAGGTTGCGCTCTTTCAGAATATATGTAACAGTTATGGGATACGTATTTGAAAAAGCACTGAAAAATTGAAAAAGAAATTTTAATTGATGAAAAAATAGGGTAAATAACATTTATGAACATCGTGAATTTTTGTATAAAAAGAGTTTTATGGTGTTTATATGTATACCACATTATATCATGATATCTTTAAAACTCTAGAAGATGTGAATTTTTTAAAAAGACTTGGTTTATATAGCCCCTTGAATTCTAGAAGTGCGGTAATTTGCCATATACTGCAGTACTGCGAAATGCCGGACACTAAAATTGAAGGAGTAAAATTTTTATAAAAAACGTTATATCTCTAGAACGGTGTAACATAGAGGAACGCGATTCATACCATCAGATTCAGAATTTTGCGATCTTTCAGAATATATGTAACAGTTATGTGTTACGTATTTGAAAAAGCACTGAAAAATTGAAAAAGAAATTTTAATTGAGAAAAAAACCGGGTAAAATCATTTTTGAAAAACCGTTAATTTTCCTAAAAAAAGAGTCTTATGATGTTTTTATGTATACAAAACTACATCATGATAACTTAAAAACTCTAGGAGTTATAACGGTTTGAAAACGATTTTTCTCTATCATGAAGTTAAATCTTTGTTCACTTCACATGCGATATCTCGAGAACGGTTCGACGTGGAGATACCCGATTCATACCATCAGATTCAGAAGGTTGCTTTCTTTCAGAATATATGTAACAGTTATGTGTAACGTATTTGAAAAAGCACTGAAAAAATGAAAAAGAAATTTTATTTGAGTTAAAAACCGGATAAAAATCATTTTTGTAGAACCGTTAGTTTTTATAAAAAAAGAGTTTTATAATGTTCTTATGTATACAAAATTACATCATGATAACTCGAAAACTCTAGGAGATGTAACGGTTTGAAAACGTTTTTTCTCTGTCATGAAGTTAAATCTTTGTTCACTTCACAAGCGATATCTCGAGAACGGTTCGACGTGGAGATACCCGATTCATACCATCAGATTCAGAAGATTGCGTTCTTTCAGAATATATGTAACAGTTATGTGTTACGTTTTTGAAAAAGCACTGAAAAATTGAAAAAGAAATTTTATTTGAGAAAAAAACCAGATAAAAATCATTTTTGTAAAACCGTTAATTTTTATATAAAAAGAGTTTTATAATGTTCTTATGTATACAAAATTACACCATGATAACTCGAAAACTCCAGGAGTTATAACGGTTTGAAAACGCTTTTTCTCTGTCATGAAGTTAAATCTTTGTTCACTTCACAAGCGATATCTCGAGAACGGTTTGACGTGGAGATACCCGATTCATACCATCAGATTCAGAAGGTTGAGTTCTTTCAGAATATATGTAACAGTTATGTGTAACGTATTTGAAAAAGAACTGAAAAATTGAAAAAGTAATTTTATTTGAGTTAAAAACCGGATAAAAATCATAAATGTTGACCGTTAATTTTTATAAAAAAAAGAGTTTTATAATGTTCTTATGTATACAAAATTACATCATGATAACTCGAAAACTCTATGAGATGTAACGGTTTGAAAACGCTTTTTCTCTGTCATGAAGTTAAATCTTTGTTCACTTCACAAGCGATATCTCGAGAACGGTTCGACGTGGAGATACCCGATTCATACCATCAGATTCAGAAGGATGCGCTCTTTCAGAATATATGTAACAGTTATGTGTTACGTTTTTGAAAAAGCACTGAAAAATTGAAAAATAAATTTTATTTGAGAAAAAACCCAGATAAAAATCATTTTTGTAAAACTGTTAATTTTTATATAAAAAGAGTTTTATAATGTTCTTATGTATACAAAATTACACCATGATAACTCGAAAACTCTAGGAGTTATAACGGTTTGAAAACGCTTTTTCTCTGTCATGAAGTTAAATCTTTGTTCACTTCACAAGCGATATCTCGAGAACGGTTCGACGTGGAGATACCCGATTCATACCATCAGATTCAGAAGGTTGCTTTCTTTCAGAATATATGTAACAGTTATGTGTAACGTATTTGAAAAAGCACTGAAAAAATGAAAAAGAAATTTTATTTGAGTTAAAAACCGGATAAAAATCATTTTTGTAGAACCGTTAGTTTTTATAAAAAAAGAGTTTTATAATGTTCTTATGTATACAAAATTACATCATGATAACTCGAAAACTCTAGGAGATGTAACGGTTTGAAAACGTTTTTTCTCTGTCATGAAGTTAAATCTTTGTTCACTTCACAAGCGATATCTCGAGAACGGTTCGACGTGGAGATACCCGATTCATACCATCAGATTCAGAAGATTGCGTTCTTTCAGAATATATGTAACAGTTATGTGTTACGTTTTTGAAAAAGCACTGAAAAATTGAAAAAGAAATTTTATTTGAGAAAAAAACCAGATAAAAATCATTTTTGTAAAACCGTTAATTTTTATATAAAAAGAGTTTTATAATGTTCTTATGTATACAAAAATACACCATGATAATTAGAAAACTCTAGGAGTTATAACGGTTTGAAAACGCTTTTTCTCTGTCATGAAGTTAAATCTTTGTTCACTTCACAAGGGATATCTCATGAACGGTTCGACGTGGAGATACCCGATTCATACCATCAGATTCAGAAGGTTGCGCTCTTTCAGAATATATGTAACAGTTATGTCTTACGTATTTGAAAAAGCACTGAAAAATTGAAAAAGAAATTTTAATTGATGAAAAAATAGGGTAAATAACATTTATGAACATCGTGAATTTTTGTATAAAAAGAGTTTTATGGTGTTTATATGTATACCACATTATATCATGATATCTTTAAAACTCTAGAAGATGTGAATTTTTTAAAAAGACTTGGTTTATATAGCCCCTTGAATTCTAGAAGTGCGGTAATTTGCCATATACTGCAGTACTGCGAAATGCCGGACACTAAATTTGAAGGAGTAAAATTTTTATAAAAAACGTTATATCTCTAGAACGGTGTAACATAGAGGAACGCGATTCATACCATCAGATTCAGAATTTTGCGATCTTTCAGAATATATGTAACAGTTATGTGTTACGTATTTGAAAAAGCACTGAAAAATTGAAAAAGAAATTTTAATTGAGAAAAAAACCGGGTAAAATCATTTTTGAAAAACCGTTAATTTTCCTAAAAAAAGAGTCTTATGATGTTTTTATGTATACAAAACTACATCATGATAACTTAAAAACTCTAGGAGTTATAACGGTTTGAAAACGATTTTTCTCTATCATGAAGTTAAATCTTTGTTCACTTCACATGCGATATCTCGAGAACGGTTCGACGTGGAGATACCCGATTCATACCATCAGATTCAGAAGGTTGCGCTCTTTCAGCATATATGTAACAGTTATGTGTTACGTTTTTGAAAAAGCACTGAAAAATTGAAAAAGAAATTTTATTTGAGTTAAAAACCGGATAAAAATCATTTTTGTAGAACCGTTAATTTTTATAAAAAAAGAGTTTTATAATGTTCTTATGTATACAAAATTACACCATGATAACTCGACAACTCTAAGAGTTATAACGGTTTGAAAGCGCTTTTTCTCTATCATGAAGTTAAATCTTTGTTCACTTCACATGCGATATCTCGAGAACGGTTCGACGTGGAGATACCCGATTCATACCATCAGATTCAGAAAGTTGCGCTCTTTCAGAATATATGTAACAGTTATGTGTAACGTATTTGAAAAAAGCACTGAAAAATTGAAAAAGAAATTTTATTTGAGTTAAAAACCGGATAAAAATCATTTTTGTAGAACCGTTAATTTTTATAAAAAAGAGTTTTATAATGTTCTTATGTATACAAAATTACACCATGATAACTCGACAACTCTAAGAGTTATAACGGTTTGAAAACGCTTTTTCTCTATCATGAAGTTAAATCTTTGTTCACTTCACATGCGATATCTCGAGAACGGTTCGACGTGGAGATACCCGATTCATACCATCAGATTCAGAAGGTTGCGCTCTTTCAGAATATATGTAACAGTTATGTGTAACGTATTTGAAAAAGCACTGAAAAATTGAAAAAGAAATTTTATTTGAGTTAAAAACCGGATAAAAATCATAAATGTAGAACCGTTAATTTTTATAAAAAAAGAGTTTTATAATGTTCTTATGTATACAAAATTACATCATGATAACTCGAAAACTCTAGGAGATGTAACGGTTTGAAAACGCTTTTTCTCTGTCATGAAGTTAAATCTTTGTTCACTTCACAAGCGATATCTCGAGAACAGTTCGACGTGGAGATACCCGATTCATACCATCAGATTCAGAAGGTTGCGCTCTTTCAGAATATATGTAACAGTTATGTGTTACGTATTTGAAAAAGCACTGAAAAATTGAAAAAGAAATTTAATTGAGAAAAAAACCGGATAAAAATCATTTTTGTAGAACCGTTAATTTTTATAAAAAAAGAGTTTTATAATGTTCTTATGTATACAAAATTACACCATGATAACTCGACAACTCTAAGAGTTATAACGGTTTGAAAACGCTTTTTCTCTATCATGAAGTTAAATCTTTGTTCACTTCACATGCGATATCTCGAGAACGGTTCGACGTGGAGATACCCGATTCATACCATCAGATTCAGAAGGTTGCGTTCTTTCAGAATATATGTAACAGTTATGTGTTACGTTTTTGAAAAAGCACTGAAAAATTGAAAAATAAATTTTATTTGAGAAAAAAACCAGATAAAAATCATTTTTGTAAAACCGTTAATTTTTATATAAAAAGAGTTTTATAATGTTCTTATGTATACAAAATTACACCATGATAACTCGAAAACTCCAGGAGTTATAACGGTTTGAAAACGCTTTTTCTCTGTCATGAAGTTAAATCTTTGTTCACTTCACAAGCGATATCTCGAGAACGGTTTGACGTGGAGATACCCGATTCATACCATCAGATTCAGAAGGTTGAGTTCTTTCAGAATATATGTAACAGTTATGTGTAACGTATTTGAAAAAGCACTGAAAAATTGAAAAAGTAATTTTATTTGAGTTAAAAACCGGATAAAAATCATAAATGTTGACCGTTAATTTTTATAAAAAAAAGAGTTTTATAATGTTCTTATGTATACAAAATTACATCATGATAACTCGAAAACTCTATGAGATGTAACGGTTTGAAAACGCTTTTTCTCTGTCATGAAGTTAAATCTTTGTTCACTTCACAAGCGATATCTCGAGAACGGTTCGACGTGGAGATACCCGATTCATACCATCAGATTCAGAAGGTTGCGCTCTTTCAGAATATATGTAACAGTTATGTGTTACGTTTTTGAAAAAGCACTGAAAAATTGAAAAATAAATTTTATTTGAGAAAAAACCCAGATAAAAATCATTTTTGTAAAACTGTTAATTTTTATATAAAAAGAGTTTTATAATGTTCTTATGTATACAAAATTACACCATGATAACTCGAAAACTCTAGGAGTTATAACGGTTTGAAAACGCTTTTTCTCTGTCATGAAGTTAAATCTTTGTTCACTTCACAAGCGATATCTCGAGAACGGTTCGACGTGGAGATACCCGATTCATACCATCAGATTCAGAAGGTTGCTTTCTTTCAGAATATATGTAACAGTTATGTGTAACGTATTTGAAAAAGCACTGAAAAAATGAAAAAGAAATTTTATTTGAGTTAAAAACCGGATAAAAATCATTTTTGTAGAACCGTTAGTTTTTATAAAAAAAGAGTTTTATAATGTTCTTATGTATACAAAATTACATCATGATAACTCGAAAACTCTAGGAGATGTAACGGTTTGAAAACGTTTTTTCTCTGTCATGAAGTTAAATCTTTGTTCACTTCACAAGCGATATCTCGAGAACGGTTCGACGTGGAGATACCCGATTCATACCATCAGATTCAGAAGATTGCGCTCTTTCAGAATATATGTAACAGTTATGTGTTACGTTTTTGAAAAAGCACTGAAAAATTGAAAAAGAAATTTTATTTGAGAAAAAAACCAGATAAAAATCATTTTTGTAAAACCGTTAATTTTTATATAAAAAGAGTTTTATAATGTTCTTATGTATACAAAAATACACCATGATAATTAGAAAACTCTAGGAGTTATAACGGTTTGAAAACGCTTTTTCTCTGTCATGAAGTTAAATCTTTGTTCACTTCACAAGGGATATCTCATGAACGGTTCGACGTGGAGATACTCGATTCATACCATCAGATTCAGAAGGTTGCGCTCTTTCAGAATATATGTAACAGTTATGTCTTACGTATTTGAAAAAGCACTGAAAAATTGAAAAAGAAATTTTAATTGATGAAAAAATAGGGTAAATAACATTTATGAACATCGTGAATTTTTGTATAAAAAGAGTTTTATGGTGTTTATATGTATACCACATTATATCATGATATCTTTAAAACTCTAGAAGATGTGAATTTTTTAAAAAGACTTGGTTTATATAGCCCCTTGAATTCTAGAAGTTCGGTAATTTGCCATATACTGCAGTACTGCGAAATGCCGGACACTAAATTTGAAGGAGTAAAATTTTTATAAAAAACGTTATATCTCTAGAACGGTGTAACATAGAGGAACGCGATTCATACCATCAGATTCAGAATTTTGCGATCTTTCAGAATATATGTAACAGTTATGTGTTACGTATTTGAAAAAGCACTGAAAAATTGAAAAAGAAATTTTAATTGAGAAAAAAACCGGGTAAAATCATTTTTGAAAAACCGTTAATTTTCCTAAAAAAAGAGTCTTATGATGTTTTTATGTATACAAAACTACATCATGATAACTTAAAAACTCTAGGAGTTATAACGGTTTGAAAACGATTTTTCTCTATCATGAAGTTAAATCTTTGTTCACTTCACATGCGATATCTCGAGAACGGTTCGACGTGGAGATACCCGATTCATACCATCAGATTCAGAAGGTTGCGCTCTTTCAGCATATATGTAACAGTTATGTGTTACGTTTTTGAAAAAGCACTGAAAAATTGAAAAAGAAATTTTATTTGAGTTAAAAACCGGATAAAAATCATTTTTGTAGAACCGTTAATTTTTATAAAAAAAGAGTTTTATAATGTTCTTATGTATACAAAATTACACCATGATAACTCGACAACTCTAAGAGTTATAACGGTTTGAAAGCGCTTTTTCTCTATCATGAAGTTAAATCTTTGTTCACTTCACATGCGATATCTCGAGAACGGTTCGACGTGGAGATACCCGATTCATACCATCAGATTCAGAAAGTTGCGCTCTTTCAGAATATATGTAACAGTTATGTGTAACGTATTTGAAAAAGCACTGAAAAATTGAAAAAGAAATTTTATTTGAGTTAAAAACCGGATAAAAATCATTTTTGTAGAACCGTTAATTTTTATAAAAAAAGAGTTTTATAATGTTCTTATGTATACAAAATTACACCATGATAACTCGACAACTCTAAGAGTTATAACGGTTTGAAAACGCTTTTTCTCTATCATGAAGTTAAATCTTTGTTCACTTCACATGCGATATCTCGAGAACGGTTCGACGTGGAGATACCCGATTCATACCATCAGATTCAGAAGGTTGCGCTCTTTCAGAATATATGTAACAGTTATGTGTAACGTATTTGAAAAAGCACTGAAAAATTGAAAAAGAAATTTTATTTGAGTTAAAAACCGGATAAAAATCATAAATGTAGAACCGTTAATTTTTATAAAAAAAGAGTTTTATAATGTTCTTATGTATACAAAATTACATCATGATAACTCGAAAACTCTAGGAGATGTAACGGTTTGAAAACGCTTTTTCTCTGTCATGAAGTTAAATCTTTGTTCACTTCACAAGCGATATCTCGAGAACGGTTCGACGTGGAGATACCCGATTCATACCATCAGATTCAGAAGGTTGCGCTCTTTCAGAATATATGTAACAGTTATGTGTTACGTTTTTGAAAAAGCACTGAAAAATTGAAAAATAAATTTTATTTGAGAAAAAAACCAGATAAAAATCATTTTTGTAAAACCGTTAATTTTTATATAAAAAGAGTTTTATAATGTTCTTATGTATACAAAATTACACCATGATAACTCGAAAACTCCAGGAGTTATAACGGTTTGAAAACGCTTTTTCTCTGTCATGAAGTTAAATCTTTGTTCACTTCACAAGCGATATCTCGAGAACGGTTCGACGTGGAGATACCCGATTCATACCATCAGATTCAGAAGGTTGAGTTCTTTCAGAATATATGTAACAGTTATGTGTAACGTATTTGAAAAAGCACTGAAAAATTGAAAAAGAAATTTTATTTGAGTTAAAAACCGGATAAAAATCATTTTTGTAGAACCGTTAATTTTTATAAAAAAAGAGTTTTATAATGTTCTTATGTATACAAAATTACACCATGATAACTCGACAACTCCAGGAGTTATAACGGTTTGAAAACGCTTTTTCTCTGTCATGAAGTTAAATCTTTGTTCACTTCACATGCGATATCTCGAGAACGGTTCGACGTGGAGATACCCGATTCATACCATCAGATTCAGAAGGTTGCGCTCTTTCAGAATATATGTAACAGTTATGTGTAACGTATTTGAAAAAGCACTGAAAAATTGAAAAAGAAATTTTATTTGAGTTAAAAACCGGATAAAAATCATAAATGTAGAACCGTTAATTTTTATAAAAAAAGAGTTTTATAATGTTCTTATGTATACAAAATTACATCATGATAACTCGAAAACTCTAGGAGATGTAACGGTTTGAAAACGCTTTTTCTCTGTCATGAAGTTAAATCTTTGTTCACTTCACAAGCGATATCTCGAGAACGGTTCGACGTGGAGATACCCGATTCATACCATCAGATTCAGAAGGTTGCGTTCTTTCAGAATATATGTAACAGTTATGTGTTACGTTTTTGAAAAAGCACTGAAAAATTGAAAAATAAATTTTATTTGAGAAAAAACCCAGATAAAAATCATTTTTGTAAAACTGTTAATTTTTATATAAAAAGAGTTTTATAATGTTCTTATGTATACAAAATTACACCATGATAACTCGAAAACTCTAGGAGTTATAACGGTTTGAAAACGCTTTTTCTCTGTCATGAAGTTAAATCTTTGTTCACTTCACAAGCGATATCTCGAGAACGGTTCGACGTGGAGATACCCGATTCATACCATCAGATTCAGAAGGTTGCTTTCTTTCAGAATATATGTAACAGTTATGTGTAACGTATTTGAAAAAGCACTGAAAAAATGAAAAAGAAATTTTATTTGAGTTAAAAACCGGATAAAAATCATTTTTGTAGAACCGTTAGTTTTTATAAAAAAAGAGTTTTATAATGTTCTTATGTATACAAAATTACATCATGATAACTCGAAAACTCTAGGAGATGTAACGGTTTGAAAACGTTTTTTCTCTGTCATGAAGTTAAATCTTTGTTCACTTCACAAGCGATATCTCGAGAACGGTTCGACGTGGAGATACCCGATTCATACCATCAGATTCAGAAGGTTGCGTTCTTTCAGAATATATGTAACAGTTATGTGTTACGTTTTTGAAAAAGCACTGAAAAATTGAAAAATAAATTTTATTTGAGAAAAAACCCAGATAAAAATCATTTTTGTAAAACTGTTAATTTTTATATAAAAAGAGTTTTATAATGTTCTTATGTATACAAAATTACACCATGATAACTCGAAAACTCTAGGAGTTATAACGGTTTGAAAACGCTTTTTCTCTGTCATGAAGTTAAATCTTTGTTCACTTCACAAGCGATATCTCGAGAACGGTTCGACGTGGAGATACCCGATTCATACCATCAGATTCAGAAGGTTGCTTTCTTTCAGAATATATGTAACAGTTATGTGTAACGTATTTGAAAAAGCACTGAAAAAATGAAAAAGAAATTTTATTTGAGTTAAAAACCGGATAAAAATCATTTTTGTAGAACCGTTAGTTTTTATAAAAAAAGAGTTTTATAATGTTCTTATGTATACAAAATTACATCATGATAACTCGAAAACTCTAGGAGATGTAACGGTTTGAAAACGTTTTTTCTCTGTCATGAAGTTAAATCTTTGTTCACTTCACAAGCGATATCTCGAGAACGGTTCGACGTGGAGATACCCGATTCATACCATCAGATTCAGAAGATTGCGCTCTTTCAGAATATATGTAACAGTTATGTGTTACGTTTTTGAAAAAGCACTGAAAAATTGAAAAAGAAATTTTATTTGAGAAAAAAACCAGATAAAAATCATTTTTGTAAAACCGTTAATTTTTATAAAAAAGAGTTTTATAATGTTCTTATGTATACAAAAATACACGATGATAATTAGAAAACTCTAGGAGTTATAACGGTTTGAAAACGCTTTTTCTCTGTCATGAAGTTAAATCTTTGTTCACTTCACAAGGGATATCTCATGAACGGTTCGACGTGGAGATACCCGATTCATACCATCAGATTCAGAAGGTTGCGCTCTTTCAGAATATATGTAACAGTTATGTCTTACGTATTTGAAAAAGCACTGAAAAATTGAAAAAGAAATTTTAATTGATGAAAAAATAGGGTAAATAACATTTATGAACATCGTGAATTTTTGTATAAAAAGAGTTTTATGGTGTTTATATGTATACCACATTATATCATGATATCTTTAAAACTCTAGAAGATGTGAATTTTTTAAAAAGACTTGGTTTATATAGCCCCTTGAATTCTAGAAGTGCGGTAATTTGCCATATACTGCAGTACTGCGAAATGCCGGACACTAAATTTGAAGGAGTAAAATTTTTATAAAAAACGTTATATCTCTAGAACGGTGTAACATAGAGGAACGCGATTCATACCATCAGATTCAGAATTTTGCGATCTTTCAGAATATATGTAACAGTTATGTGTTACGTATTTGAAAAAGCACTGAAAAATTGAAAAAGAAATTTTAATTGAGAAAAAAACCGGGTAAAATCATTTTTGAAAAACCGTTAATTTTCCTAAAAAAAGAGTCTTATGATGTTTTTATGTATACAAAACTACATCATGATAACTTAAAAACTCTAGGAGTTATAACGGTTTGAAAACGATTTTTCTCTATCATGAAGTTAAATCTTTGTTCACTTCACATGCGATATCTCGAGAACGGTTCGACGTGGAGATACCCGATTCATACCATCAGATTCAGAAGGTTGCGCTCTTTCAGCATATATGTAACAGTTATGTGTTACGTTTTTGAAAAAGCACTGAAAAATTGAAAAAGAAATTTTATTTGAGTTAAAAACCGGATAAAAATCATTTTTGTAGAACCGTTAATTTTTATAAAAAAAGAGTTTTATAATGTTCTTATGTATACAAAATTACACCATGATAACTCGACAACTCTAAGAGTTATAACGGTTTGAAAGCGCTTTTTCTCTATCATGAAGTTAAATCTTTGTTCACTTCACATGCGATATCTCGAGAACGGTTCGACGTGGAGATACCCGATTCATACCATCAGATTCAGAAAGTTGCGCTCTTTCAGAATATATGTAACAGTTATGTGTAACGTATTTGAAAAAGCACTGAAAAATTGAAAAAGAAATTTTATTTGAGTTAAAAACCGGATAAAAATCATTTTTGTAGAACCGTTAATTTTTATAAAAAAAGAGTTTTATAATGTTCTTATGTATACAAAATTACACCATGATAACTCGACAACTCTAAGAGTTATAACGGTTTGAAAACGCTTTTTCTCTATCATGAAGTTAAATCTTTGTTCACTTCACATGCGATATCTCGAGAACGGTTCGACGTGGAGATACCCGATTCATACCATCAGATTCAGAAGGTTGCGCTCTTTCAGAATATATGTAACAGTTATGTGTAACGTATTTGAAAAAGCACTGAAAAATTGAAAAAGAAATTTTATTTGAGTTAAAAACCGGATAAAAATCATAAATGTAGAACCGTTAATTTTTATAAAAAAAGAGTTTTATAATGTTCTTATGTATACAAAATTACATCATGATAACTCGAAAACTCTAGGAGATGTAACGGTTTGAAAACGCTTTTTCTCTGTCATGAAGTTAAATCTTTGTTCACTTCACAAGCGATATCTCGAGAACGGTTCGACGTGGAGATACCCGATTCATACCATCAGATTCAGAAGGTTGCGCTCTTTCAGAATATATGTAACAGTTATGTGTTACATTTTTGAAAAAGCACTGAAAAATTGAAAAATAAATTTTATTTGAGAAAAAAACCAGATAAAAATCATTTTTGTAAAACCGTTAATTTTTATATAAAAAGAGTTTTATAATGTTCTTATGTATACAAAATTACACCATGATAACTCGAAAACTCTAGGAGTTATAACGGTTTGAAAACGCTTTTTCTCTATCATGAAGTTAAATCTTTGTTCACTTCACATGCGATATCTCGAGAACGGTTTGACCTGGAGATACCCGATTCATACCATCAGATTCAGAAGGTTGCGCTCTTTCAGAATATATGTAACAGTTATGTGTAACGTATTTGAAAAAGCACTGAAAAATTGAAAAAGAAATTTTATTTGAGTTAAAAACCGGATAAAAATCATAAATGTAGAACCGTTAATTTTTATAAAAAAAGAGTTTTATAATGTTCTTATGTATACAAAATTACATCATGATAACTCGAAAACTCTAGGAGATGTAACGGTTTGAAAACGCTTTTTCTCTGTCATGAAGTTAAATCTTTGTTCACTTCACAAGCGATATCTCGAGAACGGTTCGACGTGGAGATACCCGATTCATACCATCAGATTCAGAAGGTTGCGCTCTTTCAGAATATATGTAACAGTTATGTGTTACGTTTTTGAAAAAGCACTGAAAAATTGAAAAATAAATTTTATTTGAGAAAAAAACCAGATAAAAATCATTTTTGTAAAACCGTTAATTTTTATATAAAAAGAGTTTTATAATGTTCTTATGTATACAAAATTACACCATGATAACTTGAAAACTCTAGGAGTTATAACGGTTTGAAAACGCTTTTTCTCTGTCTTGAAGTTAAATCTTTGTTCACTTCACAAGCGATATCTCGAGAACATTCGACGTGGAGAGACCCGATTCATACCATCAGATTCATAAGGTTGCGTTCTTTCAGAATATATGTAACAGTTATGTGTAACGTATTTGAAAAAGCACTGAAAAATTGAAAAAGAAATTTTATTTGAGTTAAAAACCGGATAAAAACCATTTTTGTAGAACCGTTAATTTTTATAAAAAAAGAGTTTTATAATGTTCTTATGTATACAAAATTACATCATGATAACTCGAAAACTCTAAAAGACGTAACGGTTTGAAAACGCTTTTTCTCAGTCATGAAGTTAAATCTTTGTTCTCTTCACAAGCGATATCTCGAGAACGGTTCGACGTGGAGATACCCGATTCATACCATCAGATTCAGAAGATTGCGCTCTTTCAGAATATATGTAACAGTTATGTCTTACGTATTTGAAAAAGCACTGAAAAATTGAAAAAGAAATTTTAATTGATGAAAAAATAGGGAAAAAACATTTATGAACATCGTGAATTTTTGTATAATAAGAGTTTTATGGTGTTTATATGTATACCACATTATATCATGATATCTTTAAAACTCTAGAAGATATGAATTTTTTAAAAAGACTTGGTTTATATAGCCCCTTGAATTCTAGAAGTGCGGTAATTTGCCATATACTGCAGTACTGCGAAATGCCGGACACTAAATTTGAAGGAGTAAAATTTTTATAAAAAACGTTATATCTCTAGAACGGTGTAACATAGAGGAACGCGATTCATACCATCAGATTCAGAATTTTGCAATCTTTCAGAATATATGTAACAGTTATGTGTTATGTATTTGAAAAAGCACTGAAAAATTGAAAAAGAAATTTAATTGAGAAAAAAACCGGATAAAAATCATTTTTGTAGAACCGTTAATTTTTATAAAAAAAGAGTTTTATAATGTTCTTATGTATACAAAATTACACCATGATAACTCGACAACTCTAAGAGTTATAACGGTTTGAAAACGCTTTTTCTCTATCATGAAGTTAAATCTTTGTTCACTTCACATGCGATATCTCGAGAACGGTTCGACGTGGAGATACCCGATTCATACCATCAGATTCAGAAGGTTGCGTTCTTTCAGAATATATGTAACAGTTATGTGTTACGTTTTTGAAAAAGCACTGAAAAATTGAAAAATAAATTTTATTTGAGAAAAAACCAGATAAAAATCATTTTTGTAAAACCGTTAATTTTTATATAAAAAGAGTTTTATAATGTTCTTATGTATACAAAATTACACCATGATAACTCGAAAACTCCAGGAGTTATAACGGTTTGAAAACGCTTTTTCTCTGTCATGAAGTTAAATCTTTGTTCACTTCACAAGCGATATCTCGAGAACGGTTTGACGTGGAGATACCCGATTCATACCATCAGATTCAGAAGGTTGAGTTCTTTCAGAATATATGTAACAGTTATGTGTAACGTATTTGAAAAAGCACTGAAAAATTGAAAAAGAAATTTTATTTGAGTTAAAAACCGGATAAAAATCATTTTTGTAGAACCGTTAATTTTTATAAAAAAAGAGTTTTATAATGTTCTTATGTATACAAAATTACACCATGATAACTCGACAACTCTAAGAGTTATAACGGTTTGAAAACGCTTTTTCTCTATCATGAAGTTAAATCTTTGTTCACTTCACATGCGATATCTCGAGAACGGTTCGACGTGGAGATACCCGTTTCATACCATCAGATTCAGAAAGTTGCGCTCTTTCAGAATATATGTAACAGTTATGTGTAACGTATTTGAAAAAGCACTGAAAAATTGAAAAAGAAATTTTATTTGAGTTAAAAACCGGATAAAAATCATAAATGTTGACCGTTAATTTTTATAAAAAAAGAGTTTTATAATGTTCTTATGTATACAAAATTACATCATGATAACTCGAAAACTCTAGGAGATGTAACGGTTTGAAAACGCTTTTTCTCTGTCATGAAGTTAAATCTTTGTTCACTTCACAAGCGATATCTCGAGAACGGTTCGACGTGGAGATACCCGATTCATACCATCAGATTCAGAAGGTTGCGCTCTTTCAGAATATATGTAACAGTTATGTGTTACGTTTTTGAAAAAGCACTGAAAAATTGAAAAATAAATTTTATTTGAGAAAAAAACCAGATAAAAATCATTTTTGTAAAACCGTTAATTTTTATATAAAAAGAGTTTTATAATGTTCTTATGTATACAAAATTACACCATGATAACTCGAAAACTCTAGGAGTTATAACGGTTTGAAAACGCTTTTTCTCTATCATGAAGTTAAATCTTTGTTCACTTCACATGCGATATCTCGAGAACGGTTTGACCTGGAGATACCCGATTCATACCATCAGATTCAGAAGGTTGCGCTCTTTCAGAATATATGTAACAGTTATGTGTAATGTATTTGAAAAAGCACTGAAAAATTGAAAAAGAAATTTTATTTGAGTTAAAAACCGGATAAAAATCATAAATGTAGAACCGTTAATTTTTATAAAAAAAGAGTTTTATAATGTTCTTATGTATACAAAATTACATCATGATAACTCGAAAACTCTAGGAGATGTAACGGTTTGAAAACGCTTTTTCTCTGTCATGAAGTTAAATCTTTGTTCACTTCACAAGCGATATCTCGAGAACGGTTCGACGTGGAGATACCCGATTCATACCATCAGATTCAGAAGGTTGCGCTCTTTCAGAATATATGTAACAGTTATGTGTAACGTATTTGAAAAAGCACTGAAAAATTGAAAAAGAAATTTTATTTGAGTTAAAAACCGGATAAAAACCATTTTTGTAGAACCGTTAATTTTCCTAAAAAAAGAGTCTTATGATGTTTTTATGTATACAAAACTACATCATGATAACTTAAAAACTCTAGGAGTTATAACGGTTTGAAAACGCTTTTTCTCTATCATGAAGTTAAATCTTTGTTCACTTCACATGCGATATCTCGAGAACGGTTTGACCTGGAGATACCCGATTCATACCATCAGATTCAGAAGGTTGCGCTCTTTCAGAATATATGTAACAGTTATGTGTAACGTATTTGAAAAAGCACTGAAAAATTGAAAAAGAAATTTTATTTGAGTTAAAAACCGGATAAAAATCATTTTTGTAGAACCGTTAATTTTTATAAAAAAAGAGTTTTATAATGTTCTTATGTATACAAAATTACACCATGATAACTCGACAACTCTAAGAGTTATAACGGTTTGAAAACGCTTTTTCTCTATCATGAAGTTAAATCTTTGTTCACTTCACATGCGATATCTCGAGAACGGTTCGACGTGGAGATACCCGATTCATACCATCAGATTCAGAAGGTTGCGCTCTTTCAGAATATATGTAACAGTTATGTGTTACGTTTTTGAAAAAGCACTGAAAAATTGAAAAATAAATTTTATTTGAGAAAAAAACCAGATAAAAATCATTTTTGTAAAACCGTTAATTTTTATATAAAAAGAGTTTTATAATGTTCTTATGTATACAAAATTACACCATGATAACTCGAAAACTCTAGGAGTTATAACGGTTTGAAAACGCTTTTTCTCTATCATGAAGTTAAATCTTTGTTCACTTCACATGCGATATCTCGAGAACGGTTTGACCTGGAGATACCCGATTCATACCATCAGATTCAGAAGGTTGCGCTCTTTCAGAATATATGTAACAGTTATGTGTAACGTATTTGAAAAAGCACTGAAAAATTGAAAAAGAAATTTTATTTGAGTTAAAAACCGGATAAAAATCATAAATGTGGAACCGTTAATTTTTATAAAAAAAGAGTTTTATAATGTTCTTATGTATACAAAATTACATCATGATAACTCGAAAACTCTAGGAGATGTAACGGTTTGAAAACGCTTTTTCTCTGTCATGAAGTTAAATCTTTGTTCACTTCACAAGCGATATCTCGAGAACGGTTCGACGTGGAGATACCCGATTCATACCATCAGATTCAGAAGGTTGCGCTCTTTCAGAATATATGTAACAGTTATGTGTTACGTTTTTGAAAAAGCACTGAAAAATTGAAAAATAAATTTTATTTGAGAAAAAAACCAGATAAAAATCATTTTTGTAAAACCGTTAATTTTTATATAAAAAGAGTTTTATAATGTTCTTATGTATACAAAATTGCACCATGATAACTCGAAAACTCTAGGAGTTATAACGGTTTGAAAACGCTTTTTCTCTGTCTTGAAGTTAAATCTTTGTTCACTTCACAAGCGATATCTCGAGAACATTCGACGTGGAGAGACCCGATTCATACCATCAGATTCATAAGGTTGCGTTCTTTCAGAATATATGTAACAGTTATGTGTAACGTATTTAAAAAAGCACTGAAAAATTGAAAAAGAAATTTTATTTGAGTTAAAAACCGGATAAAAACCATTTTTGTAGAACCGTTAATTTTTATAAAAAAAGAGTTTTATAATGTTCTTATGTATACAAAATTACACCATGATAACTCGAAAACTCTAGGAGTTATAACGGTTTGAAAACGCTTTTTCTCTGTCATGAAGTTAAATCTTTGTTCACTTCACAAGGGATATCTCGAGAACGGTTCGACGTGGAGATACCCGATTCATACCATCAGATTCAGAAGATTGCGCTCTTTCAGAATATATGTAACAGTTATGTGTTACGTTTTTGAAAAAGCACTGAAAAATTGAAAAAGAAATTTTATTTGAGAAAAAAACCAGATAAAAATCATTTTTGTAAAACCGTTAATTTTTATATAAAAAGAGTTTTATAATGTTCTTATGTATACAAAAATACACCATGATAATTAGAAAACTCTAGGAGTTATAACGGTTTGAAAACGCTTTTTCTCTGTCATGAAGTTAAATCTTTGTTCACTTCACAAGGGATATCTCATGAACGGTTCGACGTGGAGATACCCGATTCATACCATCAGATTCAGAAGGTTGCGCTCTTTCAGAATATATGTAACAGTTATGTCTTACGTATTTGAAAAAGCACTGAAAAATTGAAAAAGAAATTTTAATTGATGAAAAAATAGGGTAAATAACATTTATGAACATCGTGAATTTTTGTATAAAAAGAGTTTTATGGTGTTTATATGTATACCACATTATATCATGATATCTTTAAAACTCTAGAAGATGTGAATTTTTTAAAAAGACTTGGTTTATATAGCCCCTTGAATTCTAGAAGTGCGGTAATTTGCCATATACTGCAGTACTGCGAAATGCCGGACACTAAATTTGAAGGAGTAAAATTTATATAAAAAACGTTATATCTCTAGAACGGTGTAACATAGAGGAACGCGATTCATACCATCAGATTCAGAATTTTGCGATCTTTCAGAATATATGTAACAGTTATGTGTTACGTATTTGAAAAAGCACTGAAAAATTGAAAAAGAAATTTTAATTGAGAAAAAAACCGGGTAAAATCATTTTTGAAAAACCGTTAATTTTCCTAAAAAAAGAGTCTTATGATGTTTTTATGTATACAAAACTACATCATGATAACTTAAAAACTCTAGGAGTTATAACGGTTTGAAAACGATTTTTCTCTATCATGAAGTTAAATCTTTGTTCACTTCACATGCGATATCTCGAGAACGGTTCGACGTGGAGATACCCGATTCATACCATCAGATTCAGAAGGTTGCGCTCTTTCAGCATATATGTAACAGTTATGTGTTACGTTTTTGAAAAAGCACTGAAAAATTGAAAAAGAAATTTTATTTGAGTTAAAAACCGGATAAAAATCATTTTTGTAGAACCGTTAATTTTTATAAAAAAAGAGTTTTATAATGTTCTTATGTATACAAAATTACACCATGATAACTCGACAACTCTAAGAGTTATAACGGTTTGAAAGCGCTTTTTCTCTATCATGAAGTTAAATCTTTGTTCACTTCACATGCGATATCTCGAGAACGGTTCGACGTGGAGATACCCGATTCATACCATCAGATTCAGAAAGTTGCGCTCTTTCAGAATATATGTAACAGTTATGTGTAACGTATTTGAAAAAGCACTGAAAAATTGAAAAAGAAATTTTATTTGAGTTAAAAACCGGATAAAAATCATTTTTGTAGAACCGTTAATTTTTATAAAAAAAGAGTTTTATAATGTTCTTATGTATACAAAATTACACCATGATAACTCGACAACTCTAAGAGTTATAACGGTTTGAAAACGCTTTTTCTCTATCATGAAGTTAAATCTTTGTTCACTTCACATGCGATATCTCGAGAACGGTTCGACGTGGAGATACCCGATTCATACCATCAGATTCAGAAGGTTGCGCTCTTTCAGAATATATGTAACAGTTATGTGTAACGTATTTGAAAAAGCACTGAAAAATTGAAAAAGAAATTTTATTTGAGTTAAAAACCGGATAAAAATCATAAATGTAGAACCGTTAATTTTTATAAAAAAAGAGTTTTATAATGTTCTTATGTATACAAAATTACATCATGATAACTCGAAAACTCTAGGAGATGTAACGGTTTGAAAACGCTTTTTCTCTGTCATGAAGTTAAATCTTTGTTCACTTCACAAGCGATATCTCGAGAACGGTTCGACGTGGAGATACCCGATTCATACCATCAGATTCAGAAGGTTGCGCTCTTTCAGAATATATGTAACAGTTATGTGTTACGTTTTTGAAAAAGCACTGAAAAATTGAAAAATAAATTTTATTTGAGAAAAAAACCAGATAAAAATCATTTTTGTAAAACCGTTAATTTTTATATAAAAAGAGTTTTATAATGTTCTTATGTATACAAAATTACACCATGATAACTCGAAAACTCTAGGAGTTATAACGGTTTGAAAACGCTTTTTCTCTATCATGAAGTTAAATCTTTGTTCACTTCACATGCGATATCTCGAGAACGGTTTGACCTGGAGATACCCGATTCATACCATCAGATTCAGAAGGTTGCGCTCTTTCAGAATATATGTAACAGTTATGTGTAACGTATTTGAAAAAGCACTGAAAAATTGAAAAAGAAATTTTATTTGAGTTAAAAACCGGATAAAAATCATAAATGTAGAACCGTTAATTTTTATAAAAAAAGAGTTTTATAATGTTCTTATGTATACAAAATTACATCATGATAACTCGAAAACTCTAGGAGATGTAACGGTTTGAAAACGCTTTTTCTCTGTCATGAAGTTAAATCTTTGTTCACTTCACAAGCGATATCTCGAGAACGGTTCGACGTGGAGATACCCGATTCATACCATCAGATTCAGAAGGTTGCGCTCTTTCAGAATATATGTAACAGTTATGTGTTACGTTTTTGAAAAAGCACTGAAAAATTGAAAAATAAATTTTATTTGAGAAAAAAACCAGATAAAAATCATTTTTGTAAAACCGTTAATTTTTATATAAAAAGAGTTTTATAATGTTCTTATGTATACAAAATTACACCATGATAACTTGAAAACTCTAGGAGTTATAACGGTTTGAAAACGCTTTTTCTCTGTCTTGAAGTTAAATCTTTGTTCACTTCACAAGCGATATCTCGAGAACATTCGACGTGGAGAGACCCGATTCATACCATCAGATTCATAAGGTTGCGTTCTTTCAGAATATATGTAACAGTTATGTGTAACGTATTTGAAAAAGCACTGAAAAATTGAAAAAGAAATTTTATTTGAGTTAAAAACCGGATAAAAACCATTTTTGTAGAACCGTTAATTTTTATAAAAAAAGAGTTTTATAATGTTCTTATGTATACAAAATTACATCATGATAACTCGAAAACTCTAAAAGACGTAACGGTTTGAAAACGCTTTTTCTCAGTCATGAAGTTAAATCTTTGTTCTCTTCACAAGCGATATCTCGAGAACGGTTCGACGTGGAGATACCCGATTCATACCATCAGATTCAGAAGATTGCGCTCTTTCAGAATATATGTAACAGTTATGTCTTACGTATTTGAAAAAGCACTGAAAAATTGAAAAAGAAATTTTAATTGATGAAAAAATAGGGAAAAAACATTTATGAACATCGTGAATTTTTGTATAATAAGAGTTTTATGGTGTTTATATGTATACCACATTATATCATGATATCTTTAAAACTCTAGAAGATATGAATTTTTTAAAAAGACTTGGTTTATATAGCCCCTTGAATTCTAGAAGTGCGGTAATTTGCCATATACTGCAGTACTGCGAAATGCCGGACACTAAATTTGAAGGAGTAAAATTTTTATAAAAAACGTTATATCTCTAGAACGGTGTAACATAGAGGAACGCGATTCATACCATCAGATTCAGAATTTTGCAATCTTTCAGAATATATGTAACAGTTATGTGTTATGTATTTGAAAAAGCACTGAAAAATTGAAAAAGAAATTTAATTGAGAAAAAAACCGGATAAAAATCATTTTTGTAGAACCGTTAATTTTTATAAAAAAAGAGTTTTATAATGTTCTTATGTATACAAAATTACACCATGATAACTCGACAACTCTAAGAGTTATAACGGTTTGAAAACGCTTTTTCTCTATCATGAAGTTAAATCTTTGTTCACTTCACATGCGATATCTCGAGAACGGTTCGACGTGGAGATACCCGATTCATACCATCAGATTCAGAAGGTTGCGTTCTTTCAGAATATATGTAACAGTTATGTGTTACGTTTTTGAAAAAGCACTGAAAAATTGAAAAATAAATTTTATTTGAGAAAAAACCAGATAAAAATCATTTTTGTAAAACCGTTAATTTTTATATAAAAAGAGTTTTATAATGTTCTTATGTATACAAAATTACACCATGATAACTCGAAAACTCCAGGAGTTATAACGGTTTGAAAACGCTTTTTCTCTGTCATGAAGTTAAATCTTTGTTCACTTCACAAGCGATATCTCGAGAACGGTTTGACGTGGAGATACCCGATTCATACCATCAGATTCAGAAGGTTGAGTTCTTTCAGAATATATGTAACAGTTATGTGTAACGTATTTGAAAAAGCACTGAAAAATTGAAAAAGAAATTTTATTTGAGTTAAAAACCGGATAAAAATCATTTTTGTAGAACCGTTAATTTTTATAAAAAAAGAGTTTTATAATGTTCTTATGTATACAAAATTACACCATGATAACTCGACAACTCTAAGAGTTATAACGGTTTGAAAACGCTTTTTCTCTATCATGAAGTTAAATCTTTGTTCACTTCACATGCGATATCTCGAGAACGGTTCGACGTGGAGATACCCGTTTCATACCATCAGATTCAGAAAGTTGCGCTCTTTCAGAATATATGTAACAGTTATGTGTAACGTATTTGAAAAAGCACTGAAAAATTGAAAAAGAAATTTTATTTGAGTTAAAAACCGGATAAAAATCATAAATGTTGACCGTTAATTTTTATAAAAAAAGAGTTTTATAATGTTCTTATGTATACAAAATTACATCATGATAACTCGAAAACTCTAGGAGATGTAACGGTTTGAAAACGCTTTTTCTCTGTCATGAAGTTAAATCTTTGTTCACTTCACAAGCGATATCTCGAGAACGGTTCGACGTGGAGATACCCGATTCATACCATCAGATTCAGAAGGTTGCGCTCTTTCAGAATATATGTAACAGTTATGTGTTACGTTTTTGAAAAAGCACTGAAAAATTGAAAAATAAATTTTATTTGAGAAAAAAACCAGATAAAAATCATTTTTGTAAAACCGTTAATTTTTATATAAAAAGAGTTTTATAATGTTCTTATGTATACAAAATTACACCATGATAACTCGAAAACTCTAGGAGTTATAACGGTTTGAAAACGCTTTTTCTCTATCATGAAGTTAAATCTTTGTTCACTTCACATGCGATATCTCTAGAACGGTTTGACCTGGAGATACCCGATTCATACCATCAGATTCAGAAGGTTGCGCTCTTTCAGAATATATGTAACAGTTATGTGTAATGTATTTGAAAAAGCACTGAAAAATTGAAAAAGAAATTTTATTTGAGTTAAAAACCGGATAAAAATCATAAATGTAGAACCGTTAATTTTTATAAAAAAAGAGTTTTATAATGTTCTTATGTATACAAAATTACATCATGATAACTCGAAAACTCTAGGAGATGTAACGGTTTGAAAACGCTTTTTCTCTGTCATGAAGTTAAATCTTTGTTCACTTCACAAGCGATATCTCGAGAACGGTTCGACGTGGAGATACCCGATTCATACCATCAGATTCAGAAGGTTGCGCTCTTTCAGAATATATGTAACAGTTATGTGTAACGTATTTGAAAAAGCACTGAAAAATTGAAAAAGAAATTTTATTTGAGTTAAAAACCGGATAAAAACCATTTTTGTAGAACCGTTAATTTTCCTAAAAAAAGAGTCTTATGATGTTTTTATGTATACAAAACTACATCATGATAACTTAAAAACTCTAGGAGTTATAACGGTTTGAAAACGCTTTTTCTCTATCATGAAGTTAAATCTTTGTTCACTTCACATGCGATATCTCGAGAACGGTTTGACCTGGAGATACCCGATTCATACCATCAGATTCAGAAGGTTGCGCTCTTTCAGAATATATGTAACAGTTATGTGTAACGTATTTGAAAAAGCACTGAAAAATTGAAAAAGAAATTTTATTTGAGTTAAAAACCGGATAAAAATCATTTTTGTAGAACCGTTAATTTTTATAAAAAAAGAGTTTTATAATGTTCTTATGTATACAAAATTACACCATGATAACTCGACAACTCTAAGAGTTATAACGGTTTGAAAACGCTTTTTCTCTATCATGAAGTTAAATCTTTGTTCACTTCACATGCGATATCTCGAGAACGGTTCGACGTGGAGATACCCGATTCATACCATCAGATTCAGAAGGTTGCGCTCTTTCAGAATATATGTAACAGTTATGTGTTACGTTTTTGAAAAAGCACTGAAAAATTGAAAAATAAATTTTATTTGAGAAAAAAACCAGATAAAAATCATTTTTGTAAAACCGTTAATTTTTATATAAAAAGAGTTTTATAATGTTCTTATGTATACAAAATTACACCATGATAACTCGAAAACTCTAGGAGTTATAACGGTTTGAAAACGCTTTTTCTCTATCATGAAGTTAAATCTTTGTTCACTTCACATGCGATATCTCGAGAACGGTTTGACCTGGAGATACCCGATTCATACCATCAGATTCAGAAGGTTGCGCTCTTTCAGAATATATGTAACAGTTATGTGTAACGTATTTGAAAAAGCACTGAAAAATTGAAAAAGAAATTTTATTTGAGTTAAAAACCGGATAAAAATCATAAATGTAGAACCGTTAATTTTTATAAAAAAAGAGTTTTATAATGTTCTTATGTATACAAAATTACATCATGATAACTCGAAAACTCTAGGAGATGTAACGGTTTGAAAACGCTTTTTCTCTGTCATGAAGTTAAATCTTTGTTCACTTCACAAGCGATATCTCGAGAACGGTTCGACGTGGAGATACCCGATTCATACCATCAGATTCAGAAGGTTGCGCTCTTTCAGAATATATGTAACAGTTATGTGTTACGTTTTTGAAAAAGCACTGAAAAATTGAAAAATAAATTTTATTTGAGAAAAAAACCAGATAAAAATCATTTTTGTAAAACCGTTAATTTTTATATAAAAAGAGTTTTATAATGTTCTTATGTATACAAAATTGCACCATGATAACTCGAAAACTCTAGGAGTTATAACGGTTTGAAAACGCTTTTTCTCTGTCTTGAAGTTAAATCTTTGTTCACTTCACAAGCGATATCTCGAGAACATTCGACGTGGAGAGACCCGATTCATACCATCAGATTCATAAGGTTGCGTTCTTTCAGAATATATGTAACAGTTATGTGTAACGTATTTAAAAAAGCACTGAAAAATTGAAAAAGAAATTTTATTTGAGTTAAAAACCGGATAAAAACCATTTTTGTAGAACCGTTAATTTTTATAAAAAAAGAGTTTTATAATGTTCTTATGTATACAAAATTACACCATGATAACTCGAAAACTCTAGGAGTTATAACGGTTTGAAAACGCTTTTTCTCTGTCATGAAGTTAAATCTTTGTTCACTTCACAAGGGATATCTCGAGAACGGTTCGACGTGGAGATACCCGATTCATACCATCAGATTCAGAAGATTGCGCTCTTTCAGAATATATGTAACAGTTATGTCTTACGTATTTGAAAAAGCACTGAAAAATTGAAAAAGAAATTTTAATTGATGAAAAAATAGGGAAAAAACATTTATGAACATCGTGAATTTTTGTATAAAAAGAGTTTTATGGTGTTTATATGTATACCACATTATATCATGATATCTTTAAAACTCTAGAAGATATGAATTTTTTAAAAAGACTTGGTTTATATAGCCCCTTGAATTCTAGAAGTGCGGTAATTTGCCATATACTGCAGTACTGCGAAATGCCGGACACTAAATTTGAAGGAGTAAAATTTTTATAAAAAACGTTATATCTCTAGAACGGTGTAACATAGAGGAACGCGATTCATACCATCAGATTCAGAATTTTGCGATCTTTCAGAATATATGTAACAGTTATGTGTAACGTATTTGAAAAAGCACTGAAAAATTGAAAAAGAAATTTTATTTGAGTTAAAAACCGGATAAAAATCATAAATGTAGAACCGTTAATTTTTATAAAAAAAGAGTTTTATAATGTTCTTATGTATACAAAATTACATCATGATAACTCGAAAACTCTAGGAGATGTAACGGTTTGAAAACGCTTTTTCTCTGTCATGAAGTTAAATCTTTGTTCACTTCACAAGCGATATCTCGAGAACGGTTCGACGTGGAGATACCCGATTCATACCATCAGATTCAGAAGGTTGCGCTCTTTCAGAATATATGTAACAGTTATGTGTTACGTTTTTGAAAAAGCACTGAAAAATTGAAAAATAAATTTTATTTGAGAAAAAACCAGATAAAAATCATTTTTGTAAAACCGTTAATTTTTATATAAAAAGAGTTTTATAATGTTCTTATGTATACAAAATTACACCATGATAACTCGAAAACTCTAGGAGTTATAACGGTTTGAAAACGCTTTTTCTCTGTCTTGAAGTTAAATCTTTGTTCACTTCACAAGCGATATCTCGAGAACATTCGACGTGGAGATACCCGATTCATACCATCAGATTCAGAAGGTTGAGTTCTTTCAGAATATATGTAACAGTTATGTGTAACGTATTTGAAAAAGCACTGAAAAATTGAAAAAGAAATTTTATTTGAGTTAAAAACCGGGTAAAATCATTTTTGAAAAACCGTTAATTTTCCTAAAAAAAGAGTCTTATGATGTTTTTATGTATACAAAACTACATCATGATAACTTAAAAACTCTAGGAGTTATAACGGTTTGAAAACGCTTTTTCTCTATCATGAAGTTAAATCTTTGTTCACTTCACATGCGATATCTCGAGAACGGTTTGACCTGGAGATACCCGATTCATACCATCAGATTCAGAAGGTTGCGCTCTTTCAGAATATATGTAACAGTTATGTGTAACGTATTTGAAAAAGCACTGAAAAATTGAAAAAGAAATTTTATTTGAGTTAAAAACCGGATAAAAATCATTTTTGTAGAACCGTTAATTTTTATAAAAAAAGAGTTTTATAATGTTCTTATGTATACAAAATTACACCATGATAACTCGACAACTCTAAGAGTTATAACGGTTTGAAAACGCTTTTTCTCTATCATGAAGTTAAATCTTTGTTCACTTCACATGCGATATCTCGAGAACGGTTCGACGTGGAGATACCCGATTCATACCATCAGATTCAGAAGGTTGCGCTCTTTCAGAATATATGTAACAGTTATGTGTTACGTTTTTGAAAAAGCACTGAAAAATTGAAAAATAAATTTTATTTGAGAAAAAAACCAGATAAAAATCATTTTTGTAAAACCGTTAATTTTTATATAAAAAGAGTTTTATAATGTTCTTATGTATACAAAATTACACCATGATAACTCGAAAACTCTAGGAGTTATAACGGTTTGAAAACGCTTTTTCTCTATCATGAAGTTAAATCTTTGTTCACTTCACATGCGATATCTCGAGAACGGTTTGACCTGGAGATACCCGATTCATACCATCAGATTCAGAAGGTTGCGCTCTTTCAGAATATATGTAACAGTTATGTGTAACGTATTTGAAAAAGCACTGAAAAATTGAAAAAGAAATTTTATTTGAGTTAAAAACCGGATAAAAATCATAAATGTAGAACCGTTAATTTTTATAAAAAAAGAGTTTTATAATGTTCTTATGTATACAAAATTACATCATGATAACTCGAAAACTCTAGGAGATGTAACGGTTTGAAAACGCTTTTTCTCTGTCATGAAGTTAAATCTTTGTTCACTTCACAAGCGATATCTCGAGAACGGTTCGACGTGGAGATACCCGATTCATACCATCAGATTCAGAAGATTGCGCTCTTTCAGAATATATGTAACAGTTATGTCTTACGTATTTGAAAAAGCACTGAAAAATTGAAAAAGAAATTTTAATTGATGAAAAAATAGGGAAAAAACATTTATGAACATCGTGAATTTTTGTATAAAAAGAGTTTTATGGTGTTTATATGTATACCACATTATATCATGATATCTTTAAAACTCTAGAAGATATGAATTTTTTAAAAAGACTTGGTTTATATAGCCCCTTGAATTCTAGAAGTGCGGTAATTTGCCATATACTGCAGTACTGCGAAATGCCGGACACTAAATTTGAAGGAGTAAAATTTTTATAAAAAACGTTATATCTCTAGAACGGTGTAACATAGAGGAACGCGATTCATACCATCAGATTCAGAATTTTGCGATCTTTCAGAATATATGTAACAGTTATGTGTAACGTATTTGAAAAAGCACTGAAAAATTGAAAAAGAAATTTTATTTGAGTTAAAAACCGGATAAAAATCATAAATGTAGAACCGTTAATTTTTATAAAAAAAGAGTTTTATAATGTTCTTATGTATACAAAATTACATCATGATAACTCGAAAACTCTAGGAGATGTAACGGTTTGAAAACGCTTTTTCTCTGTCATGAAGTTAAATCTTTGTTCACTTCACAAGCGATATCTCGAGAACGGTTCGACGTGGAGATACCCGATTCATACCATCAGATTCAGAAGGTTGCGCTCTTTCAGAATATATGTAACAGTTATGTGTTACGTTTTTGAAAAAGCACTGAAAAATTGAAAAATAAATTTTATTTGAGAAAAAACCAGATAAAAATCATTTTTGTAAAACCGTTAATTTTTATATAAAAAGAGTTTTATAATGTTCTTATGTATACAAAATTACACCATGATAACTCGAAAACTCTAGGAGTTATAACGGTTTGAAAACGCTTTTTCTCTGTCTTGAAGTTAAATCTTTGTTCACTTCACAAGCGATATCTCGAGAACATTCGACGTGGAGATACCCGATTCATACCATCAGATTCAGAAGGTTGAGTTCTTTCAGAATATATGTAACAGTTATGTGTAACGTATTTGAAAAAGCACTGAAAAATTGAAAAAGAAATTTTATTTGAGTTAAAAACCGGGTAAAATCATTTTTGAAAAACCGTTAATTTTCCTAAAAAAAGAGTCTTATGATGTTTTTATGTATACAAAACTACATCATGATAACTTAAAAACTCTAGGAGTTATAACGGTTTGAAAACGCTTTTTCTCTATCATGAAGTTAAATCTTTGTTCACTTCACATGCGATATCTCGAGAACGGTTTGACCTGGAGATACCCGATTCATACCATCAGATTCAGAAGGTTGCGCTCTTTCAGAATATATGTAACAGTTATGTGTAACGTATTTGAAAAAGCACTGAAAAATTGAAAAAGAAATTTTATTTGAGTTAAAAACCGGATAAAAATCATTTTTGTAGAACCGTTAATTTTTATAAAAAAAGAGTTTTATAATGTTCTTATGTATACAAAATTACACCATGATAACTCGACAACTCTAAGAGTTATAACGGTTTGAAAACGCTTTTTCTCTATCATGAAGTTAAATCTTTGTTCACTTCACATGCGATATCTCGAGAACGGTTCGACGTGGAGATACCCGATTCATACCATCAGATTCAGAAGGTTGCGCTCTTTCAGAATATATGTAACAGTTATGTGTTACGTTTTTGAAAAAGCACTGAAAAATTGAAAAATAAATTTTATTTGAGAAAAAAACCAGATAAAAATCATTTTTGTAAAACCGTTAATTTTTATATAAAAAGAGTTTTATAATGTTCTTATGTATACAAAATTACACCATGATAACTCGAAAACTCTAGGAGTTATAACGGTTTGAAAACGCTTTTTCTCTATCATGAAGTTAAATCTTTGTTCACTTCACATGCGATATCTCGAGAACGGTTTGACCTGGAGATACCCGATTCATACCATCAGATTCAGAAGGTTGCGCTCTTTCAGAATATATGTAACAGTTATGTGTAACGTATTTGAAAAAGCACTGAAAAATTGAAAAAGAAATTTTATTTGAGTTAAAAACCGGATAAAAATCATAAATGTAGAACCGTTAATTTTTATAAAAAAAGAGTTTTATAATGTTCTTATGTATACAAAATTACATCATGATAACTCGAAAACTCTAGGAGATGTAACGGTTTGAAAACGCTTTTTCTCTGTCATGAAGTTAAATCTTTGTTCACTTCACAAGCGATATCTCGAGAACGGTTCGACGTGGAGATACCCGATTCATACCATCAGATTCAGAAGGTTGCGCTCTTTCAGAATATATGTAACAGTTATGTGTTACGTTTTTGAAAAAGCACTGAAAAATTGAAAAATAAATTTTATTTGAGAAAAAAACCAGATAAAAATCATTTTTGTAAAACCGTTAATTTTTATATAAAAAGAGTTTTATAATGTTCTTATGTATACAAAATTGCACCATGATAACTCGAAAACTCTAGGAGTTATAACGGTTTGAAAACGCTTTTTCTCTGTCTTGAAGTTAAATCTTTGTTCACTTCACAAGCGATATCTCGAGAACATTCGACGTGGAGAGACCCGATTCATACCATCAGATTCATAAGGTTGCGTTCTTTCAGAATATATGTAACAGTTATGTGTAACGTATTTGAAAAAGCACTGAAAAATTGAAAAAGAAATTTTATTTGAGTTAAAAACCGGATAAAAACCATTTTTGTAGAACCGTTAATTTTTATAAAAAAAGAGTTTTATAATGTTCTTATGTATACAAAATTACACCATGATAACTCAAAAACTCTAGGAGTTATAACGGTTTGAAAACGCTTTTTCTCTGTCATGAAGTTAAATCTTTGTTCACTTCACAAGGGATATCTCGAGAACGGTTCGACGTGGAGATACCCGATTCATACCATCAGATTCAGAAGATTGCGCTCTTTCAGAATATATGTAACAGTTATGTCTTACGTATTTGAAAAAGCACTGAAAAATTGAAAAAGAAATTTTAATTGATGAAAAAATAGGGAAAAAACATTTATGAACATCGTGAATTTTTGTATAAAAAGAGTTTTATGGTGTTTATATGTATACCACATTATATCATGATATCTTTAAAACTCTAGAAGATATGAATTTTTTAAAAAGACTTGGTTTATATAGCCCCTTGAATTCTAGAAGTGCGGTAATTTGCCATATACTGCAGTACTGCGAAATGCCGGACACTAAATTTGAAGGAGTAAAATTTTTATAAAAAACGTTATATCTCTAGAACGGTGTAACATAGAGGAACGCGATTCATACCATCAGATTCAGAATTTTGCGATCTTTCAGAATATATGTAACAGTTATGTGTTACGTATTTGAAAAAGCACTGAAAAATTGAAAAAGAAATTTTAATTGAGAAAAAAACCGGGTAAAATCATTTTTGAAAAACCGTTAATTTTCCTAAAAAAAGAGTCTTATGATGTTTTTATGTATACAAAACTACATCATGATAACTTAAAAACTCTAGGAGTTATAACGGTTTGAAAACGCTTTTTCTCTATCATGAAGTTAAATCTTTGTTCACTTCACATGCGATATCTCGAGAACGGTTCGACGTGGAGATACTCGATTCATACCATCAGATTCAGAAGGTTGCGCTCTTTCAGAATATATGTAACAGTTATGTGTAACGTATTTGAAAAAGCACTGAAAAATTGAAAAAGAAATTTTATTGAGTTAAAAACCGGATAAAAATCATAAATGTAGAACCGTTAATTTTTATAAAAAAAGAGTTTTATAATGTTCTTATGTATACAAAATTACATCATGATAACTCGAAAACTCTAGGAGATGTAACGGTTTGAAAACGCTTTTTCTCTGTCATGAAGTTAAATCTTTGTTCACTTCACAAGCGATATCTCGAGAACGGTTCGACGTGGAGATACCCGATTCATACCATCAGATTCAGAAGGTTGCGCTCTTTCAGAATATATGTAACAGTTATGTGTTACGTTTTTGAAAAAGCACTGAAAAATTGAAAAATAAATTTTATTTGAGAAAAAAACCAGATAAAAATCATTTTTGTAAAACCGTTAATTTTTATATAAAAAGAGTTTTATAATGTTCTTATGTATACAAAATTACACCATGATAACTCGAAAACTCTAGGAGTTATAACGGTTTGAAAACGCTTTTTCTCTATCATGAAGTTAAATCTTTGTTCACTTCACATGCGATATCTCGAGAACGGTTTGACCTGGAGATACCCGATTCATACCATCAGATTCAGAAGGTTGCGCTCTTTCAGAATATATGTAACAGTTATGTGTAATGTATTTGAAAAAGCACTGAAAAATTGAAAAAGAAATTTTATTTGAGTTAAAAACCGGATAAAAATCATTTTTGTAAAACCGTTAATTTTTATATAAAAAGAGTTTTATAATGTTCTTATGTATACAAAATTACACCATGATAACTCGAAAACTCTAGGAGTTATAACGGTTTGAAAACGCTTTTTCTCTGTCTTGAAGTTAAATCTTTGTTCACTTCACAAGCGATATCTCGAGAACATTCGACGTGGAGATACCCGATTCATACCATCAGATTCAGAAGGTTGAGTTCTTTCAGAATATATGTAACAGTTATGTGTAACGTATTTGAAAAAGCACTGAAAAATTGAAAAAGAAATTTTATTTGAGTTAAAAACCGGGTAAAATCATTTTTGAAAAACCGTTAATTTTCCTAAAAAAAGAGTCTTATGATGTTTTTATGTATACAAAACTACATCATGATAACTTAAAAACTCTAGGAGTTATAACGGTTTGAAAACGCTTTTTCTCTATCATGAAGTTAAATCTTTGTTCACTTCACATGCGATATCTCGAGAACGGTTTGACCTGGAGATACCCGATTCATACCATCAGATTCAGAAGGTTGCGCTCTTTCAGAATATATGTAACAGTTATGTGTAACGTATTTGAAAAAGCACTGAAAAATTGAAAAAGAAATTTTATTTGAGTTAAAAACCGGATAAAAATCATTTTTGTAGAACCGTTAATTTTTATAAAAAAAGAGTTTTATAATGTTCTTATGTATACAAAATTACACCATGATAACTCGACAACTCTAAGAGTTATAACGGTTTGAAAACGCTTTTTCTCTATCATGAAGTTAAATCTTTGTTCACTTCACATGCGATATCTCGAGAACGGTTCGACGTGGAGATACCCGATTCATACCATCAGATTCAGAAGGTTGCGCTCTTTCAGAATATATGTAACAGTTATGTGTTACGTTTTTGAAAAAGCACTGAAAAATTGAAAAATAAATTTTATTTGAGAAAAAAACCAGATAAAAATCATTTTTGTAAAACCGTTAATTTTTATATAAAAAGAGTTTTATAATGTTCTTATGTATACAAAATTACACCATGATAACTCGAAAACTCTAGGAGTTATAACGGTTTGAAAACGCTTTTTCTCTATCATGAAGTTAAATCTTTGTTCACTTCACATGCGATATCTCGAGAACGGTTTGACCTGGAGATACCCGATTCATACCATCAGATTCAGAAGGTTGCGCTCTTTCAGAATATATGTAACAGTTATGTGTAACGTATTTGAAAAAGCACTGAAAAATTGAAAAAGAAATTTTATTTGAGTTAAAAACCGGATAAAAATCATAAATGTAGAACCGTTAATTTTTATAAAAAAAGAGTTTTATAATGTTCTTATGTATACAAAATTACATCATGATAACTCGAAAACTCTAGGAGATGTAACGGTTTGAAAACGCTTTTTCTCTGTCATGAAGTTAAATCTTTGTTCACTTCACAAGCGATATCTCGAGAACGGTTCGACGTGGAGATACCCGATTCATACCATCAGATTCAGAAGGTTGCGCTCTTTCAGAATATATGTAACAGTTATGTGTTACGTTTTTGAAAAAGCACTGAAAAATTGAAAAATAAATTTTATTTGAGAAAAAAACCAGATAAAAATCATTTTTGTAAAACCGTTAATTTTTATATAAAAAGAGTTTTATAATGTTCTTATGTATACAAAATTGCACCATGATAACTCGAAAACTCTAGGAGTTATAACGGTTTGAAAACGCTTTTTCTCTATCATGAAGTTAAATCTTTGTTCACTTCACATGCGATATCTCGAGAACGGTTTGACCTGGAGATACCCGATTCATACCATCAGATTCAGAAGGTTGCGCTCTTTCAGAATATATGTAACAGTTATGTGTAACGTATTTGAAAAAGCACTGAAAAATTGAAAAAGAAATTTTATTTGAGTTAAAAACCGGATAAAAATCATAAATGTAGAACCGTTAATTTTTATAAAAAAAGAGTTTTATAATGTTCTTATGTATACAAAATTACATCATGATAACTCGAAAACTCTAGGAGATGTAACGGTTTGAAAACGCTTTTTCTCTGTCATGAAGTTAAATCTTTGTTCACTTCACAAGCGATATCTCGAGAACGGTTCGACGTGGAGATACCCGATTCATACCATCAGATTCAGAAGGTTGCGCTCTTTCAGAATATATGTAACAGTTATGTGTTACGTTTTTGAAAAAGCACTGAAAAATTGAAAAATAAATTTTATTTGAGAAAAAACCAGATAAAAATCATTTTTGTAAAACCGTTAATTTTTATATAAAAAGAGTTTTATAATGTTCTTATGTATACAAAATTACACCATGATAACTCGAAAACTCTAGGAGTTATAACGGTTTGAAAACGCTTTTTCTCTGTCTTGAAGTTAAATCTTTGTTCACTTCACAAGCGATATCTCGAGAACATTCGACGTGGAGATACCCGATTCATACCATCAGATTCAGAAGGTTGAGTTCTTTCAGAATATATGTAACAGTTATGTGTAACGTATTTGAAAAAGCACTGAAAAATTGAAAAAGAAATTTTATTTGAGTTAAAAACCGGGTAAAATCATTTTTGAAAAACCGTTAATTTTCCTAAAAAAAGAGTCTTATGATGTTTTTATGTATACAAAACTACATCATGATAACTTAAAAACTCTAGGAGTTATAACGGTTTGAAAACGCTTTTTCTCTATCATGAAGTTAAATCTTTGTTCACTTCACATGCGATATCTCGAGAACGGTTTGACCTGGAGATACCCGATTCATACCATCAGATTCAGAAGGTTGCGCTCTTTCAGAATATATGTAACAGTTATGTGTAACGTATTTGAAAAAGCACTGAAAAATTGAAAAAGAAATTTTATTTGAGTTAAAAACCGGATAAAAATCATTTTTGTAGAACCGTTAATTTTTATAAAAAAAGAGTTTTATAATGTTCTTATGTATACAAAATTACACCATGATAACTCGACAACTCTAAGAGTTATAACGGTTTGAAAACGCTTTTTCTCTATCATGAAGTTAAATCTTTGTTCACTTCACATGCGATATCTCGAGAACGGTTCGACGTGGAGATACCCGATTCATACCATCAGATTCAGAAGGTTGCGCTCTTTCAGAATATATGTAACAGTTATGTGTTACGTTTTTGAAAAAGCACTGAAAAATTGAAAAATAAATTTTATTTGAGAAAAAAACCAGATAAAAATCATTTTTGTAAAACCGTTAATTTTTATATAAAAAGAGTTTTATAATGTTCTTATGTATACAAAATTACACCATGATAACTCGAAAACTCTAGGAGTTATAACGGTTTGAAAACGCTTTTTCTCTATCATGAAGTTAAATCTTTGTTCACTTCACATGCGATATCTCGAGAACGGTTTGACCTGGAGATACCCGATTCATACCATCAGATTCAGAAGGTTGCGCTCTTTCAGAATATATGTAACAGTTATGTGTAACGTATTTGAAAAAGCACTGAAAAATTGAAAAAGAAATTTTATTTGAGTTAAAAACCGGATAAAAATCATAAATGTAGAACCGTTAATTTTTATAAAAAAAGAGTTTTATAATGTTCTTATGTATACAAAATTACATCATGATAACTCGAAAACTCTAGGAGATGTAACGGTTTGAAAACGCTTTTTCTCTGTCATGAAGTTAAATCTTTGTTCACTTCACAAGCGATATCTCGAGAACGGTTCGACGTGGAGATACCCGATTCATACCATCAGATTCAGAAGGTTGCGCTCTTTCAGAATATATGTAACAGTTATGTGTTACGTTTTTGAAAAAGCACTGAAAAATTGAAAAATAAATTTTATTTGAGAAAAAAACCAGATAAAAATCATTTTTGTAAAACCGTTAATTTTTATATAAAAAGAGTTTTATAATGTTCTTATGTATACAAAATTGCACCATGATAACTCGAAAACTCTAGGAGTTATAACGGTTTGAAAACGCTTTTTCTCTGTCTTGAAGTTAAATCTTTGTTCACTTCACAAGCGATATCTCGAGAACATTCGACGTGGAGAGACCCGATTCATACCATCAGATTCATAAGGTTGCGTTCTTTCAGAATATATGTAACAGTTATGTGTAACGTATTTGAAAAAGCACTGAAAAATTGAAAAAGAAATTTTATTTGAGTTAAAAACCGGATAAAAACCATTTTTGTAGAACCGTTAATTTTTATAAAAAAAGAGTTTTATAATGTTCTTATGTATACAAAATTACACCATGATAACTCAAAAACTCTAGGAGTTATAACGGTTTGAAAACGCTTTTTCTCTGTCATGAAGTTAAATCTTTGTTCACTTCACAAGGGATATCTCGAGAACGGTTCGACGTGGAGATACCCGATTCATACCATCAGATTCAGAAGATTGCGCTCTTTCAGAATATATGTAACAGTTATGTCTTACGTATTTGAAAAAGCACTGAAAAATTGAAAAAGAAATTTTAATTGATGAAAAAATAGGGAAAAAACATTTATGAACATCGTGAATTTTTGTATAAAAAGAGTTTTATGGTGTTTATATGTATACCACATTATATCATGATATCTTTAAAACTCTAGAAGATATGAATTTTTTAAAAAGACTTGGTTTATATAGCCCCTTGAATTCTAGAAGTGCGGTAATTTGCCATATACTGCAGTACTGCGAAATGCCGGACACTAAATTTGAAGGAGTAAAATTTTTATAAAAAACGTTATATCTCTAGAACGGTGTAACATAGAGGAACGCGATTCATACCATCAGATTCAGAATTTTGCGATCTTTCAGAATATATGTAACAGTTATGTGTTACGTATTTGAAAAAGCACTGAAAAATTGAAAAAGAAATTTTAATTGAGAAAAAAACCGGGTAAAATCATTTTTGAAAAACCGTTAATTTTCCTAAAAAAAGAGTCTTATGATGTTTTTATGTATACAAAACTACATCATGATAACTTAAAAACTCTAGGAGTTATAACGGTTTGAAAACGCTTTTTCTCTATCATGAAGTTAAATCTTTGTTCACTTCACATGCGATATCTCGAGAACGGTTCGACGTGGAGATACTCGATTCATACCATCAGATTCAGAAGGTTGCGCTCTTTCAGAATATATGTAACAGTTATGTGTAACGTATTTGAAAAAGCACTGAAAAATTGAAAAAGAAATTTTATTGAGTTAAAAACCGGATAAAAATCATAAATGTAGAACCGTTAATTTTTATAAAAAAAGAGTTTTATAATGTTCTTATGTATACAAAATTACATCATGATAACTCGAAAACTCTAGGAGATGTAACGGTTTGAAAACGCTTTTTCTCTGTCATGAAGTTAAATCTTTGTTCACTTCACAAGCGATATCTCGAGAACGGTTCGACGTGGAGATACCCGATTCATACCATCAGATTCAGAAGGTTGCGCTCTTTCAGAATATATGTAACAGTTATGTGTTACGTTTTTGAAAAAGCACTGAAAAATTGAAAAATAAATTTTATTTGAGAAAAAACCAGATAAAAATCATTTTTGTAAAACCGTTAATTTTTATATAAAAAGAGTTTTATAATGTTCTTATGTATACAAAATTACACCATGATAACTCGAAAACTCTAGGAGTTATAACGGTTTGAAAACGCTTTTTCTCTGTCTTGAAGTTAAATCTTTGTTCACTTCACAAGCGATATCTCGAGAACATTCGACGTGGAGATACCCGATTCATACCATCAGATTCAGAAGGTTGAGTTCTTTCAGAATATATGTAACAGTTATGTGTAACGTATTTGAAAAAGCACTGAAAAATTGAAAAAGAAATTTTATTTGAGTTAAAAACCGGATAAAAATCATAAATGTAGAACCGTTAATTTTTATAAAAAAAGAGTTTTATAATGTTCTTATGTATACAAAATTACATCATGATAACTCGAAAACTCTAGGAGATGTAACGGTTTGAAAACGCTTTTTCTCTGTCATGAAGTTAAATCTTTGTTCACTTCACAAGCGATATCTCGAGAACGGTTCGACGTGGAGATACCCGATTCATACCATCAGATTCAGAAGGTTGCGCTCTTTCAGAATATATGTAACAGTTATGTGTTACGTTTTTGAAAAAGCACTGAAAAATTGAAAAATAAATTTTATTTGAGAAAAAAACCAGATAAAAATCATTTTTGTAAAACCGTTAATTTTTATATAAAAAGAGTTTTATAATGTTCTTATGTATACAAAATTGCACCATGATAACTCGAAAACTCTAGGAGTTATAACGGTTTGAAAACGCTTTTTCTCTGTCTTGAAGTTAAATCTTTGTTCACTTCACAAGCGATATCTCGAGAACATTCGACGTGGAGAGACCCGATTCATACCATCAGATTCATAAGGTTGCGTTCTTTCAGAATATATGTAACAGTTATGTGTAACGTATTTGAAAAAGCACTGAAAAATTGAAAAAGAAATTTTATTTGAGTTAAAAACCGGATAAAAACCATTTTTGTAGAACCGTTAATTTTTATAAAAAAAGAGTTTTATAATGTTCTTATGTATACAAAATTACACCATGATAACTCAAAAACTCTAGGAGTTATAACGGTTTGAAAACGCTTTTTCTCTGTCATGAAGTTAAATCTTTGTTCACTTCACAAGGGATATCTCGAGAACGGTTCGACGTGGAGATACCCGATTCATACCATCAGATTCAGAAGATTGCGCTCTTTCAGAATATATGTAACAGTTATGTCTTACGTATTTGAAAAAGCACTGAAAAATTGAAAAAGAAATTTTAATTGATGAAAAAATAGGGAAAAAACATTTATGAACATCGTGAATTTTTGTATAAAAAGAGTTTTATGGTGTTTATATGTATACCACATTATATCATGATATCTTTAAAACTCTAGAAGATATGAATTTTTTAAAAAGACTTGGTTTATATAGCCCCTTGAATTCTAGAAGTGCGGTAATTTGCCATATACTGCAGTACTGCGAAATGCCGGACACTAAATTTGAAGGAGTAAAATTTTTATAAAAAACGTTATATCTCTAGAACGGTGTAACATAGAGGAACGCGATTCATACCATCAGATTCAGAATTTTGCGATCTTTCAGAATATATGTAACAGTTATGTGTTACGTATTTGAAAAAGCACTGAAAAATTGAAAAAGAAATTTTAATTGAGAAAAAAACCGGGTAAAATCATTTTTGAAAAACCGTTAATTTTCTCAAAAAAAAGAGTCTTATGATGTTTTTATGTATACAAAACTACATCATGATAACTTAAAAACTCTAGGAGTTATAACGGTTTGAAAACGCTTTTTCTCTATCATGAAGTTAAATCTTTGTTCACTTCACATGCGATATCTCGAGAACGGTTCGACGTGGAGATACTCGATTCATACCATCAGATTCAGAAGGTTGCGCTCTTTCAGAATATATGTAACAGTTATGTGTAACGTATTTGAAAAAGCACTGAAAAATTGAAAAAGAAATTTTATTGAGTTAAAAACCGGATAAAAATCATAAATGTAGAACCGTTAATTTTTATAAAAAAAGAGTTTTATAATGTTCTTATGTATACAAAATTACATCATGATAACTCGAAAACTCTAGGAGATGTAACGGTTTGAAAACGCTTTTTCTCTGTCATGAAGTTAAATCTTTGTTCACTTCACAAGCGATATCTCGAGAACGGTTCGACGTGGAGATACCCGATTCATACCATCAGATTCAGAAGGTTGCGCTCTTTCAGAATATATGTAACAGTTATGTGTTACGTTTTTGAAAAAGCACTGAAAAATTGAAAAATAAATTTTATTTGAGAAAAAAACCAGATAAAAATCATTTTTGTAAAACCGTTAATTTTTATATAAAAAGAGTTTTATAATGTTCTTATGTATACAAAATTACACCATGATAACTCGAAAACTCTAGGAGTTATAACGGTTTGAAAACGCTTTTTCTCTATCATGAAGTTAAATCTTTGTTCACTTCACATGCGATATCTCGAGAACGGTTTGACCTGGAGATACCCGATTCATACCATCAGATTCAGAAGGTTGCGCTCTTTCAGAATATATGTAACAGTTATGTGTAATGTATTTGAAAAAGCACTGAAAAATTGAAAAAGAAATTTTATTTGAGTTAAAAACCGGATAAAAATCATTTTTGTAAAACCGTTAATTTTTATATAAAAAGAGTTTTATAATGTTCTTATGTATACAAAATTACACCATGATAACTCGAAAACTCTAGGAGTTATAACGGTTTGAAAACGCTTTTTCTCTGTCTTGAAGTTAAATCTTTGTTCACTTCACAAGCGATATCTCGAGAACATTCGACGTGGAGATACCCGATTCATACCATCAGATTCAGAAGGTTGAGTTCTTTCAGAATATATGTAACAGTTATGTGTAACGTATTTGAAAAAGCACTGAAAAATTGAAAAAGAAATTTTATTTGAGTTAAAAACCGGGTAAAATCATTTTTGAAAAACCGTTAATTTTCCTAAAAAAAGAGTCTTATGATGTTTTTATGTATACAAAACTACATCATGATAACTTAAAAACTCTAGGAGTTATAACGGTTTGAAAACGCTTTTTCTCTATCATGAAGTTAAATCTTTGTTCACTTCACATGCGATATCTCGAGAACGGTTTGACCTGGAGATACCCGATTCATACCATCAGATTCAGAAGGTTGCGCTCTTTCAGAATATATGTAACAGTTATGTGTAACGTATTTGAAAAAGCACTGAAAAATTGAAAAAGAAATTTTATTTGAGTTAAAAACCGGATAAAAATCATTTTTGTAGAACCGTTAATTTTTATAAAAAAAGAGTTTTATAATGTTCTTATGTATACAAAATTACACCATGATAACTCGACAACTCTAAGAGTTATAACGGTTTGAAAACGCTTTTTCTCTATCATGAAGTTAAATCTTTGTTCACTTCACATGCGATATCTCGAGAACGGTTCGACGTGGAGATACCCGATTCATACCATCAGATTCAGAAGGTTGCGCTCTTTCAGAATATATGTAACAGTTATGTGTTACGTTTTTGAAAAAGCACTGAAAAATTGAAAAATAAATTTTATTTGAGAAAAAAACCAGATAAAAATCATTTTTGTAAAACCGTTAATTTTTATATAAAAAGAGTTTTATAATGTTCTTATGTATACAAAATTACACCATGATAACTCGAAAACTCTAGGAGTTATAACGGTTTGAAAACGCTTTTTCTCTATCATGAAGTTAAATCTTTGTTCACTTCACATGCGATATCTCGAGAACGGTTTGACCTGGAGATACCCGATTCATACCATCAGATTCAGAAGGTTGCGCTCTTTCAGAATATATGTAACAGTTATGTGTAACGTATTTGAAAAAGCACTGAAAAATTGAAAAAGAAATTTTATTTGAGTTAAAAACCGGATAAAAATCATAAATGTAGAACCGTTAATTTTTATAAAAAAAGAGTTTTATAATGTTCTTATGTATACAAAATTACATCATGATAACTCGAAAACTCTAGGAGATGTAACGGTTTGAAAACGCTTTTTCTCTGTCATGAAGTTAAATCTTTGTTCACTTCACAAGCGATATCTCGAGAACGGTTCGACGTGGAGATACCCGATTCATACCATCAGATTCAGAAGGTTGCGCTCTTTCAGAATATATGTAACAGTTATGTGTTACGTTTTTGAAAAAGCACTGAAAAATTGAAAAATAAATTTTATTTGAGAAAAAAACCAGATAAAAATCATTTTTGTAAAACCGTTAATTTTTATATAAAAAGAGTTTTATAATGTTCTTATGTATACAAAATTGCACCATGATAACTCGAAAACTCTAGGAGTTATAACGGTTTGAAAACGCTTTTTCTCTGTCTTGAAGTTAAATCTTTGTTCACTTCACAAGCGATATCTCGAGAACATTCGACGTGGAGAGACCCGATTCATACCATCAGATTCATAAGGTTGCGTTCTTTCAGAATATATGTAACAGTTATGTGTAACGTATTTGAAAAAGCACTGAAAAATTGAAAAAGAAATTTTATTTGAGTTAAAAACCGGATAAAAATCATAAATGTAGAACCGTTAATTTTTATAAAAAAAGAGTTTTATAATGTTCTTATGTATACAAAATTACATCATGATAACTCGAAAACTCTAGGAGATGTAACGGTTTGAAAACGCTTTTTCTCTGTCATGAAGTTAAATCTTTGTTCACTTCACAAGCGATATCTCGAGAACGGTTCGACGTGGAGATACCCGATTCATACCATCAGATTCAGAAGGTTGCGCTCTTTCAGAATATATGTAACAGTTATGTGTTACGTTTTTGAAAAAGCACTGAAAAATTGAAAAATAAATTTTATTTGAGAAAAAACCAGATAAAAATCATTTTTGTAAAACCGTTAATTTTTATATAAAAAGAGTTTTATAATGTTCTTATGTATACAAAATTACACCATGATAACTCGAAAACTCTAGGAGTTATAACGGTTTGAAAACGCTTTTTCTCTGTCTTGAAGTTAAATCTTTGTTCACTTCACAAGCGATATCTCGAGAACATTCGACGTGGAGATACCCGATTCATACCATCAGATTCAGAAGGTTGAGTTCTTTCAGAATATATGTAACAGTTATGTGTAACGTATTTGAAAAAGCACTGAAAAATTGAAAAAGAAATTTTATTTGAGTTAAAAACCGGGTAAAATCATTTTTGAAAAACCGTTAATTTTCCTAAAAAAAGAGTCTTATGATGTTTTTATGTATACAAAACTACATCATGATAACTTAAAAACTCTAGGAGTTATAACGGTTTGAAAACGCTTTTTCTCTATCATGAAGTTAAATCTTTGTTCACTTCACATGCGATATCTCGAGAACGGTTTGACCTGGAGATACCCGATTCATACCATCAGATTCAGAAGGTTGCGCTCTTTCAGAATATATGTAACAGTTATGTGTAACGTATTTGAAAAAGCACTGAAAAATTGAAAAAGAAATTTTATTTGAGTTAAAAACCGGATAAAAATCATTTTTGTAGAACCGTTAATTTTTATAAAAAAAGAGTTTTATAATGTTCTTATGTATACAAAATTACACCATGATAACTCGACAACTCTAAGAGTTATAACGGTTTGAAAACGCTTTTTCTCTATCATGAAGTTAAATCTTTGTTCACTTCACATGCGATATCTCGAGAACGGTTCGACGTGGAGATACCCGATTCATACCATCAGATTCAGAAGGTTGCGCTCTTTCAGAATATATGTAACAGTTATGTGTTACGTTTTTGAAAAAGCACTGAAAAATTGAAAAATAAATTTTATTTGAGAAAAAAACCAGATAAAAATCATTTTTGTAAAACCGTTAATTTTTATATAAAAAGAGTTTTATAATGTTCTTATGTATACAAAATTACACCATGATAACTCGAAAACTCTAGGAGTTATAACGGTTTGAAAACGCTTTTTCTCTATCATGAAGTTAAATCTTTGTTCACTTCACATGCGATATCTCGAGAACGGTTTGACCTGGAGATACCCGATTCATACCATCAGATTCAGAAGGTTGCGCTCTTTCAGAATATATGTAACAGTTATGTGTAACGTATTTGAAAAAGCACTGAAAAATTGAAAAAGAAATTTTATTTGAGTTAAAAACCGGATAAAAATCATAAATGTAGAACCGTTAATTTTTATAAAAAAAGAGTTTTATAATGTTCTTATGTATACAAAATTACATCATGATAACTCGAAAACTCTAGGAGATGTAACGGTTTGAAAACGCTTTTTCTCTGTCATGAAGTTAAATCTTTGTTCACTTCACAAGCGATATCTCGAGAACGGTTCGACGTGGAGATACCCGATTCATACCATCAGATTCAGAAGGTTGCGCTCTTTCAGAATATATGTAACAGTTATGTGTTACGTTTTTGAAAAAGCACTGAAAAATTGAAAAATAAATTTTATTTGAGAAAAAAACCAGATAAAAATCATTTTTGTAAAACCGTTAATTTTTATATAAAAAGAGTTTTATAATGTTCTTATGTATACAAAATTGCACCATGATAACTCGAAAACTCTAGGAGTTATAACGGTTTGAAAACGCTTTTTCTCTGTCTTGAAGTTAAATCTTTGTTCACTTCACAAGCGATATCTCGAGAACATTCGACGTGGAGAGACCCGATTCATACCATCAGATTCATAAGGTTGCGTTCTTTCAGAATATATGTAACAGTTATGTGTAACGTATTTGAAAAAGCACTGAAAAATTGAAAAAGAAATTTTATTTGAGTTAAAAACCGGATAAAAACCATTTTTGTAGAACCGTTAATTTTTATAAAAAAAGAGTTTTATAATGTTCTTATGTATACAAAATTACACCATGATAACTCAAAAACTCTAGGAGTTATAACGGTTTGAAAACGCTTTTTCTCTGTCATGAAGTTAAATCTTTGTTCACTTCACAAGGGATATCTCGAGAACGGTTCGACGTGGAGATACCCGATTCATACCATCAGATTCAGAAGATTGCGCTCTTTCAGAATATATGTAACAGTTATGTCTTACGTATTTGAAAAAGCACTGAAAAATTGAAAAAGAAATTTTAATTGATGAAAAAATAGGGAAAAAACATTTATGAACATCGTGAATTTTTGTATAAAAAGAGTTTTATGGTGTTTATATGTATACCACATTATATCATGATATCTTTAAAACTCTAGAAGATATGAATTTTTTAAAAAGACTTGGTTTATATAGCCCCTTGAATTCTAGAAGTGCGGTAATTTGCCATATACTGCAGTACTGCGAAATGCCGGACACTAAATTTGAAGGAGTAAAATTTTTATAAAAAACGTTATATCTCTAGAACGGTGTAACATAGAGGAACGCGATTCATACCATCAGATTCAGAATTTTGCGATCTTTCAGAATATATGTAACAGTTATGTGTTACGTATTTGAAAAAGCACTGAAAAATTGAAAAAGAAATTTTAATTGAGAAAAAAACCGGGTAAAATCATTTTTGAAAAACCGTTAATTTTCCTAAAAAAAGAGTCTTATGATGTTTTTATGTATACAAAACTACATCATGATAACTTAAAAACTCTAGGAGTTATAACGGTTTGAAAACGCTTTTTCTCTATCATGAAGTTAAATCTTTGTTCACTTCACATGCGATATCTCGAGAACGGTTCGACGTGGAGATACTCGATTCATACCATCAGATTCAGAAGGTTGCGCTCTTTCAGAATATATGTAACAGTTATGTGTAACGTATTTGAAAAAGCACTGAAAAATTGAAAAAGAAATTTTATTGAGTTAAAAACCGGATAAAAATCATAAATGTAGAACCGTTAATTTTTATAAAAAAAGAGTTTTATAATGTTCTTATGTATACAAAATTACATCATGATAACTCGAAAACTCTAGGAGATGTAACGGTTTGAAAACGCTTTTTCTCTGTCATGAAGTTAAATCTTTGTTCACTTCACAAGCGATATCTCGAGAACGGTTCGACGTGGAGATACCCGATTCATACCATCAGATTCAGAAGGTTGCGCTCTTTCAGAATATATGTAACAGTTATGTGTTACGTTTTTGAAAAAGCACTGAAAAATTGAAAAATAAATTTTATTTGAGAAAAAACCAGATAAAAATCATTTTTGTAAAACCGTTAATTTTTATATAAAAAGAGTTTTATAATGTTCTTATGTATACAAAATTACACCATGATAACTCGAAAACTCTAGGAGTTATAACGGTTTGAAAACGCTTTTTCTCTGTCTTGAAGTTAAATCTTTGTTCACTTCACAAGCGATATCTCGAGAACATTCGACGTGGAGATACCCGATTCATACCATCAGATTCAGAAGGTTGAGTTCTTTCAGAATATATGTAACAGTTATGTGTAACGTATTTGAAAAAGCACTGAAAAATTGAAAAAGAAATTTTATTTGAGTTAAAAACCGGGTAAAATCATTTTTGAAAAACCGTTAATTTTCCTAAAAAAAGAGTCTTATGATGTTTTTATGTATACAAAACTACATCATGATAACTTAAAAACTCTAGGAGTTATAACGGTTTGAAAACGCTTTTTCTCTATCATGAAGTTAAATCTTTGTTCACTTCACATGCGATATCTCGAGAACGGTTTGACCTGGAGATACCCGATTCATACCATCAGATTCAGAAGGTTGCGCTCTTTCAGAATATATGTAACAGTTATGTGTAACGTATTTGAAAAAGCACTGAAAAATTGAAAAAGAAATTTTATTTGAGTTAAAAACCGGATAAAAATCATTTTTGTAGAACCGTTAATTTTTATAAAAAAAGAGTTTTATAATGTTCTTATGTATACAAAATTACACCATGATAACTCGACAACTCTAAGAGTTATAACGGTTTGAAAACGCTTTTTCTCTATCATGAAGTTAAATCTTTGTTCACTTCACATGCGATATCTCGAGAACGGTTCGACGTGGAGATACCCGATTCATACCATCAGATTCAGAAGGTTGCGCTCTTTCAGAATATATGTAACAGTTATGTGTTACGTTTTTGAAAAAGCACTGAAAAATTGAAAAATAAATTTTATTTGAGAAAAAAACCAGATAAAAATCATTTTTGTAAAACCGTTAATTTTTATATAAAAAGAGTTTTATAATGTTCTTATGTATACAAAATTACACCATGATAACTCGAAAACTCTAGGAGTTATAACGGTTTGAAAACGCTTTTTCTCTATCATGAAGTTAAATCTTTGTTCACTTCACATGCGATATCTCGAGAACGGTTCGACGTGGAGATACCCGATTCATACCATCAGATTCAGAAGGTTGCGCTCTTTCAGAATATATGTAACAGTTATGTGTAACGTATTTGAAAAAGCACTGAAAAATTGAAAAAGAAATTTTATTTGAGTTAAAAACCGGATAAAAATCATAAATGTAGAACCGTTAATTTTTATAAAAAAAGAGTTTTATAATGTTCTTATGTATACAAAATTACACCATGATAACTCGAAAACTCTAGGAGTTATAACGGTTTGAAAACGCTTTTTCTCTGTCATGAAGTTAAATCTTTGTTCACTTCACAAGGGATATCTCGAGAACGGTTCGACGTGGAGATACCCGATTCATACCATCAGATTCAGAAGATTGCGCTCTTTCAGAATATATGTAACAGTTATGTCTTACGTATTTGAAAAAGCACTGAAAAATTGAAAAAGAAATTTTAATTGATGAAAAAATAGGGAAAAAACATTTATGAACATCGTGAATTTTTGTATAAAAAGAGTTTTATGGTGTTTATATGTATACCACATTATATCATGATATCTTTAAAACTCTAAAAGATATGAATTTTTTAAAAAGACTTGGTTTATATAGCCCCTTGAATTCTAGAAGTGCGGTAATTTGCCATATACTGCAGTACTGCGAAATGCCGGACACTAAATTTGAAGGAGTAAAATTTTTATAAAAAACGTTATATCTCTAGAACGGTGTAACATAGAGGAACGCGATTCATACCATCAGATTCAGAATTTTGCGATCTTTCAGAATATATGTAACAGTTATGTGTTACGTATTTGAAAAAGCACTGAAAAATTGAAAAAGAAATTTTAATTGAGAAAAAACCGGGTAAAATCATTTTTGAAAAACCGTTAATTTTCCTAAAAAAAGAGTCTTATGATGTTTTTATGTATACAAAACTACATCATGATAACTTAAAAACTCTAGGAGTTATAACGGTTTGAAAACGCTTTTTCTCTATCATGAAGTTAAATCTTTGTTCACTTCACATTCGATATCTCGAGAACGGTTCGACGTGGAGATACCCGATTCATACCATCAGATTCAGAAGGTTGCGCTCTTTCAGAATATATGTAACAGTTATGTGTTACGTTTTTGAAAAAGCACTGAAAAATTGAAAAATAAATTTTATTTGAGAAAAAACCAGATAAAAATCATTTTTGTAAAACCGTTAATTTTTATATAAAAAGAGTTTTATAATGTTCTTATGTATACAAAATTACACCATGATAACTCGAAAACTCTAGGAGTTATAACGGTTTGAAAACGCTTTTTCTCTGTCTTGAAGTTAAATCTTTGTTCACTTCACAAGCGATATCTCGAGAACATTCGACGTGGAGAGACCCGATTCATACCATCAGATTCATAAGGTTGCGTTCTTTCAGAATATATGTAACAGTTATGTGTTACGTTTTTGAAAAAGCACTGAAAAATTGAAAAAGAAATTTTATTTGAGAAAAAAACCAGATAAAAATCAATTTTGTAAAACCGTTAATTTTTATAAAAAAAGAGTTTTATAATGTTCTTATGTATACAAAATTACACCATGATAACTCGAAAACTCTAGGAGTTATAACGGTTTGAAAACGCTTTTTCTCTGTCATGAAGTTAAATCTTTGTTCACTTCACATTCGATATCTCGAGAACGGTTCGACGTGGAGATACCCGATTCATACCATCAGATTCAGAAGGTTGCGCTCTTTCAGCATATATGTAACAGTTATGTGTTACGTTTTTGAAAAAGCACTGAAAAATTGAAAAAGAAATTTTATTTGAGTTAAAAACCGGATAAAAATCATTTTTGTAGAACCGTTAATTTTTATAAAAAAAGAGTTTTATAATGTTCTTATGTATACAAAATTACACCATGATAACTCGACAACTCTAAGAGTTATAACGGTTTGAAAGCGCTTTTTCTCTATCATGAAGTTAAATCTTTGTTCACTTCACATGCGATATCTCGAGAACGGTTCGACGTGGAGATACCCGATTCATACCATCAGATTCAGAAAGTTGCGCTCTTTCAGAATATATGTAACAGTTATGTGTAACGTATTTGAAAAAGCACTGAAAAATTGAAAAAGAAATTTTATTTGAGTTAAAAACCGGATAAAAATCATTTTTGTAGAACCGTTAATTTTTATAAAAAAAGAGTTTTATAATGTTCTTATGTATACAAAATTACACCATGATAACTCGACAACTCTAAGAGTTATAACGGTTTGAAAACGCTTTTTCTCTATCATGAAGTTAAATCTTTGTTCACTTCACATGCGATATCTCGAGAACGGTTCGACGTGGAGATACCCGATTCATACCATCAGATTCAGAAGGTTGCGCTCTTTCAGAATATATGTAACAGTTATGTGTAACGTATTTGAAAAAGCACTGAAAAATTGAAAAAGAAATTTTATTTGAGTTAAAAACCGGATAAAAATCATAAATGTAGAACCGTTAATTTTTATAAAAAAAGAGTTTTATAATGTTCTTATGTATACAAAATTACATCATGATAACTCGAAAACTCTAGGAGATGTAACGGTTTGAAAACGCTTTTTCTCTGTCATGAAGTTAAATCTTTGTTCACTTCACAAGCGATATCTCGAGAACGGTTCGACGTGGAGATACCCGATTCATACCATCAGATTCAGAAGGTTGCGCTCTTTCAGAATATATGTAACAGTTATGTGTTACATTTTTGAAAAAGCACTGAAAAATTGAAAAATAAATTTTATTTGAGAAAAAAACCAGATAAAAATCATTTTTGTAAAACCGTTAATTTTTATATAAAAAGAGTTTTATAATGTTCTTATGTATACAAAATTACACCATGATAACTCGAAAACTCTAGGAGTTATAACGGTTTGAAAACGCTTTTTCTCTATCATGAAGTTAAATCTTTGTTCACTTCACATGCGATATCTCGAGAACGGTTTGACCTGGAGATACCCGATTCATACCATCAGATTCAGAAGGTTGCGCTCTTTCAGAATATATGTAACAGTTATGTGTAACGTATTTGAAAAAGCACTGAAAAATTGAAAAAGAAATTTTATTTGAGTTAAAAACCGGATAAAAATCATAAATGTAGAACCGTTAATTTTTATAAAAAAAGAGTTTTATAATGTTCTTATGTATACAAAATTACATCATGATAACTCGAAAACTCTAGGAGATGTAACGGTTTGAAAACGCTTTTTCTCTGTCATGAAGTTAAATCTTTGTTCACTTCACAAGCGATATCTCGAGAACGGTTCGACGTGGAGATACCCGATTCATACCATCAGATTCAGAAGGTTGCGCTCTTTCAGAATATATGTAACAGTTATGTGTTACGTTTTTGAAAAAGCACTGAAAAATTGAAAAATAAATTTTATTTGAGAAAAAAACCAGATAAAAATCATTTTTGTAAAACCGTTAATTTTTATATAAAAAGAGTTTTATAATGTTCTTATGTATACAAAATTGCACCATGATAACTCGAAAACTCTAGGAGTTATAACGGTTTGAAAACGCTTTTTCTCTGTCTTGAAGTTAAATCTTTGTTCACTTCACAAGCGATATCTCGAGAACATTCGACGTGGAGAGACCCGATTCATACCATCAGATTCATAAGGTTGCGTTCTTTCAGAATATATGTAACAGTTATGTGTAACGTATTTGAAAAAGCACTGAAAAATTGAAAAAGAAATTTTATTTGAGTTAAAAACCGGATAAAAACCATTTTTGTAGAACCGTTAATTTTTATAAAAAAAGAGTTTTATAATGTTCTTATGTATACAAAATTACACCATGATAACTCAAAAACTCTAGGAGTTATAACGGTTTGAAAACGCTTTTTCTCTGTCATGAAGTTAAATCTTTGTTCACTTCACAAGGGATATCTCGAGAACGGTTCGACGTGGAGATACCCGATTCATACCATCAGATTCAGAAGATTGCGCTCTTTCAGAATATATGTAACAGTTATGTCTTACGTATTTGAAAAAGCACTGAAAAATTGAAAAAGAAATTTTAATTGATGAAAAAATAGGGAAAAAACATTTATGAACATCGTGAATTTTTGTATAAAAAGAGTTTTATGGTGTTTATATGTATACCACATTATATCATGATATCTTTAAAACTCTAGAAGATATGAATTTTTTAAAAAGACTTGGTTTATATAGCCCCTTGAATTCTAGAAGTGCGGTAATTTGCCATATACTGCAGTACTGCGAAATGCCGGACACTAAATTTGAAGGAGTAAAATTTTTATAAAAAACGTTATATCTCTAGAACGGTGTAACATAGAGGAACGCGATTCATACCATCAGATTCAGAATTTTGCGATCTTTCAGAATATATGTAACAGTTATGTGTTACGTATTTGAAAAAGCACTGAAAAATTGAAAAAGAAATTTTAATTGAGAAAAAAACCGGGTAAAATCATTTTTGAAAAACCGTTAATTTTCCTAAAAAAAGAGTCTTTTGATGTTTTTATGTATACAAAACTACATCATGATAACTTAAAAACTCTAGGAGTTATAACGGTTTGAAAACGCTTTTTCTCTATCATGAAGTTAAATCTTTGTTCACTTCACATGCGATATCTCGAGAACGGTTCGACGTGGAGATACTCGATTCATACCATCAGATTCAGAAGGTTGCGCTCTTTCAGAATATATGTAACAGTTATGTGTAACGTATTTGAAAAAGCACTGAAAAATTGAAAAAGAAATTTTATTGAGTTAAAAACCGGATAAAAATCATAAATGTAGAACCGTTAATTTTTATAAAAAAAGAGTTTTATAATGTTCTTATGTATACAAAATTACATCATGATAACTCGAAAACTCTAGGAGATGTAACGGTTTGAAAACGCTTTTTCTCTGTCATGAAGTTAAATCTTTGTTCACTTCACAAGCGATATCTCGAGAACGGTTCGACGTGGAGATACCCGATTCATACCATCAGATTCAGAAGGTTGCGCTCTTTCAGAATATATGTAACAGTTATGTGTTACGTTTTTGAAAAAGCACTGAAAAATTGAAAAATAAATTTTATTTGAGAAAAAACCAGATAAAAATCATTTTTGTAAAACCGTTAATTTTTATATAAAAAGAGTTTTATAATGTTCTTATGTATACAAAATTACACCATGATAACTCGAAAACTCTAGGAGTTATAACGGTTTGAAAACGCTTTTTCTCTGTCTTGAAGTTAAATCTTTGTTCACTTCACAAGCGATATCTCGAGAACATTCGACGTGGAGATACCCGATTCATACCATCAGATTCAGAAGGTTGAGTTCTTTCAGAATATATGTAACAGTTATGTGTAACGTATTTGAAAAAGCACTGAAAAATTGAAAAAGAAATTTTATTTGAGTTAAAAACCGGGTAAAATCATTTTTGAAAAACCGTTAATTTTCCTAAAAAAAGAGTCTTATGATGTTTTTATGTATACAAAACTACATCATGATAACTTAAAAACTCTAGGAGTTATAACGGTTTGAAAACGCTTTTTCTCTATCATGAAGTTAAATCTTTGTTCACTTCACATGCGATATCTCGAGAACGGTTTGACCTGGAGATACCCGATTCATACCATCAGATTCAGAAGGTTGCGCTCTTTCAGAATATATGTAACAGTTATGTGTAACGTATTTGAAAAAGCACTGAAAAATTGAAAAAGAAATTTTATTTGAGTTAAAAACCGGATAAAAATCATTTTTGTAGAACCGTTAATTTTTATAAAAAAAGAGTTTTATAATGTTCTTATGTATACAAAATTACACCATGATAACTCGACAACTCTAAGAGTTATAACGGTTTGAAAACGCTTTTTCTCTATCATGAAGTTAAATCTTTGTTCACTTCACATGCGATATCTCGAGAACGGTTCGACGTGGAGATACCCGATTCATACCATCAGATTCAGAAGGTTGCGCTCTTTCAGAATATATGTAACAGTTATGTGTTACGTTTTTGAAAAAGCACTGAAAAATTGAAAAATAAATTTTATTTGAGAAAAAAACCAGATAAAAATCATTTTTGTAAAACCGTTAATTTTTATATAAAAAGAGTTTTATAATGTTCTTATGTATACAAAATTACACCATGATAACTCGAAAACTCTAGGAGTTATAACGGTTTGAAAACGCTTTTTCTCTATCATGAAGTTAAATCTTTGTTCACTTCACATGCGATATCTCGAGAACGGTTCGACGTGGAGATACCCGATTCATACCATCAGATTCAGAAGGTTGCGCTCTTTCAGAATATATGTAACAGTTATGTGTAACGTATTTGAAAAAGCACTGAAAAATTGAAAAAGAAATTTTATTTGAGTTAAAAACCGGATAAAAATCATAAATGTAGAACCGTTAATTTTTATAAAAAAAGAGTTTTATAATGTTCTTATGTATACAAAATTACACCATGATAACTCGAAAACTCTAGGAGTTATAACGGTTTGAAAACGCTTTTTCTCTGTCATGAAGTTAAATCTTTGTTCACTTCACAAGGGATATCTCGAGAACGGTTCGACGTGGAGATACCCGATTCATACCATCAGATTCAGAAGATTGCGCTCTTTCAGAATATATGTAACAGTTATGTCTTACGTATTTGAAAAAGCACTGAAAAATTGAAAAAGAAATTTTAATTGATGAAAAAATAGGGAAAAAACATTTATGAACATCGTGAATTTTTGTATAAAAAGAGTTTTATGGTGTTTATATGTATACCACATTATATCATGATATCTTTAAAACTCTAAAAGATATGAATTTTTTAAAAAGACTTGGTTTATATAGCCCCTTGAATTCTAGAAGTGCGGTAATTTGCCATATACTGCAGTACTGCGAAATGCCGGACACTAAATTTGAAGGAGTAAAATTTTTATAAAAAACGTTATATCTCTAGAACGGTGTAACATAGAGGAACGCGATTCATACCATCAGATTCAGAATTTTGCGATCTTTCAGAATATATGTAACAGTTATGTGTTACGTATTTGAAAAAGCACTGAAAAATTGAAAAAGAAATTTTAATTGAGAAAAAACCGGGTAAAATCATTTTTGAAAAACCGTTAATTTTCCTAAAAAAAGAGTCTTATGATGTTTTTATGTATACAAAACTACATCATGATAACTTAAAAACTCTAGGAGTTATAACGGTTTGAAAACGCTTTTTCTCTATCATGAAGTTAAATCTTTGTTCACTTCACATTCGATATCTCGAGAACGGTTCGACGTGGAGATACCCGATTCATACCATCAGATTCAGAAGGTTGCGCTCTTTCAGAATATATGTAACAGTTATGTGTTACGTTTTTGAAAAAGCACTGAAAAATTGAAAAATAAATTTTATTTGAGAAAAAACCAGATAAAAATCATTTTTGTAAAACCGTTAATTTTTATATAAAAAGAGTTTTATAATGTTCTTATGTATACAAAATTACACCATGATAACTCGAAAACTCTAGGAGTTATAACGGTTTGAAAACGCTTTTTCTCTGTCTTGAAGTTAAATCTTTGTTCACTTCACAAGCGATATCTCGAGAACATTCGACGTGGAGAGACCCGATTCATACCATCAGATTCATAAGGTTGCGTTCTTTCAGAATATATGTAACAGTTATGTGTTACGTTTTTGAAAAAGCACTGAAAAATTGAAAAAGAAATTTTATTTGAGAAAAAAACCAGATAAAAATCAATTTTGTAAAACCGTTAATTTTTATAAAAAAAGAGTTTTATAATGTTCTTATGTATACAAAATTACACCATGATAACTCGAAAACTCTAGGAGTTATAACGGTTTGAAAACGCTTTTTCTCTGTCATGAAGTTAAATCTTTGTTCACTTCACAAGGGATATCTCGAGAACGGTTCGACGTGGAGATACCCGATTCATACCATCAGATTCAGAAGATTGCGTTCTTTCAGAATATATGTAACAGTTATGTCTTACGTATTTGAAAAAGCACTAAAAAATTGAAAAAGAAATTTTAATTGAGTTAAAAACCGGATAAAAATCATAAATGTAGAACCGTTAATTTTTATAAAAAAAGAGTTTTATAATGTTCTTATGTATACAAAATTACATCATGATAACTCGAAAACTCTAGGAGATGTAACGGTTTGAAAACGCTTTTTCTCTGTCATGAAGTTAAATCTTTGTTCACTTCACAAGCGATATCTCGAGAACGGTTCGACGTGGAGATACCCGATTCATACCATCAGATTCAGAAGGTTGCGCTCTTTCAGAATATATGTAACAGTTATGTGTTACGTTTTGAAAAAGCACTGAAAAATTGAAAAATAAATTTTATTTGAGAAAAAAACCAGATAAAAATCATTTTTGTAAAACCGTTAATTTTTATATAAAAAGAATTTTATAATGTTCTTAGGTATACAAAATTACACCATGATAACTCGAAAACTCTAGGAGTTATAACGGTTTGAAAACGCTTTTTCTCTGTCTTGAAGTTAAATCTTTGTTCACTTCACAAGCGATATCTCGAGAACATTCGACGTGGAGAGACCCGATTCATACCATCAGATTCATAAGGTTGCGTTCTTTCAGAATATATGTAACAGTTATGTGTAACGTATTTGAAAAAGCACTGAAAAATTGAAAAAGAAATTTTATTTGAGTTAAAAACCGGATAAAAACCATTTTTGTAGAACCGTTAATTTTTATAAAAAAAGAGTTTTATAATGTTCTTATGTATACAAAATTACATCATGATAACTCGAAAACTCTAAAAGACGTAACGGTTTGAAAACGCTTTTTCTCAGTCATGAAGTTAAATCTTTGTTCTCTTCACAAGCGATATCTCGAGAACGGTTCGACGTGGAGATACCCGATTCATACCATCAGATTCAGAAGGTTGCGTTCTTTCAGAATATATGTAACAGTTATGTGTAACGTATTTGAAAAAGCACTGAAAAATTGAAAAAGAAATTTTATTTGAGAAAAAAACCAGATAAAAATCATTTTTGTAAAACCGTTAATTTTTATATAAAAAGAGTTTTATAATGTTCTTATGTATACAAAATTACACCATGATAACTCGAAAACTCTAGGAGTTATAACGGTTTGAAAACGCTTTTTCTCTATCATGAATTTAAATCTTTGTTCACTTCACATGCGATATCTCGAGAACGGTTCGACGTGGAGATACCCGATTCATACCATCAGATTCAGAAGGTTGCGTTCTTTCAGAATATATGTAACAGTTATGTGTAACGTATTTGAAAAAGCACTGAAAAATTGAAAAAGAAATTTTATTTGAGTTAAAAACCGGATAAAAATCATAAATGTAGAACCGTTAATTTTTATAAAAAAAGAGTTTTATAATGTTCTTATGTATACAAAATTACATCATGATAACTCGAAAACTCTAGGAGATGTAACGGTTTGAAAACGCTTTTTCTCTGTCATGAAGTTAAATCTTTGTTCACTTCACAAGCGATATCTCGAGAACGGTTCGACGTGGAGATACCCGATTCATACCATCAGATTCAGAAGGTTGCGCTCTTTCAGAATATATGTAACAGTTATGTGTTACGTTTTTGAAAAAGCACTGAAAAATTAAAAAATTAATTTTATTTGAGAAAAAAACCAGATAAAAATCATTTTTGTAAAACCGTTAATTTTTATATAAAAAGAGTTTTATAATGTTCTTATGTATACAAAATTACACCATGATAACTCGAAAACTCTAGGAGTTATAACGGTTTGAAAACGCTTTTTCTCTGTCTTGAAGTTAAATCTTTGTTCACTTCACAAGCGATATCTCGAGAACATTCGACGTGGAGAGACCCGATTCATACCATCAGATTCATAAGGTTGCGTTCTTTCAGAATATATGTAACAGTTATGTGTAACGTATTTGAAAAAGCACTGAAAAATTGAAAAAGAAATTTTATTTGAGTTAAAAACCGGATAAAAACCATTTTTGTAGAACCGTTAATTTTTATAAAAAAAGAGTTTTATAATGTTCTTATGTATACAAAATTACATCATGATAACTCGAAAACTCTAAAAGACGTAACGGTTTGAAAACGCTTTTTCTCAGTCATGAAGTTAAATCTTTGTTCTCTTCACAAGCGATATCTCGAGAACGGTTCGACGTGGAGATACCCGATTCATACCATCAGATTCAGAAGATTGCGCTCTTTCAGAATATATGTAACAGTTATGTGTTACGTTTTTGAAAAAGCACTGAAAAATTGAAAAAGAAATTTTATTTGAGAAAAAAACCAGATAAAAATCATTTTTGTAAAACCGTTAATTTTTATAAAAAAAGAGTTTTATAATGTTCTTATGTATACAAAATTACACCATGATAACTCGAAAACTCTAGGAGTTATAACGGTTTGAAAACGCTTTTTCTCTGTCATGAAGTTAAATCTTTGTTCACTTCACAAGGGATTTTTCGAGAACGGTTCGACGTGGAGATACCCGATTCATACCATCAGATTCAGAAGATTGCGTTCTTTCAGAATATATGTAACAGTTATGTCTTACGTATTTGAAAAAGCACTAAAAAATTTAAAAAGAAATTTTAATTGATGAAAAAATAGGGAAAAAACATTTATGAACATCGTGAATTTTTGTATAAAAAGAGTTTTATGGTGTTTATATGTATACCACATTATATCATGATATCTTTAAAACTCTAGAAGATATGAATTTTTTAAAAAGACTTGGTTTATATAGCCCCTTGAATTCTAGAAGTGCGGTAATTTGCCATATACTGCAGTACTGCGAAATGCCGGACACTAAATTTGAAGGAGTAAAATTTTTATAAAAAACGTTATATCTCTAGAACGGTGTAACATAGAGGAACGCGATTCATACCATCAGATTCAGAATTTTGCGATCTTTCAGAATATATGTAACAATTATGTGTTACGTATTTGAAAAAGCACTGAAAAATTGAAAAAGAAATTTTAATTGAGAAAAAAACCGGGTAAAATCATTTTTGAAAAACCGTTAATTTTCCTAAAAAAAGAGTCTTATGATGTTTTTATGTATACAAAACTACATCATGATAACTTAAAAACTCTAGGAGTTATAACGGTTTGAAAACGCTTTTTCTCTATCATGAAGTTAAATCTTTGTTCACTTCACATGCGATATCTCGAGAACGGTTCGACGTGGAGATACTCGATTCATACCATCAGATTCAGAAGGTTGCGCTCTTTCAGCATATATGTAACAGTTATGTGTTACGTTTTTGAAAAAGCACTGAAAAATTGAAAAAAAAATTTTATTTGAGTTAAAAACCGGATAAAAATCATTTTTGTAGAACCGTTAATTTTTATAAAAAAAGAGTTTTATAATGTTCTTATGTATACAAAATTACACCATGATAACTCGACAACTCTAAGAGTTATAACGGTTTGAAAGCGCTTTTTCTCTATCATGAAGTTAAATCTTTGTTCACTTCACATGCGATATCTCGAGAACGGTTCGACGTGGAGATACCCGATTCATACCATCAGATTCAAAAAGTTGCACTCTTTCAGAATATATGTAACAGTTATGTGTAACGTATTTGAAAAAGCACTGAAAAATTGAAAAGGAAATTTTATTTGAGTTAAAAACCGGATAAAAATCATTTTTGTAGATCCGTTAATTTTTATAAAAAAAGATTTTTATAATGTTCTTATGTATACAAAATTACACCATGATAACTCGACAACTCTAAGAGTTATAACGGTTTGAAAACGCTTTTTCTCTATCATAAAGTTAAATCTTTGTTCACTTCACATGCGATATCTCGAGAACGGTTCGACATGGAGATACCCGTTTCATACCATCAGATTCAGAAAGTTGCGTTCTTTCAGAATATATGTAACAGTTATGTGTTACGTTTTTGAAAAAGCACTGAAAAATTGAAAAAGAAATTTTATTTGAGAAAAAAACCAGATAAAAATCATTTTTGTAAAACCGTTAATTTTTATATAAAAAGAGTTTTATAATGTTCTTATGTATACAAAATTACACCATGATAACTCGAAAACTCTAGGAGTTATAACGGTTTGAAAACGCTTTTTCTCTGTCATGAAGTTAAATCTTTGTTCACTTCACATGCGATATCTCGAGAACGGTTCGACGTGGAGATACTCGATTCATACCATCAGATTCAGAAGGTTGCGCTCTTTCAGCATTTATGTAACAGTTATGTGTTACGTTTTTGAAAAAGCACTGAAAAATTGAAAAAAAATTTTTATTTGAGTTAAAAACCGGATAAAAATCATTTTTGTAGAACCGTTAATTTTTATAAAAAAAGAGTTTTATAATGTTCTTATGTATACAAAATTACACCATGATAACTCGACAACTCTAAGAGTTATAACGGTTTGAAAGCGCTTTTTCTCTATCATGAAGTTAAATCTTTGTTCACTTCACATGCGATATCTCGAGAACGGTTCGACGTGGAGATACCCGATTCATACCATCAGATTCAAAAAGTTGCGTTCTTTCAGAATATATGTAACAGTTATGTGTTACGTTTTTGAAAAAGCACTGAAAAATTGAAAAAGAAATTTTATTTGAGAAAAAAACCAGATAAAAATCATTTTTGTAAAACCGTTAATTTTTATATAAAAAGAGTTTTATAATGTTCTTATGTATACAAAATTACACCATGATAACTCGAAAACTCTAGGAGTTATAACGGTTTGAAAACGCTTTTTCTCTGTCTTGAAGTTAAATCTTTGTTCACTTCACAAGCGATATCTCGAGAACATTCGACGTGGAGAGACCCGATTCATACCATCAGATTCATAAGGTTGCGTTCTTTCAGAATATATGTAACAGTTATGTGTAACGTATTTGAAAAAGCACTGAAAAATTGAAAAAGAAATTTTATTTGAGTTAAAAACCGGATAAAAACCATTTTTGTAGAACCGTTAATTTTTATAAAAAAAGAGTTTTATAATGTTCTTATGTATACAAAATTACATCATGATAACTCGAAAACTCTAAAAGACGTAACGGTTTGAAAACGCTTTTTCTCAGTCATGAAGTTAAATCTTTGTTCTCTTCACAAGCGATATCTCGAGAACGGTTCGACGTGGAGATACCCGATTCATACCATCAGATTCAGAAGATTGCGCTCTTTCAGAATATATGTAACAGTTATGTGTTACTTTTTGAAAAAGCACTGAAAAATTGAAAAAGAAATTTTACTTGAGAAAAAAACCAGATAAAAATCATTTTTGTAAAACCGTTAATTTTTATAAAAAAAGAGTTTTATAATGTTCTTATGTATACAAAATTACACCATGATAACTCGAAAACTCTAGGAGTTATAACGGTTTGAAAACGCTTTTTCTCTGTCATGAAGTTAAATCTTTGTTCACTTCACAAGGGATTTTTCGAGAACGGTTCGACGTGGAGATACCCGATTCATACCATCAGATTCAGAAGATTGCGTTCTTTCAGAATATATGTAACAGTTATGTCTTACGTATTTGAAAAAGCACTAAAAAATTTAAAAAGAAATTTTAATTGATGAAAAAATAGGGAAAAAACATTTATGAACATCGTGAATTTTTGTATAAAAAGAGTTTTATGGTGTTTATATGTATACCACATTATATCATGATATCTTTAAAACTCTAGAAGATATGAATTTTTTAAAAAGACTTGGTTTATATAGCCCCTTGAATTCTAGAAGTGCGGTAATTTGCCATATACTGCAGTACTGCGAAATGCCGGACACTAAATTTGAAGGAGTAAAATTTTTATAAAAAACGTTATATCTCTAGAACGGTGTAACATAGAGGAACGCGATTCATACCATCAGATTCAGAATTTTGCGATCTTTCAGAATATATGTAACAATTATGTGTTACGTATTTGAAAAAGCACTGAAAAATTGAAAAAGAAATTTTAATTGAGTTAAAAACCGGATAAAAATCATTTTTGTAGAACCGTTAATTTTTATAAAAAAAGAGTTTTATAATGTTCTTATGTATACAAAATTACACCATGATAACTCGACAACTCTAAGAGTTATAACGGTTTGAAAGCGCTTTTTCTCTATCATGAAGTTAAATCTTTGTTCACTTCACATGCGATATCTCGAGAACGGTTCGACGTGGAGATACCCGATTCATACCATCAGATTCAAAAAGTTGCACTCTTTCAGAATATATGTAACAGTTATGTGTAACGTATTTGAAAAAGCACTGAAAAATTGAAAAAGAAATTTTATTTGAGTTAAAAACCGGATAAAAACCATTTTTGTAGAACCGTTAATTTTTATAAAAAAAGAGTTTTATAATGTTCTTATGTATACAAAATTACATCATGATAACTCGAAAACTCTAAAAGACGTAACGGTTTGAAAACGCTTTTTCTCAGTCATGAAGTTAAATCTTTGTTCTCTTCACAAGCGATATCTCGAGAACGGTTCGACGTGGAGATACCCGATTCATACCATCAGATTCAGAAGGTTGCGTTCTTTCAGAATATATGTAACAGTTATGTGTAACGTATTTGAAAAAGCACTGAAAAATTGAAAAAGAAATTTTATTTGAGTTAAAAACCGGATAAAAATCATAAATGTAGAACCGTTAATTTTTATAAAAAAAGAGTTTTATAATGTTCTTATGTATACAAAATTACATCATGATAACTCGAAAACTCTAGGAGATGTAACGGTTTGAAAACGCTTTTTCTCTGTCATGAAGTTAAATCTTTGTTCACTTCACAAGCGATATCTCGAGAACGGTTCGACGTGGAGATACCCGATTCATACCATCAGATTCAGAAGGTTGCGCTCTTTCAGAATATATGTAACAGTTATGTGTTACGTTTTTGAAAAAGCACTGAAAAATTAAAAAATTAATTTTATTTGAGAAAAAAACCAGATAAAAATCATTTTTGTAAAACCGTTAATTTTTATATAAAAAGAGTTTTATAATGTTCTTATGTATACAAAATTACACCATGATAACTCGAAAACTCTAGGAGTTATACCGGTTTGAAAACGCTTTTTCTCTGTCTTGAAGTTAAAGCTTTGTTCACTTCACAAGCGATATCTCGAGAACATTCGACGTGGAGAGACCCGATTCATACCATCAGATTCATAAGGTTGCGTTCTTTCAGAATATATGTAACAGTTATGTGTAACGTATTTGAAAAAGCACTGAAAAATTGAAAAAGAAATTTTATTTGAGTTAAAAACCGGATAAAAACCATTTTTGTAGAACCGTTAATTTTTATAAAAAAAGAGTTTTATAATGTTCTTATGTATACAAAATTACATCATGATAACTCGAAAACTCTAAAAGACGTAACGGTTTGAAAACGCTTTTTCTCAGTCATGAAGTTAAATCTTTGTTCTCTTCACAAGCGATATCTCGAGAACGGTTCGACGTGGAGATACCCGATTCATACCATCAGATTCAGAAGATTGCGCTCTTTCAGAATATATGTAACAGTTATGTGTTACGTTTTTGAAAAAGCACTGAAAAATTGAAAAAGAAATTTTATTTGAGAAAAAAACCAGATAAAAATCATTTTTGTAAAACCGTTAATTTTTATAAAAAAAGAGTTTTATAATGTTCTTATGTATACAAAATTACACCATGATAACTCGAAAACTCTAGGAGTTATAACGGTTTGAAAACGCTTTTTCTCTGTCATGAAGTTAAATCTTTGTTCACTTCACAAGGGATTTTTCGAGAACGGTTCGACGTGGAGATACCCGATTCATACCATCAGATTCAGAAGATTGCGTTCTTTCAGAATATATGTAACAGTTATGTCTTACGTATTTGAAAAAGCACTAAAAAATTTAAAAAGAAATTTTAATTGATGAAAAAATAGGGAAAAAACATTTATGAACATCGTGAATTTTTGTATAAAAAGAGTTTTATGGTGTTTATATGTATACCACATTATATCATGATATCTTTAAAACTCTAGAAGATATGAATTTTTTAAAAAGACTTGGTTTATATAGCCCCTTGAATTCTAGAAGTGCGGTAATTTGCCATATACTGCAGTACTGCGAAATGCCGGACACTAAATTTGAAGGAGTAAAATTTTTATAAAAAACGTTATATCTCTAGAACGGTGTAACATAGAGGAACGCGATTCATACCATCAGATTCAGAATTTTGCGATCTTTCAGAATATATGTAACAATTATGTGTTACGTATTTGAAAAAGCACTGAAAAATTGAAAAAGAAATTTTAATTGAGAAAAAAACCGGGTAAAATCATTTTTGAAAAACCGTTAATTTTCCTAAAAAAAGAGTCTTATGATGTTTTTATGTATACAAAACTACATCATGATAACTTAAAAACTCTAGGAGTTATAACGGTTTGAAAACGCTTTTTCTCTATCATGAAGTTAAATCTTTGTTCACTTCACATGCGATATCTCGAGAACGGTTCGACGTGGAGATACTCGATTCATACCATCAGATTCAGAAGGTTGCGCTCTTTCAGCATATATGTAACAGTTATGTGTTACGTTTTTGAAAAAGCACTGAAAAATTGAAAAAAAAAATTTATTTGAGTTAAAAACCGGATAAAAATCATTTTTGTAGAACCGTTAATTTTTATAAAAAAAGAGTTTTATAATGTTCTTATGTATACAAAATTACACCATGATAACTCGACAACTCTAAGAGTTATAACGGTTTGAAAGCGCTTTTTCTCTATCATGAAGTTAAATCTTTGTTCACTTCACATGCGATATCTCGAGAACGGTTCGACGTGGAGATACCCGATTCATACCATCAGATTCAAAAAGTTGCACTCTTTCAGAATATATGTAACAGTTATGTGTAACGTATTTGAAAAAGCACTGAAAAATTGAAAAGGAAATTTTATTTGAGTTAAAAACCGGATAAAAATCATTTTTGTAGATCCGTTAATTTTTATAAAAAAAGATTTTTATAATGTTCTTATGTATACAAAATTACACCATGATAACTCGACAACTCTAAGAGTTATAACGGTTTGAAAACGCTTTTTCTCTATCATAAAGTTAAATCTTTGTTCACTTCACATGCGATATCTCGAGAACGGTTCGACATGGAGATACCCGTTTCATACCATCAGATTCAGAAAGTTGCGTTCTTTCAGAATATATGTAACAGTTATGTGTTACGTTTTTGAAAAAGCACTGAAAAATTGAAAAAGAAATTTTATTTGAGAAAAAAACCAGATAAAAATCATTTTTGTAAAACCGTTAATTTTTATATAAAAAGAGTTTTATAATGTTCTTATGTATACAAAATTACACCATGATAACTCGAAAACTCTAGGAGTTATAACGGTTTGAAAACGCTTTTTCTCTGTCATGAAGTTAAATCTTTGTTCACTTCACATGCGATATCTCGAGAACGGTTCGACGTGGAGATACTCGATTCATACCATCAGATTCAGAAGGTTGCGCTCTTTCAGCATTTATGTAACAGTTATGTGTTACGTTTTTGAAAAAGCACTGAAAAATTGAAAAAAAAATTTTATTTGAGTTAAAAACCGGATAAAAATCATTTTTGTAGAACCGTTAATTTTTATAAAAAAAGAGTTTTATAATGTTCTTATGTATACAAAATTACACCATGATAACTCGACAACTCTAAGAGTTATAACGGTTTGAAAGCGCTTTTTCTCTATCATGAAGTTAAATCTTTGTTCACTTCACATGCGATATCTCGAGAACGGTTCGACGTGGAGATACCCGATTCATACCATCAGATTCAAAAAGTTGCACTCTTTCAGAATATATGTAACAGTTATGTGTAACGTATTTGAAAAAGCACTGAAAAATTGAAAAGGAAATTTTATTTGAGTTAAAAACCGGATAAAAATCATTTTTGTAGATCCGTTAATTTTTATAAAAAAAGATTTTTATAATGTTCTTATGTATACAAAATTACACCATGATAACTCGACAACTCTAAGAGTTATAACGGTTTGAAAACGCTTTTTCTCTATCATAAAGTTAAATCTTTGTTCACTTCACATGCGATATCTCGAGAACGGTTCGACATGGAGATACCCGTTTCATACCATCAGATTCAGAAAGTTGCGTTCTTTCAGAATATATGTAACAGTTATGTGTTACGTTTTTGAAAAAGCACTGAAAAATTGAAAAAGAAATTTTATTTGAGAAAAAAACCAGATAAAAATCATTTTTGTAAAACCGTTAATTTTTATATAAAAAGAGTTTTATAATGTTCTTATGTATACAAAATTACACCATGATAACTCGAAAACTCTAGGAGTTATAACGGTTTGAAAACGCTTTTTCTCTGTCTTGAAGTTAAATCTTTGTTCACTTCACAAGCGATATCTCGAGAACATTCGACGTGGAGAGACCCGATTCATACCATCAGATTCATAAGGTTGCGTTCTTTCAGAATATATGTAACAGTTATGTGTAACGTATTTGAAAAAGCACTGAAAAATTGAAAAAGAAATTTTATTTGAGTTAAAAACCGGATAAAAACCATTTTTGTAGAACCGTTAATTTTTATAAAAAAAGAGTTTTATAATGTTCTTATGTATACAAAATTACATCATGATAACTCGAAAACTCTAAAAGACGTAACGGTTTGAAAACGCTTTTTCTCAGTCATGAAGTTAAATCTTTGTTCTCTTCACAAGCGATATCTCGAGAACGGTTCGACGTGGAGATACCCGATTCATACCATCAGATTCAGAAGATTGCGCTCTTTCAGAATATATGTAACAGTTATGTGTTACTTTTTGAAAAAGCACTGAAAAATTGAAAAAGAAATTTTACTTGAGAAAAAAACCAGATAAAAATCATTTTTGTAAAACCGTTAATTTTTATAAAAAAAGAGTTTTATAATGTTCTTATGTATACAAAATTACACCATGATAACTCGAAAACTCTAGGAGTTATAACGGTTTGAAAACGCTTTTTCTCTGTCATGAAGTTAAATCTTTGTTCACTTCACAAGGGATTTTTCGAGAACGGTTCGACGTGGAGATACCCGATTCATACCATCAGATTCAGAAGATTGCGTTCTTTCAGAATATATGTAACAGTTATGTCTTACGTATTTGAAAAAGCACTAAAAAATTTAAAAAGAAATTTTAATTGATGAAAAAATAGGGAAAAAACATTTATGAACATCGTGAATTTTTGTATAAAAAGAGTTTTATGGTGTTTATATGTATACCACATTATATCATGATATCTTTAAAACTCTAGAAGATATGAATTTTTTAAAAAGACTTGGTTTATATAGCCCCTTGAATTCTAGAAGTGCGGTAATTTGCCATATACTGCAGTACTGCGAAATGCCGGACACTAAATTTGAAGGAGTAAAATTTTTATAAAAAACGTTATATCTCTAGAACGGTGTAACATAGAGGAACGCGATTCATACCATCAGATTCAGAATTTTGCGATCTTTCAGAATATATGTAACAATTATGTGTTACGTATTTGAAAAAGCACTGAAAAATTGAAAAAGAAATTTTAATTGAGAAAAAAACCGGGTAAAATCAATTTTGAAAAACCGTTAATTTTCCTAAAAAAAGAGTCTTATGATGTTTTTATGTATACAAAACTACATCATGATAACTTAAAAACTCTAGGAGTTATAACGGTTTGAAAACGCTTTTTCTCTATCATGAAGTTAAATCTTTGTTCACTTCACATGCGATATCTCGAGAACGGTTCGACGTGGAGATACTCGATTCATACCATCAGATTCAGAAGGTTGCGCTCTTTCAGCATATATGTAACAGTTATGTGTTACGTTTTTGAAAAAGCACTGAAAAATTGAAAAAAAATTTTATTTGAGTTAAAAACCGGATAAAAATCATTTTTGTAGAACCGTTAATTTTTATAAAAAAAGAGTTTTATAATGTTCTTATGTATACAAAATTACACCATGATAACTCGACAACTCTAAGAGTTATAACGGTTTGAAAGCGCTTTTTCTCTATCATGAAGTTAAATCTTTGTTCACTTCACATGCGATATCTCGAGAACGGTTCGACGTGGAGATACCCGATTCATACCATCAGATTCAAAAAGTTGCACTCTTTCAGAATATATGTAACAGTTATGTGTAACGTATTTGAAAAAGCACTGAAAAATTGAAAAGGAAATTTTATTTGAGTTAAAAACCGGATAAAAATCATTTTTGTAGATCCGTTAATTTTTATAAAAAAAGATTTTTATAATGTTCTTATGTATACAAAATTACACCATGATAACTCGACAACTCTAAGAGTTATAACGGTTTGAAAACGCTTTTTCTCTATCATAAAGTTAAATCTTTGTTCACTTCACATGCGATATCTCGAGAACGGTTCGACATGGAGATACCCGTTTCATACCATCAGATTCAGAAAGTTGCGTTCTTTCAGAATATATGTAACAGTTATGTGTTACGTTTTTGAAAAAGCACTGAAAAATTGAAAAAGAAATTTTATTTGAGAAAAAAACCAGATAAAAATCATTTTTGTAAAACCGTTAATTTTTATATAAAAAGAGTTTTATAATGTTCTTATGTATACAAAATTACACCATGATAACTCGAAAACTCTAGGAGTTATAACGGTTTGAAAACGCTTTTTCTCTGTCATGAAGTTAAATCTTTGTTCACTTCACATGCGATATCTCGAGAACGGTTCGACGTGGAGATACTCGATTCATACCATCAGATTCAGAAGGTTGCGCTCTTTCAGCATTTATGTAACAGTTATGTGTTACGTTTTTGAAAAAGCACTGAAAAATTGAAAAAAAAATTTTATTTGAGTTAAAAACCGGATAAAAATCATTTTTGTAGAACCGTTAATTTTTATAAAAAAAGAGTTTTATAATGTTCTTATGTATACAAAATTACACCATGATAACTCGACAACTCTAAGAGTTATAACGGTTTGAAAGCGCTTTTTCTCTATCATGAAGTTAAATCTTTGTTCACTTCACATGCGATATCTCGAGAACGGTTCGACGTGGAGATACCCGATTCATACCATCAGATTCAAAAAGTTGCACTCTTTCAGAATATATGTAACAGTTATGTGTAACGTATTTGAAAAAGCACTGAAAAATTGAAAAGGAAATTTTATTTGAGTTAAAAACCGGATAAAAATCATTTTTGTAGATCCGTTAATTTTTATAAAAAAAGATTTTTATAATGTTCTTATGTATACAAAATTACACCATGATAACTCGACAACTCTAAGAGTTATAACGGTTTGAAAACGCTTTTTCTCTATCATAAAGTTAAATCTTTGTTCACTTCACATGCGATATCTCGAGAACGGTTCGACATGGAGATACCCGTTTCATACCATCAGATTCATAAGGTTGCGTTCTTTCAGAATATATGTAACAGTTATGTGTAACGTATTTGAAAAAGCACTGAAAAATTGAAAAAGAAATTTTATTTGAGTTAAAAACCGGATAAAAACCATTTTTGTAGAACCGTTAATTTTTATAAAAAAAGAGTTTTATAATGTTCTTATGTATACAAATTTACATCATGATAACTCGAAAACTCTAAAAGACGTAACGGTTTGAAAACGCTTTTTCTCTGTCATGAAGTTAAATCTTTGTTCACTTCACAAGCGATATCTCGAGAACGGTTCGACGTGGAGATACCCGATTCATACCATCAGATTCAGAAGATTGCGCTCTTTCAGAATATATGTAACAGTTATGTGTTACGTTTTTGAAAAAGCACTGAAAAATTGAAAAAGAAATTTTAATTGGTGAAAAAATAGGGTAAAAAACATTCATGAACATCGTGAATTTTTGTATAAAAAGAGTTTTATGGTGTTTATATGTATACCACATTATATCATGATATCTTTAAAACTCTAGAAGATATGAATTTTTTAAAAAGACTTGGTTTATATAGCCCCTTGAATTCTAGAAGTCAGGTAATTTGCCATATACTGCAGTACTGCGAAATGCCGGACACTAAATTTGAAGGAGTAAAATTTTTATAAAAAACGTTATATCTCTAGAACGGTGTAACATATAAGAACGCGATTCATACCATCAGATTCAGAATTTTGCGATCTTTCAGAATATATGTAACAGTTATGTGTTACGTATTTGAAAAAGCACTGAATAATTGAAAAAGAAATTTTATTTGAGAAAAAAACCAGATAAAAATCATTTTTGTAAAACCGTTAATTTTTATATAAAAAGAGTTTTATAATGTTCTTATGTATACAAAATTACACCATGATAACTCGAAAACTCTAGGAGTTATAACGGTTTGAAAACGCTTTTTCTCTATCATGAAGTTAAATCTTTGTTCACTTCACATGCGATATCTCGAGAACGGTTCGACGTGGAGATACCCGATTCATACCATCAGATTCAGAAGGTTGCGTTCTTTCAGAATATATGTAACAGTTATGTGTAACGTATTTGAAAAAGCACTGAAAAATTGAAAAAGAAATTTTATTTGAGTTAAAAACCGGATAAAAATCATTTTTGTAGAACCGTTAATTTTTATAAAAAAAGAGTTTTATAATGTTCTTATGTATACAAAATTACATCATGATAACTCGAAAACTCTAGGAGATGTAACGGTTTGAAAACGCTTTTTCTCTGTCATGAAGTTAAATCTTTGTTCACTTCACAAGCGATATCTCGAGAACGGTTCGACGTGGAGATACCCGATTCATACCATCAGATTCAAAAAGTTGCACTCTTTCAGAATATATGTAACAGTTATGTGTAACGTATTTGAAAAAGCACTGAAAAATTGAAAAGGAAATTTTATTTGAGTTAAAAACCGGATAAAAATCATTTTTGTAGATCCGTTAATTTTTATAAAAAAAGATTTTTATAATGTTCTTATGTATACAAAATTACACCATGATAACTCGACAACTCTAAGAGTTATAACGGTTTGAAAACGCTTTTTCTCTATCATAAAGTTAAATCTTTGTTCACTTCACATGCGATATCTCGAGAACGGTTCGACATGGAGATACCCGTTTCATACCATCAGATTCAGAAAGTTGCGTTCTTTCAGAATATATGTAACAGTTATGTGTTACGTTTTTGAAAAAGCACTGAAAAATTGAAAAAGAAATTTTATTTGAGAAAAAAACCAGATAAAAATCATTTTTGTAAAACCGTTAATTTTTATATAAAAAGAGTTTTATAATGTTCTTATGTATACAAAATTACACCATGATAACTCGAAAACTCTAGGAGTTATAACGGTTTGAAAACGCTTTTTCTCTGTCATGAAGTTAAATCTTTGTTCACTTCACATGCGATATCTCGAGAACGGTTCGACGTGGAGATACTCGATTCATACCATCAGATTCAGAAGGTTGCGCTCTTTCAGCATTTATGTAACAGTTATGTGTTACGTTTTTGAAAAAGCACTGAAAAATTGAAAAAAAAATTTTATTTGAGTTAAAAACCGGATAAAAATCATTTTTGTAGAACCGTTAATTTTTATAAAAAAAGAGTTTTATAATGTTCTTATGTATACAAAATTACACCATGATAACTCGACAACTCTAAGAGTTATAACGGTTTGAAAGCGCTTTTTCTCTATCATGAAGTTAAATCTTTGTTCACTTCACATGCGATATCTCGAGAACGGTTCGACGTGGAGATACCCGATTCATACCATCAGATTCAAAAAGTTGCACTCTTTCAGAATATATGTAACAGTTATGTGTAACGTATTTGAAAAAGCACTGAAAAATTGAAAAGGAAATTTTATTTGAGTTAAAAACCGGATAAAAATCATTTTTGTAGATCCGTTAATTTTTATAAAAAAAGATTTTTATAATGTTCTTATGTATACAAAATTACACCATGATAACTCGACAACTCTAAGAGTTATAACGGTTTGAAAACGCTTTTTCTCTATCATAAAGTTAAATCTTTGTTCACTTCACATGCGATATCTCGAGAACGGTTCGACATGGAGATACCCGTTTCATACCATCAGATTCATAAGGTTGCGTTCTTTCAGAATATATGTAACAGTTATGTGTAACGTATTTGAAAAAGCACTGAAAAATTGAAAAAGAAATTTTATTTGAGTTAAAAACCGGATAAAAACCATTTTTGTAGAACCGTTAATTTTTATAAAAAAAGAGTTTTATAATGTTCTTATGTATACAAATTTACATCATGATAACTCGAAAACTCTAAAAGACGTAACGGTTTGAAAACGCTTTTTCTCTGTCATGAAGTTAAATCTTTGTTCACTTCACAAGCGATATCTCGAGAACGGTTCGACGTGGAGATACCCGATTCATACCATCAGATTCAGAAGATTGCGCTCTTTCAGAATATATGTAACAGTTATGTGTTACGTTTTTGAAAAAGCACTGAAAAATTGAAAAAGAAATTTTAATTGGTGAAAAAATAGGGTAAAAAACATTCATGAACATCGTGAATTTTTGTATAAAAAGAGTTTTATGGTGTTTATATGTATACCACATTATATCATGATATCTTTAAAACTCTAGAAGATATGAATTTTTTAAAAAGACTTGGTTTATATAGCCCCTTGAATTCTAGAAGTCAGGTAATTTGCCATATACTGCAGTACTGCGAAATGCCGGACACTAAATTTGAAGGAGTAAAATTTTTATAAAAAACGTTATATCTCTAGAACGGTGTAACATATAAGAACGCGATTCATACCATCAGATTCAGAATTTTGCGATCTTTCAGAATATATGTAACAGTTATGTGTTACGTATTTGAAAAAGCACTGAATAATTGAAAAAGAAATTTTATTTGAGAAAAAAACCAGATAAAAATCATTTTTGTAAAACCGTTAATTTTTATATAAAAAGAGTTTTATAATGTTCTTATGTATACAAAATTACACCATGATAACTCGAAAACTCTAGGAGTTATAACGGTTTGAAAACGCTTTTTCTCTATCATGAAGTTAAATCTTTGTTCACTTCACATGCGATATCTCGAGAACGGTTCGACGTGGAGATACCCGATTCATACCATCAGATTCAGAAGGTTGCGTTCTTTCAGAATATATGTAACAGTTATGTGTAACGTATTTGAAAAAGCACTGAAAAATTGAAAAAGAAATTTTATTTGAGTTAAAAACCGGATAAAAATCATTTTTGTAGAACCGTTAATTTTTATAAAAAAAGAGTTTTATAATGTTCTTATGTATACAAAATTACATCATGATAACTCGAAAACTCTAGGAGATGTAACGGTTTGAAAACGCTTTTTCTCTGTCATGAAGTTAAATCTTTGTTCACTTCACAAGCGATATCTCGAGAACGGTTCGACGTGGAGATACCCGATTCATACCATCAGATTCAGAAGGTTGCGCTCTTTCAGAATATATGTAACAGTTATGTCTTACGTATTTGAAAAAGCACTGAAAAATTGAAAAAGAAATTTTAATTGATGAAAAAATAGGGTAAATAACATTTATGAACATCGTGAATTTTTGTATAAAAAGAGTTTTATAATGTTTATATGTATACCACATTATATTATGATATCTTTAAAACTCTAGAAGATGTGAATTTTTTAAAAAGACTTGGTTTATATAGCCCCTTGAATTCTAGAAGTGCGGTAATTTGCCATATACTGCAGTACTGCGAAATGCCGGACACTAAATTTGAAGGAGTAAAATTTTTATAAAAAACGTTATATCTCTAGAACGGTGTAACATAGAGGAACGCGATTCATACCATCAGATTCAGAATTTTGCGATCTTTCAGAATATATGTAACAGTTATGTGTTACGTATTTGAAAAAGCACTGAAAAATTGAAAAAGAAATTTTAATTGAGAAAAAAACCGGGTAAAATCATTTTTGAAAAACCGTTAATTTTCCTAAAAAAAGAGTCTTATGATGTTTTTATGTATACAAAACTACATCATGATAACTTAAAAACTCTAGGAGTTATAACGGTTTGAAAACGCTTTTTCTCTATCATGAAGTTAAATCTTTGTTCACTTCACATGCGATATCTCGAGAACGGTTCGACGTGGAGATACCCGATTCATACCATCAGATTCAGAAGGTTGCGTTCTTTCAGCATATATGTAACAGTTATGTGTTACGTTTTTGAAAAAGCACTGAAAAATTGAAAAAGAAATTTTATTTGAAAAAAAAACCAGATAAAAATCATTTTTTTAAAACCGTAAATTTTTATATAAAAAGAGTTTTATAATGTTCTTATGTATACAAAATTACACCATGATAACTCGAAAACTCTAGGAGTTATAACGGTTTGAAAACGCTTTTTCTCTGTCATGAAGTTAAATCTTTGTTCACTTCACAAGCGATATCTCGAGAACGGTTCGACGTGGAGATACCCGATTCATACCATCAGATTCAGAAGATTGCGCTCTTTCAGAATATATGTAACAGTTATGTGTTACGTTTTTGAAAAAGCACTGAAAAATTGAAAAAGAAATTTTATTTGAGAAAAAAACCAGATAAAAATCATTTTTGTAAAACCGTTAATTTTTATAAAAAAAGAGTTTTATAATGTTCTTATGTATACAAAATTACACCATGATAACTCGAAAACTCTAGGAGTTATAACGGTTTGTAAACGCTTTTTCTCTGTCATGAAGTTAAATCTTTGTTCACTTCACAAGCGATATCTCGAGAACGGTTTGACGTGGAGATACCCGATTCATACCATCAGATTCAGAAGGTTGCGTTCTTTCAGAATATATGTAACAGTTATGTGTTACGTTTTTGAAAAAGCACTGAAAAATTGAAAAAGAAAATTTATTTGAGAAAAAAACCAGATAAAAATCATTTTTTTAAAACCGTTAATTTTTATATAAAAAGAGTTTTATAATGTTCTTATGTATACAAAATTACACCATGATAACTCGAAAACTCTAGGAGTTATAACGGTTTGAAAACGCTTTTTCTCTGTCATGAAGTTAAATCTTTGTTCACTTCACAAGCGATATCTCGAGAACGGTTCGACGTGGAGATACCCGATTCATACCATCAGATTCAGAAGTTTGCGTTCTTTCAGAATATATGTAACAGTTATGTGTAACGTATTTGAAAAAGCACTGAAAAATTGAAAAAGAAATTTTATTTGAGGTAAAAACCGGATAAAAATCATTTTTGTAGAACCGTTAATTTTTATAAAAAAAGAGTTTTATAATGTTCTTATGTATACAAAATTACATCATGATAACTCGAAAACTCTAGGAGATGTAACGGTTTGAACATGCTTTTTCTCTGTCATGAAGTTAAATCTTTGTTCACTTCACAAGCGATATCTCGAGAACGGTTCGACGTGGAGATACCCGATTCATACCATCAGATTCAGAAAATTGCGCTCTTTCAGAATATATGTAACAGTTATGTGTTACGTTTTTGAAAAAGCACTGAAAAATTGAAAAAGAAATTTTATTTGAGAAAAAAACCAGATAAAAATCATTTTTTTAAAACCGTTAATTTTTATATAAAAAGAGTTTTATAATGTTCTTATGTATACAAAATTACACCATGATAACTCGAAAACTCTAGGAGTTATAACGGTTTGAAAGCGCTTTTCTCTATCATGAAGTTAAATCTTTGTTCACTTCACATGCGATATCTCGAGAACGGTTCGACGTGGAGATACCCGATTCATACCATCAGATTCAAAAAGTTGCACTCTTTCAGAATATATGTAACAGTTATGTGTAACGTATTTGAAAAAGCACTGAAAAATTGAAAAGGAAATTTTATTTGAGTTAAAAACCGGATAAAAATCATTTTTGTAGATCCGTTAATTTTTATAAAAAAAGATTTTTATAATGTTCTTATGTATACAAAATTACACCATGATAACTCGACAACTCTAAGAGTTATAACGGTTTGAAAACGCTTTTTCTCTATCATAAAGTTAAATCTTTGTTCACTTCACATGCGATATCTCGAGAACGGTTCGACATGGAGATACCCGTTTCATACCATCAGATTCAGAAAGTTGCGTTCTTTCAGAATATATGTAACAGTTATGTGTTACGTTTTTGAAAAAGCACTGAAAAATTGAAAAAGAAATTTTATTTGAGAAAAAAACCAGATAAAAATCATTTTTGTAAAACCGTTAATTTTTATATAAAAAGAGTTTTATAATGTTCTTATGTATACAAAATTACACCATGATAACTCGAAAACTCTAGGAGTTATAACGGTTTGAAAACGCTTTTTCTCTGTCATGAAGTTAAATCTTTGTTCACTTCACAAGCGATATCTCGAGAACGGTTCGACGTGGAGATACCCGATTCATACCATCAGATTCATAAGGTTGCGTTCTTTCAGAATATATGTAACAGTTATGTGTAACGTATTTGAAAAAGCACTGAAAAATTGAAAAAGAAATTTTATTTGAGTTAAAAACCGGATAAAAACCATTTTTGTAGAACCGTTAATTTTTATAAAAAAAGAGTTTTATAATGTTCTTATGTATACAAATTTACATCATGATAACTCGAAAACTCTAAAAGACGTAACGGTTTGAAAACGCTTTTTCTCTGTCATGAAGTTAAATCTTTGTTCACTTCACAAGCGATATCTCGAGAACGGTTCGACGTGGAGATACCCGATTCATACCATCAGATTCAGAAGATTGCGCTCTTTCAGAATATATGTAACAGTTATGTGTTACGTTTTTGAAAAAGCACTGAAAAATTGAAAAAGAAATTTTAATTGGTGAAAAAATAGGGTAAAAAACATTCATGAACATCGTGAATTTTTGTATAAAAAGAGTTTTATGGTGTTTATATGTATACCACATTATATCATGATATCTTTAAAACTCTAGAAGATATGAATTTTTTAAAAAGACTTGGTTTATATAGCCCCTTGAATTCTAGAAGTCAGGTAATTTGCCATATACTGCAGTACTGCGAAATGCCGGACACTAAATTTGAAGGAGTAAAATTTTTATAAAAAACGTTATATCTCTAGAACGGTGTAACATATAAGAACGCGATTCATACCATCAGATTCAGAATTTTGCGATCTTTCAGAATATATGTAACAGTTATGTGTTACGTATTTGAAAAAGCACTGAAAAATTGAAAAAGAAATTTTATTTGAGAAAAAAACCAGATAAAAATCATTTTTGTAAAACCGTTAATTTTTATATAAAAAGAGTTTTATAATGTTCTTATGTATACAAAATTACACCATGATAACTCGAAAACTCTAGGAGTTATAACGGTTTGAAAACGCTTTTTCTCTATCATGAAGTTAAATCTTTGTTCACTTCACATGCGATATCTCGAGAACGGTTCGACGTGGAGATACCCGATTCATACCATCAGATTCAGAAGGTTGCGTTCTTTCAGAATATATGTAACAGTTATGTGTAACGTATTTGAAAAAGCACTGAAAAATTGAAAAAGAAATTTTATTTGAGTTAAAAACCGGATAAAAATCATTTTTGTAGAACCGTTAATTTTTATAAAAAAAGAGTTTTATAATGTTCTTATGTATACAAAATTACATCATGATAACTCGAAAACTCTAGGAGATGTAACGGTTTGAAAACGCTTTTTCTCTGTCATGAAGTTAAATCTTTGTTCACTTCACAAGCGATATCTCGAGAACGGTTCGACGTGGAGATACCCGATTCATACCATCAGATTCAGAAGGTTGCGCTCTTTAAGAATATATGTAACAGTTATGTCTTACGTATTTGAAAAAGCACTGAAAAATTGAAAAAGAAATTTTAATTGATGAAAAAATAGGGTAAATAACATTTATGAACATCGTGAATTTTTGTATAAAAAGAGTTTTATAATGTTTATATGTATACCACATTATATTATGATATCTTTAAAACTCTAGAAGATGTGAATTTTTTAAAAAGACTTGGTTTATATAGCCCCTTGAATTCTAGAAGTGCGGTAATTTGCCATATACTGCAGTACTGCGAAATGCCGGACACTAAATTTGAAGGAGTAAAATTTTTATAAAAAACGTTATATCTCTAGAACGGTGTAACATAGAGGAACGCGATTCATACCATCAGATTCAGAATTTTGCGATCTTTCAGAATATATGTAACAGTTATGTGTTACGTATTTGAAAAAGCACTGAAAAATTGAAAAAGAAATTTTAATTGAGAAAAAAACCGGGTAAAATCATTTTTGAAAAACCGTTAATTTTCCTAAAAAAAGAGTCTTATGATGTTTTTATGTATACAAAACTACATCATGATAACTTAAAAACTCTAGGAGTTATAACGGTTTAAAAACGCTTTTTCTCTATCATGAAGTTAAATCTTTGTTCACTTCACATGCGATATCTCGAGAACGGTTCGACGTGGAGATACCCGATTCATACCATCAGATTCAGAAGGTTGCGTTCTTTCAGCATATATGTAACAGTTATGTGTTACGTTTTTGAAAAAGCACTGAAAAATTGAAAAAGAAATTTTATTTGAGAAAAAAACCAGATAAAAATCATTTTTTATAAAACCGTAAATTTTTATATAAAAAGAGTTTTATAATGTTCTTATGTATACAAAATTACACCATGATAACTCGAAAACTCTAGGAGTTATAACGGTTTGAAAACGCTTTTTCTCTGTCATGAAGTTAAATCTTTGTTCACTTCACAAGCGATATCTCGAGAACGGTTCGACGTGGAGATACCCGATTCATACCATCAGATTCAGAAGATTGCGCTCTTTCAGAATATATGTAACAGTTATGTGTTACGTTTTTGAAAAAGCACTGAAAAATTGAAAAAGAAATTTTATTTGAGAAAAAAACCAGATAAAAATCATTTTTGTAAAACCGTTAATTTTTATATAAAACGAGTTTTATAATGTTCTTATGTATACAAAATTACACCATGATAACTCGAAAACTCTAGGAGTTATAACGGTTTGAAAACGCTTTTTCTCTATCATGAAGTTAAATCTTTGTTCACTTCACATGCGATATCTCGAGAACGGTTCGACGTGGAGATACCCGATTCATACCATCAGATTCAGAAGGTTGCGTTCTTTCAGAATATATGTAACAGTTATGTGTAACGTATTTGAAAAAGCACTGAAAAATTGAAAAAGAAATTTTATTTGAGTTAAAAACCGGATAAAAATCATTTTTGTAGAACCGTTAATTTTTATAAAAAAAGAGTTTTATAATGTTCTTATGTATACAAAATTACATCATGATAACTCGAAAACTCTAGGAGATGTAACGGTTTGAAAACGCTTTTTCTCTGTCATGAAGTTAAATCTTTGTTCACTTCACAAGCGATATCTCGAGAACGGTTCGACGTGGAGATACCCGATTCATACCATCAGATTCAGAAGATTGCGATCTTTCAGAATATATGTAGTAGTTATGTGTTACGTTTTTGAAAAAGCACTGAAAAATTGAAAATAAATTTTATTTGAGAAAAAAACCAGATAAAAATCATTTTTGTAAAACCGTTTATTTTTATATAAAAAGAGTTTTATAATGTTCTTATGTATACAAAATTACACCATGATAACTCGAAAACTCTAGGAGTTATAACGGTTTGAAAACGCTTTTTCTCTGTCATGAAGTTAAATCTTTGTTCACTTCACAAGCGATATCTCGAGAACGGTTCGACGTGGAGATACCCGATTCATACCATCAGATTCAGAAGGTTGCGCTCTTTCAGAATATATGTAACAGTTATGTCTTACGTATTTGAAAAAGCACTGAAAAATTGAAAAAGAAATTTTAATTGATGAAAAAATAGGGTAAATAACATTTATGAACATCGTGAATTTTTGTATAAAAAGAGTTTTATAATGTTTATATGTATACCACATTATATTATGATATCTTTAAAACTCTAGAAGATGTGAATTTTTTAAAAAGACTTGGTTTATATAGCCCCTTGAATTCTAGAAGTGCGGTAATTTGCCATATACTGCAGTACTGCGAAATGCCGGACACTAAATTTGAAGGAGTAAAATTTTTATAAAAAACGTTATATCTCTAGAACGGTGTAACATAGAGGAACGCGATTCATACCATCAGATTCAGAATTTTGCGATCTTTCAGAATATATGTAACAGTTATGTGTTACGCATTTGAAAAAGCACTGAAAAATTGAAAAAGAAATTTTAATTGAGAAAAAAACCGGGTAAAATCATTTTTGAAAAACCGTTAATTTTCCTAAAAAAACAGTCTTATGATGTTTTTATGTATACAAAACTACATCATGATAACTTAAAAACTCTAGGAGTTATAACGGTTTGAAAACGCTTTTTCTCTATCATGAAGTTAAATCTTTGTTCACTTCACATGCGATATCTCGAGAACGGTTCGACGTGGAGATACCCGATTCATACCATCAGATTCAGAAGGTTGCGTTCTTTCAGCATATATGTAACAGTTATGTGTTACGTTTTTGAAAAAGCACTGAAAAATTGAAAAAGAAATTTTATTTGAGAAAAAAACCAGATAAAAATCATTTTTTTAAAACCGTAAATTTTTATATAAAAAGAGTTTTATAATGTTCTTATGTATACAAAATTACACCATGATAACTCGAAAACTCTAGGAGTTATAACGGTTTGAAAACGCTTTTTCTCTGTCATGAAGTTAAATCTTTGTTCACTTCACAAGCGATATCTCGAGAACGGTTCGACGTGGAGATACCCGATTCATACCATCAGATTCAGAAGATTGCGCTCTTTCAGAATATATGTAACAGTTATGTGTTACGTTTTTGAAAAAGCACTGAAAAATTGAAAAAGAAATTTTATTTGAGAAAAAAACCAGATAAAAATCATTTTTGTAAAACCGTTAATTTTTATAAAAAAAGAGTTTTATAATGTTCTTATGTATACAAAATTACACCATGATAACTCGAAAACTCTAGGAGTTATAACGGTTTGTAAACGCTTTTTCTCTGTCATGAAGTTAAATCTTTGTTCACTTCACAAGCGATATCTCGAGAACGGTTTGACGTGGAGATACCCAAATCATACCATCAGATTCAGAAGGTTGCGTTCTTTCAGAATATATGTAACAGTTATGTGTTACGTTTTTGAAAAAGCACTGAAAAATTGAAAAAGAAATTTTATTTGAGAAAAAACCAGATAAAAATCATTTTTTTAAAACCGTTAATTTTTATATAAAAAGAGTTTTATAATGTTCTTATGTATACAAAATTACACCATGATAACTCGAAAACTCTAGGAGTTATAACGGTTTGAAAACGCTTTTTCTCTGTCATGAAGTTAAATCTTTGTTCACTTCACAAGCGATATCTCGAGAACGGTTCGACGTGGAGATACCCGTTTCATACCATCAGATTCAGAAGTTTGCGTTCTTTCAGAATATATGTAACAGTTATGTGTAACGTATTTGAAAAAGCACTGAAAAATTGAAGAAGAAATTTTATTTAAGGTAAAAACCGGATAAAAATCATTTTTGTAGAACCGTTAATTTTTATAAAAAAAGAGTTTTATAATGTTCTTATGTATACAAAATTACATCATGATAACTCGAAAACTCTAGGAGATGTAACGGTTTGAAAATGCTTTTTCTCTGTCATGAAGTTAAATCTTTGTTCACTTCACAAGCGATATCTCGAGAACGGTTCGACGTGGAGATACCCGATTCATACCATCAGATTCAGAAAATTGCGCTCTTTCAGAATATATGTAACAGTTATGTGTTACGTTTTTGAAAAAGCACTGAAAAATTGAAAAAGAAATTTTATTTGAGAAAAAAACCAGATAAAAATCATTTTTGTAAAACCGTTAATTTTTATAAAAAAAGAGTTTTATAATGTTCTTATGTATACAAAATTACACCATGATAACTCGAAAACTCTAGGAGTTATAACGGTTTGAAAACGCTTTTTCTCTGTCATGAAGTTAAATCTTTGTTCACTTCACAAGCGATATCTCGAGAACGGTTTGACGTGGAGTTACCCGATTCATACCATCAGATTCAGAAGGTTGCGTTCTTTCAGAATATATGTAACAGTTATGTGTTACGTTTTTGAAAAAGCACTGAAAAATTGAAAAAGAAATTTTATTTGAGAAAAAAACCAGATAAAAATCATTTTTGTAAAACCGTTAATTTTTATATAAAAAGAGTTTTATAATGTTCTTATGTATACAAAATTACACCATGATAACTCGAAAACTCTAGGAGTTATAACGGTTTGAAAACGCTTTTTCTCTATCATGAAGTTAAATCTTTGTTCACTTCACATGCGATATCTCGAGAACGGTTCGACGTGGAGATACCCGATTCATACCATCAGATTCAGAAGATTGCGCTCTTTCAGAATATATGTAACAGTTATGTGTTACGTTTTTGAAAAAGCACTGAAAAATTGAAAAAGAAATTTTAATTGGTGAAAAAATAGGGTAAAAAACATTCATGAACATCGTGAATTTTTGTATAAAAAGAGTTTTATGGTGTTTATATGTATACCACATTATATCATGATATCTTTAAAACTCTAGAAGATATGAATTTTTTAAAAAGACTTGGTTTATATAGCCCCTTGAATTCTAGAAGTCAGGTAATTTGCCATATACTGCAGTACTGCGAAATGCCGGACACTAAATTTGAAGGAGTAAAATTTTTATAAAAAACGTTATATCTCTAGAACGGTGTAACATATAAGAACGCGATTCATACCATCAGATTCAGAATTTTGCGATCTTTCAGAATATATGTAACAGTTATGTGTTACGTATTTGAAAAAGCACTGAAAAATTGAAAAAGAAATTTTATTTGAGAAAAAAACCAGATAAAAATCATTTTTGTAAAACCGTTAATTTTTATATAAAAAGAGTTTTATAATGTTCTTATGTATACAAAATTACACCATGATAACTCGAAAACTCTAGGAGTTATAACGGTTTGAAAACGCTTTTTCTCTATCATGAAGTTAAATCTTTGTTCACTTCACATGCGATATCTCGAGAACGGTTCGACGTGGAGATACCCGATTCATACCATCAGATTCAGAAGGTTGCGTTCTTTCAGAATATATGTAACAGTTATGTGTAACGTATTTGAAAAAGCACTGAAAAATCGAAAAAGAAATTTTATTTGAGTTAAAAACCGGATAAAAATCATTTTTGTAGAACCGTTATTTTTATAAAAAAAGAGTTTTATAATGTTCTTATGTATACAAAATTACATCATGATAACTCGAAAACTCTAGGAGATGTAACGGTTTGAAAACGCTTTTTCTCTGTCATGAAGTTAAATCTTTGTTCACTTCACAAGCGATATCTCGAGAACGGTTCGACGTGGAGATACCCGATTCATACCATCAGATTCAGAAGATTGCGATCTTTCAGAATATATGTAGTAGTTATGTGTTACATTTTTGAAAAAGCACTGAAAAATTGAAAATAAATTTTATTTGAGAAAAAAACCAGATAAAAATCATTTTTGTAAAACCGTTTATTTTTATATAAAAAGAGTTTTATAATGTTCTTATGTATACAAAATTACACCATGATAACTCGAAAACTCTAGGAGTTATAACGGTTTGAAAACGCTTTTTCTCTGTCATGAAGTTAAATCTTTGTTCACTTCACAAGCGATATCTCGAGAACGGTTCGACGTGGAGATACCCGATTCATACCATCAGATTCAGAAGGTTGCGCTCTTTCAGAATATATGTAACAGTTATGTCTTACGTATTTGAAAAAGCACTGAAAAATTGAAAAAGAAATTTTAATTGATGAAAAAATAGGGTAAATAACATTTATGAACATCGTGAATTTTTGTATAAAAAGAGTTTTATAATGTTTATATGTATACCACATTATATTATGATATCTTTAAAACTCTAGAAGATGTGAATTTTTTAAAAAGACTTGGTTTATATAGCCCCTTGAATTCTAGAAGTGCGGTAATTTGCCATATACTGCAGTACTGCGAAATGCCGGACATTAAATTTGAAGGAGTAAAATTTTTATAAAAAACGTTATATCTCTAGAACGGTGTAACATAGAGGAACGCGATTCATACCATCAGATTCAGAATTTTGCGATCTTTCAGAATATATGTAACAGTTATGTGTAACGTATTTGAAAAAGCACTGAAAAATTGAAAAAGAAATTTTATTTGAGTTAAAAACCGGATAAAAATCATTTTTGTAGATCCGTTAATTTTTATAAAAAAAGAGTTTTATAATGTTCTTATGTATACAAAATTACACCATGATAACTCGAAAACTCTAGGAGTTATAACGGTTTGAAAACGCTTTTTCTCTGTCATGAAGTTAAATCTTTGTTCACTTCACAAGCGATATCTCGAGAACGGTTTGACGTGGAGTTACCCGATTCATACCATCAGATTCAGAAGGTTGCGTTCTTTCAGAATATATGTAACAGTTATGTGTTACGTTTTTGAAAAAGCACTGAAAAATTGAAAAAGAAATTTTATTTGAGAAAAAAACCAGATAAAAATCATTTTTGTAAAACCGTTAATTTTTATGTAAAAAGAGTTTTATAATGTTCTTATGTATACAAAATTACACCATGATAACTCGAAAACTCTAGGAGTTATAACGGTTTGAAAACGCTTTTTCTCTGTCATGAAGTTAAATCTTTGTTCACTTCACAAGCGATATCTCGAGAACGGTTCGACGTGGAGATACCCGATTCATACCATCAGATTCAGAAGATTGCGCTCTTTCAGAATATATGTAACAGTTATGTGTTACGTTTTTGAAAAAGCACTGAAAAATTGAAAAAGAAATTTTATTTGAGAAAAAAACCAGATAAAAATCATTTTTGTAAAACTGTTAATTTTTATATAAAAAGAGTTTTATAATGTTCTTATGTATACAAAATTACACCATGATAACTCGAAAACTCTAGGAGTTGTAACGGTTTGAAAACGCTTTTTCTCTGTCATGAAGTTAAATCTTTGTTCACTTCACAAGCGATATCTCGAGAACGGTTTGACGTGGAGTTACCCGATTCATACCATCAGATTCAGAAGTTTGCGTTCTTTCAGAATATATGTAACAGTTATGTGTTACGTTTTTTAAAAAGCACTGAAAAATTGAAAAAGAAATTTTATTTGAGAAAAAAACCAGATAAAAATCATTTTTGTAAAACCGTTACTTTTTATATAAAAAGAATTTTATAATGTTCTTATGTATACAAAATTACACCATGATAACTCGAAAACTCTAGGAGTTATAACGGTTTGAAAACGCTTTTTCTCTGTCATGAAGTTAAATCTTTGTTCACTTCACAAGCGATATCTCGAGAACGGTTCGATGTGGAGATACCCGATTCATACCATCAGATTCAGAAGGTTGCGTTCTTTCAGAATATATGTAACAGTTATGTGTAACGTATTTGAAAAAGCACTGAAAAATTGAAAAAGAAATTTTATTTGAGTTAATAACCGGATAAAAATCATTTTTGTAGAACTGTTAATTTTTATAAAAAAATAGTTTTATAATGTTCTTATGTATACAAAATTACATCATGATAACTCGAAAACTCTAGGAGATGTAACGGTTTGAAAACGCTTTTTCTCTGTCATGAAGTTAAATCTTTGTTCACTTCACAAGCGATATCTCGAGAACGGTTCGACGTGGAGATACCCGATTCATACCATCAGATTCAGAAAGTTGCGCTCTTTCAGAATATATGTAACAGTTTTGTGTAACGTATTTGAACAAGCACTGAAAAATTGAAAAAGAAATTTTATTTGAGTTAAAAACCGGATAAAAATCATTTTTGTAGAACCGTTAATTTTTATAAAAAAAGAGTTTTATAATGTTCTTATGTATACAAAATTACATCATGATAACTCGAAAACTCTAGGAGATGTAACGGTTTGAAAACGCTTTTTCTCTGTCATGAAGTTAAATCTTTGTTCACTTCACAAGCGATATCTCGAGAACGGTTCGACGTGGAGATACCCGATTCATACCATCAGATTCAGAAGTTTGCGTTCTTTCAGAATATATGTAACAGTTATGTGTAACGTATTTGAAAAAGCACTGAAAAATTGAAAAAGAAATTTTATTTGAGTTAAAAACCGGATAAAAATCATTTTTGTAGAACCGTTAATTTTTATAAAAAAAGAGTTTTATAATGTTCTTATGTATACAAAATTACATCATGATAACTCGAAAACTCTAGGAGATGTAACGGTTTGAAAACGCTTTTTCTCTGTCATGAAGTTAAATCTTTGTTCACTTCACAAGCGATATCTCGAGAATGGTTCGACGTGGAGATACCCGATTCATACCATCAGATTCAGAAGATTGCGTTCTTTCAGAATATATGTAACAGTTTTGTGTTACGTTTTTGAAAAAGCACTGGAAAATTGAAAAAGAAATTTTATTTGAGAAAAAAACCAGATAAAAATCATTTTTGTAAAACCGTTAATTTTTATATAAAAAGAGTTTTATAATATTCTTATGTATACAAAATTACACCATGATAACTCGAAAACTCTAGGAGTTATAACGGTTTGTAAACGCTTTTTCTCTGTCATGAAGTTAAATCTTTGTTCACTTCATAAGCGATATCTCGAGAACGGTTTGACGTGGAGATACCCAAATCATACCATCAGATTCAGAAGGTTGCGTTCTTTCAGAATATATGTAACAGTTATGTGTAACGTATTTGAAAAAGCACTGAAAAATTGAAAAAGAAATTTTATTTGAGTTAAAAACCGGATAAAAATCATTTTTGTAGATCCGTTAATTTTTATAAAAAAAGAGTTTTATAATGTTCTTATGTATACAAAATTACACCATGATAACTCGAAAACTCTAGGAGTTATAACGGTTTGAAAACGCTTTTTCTCTGTCATGAAGTTAAATCTTTGTTCACTTCACAAGCGATATCTCGAGAACGGTTTGACGTGGAGTTACCCGATTCATACCATCAGATTCAGAAGGTTGCGTTCTTTCAGAATATATGTAACAGTTATGTGTTACGTTTTTGAAAAAGCACTGAAAAATTGAAAAAGAAATTTTATTTGAGAAAAAAACCAGATAAAAATCATTTTTGTAAAACCGTTAATTTTTATATAAAAAGAGTTTTATAATGTTCTTATGTATACAAAATTACACCATGATAACTCGAAAACTCTAGGAGTTATAACGGTTTGAAAACGCTTTTTCTCTGTCATGAAGTTAAATCTTTGTTCACTTCACAAGCGATATCTCGAGAACGGTTTGACGTGGAGATACCCGATTCATACCATCAGATTCAGAAGATTGCGCTCTTTCAGAATATATGTAACAGTTATGTGTTACGTTTTTGAAAAAGCACTGAAAAATTGAAAAAGAAATTTTATTTGAGAAAAAAACCAGATAAAAATCATTTTTGTAAAACTGTTAATTTTTATATAAAAAGAGTTTTATAATGTTCTTATGTATACAAAATTACACCATGATAACTCGAAAACTCTAGAAGTTATAACGGTTTGAAAACGCTTTTTCTCTGTCATGAAGTTAAATCTTTGTTCACTTCACAAGCGATATCTCGAGAACGGTTTGACGTGGAGTTACCCGATTCATACCATCAGATTCAGAAGTTTGCGTTCTTTCAGAATATATGTAACAGTTATGTGTTACGTTTTTGAAAAAGCACTGAAAAATTGAAAAAGAAATTTTATTTGAGAAAAAAACCAGATAAAAATCATTTTTGTAAAACCGTTACTTTTTATATAAAAAGAATTTTATAATGTTCTTATGTATACAAAATTACACCATGATAACTCGAAAACTCTAGGAGTTATAACGGTTTGAAAACGCTTTTTCTCTATCATGAAGTTAAATCTTTGTTCACTTCACATGCGATATCTCGAGAACGGTTCGACGTGGAGATACTCGATTCATACCATCAGATTCAGAAGGTTGCGCTCTTTCAGCATATATGTAACAGTTATGTGTTACGTTATTGAAAAAGCACTGAAAAATTGAAAAAAAAATTTATTTGAGTTAAAAACCGGATAAAAATCATTTTTGTAGAACCGTTAATTTTTATAAAAAAAGAGTTTTATAATGTTCTTATGTATACAAAATTACACCATGATAACTCGACAACTCTAAGAGTTATAACGGTTTGAAAGCGCTTTTTCTCTATCATGAAGTTAAATCTTTGTTCACTTCACATGCGATATCTCGAGAACGGTTCGACGTGGAGATACCCTATTCATACCATCAGATTCAGAAAGTTGCGCTCTTTCAGAATATATGTAACAGTTATGTGTAACGTATTTGAAAAAGCACTGAAAAATTGAAAAAGAAATTTTATTTGAGTTAAAAACCGGATAAAAATCATTTTTGTAGATCCGTTAATTTTTATAAAAAAAGAGTTTTATAATGTTCTTATGTATACAAAATTACACCATGATAACTCGAAAACTCTAGAAGTTATAACGGTTTGAAAACGCTTTTTCTCTGTCATGAAGTTAAATCTTTGTTCACTTCACAAGCGATATCTCAAGAACGGTTCGACGTGGAGATACCCGATTCATACCATCAGATTCAGAAGATTGCGCTCTTTCAGAATATATGTAACAGTTATGTGTTACGTTTTTGAAAAAGCACTGAAAAATTGAAAAAGAAATTTTATTTGAGAAAAAAACCAGATAAAAATCATTTTTGTAAAACCGTTAATTTTTATATAAAAAGAGTTTTATAATGTTCTTATGTATACAAAATTACACCATGATAACTCGAAAACTCTAGGAGTTATAACGGTTTGAAAACGCTTTTTCTCTGTCATGAAGTTAAATCTTTGTTCACTTCACAAGCGATATCTCGAGAACGGTTTGACGTGGAGTTACCCGATTCATACCATCAGATTCAGAAGTTTGCGTTCTTTCAGAATATATGTAACAGTTATGTGTTACGTTTTTGAAAAAGCACTGAAAAATTGAAAAAGAAATTTTATTTGAGTTAAAAACCGGATAAAAATCATTTTTGTAGATCCGTTAATTTTTATAAAAAAAGAGTTTTATAATGTTCTTATGTATACAAAATTACACCATGATAACTCGAAAACTCTAGGAGTTATAACGGTTTGAAAACGCTTTTTCTCTGTCATGAAGTTAAATCTTTGTTCACTTCACAAGCGATATCTCGAGAACGGTTTGACGTGGAGTTACCCGATTCATACCATCAGATTCAGAAGGTTGCGTTCTTTCAGAATATATGTAACAGTTATGTGTTACGTTTTTGAAAAAGCACTGAAAAATTGAAAAAGAAATTTTATTTGAGAAAAAAACCAGATAAAAATCATTTTTGTAAAACCGTTAATTTTTATGTAAAAAGAGTTTTATAATGTTCTTATGTATACAAAATTACACCATGATAACTCGAAAACTCTAGGAGTTATAACGGTTTGAAAACGCTTTTTCTCTGTCATGAAGTTAAATCTTTGTTCACTTCACAAGCGATATCTCGAGAACGGTTCGACGTGGAGATACCCGATTCATACCATCAGATTCAGAAGATTGCGCTCTTTCAGAATATATGTAACAGTTATGTGTTACGTTTTTGAAAAAGCACTGAAAAATTGAAAAAGAAATTTTATTTGAGAAAAAAACCAGATAAAAATCATTTTTGTAAAACTGTTAATTTTTATATAAAAAGAGTTTTATAATGTTCTTATGTATACAAAATTACACCATGATAACTCGAAAACTCTAGGAGTTATAACGGTTTGAAAACGCTTTTTCTCTGTCATGAAGTTAAATCTTTGTTCACTTCACAAGCGATATCTCGAGAACGGTTTGACGTGGAGTTACCCGATTCATACCATCAGATTCAGAAGTTTGCGTTCTTTCAGAATATATGTAACAGTTATGTGTTACGTTTTTTAAAAAGCACTGAAAAATTGAAAAAGAAATTTTATTTGAGAAAAAAACCAGATAAAAATCATTTTTGTAAAACCGTTACTTTTTATATAAAAAGAATTTTATAATGTTCTTATGTATACAAAATTACACCATGATAACTCGAAAACTCTAGGAGTTATAACGGTTTGAAAACGCTTTTTCTCTGTCATGAAGTTAAATCTTTGTTCACTTCACAAGCGATATCTCGAGAACGGTTCGATGTGGAGATACCCGATTCATACCATCAGATTCAGAAGGTTGCGTTCTTTCAGAATATATGTAACAGTTATGTGTAACGTATTTGAAAAAGCACTGAAAAATTGAAAAAGAAATTTTATTTGAGTTAAAAACCGGATAAAAATCATTTTTGTAGAACTGTTAATTTTTATAAAAAAATAGTTTTATAATGTTCTTATGTATACAAAATTACATCATGATAACTCGAAAACTCTAAAAGACGTAACGGTTTGAAAACGCTTTTTCTCAGTCATGAAGTTAAATCTTTGTTCTCTTCACAAGCGATATCTCGAGAACGGTTCGACGTGGAGATACCCGATTCATACCATCAGATTCAGAAGATTGCGCTCTTTCAGAATATATGTAACAGTTATGTGTTACGTTTTTGAAAAAGCACTGAAAAATTGAAAAAGAAATTTTATTTGAGAAAAAAACCAGATAAAAATCATTTTTGTAAAACCGTTAATTTTTATAAAAAAAGAGTTTTATAATGTTCTTATGTATACAAAATTACACCATGATAACTCGAAAACTCTAGGAGTTATAACGGTTTGAAAACGCTTTTTCTCTGTCATGAAGTTAAATCTTTGTTCACTTCACAAGCGATATCTCGAGAACGGTTTGACGTGGAGATACCCGATTCATACCATCAGATTCAGAAGATTGCGCTCTTTCAGAATATATGTAACAGTTATGTGTTACGTTTTTGAAAAAGCACTGAAAAATTGAAAAAGAAATTTTATTTGAGAAAAAAACCAGATAAAAATCATTTTTGTAAAACTGTTAATTTTTATATAAAAAGAGTTTTATAATGTTCTTATGTATACAAAATTACACCATGATAACTCGAAAACTCTAGAAGTTATAACGGTTTGAAAACGCTTTTTCTCTGTCATGAAGTTAAATCTTTGTTCACTTCACAAGCGATATCTCGAGAACGGTTTGACGTGGAGTTACCCGATTCATACCATCAGATTCAGAAGTTTGCGTTCTTTCAGAATATATGTAACAGTTATGTGTTACGTTTTTGAAAAAGCACTGAAAAATTGAAAAAGAAATTTTATTTGAGAAAAAAACCAGATAAAAATCATTTTTGTAAAACCGTTACTTTTTATATAAAAAGAATTTTATAATGTTCTTATGTATACAAAATTACACCATGATAACTCGAAAACTCTAGGAGTTATAACGGTTTGAAAACGCTTTTTCTCTATCATGAAGTTAAATCTTTGTTCACTTCACATGCGATATCTCGAGAACGGTTCGACGTGGAGATACTCGATTCATACCATCAGATTCAGAAGGTTGCGCTCTTTCAGCATATATGTAACAGTTATGTGTTACGTTATTGAAAAAGCACTGAAAAATTGAAAAAAAAATTTATTTGAGTTAAAAACCGGATAAAAATCATTTTTGTAGAACCGTTAATTTTTATAAAAAAAGAGTTTTATAATGTTCTTATGTATACAAAATTACACCATGATAACTCGACAACTCTAAGAGTTATAACGGTTTGAAAGCGCTTTTTCTCTATCATGAAGTTAAATCTTTGTTCACTTCACATGCGATATCTCGAGAACGGTTCGACGTGGAGATACCCTATTCATACCATCAGATTCAGAAAGTTGCGCTCTTTCAGAATATATGTAACAGTTATGTGTAACGTATTTGAAAAAGCACTGAAAAATTGAAAAAGAAATTTTATTTGAGTTAAAAACCGGATAAAAATCATTTTTGTAGATCCGTTAATTTTTATAAAAAAAGAGTTTTATAATGTTCTTATGTATACAAAATTACACCATGATAACTCGAAAACTCTAGAAGTTATAACGGTTTGAAAACGCTTTTTCTCTGTCATGAAGTTAAATCTTTGTTCACTTCACAAGCGATATCTCAAGAACGGTTCGACGTGGAGATACCCGATTCATACCATCAGATTCAGAAGATTGCGCTCTTTCAGAATATATGTAACAGTTATGTGTTACGTTTTTGAAAAAGCACTGAAAAATTGAAAAAGAAATTTTATTTGAGAAAAAAACCAGATAAAAATCATTTTTGTAAAACCGTTAATTTTTATATAAAAAGAGTTTTATAATGTTCTTATGTATACAAAATTACACCATGATAACTCGAAAACTCTAGGAGTTATAACGGTTTGAAAACGCTTTTTCTCTGTCATGAAGTTAAATCTTTGTTCACTTCACAAGCGATATCTCGAGAACGGTTTGACGTGGAGTTACCCGATTCATACCATCAGATTCAGAAGTTTGCGTTCTTTCAGAATATATGTAACAGTTATGTGTTACGTTTTTGAAAAAGCACTGAAAAATTGAAAAAGAAATTTTATTTGAGTTAAAAACCGGATAAAAATCATTTTTGTAGATCCGTTAATTTTTATAAAAAAAGAGTTTTATAATGTTCTTATGTATACAAAATTACACCATGATAACTCGAAAACTCTAGGAGTTATAACGGTTTGAAAACGCTTTTTCTCTGTCATGAAGTTAAATCTTTGTTCACTTCACAAGCGATATCTCGAGAACGGTTTGACGTGGAGTTACCCGATTCATACCATCAGATTCAGAAGGTTGCGTTCTTTCAGAATATATGTAACAGTTATGTGTTACGTTTTTGAAAAAGCACTGAAAAATTGAAAAAGAAATTTTATTTGAGAAAAAAACCAGATAAAAATCATTTTTGTAAAACCGTTAATTTTTATGTAAAAAGAGTTTTATAATGTTCTTATGTATACAAAATTACACCATGATAACTCGAAAACTCTAGGAGTTATAACGGTTTGAAAACGCTTTTTCTCTGTCATGAAGTTAAATCTTTGTTCACTTCACAAGCGATATCTCGAGAACGGTTCGACGTGGAGATACCCGATTCATACCATCAGATTCAGAAGATTGCGCTCTTTCAGAATATATGTAACAGTTATGTGTTACGTTTTTGAAAAAGCACTGAAAAATTGAAAAAGAAATTTTATTTGAGAAAAAAACCAGATAAAAATCATTTTTGTAAAACTGTTAATTTTTATATAAAAAGAGTTTTATAATGTTCTTATGTATACAAAATTACACCATGATAACTCGAAAACTCTAGGAGTTATAACGGTTTGAAAACGCTTTTTCTCTGTCATGAAGTTAAATCTTTGTTCACTTCACAAGCGATATCTCGAGAACGGTTTGACGTGGAGTTACCCGATTCATACCATCAGATTCAGAAGTTTGCGTTCTTTCAGAATATATGTAACAGTTATGTGTTACGTTTTTTAAAAAGCACTGAAAAATTGAAAAAGAAATTTTATTTGAGAAAAAAACCAGATAAAAATCATTTTTGTAAAACCGTTACTTTTTATATAAAAAGAATTTTATAATGTTCTTATGTATACAAAATTACACCATGATAACTCGAAAACTCTAGGAGTTATAACGGTTTGAAAACGCTTTTTCTCTGTCATGAAGTTAAATCTTTGTTCACTTCACAAGCGATATCTCGAGAACGGTTCGATGTGGAGATACCCGATTCATACCATCAGATTCAGAAGGTTGCGTTCTTTCAGAATATATGTAACAGTTATGTGTAACGTATTTGAAAAAGCACTGAAAAATTGAAAAAGAAATTTTATTTGAGTTAAAAACCGGATAAAAATCATTTTTGTAGAACTGTTAATTTTTATAAAAAAATAGTTTTATAATGTTCTTATGTATACAAAATTACATCATGATAACTCGAAAACTCTAGGAGATGTAACGGTTTGAAAACGCTTTTTCTCTGTCATGAAGTTAAATCTTTGTTCACTTCACAAGCGATATCTCGAGAACGGTTCGACGTGGAGATACCCGATTCATACCATCAGATTCAGAAAGTTGCGCTCTTTCAGAATATATGTAACAGTTTTGTGTAACGTATTTGAACAAGCACTGAAAAATTGAAAAAGAAATTTTATTTGAGTTAAAAACCGGATAAAAATCATTTTTGTAGAACCGTTAATTTTTATAAAAAAAGAGTTTTATAATGTTCTTATGTATACAAAATTACATCATGATAACTCGAAAACTCTAGGAGATGTAACGGTTTGAAAACGCTTTTTCTCTGTCATGAAGTTAAATCTTTGTTCATTTCACAAGCGATATCTCGAGAACGGTTCGACGTGGAGATACCCGATTCATACCATCAGATTCAGAAGTTTGCGTTCTTTCAGAATATATGTAACAGTTATGTGTAACGTATTTGAAAAAGCACTGAAAAATTGAAAAAGAAATTTTATTTGAGTTAAAAACCGGATAAAAATCATTTTTGTAGAACCGTTAATTTTTATAAAAAAAGAGTTTTATAATGTTCTTATGTATACAAAATTACATCATGATAACTCGAAAACTCTAGGAGATGTAACGGTTTGAAAACGCTTTTTCTCTGTCATGAAGTTAAATCTTTGTTCACTTCACAAGCGATATCTCGAGAATGGTTCGACGTGGAGATACCCGATTCATACCATCAGATTCAGAAGATTGCGTTCTTTCAGAATATATGTAACAGTTTTGTGTTACGTTTTTGAAAAAGCACTGGAAAATTGAAAAAGAAATTTTATTTGAGAAAAAAACCAGATAAAAATCATTTTTGTAAAACCGTTAATTTTTATATAAAAAGAGTTTTATAATGTTCTTATGTATACAAAATTACACCATGATAACTCGAAAACTCTAGGAGTTATAACGGTTTGTAAACGCTTTTTCTCTGTCATGAAGTTAAATCTTTGTTCACTTCATAAGCGATATCTCGAGAACGGTTTGACGTGGAGATACCCAAATCATACCATCAGATTCAGAAGGTTGCGTTCTTTCAGAATATATGTAACAGTTATGTGTAACGTATTTGAAAAAGCACTGAAAAATTGAAAAAGAAATTTTATTTGAGTTAAAAACCGGATAAAAATCATTTTTGTAGATCCGTTAATTTTTATAAAAAAAGAGTTTTATAATGTTCTTATGTATACAAAATTACACCATGATAACTCGAAAACTCTAGGAGTTATAACGGTTTGAAAACGCTTTTTCTCTGTCATGAAGTTAAATCTTTGTTCACTTCACAAGCGATATCTCGAGAACGGTTTGACGTGGAGTTACCCGATTCATACCATCAGATTCAGAAGGTTGCGTTCTTTCAGAATATATGTAACAGTTATGTGTTACGTTTTTGAAAAAGCACTGAAAAATTGAAAAAGAAATTTTATTTGAGAAAAAAACCAGATAAAAATCATTTTTGTAAAACCGTTAATTTTTATATAAAAAGAGTTTTATAATGTTCTTATGTATACAAAATTACACCATGATAACTCGAAAACTCTAGGAGTTATAACGGTTTGAAAACGCTTTTTCTCTGTCATGAAGTTAAATCTTTGTTCACTTCACAAGCGATATCTCGAGAACGGTTTGACGTGGAGATACCCGATTCATACCATCAGATTCAGAAGATTGCGCTCTTTCAGAATATATGTAACAGTTATGTGTTACGTTTTTGAAAAAGCACTGAAAAATTGAAAAAGAAATTTTATTTGAGAAAAAAACCAGATAAAAATCATTTTTGTAAAACTGTTAATTTTTATATAAAAAGAGTTTTATAATGTTCTTATGTATACAAAATTACACCATGATAACTCGAAAACTCTAGAAGTTATAACGGTTTGAAAACGCTTTTTCTCTGTCATGAAGTTAAATCTTTGTTCACTTCACAAGCGATATCTCGAGAACGGTTTGACGTGGAGTTACCCGATTCATACCATCAGATTCAGAAGTTTGCGTTCTTTCAGAATATATGTAACAGTTATGTGTTACGTTTTTGAAAAAGCACTGAAAAATTGAAAAAGAAATTTTATTTGAGAAAAAAACCAGATAAAAATCATTTTTGTAAAACCGTTACTTTTTATATAAAAAGAATTTTATAATGTTCTTATGTATACAAAATTACACCATGATAACTCGAAAACTCTAGGAGTTATAACGGTTTGAAAACGCTTTTTCTCTATCATGAAGTTAAATCTTTGTTCACTTCACATGCGATATCTCGAGAACGGTTCGACGTGGAGATACTCGATTCATACCATCAGATTCAAAAGGTTGCGCTCTTTCAGCATATATGTAACAGTTATGTGTTACGTTTTTGAAAAAGCACTGAAAAATTGAAAAAAAAAATTTATTTGAGTTAAAAACCGGATAAAAATCATTTTTGTAGAACCGTTAATTTTTATAAAAAAAGAGTTTTATAATGTTCTTATGTATACAAAATTACACCATGATAACTCGACAACTCTAAGAGTTATAACGGTTTGAAAGCGCTTTTTCTCTATCATGAAGTTAAATCTTTGTTCACTTCACATGCGATATCTCGAGAACGGTTCGACGTGGAGATACCCTATTCATACCATCAGATTCAGAAAGTTGCGCTCTTTCAGAATATATGTAACAGTTATGTGTAACGTATTTGAAAAAGCACTGAAAAATTGAAAAAGAAATTTTATTTGAGTTAAAAACCGGATAAAAATCATTTTTGTAGATCCGTTAATTTTTATAAAAAAAGAGTTTTATAATGTTCTTATGTATACAAAATTACACCATGATAACTCGAAAACTCTAGAAGTTATAACGGTTTGAAAACGCTTTTTCTCTGTCATGAAGTTAAATCTTTGTTCACTTCACAAGCGATATCTCAAGAACGGTTCGACGTGGAGATACCCGATTCATACCATCAGATTCAGAAGATTGCGCTCTTTCAGAATATATGTAACAGTTATGTGTTACGTTTTTGAAAAAGCACTGAAAAATTGAAAAAGAAATTTTATTTGAGAAAAAAACCAGATAAAAATCATTTTTGTAAAACCGTTAATTTTTATATAAAAAGAGTTTTATAATGTTCTTATGTATACAAAATTACACCATGATAACTCGAAAACTCTAGGAGTTATAACGGTTTGAAAACGCTTTTTCTCTGTCATGAAGTTAAATCTTTGTTCACTTCACAAGCGATATCTCGAGAACGGTTTGACGTGGAGTTACCCGATTCATACCATCAGATTCAGAAGTTTGCGTTATTTCAGAATATATGTAACAGTTATGTGTTACATTTTTGAAAAAGCACTGAAAAATTGAAAAAGAAATTTTATTTGAGAAAAAAACCAGATAAAAATCATTTTTGTAAAACCGTTACTTTTTATATAAAAAGAATTTTATAATGTTCTTATGTATACAAAATTACACCTTGATAACTCGAAAACTCTAGGAGTTATAACGGTTTGAAAACGCTTTTTCTCTATCATGAAGTTAAATCTTTGTTCACTTCACATGCGATATCTCGAGAACGGTTCGACGTGGAGATACTCGATTCATACCATCAGATTCAGAAGGTTGCGCTCTTTCAGCATATATGTAACAGTTATGTGTTACGTTTTTGAAAAAGCACTGAAAAATTGAAAAAAAAAATTTATTTGAGTTAAAAACCGGATAAAAATCATTTTTGTAGAACCGTTAATTTTTATAAAAAAAGAGTTTTATAATGTTCTTATGTATACAAAATTACACCATGATAACTCGACAACTCTAAGAGTTATAACGGTTTGAAAGCGCTTTTTCTCTATCATGAAGTTAAATCTTTGTTCACTTCACATGCGATATCTCGAGAACGGTTCGACGTGGAGATACCCGATTCATACCATCAGATTCAGAAAGTTGCGCTCTTTCAGAATATATGTAACAGTTATGTGTTACGTTTTTGAAAAAGCACTGAAAAATTGAAAAAGAAATTTTATTTGAGAAAAAAACCAGATAAAAATCATTTTTGTAAAACCGTTAATTTTTATGTAAAAAGAGTTTTATAATGGTCTTATGTATACAAAATTACACCATGATAACTCGAAAACTCTAGGAGTTATAACGGTTTGAAAACGCTTTTTCTCTGTCATGAAGTTAAATCTTTGTTCATTTCACAAGCGATATCTCGAGAACGGTTCGACGTGGAGATACCCGATTCATACCATCAGATTCAGAAGATTGCGCTCTTTCAGAATATATGTAACAGTTATGTGTTACGTTTTTGAAAAAGCACTGAAAAATTGAAAAAGAAATTTTATTTGAGAAAAAAACCAGATAAAAATCATTTTTGTAAAACTGTTAATTTTTATATAAAAAGAGTTTTATAATGTTCTTATGTATACAAAATTACACCATGATAACTCGAAAACTCTAGAAGTTATAACGGTTTGAAAACGCTTTTTCTCTGTCATGAAGTTAAATCTTTGTTCACTTCACAAGCGATATCTCGAGAACGGTTCGACGTGGAGATACCCGATTCATACCATCAGATTCAGAAGATTGCGCTCTTTCAGAATATATGTAACAGTTATGTGTTACGTTTTTGAAAAAGCACTGAAAAATTGAAAAAGAAATTTTATTTGAGAAAAAAACCAGATAAAAATCTTTTTTGTAAAACCGTTAATTTTTATATAAAAAGAGTTTTATAATGTTCTTATGTATACAAAATTACACCATGATAACTCGAAAACTCTAGGAGTTATAACGGTTTGAAAACGCTTTTTCTCTGTCATGAAGTTAAATCTTTGTTCACTTCACAAGCGATATCTCAAGAACAGTTTGACGTGGAGTTACCCGATTCATACCATCAGATTCAGAAGTTTGCGTTCTTTCAGAATATATGTAACAGTTATGTGTTACGTTTTTGAAAAAGCACTGAAAAATTGAAAAAGAAATTTTATTTGAGAAAAAAACCAGATAAAAATCATTTTTGTAAAACCGTTACTTTTTATATAAAAAGAATTTTATAATGTTCTTATGTATACAAAATTACACCATGATAACTCGAAAACTCTAGGAGTTATAACGGTTTGAAAACGCTTTTTCTCTGTCATGAAGTTAAATCTTTGTTCACTTCACAAGCGATATCTCGAGAACGGTTCGATGTGGAGATACCCGATTCATACCATCAGATTCAGAAGGTTGCGTTCTTTCAGAATATATGTAACAGTTATGTGTAACATATTTGAAAAAGCACTGAAAAATTGAAAAAGAAATTTTATTTGAGTTAAAAACCGGATAAAAATCATTTTTGTAGAACTGTTAATTTTTATAAAAAAATAGTTTTATAATGTTCTTATGTATACAAAATTACATCATGATAACTCGAAAACTCTAGGAGATGTAACGGTTTGAAAACGCTTTTTCTCTGTCATGAAGTTAAATCTTTGTTCACTTCACAAGCGATATCTCGAGAACGGTTCGACGTGGAGATACCCGATTCATACCATCAGATTCAGAAAGTTGCGCTCTTTCAGAATATATGTAACAGTTATGTGTAACGTATTTGAACAAGCACTGAAAAATTAAAAAAGAAATTTTATTTGAGTTAAAAACCGGATAAAAATCATTTTTGTAGAACCGTTAATTTTTATAAAAAAAGAGTTTTATAATGTTCTTATGTATACAAAATTACATCATGATAACTCGAAAACTCTAGGAGATGTAACGGTTTGAAAACGCTTTTTCTCTGTCATGAAGTTAAATCTTTGTTCACTTCACAAGCGATATCTCGAGAACGGTTCGACGTGGAGATACCCGATTCATACCATCAGATTCAGAAGTTTGCGTTCTTTCAGAATATATGTAACAGTTATGTGTAACGTATTTGAAAAAGCACTGAAAAATTGAAAAAGAAATTTTATTTGAGTTAAAAACCGGATAAAAATCATTTTTGTAGAACCGTTAATTTTTATAAAAAAAGAGTTTTATAATGTTCTTATGTATACAAAATTACATCATGATAACTCGAAAACTCTAGGAGATGTAACGGTTTGAAAACGCTTTTTCTCTGTCATGAAGTTAAATCTTTGTTCACTTCACAAGCGATATCTCGAGAACGGTTCGACGTGGAGATACCCGATTCATACCATCAGATTCAGAAGATTGCGCTCTTTCAGAATATATGTAACAGTTTTGTGTTACGTTTTTGAAAAAGCACTGAAAAATTGAAAAAGAAATTTTATTTGAGAAAAAAACCAGATAAAAATCATTTTTGTAAAACTGTTAATTTTTATATAAAAAGAGTTTTATAATGTTCTTATGTATACAAAATTACACCATGATAACTCGAAAACTCTAGAAGTTATAACGGTTTGAAAACGCTTTTTCTCTGTCATGAAGTTAAATCTTTGTTCACTTCACAAGCGATATCTCGAGAACGGTTTGACGTGGAGTTACCCGATTCATACCATCAGATTCAGAAGTTTGCGTTCTTTCAGAATATATGTAACAGTTATGTGTTACGTTTTTGAAAAAGCACTGAAAAATTGAAAAAGAAATTTTATTTGAGAAAAAAACCAGATAAAAATCATTTTTGTAAAACCGTTACTTTTTATATAAAAAGAATTTTATAATGTTCTTATGTATACAAAATTACACCATGATAACTCGAAAACTCTAGGAGTTATAACGGTTTGAAAACGCTTTTTCTCTATCATGAAGTTAAATCTTTGTTCACTTCACATGCGATATCTCGAGAACGGTTCGACGTGGAGATACTCGATTCATACCATCAGATTCAGAAGGTTGCGCTCTTTCAGCATATATGTAACAGTTATGTGTTACGTTTTTGAAAAAGCACTGAAAAATTGAAAAAAAAAATTTATTTGAGTTAAAAACCGGATAAAAATCATTTTTGTAGAACCGTTAATTTTTATAAAAAAAGAGTTTTATAATGTTCTTATGTATACAAAATTACACCATGATAACTCGACAACTCTAAGAGTTATAACGGTTTGAAAGCGCTTTTTCTCTATCATGAAGTTAAATCTTTGTTCACTTCACATGCGATATCTCGAGAACGGTTCGACGTGGAGATACCCTATTCATACCATCAGATTCAGAAAGTTGCGCTCTTTCAGAATATATGTAACAGTTATGTGTAACGTATTTGAAAAAGCACTGAAAAATTGAAAAAGAAATTTTATTTGAGTTAAAAACCGGATAAAAATCATTTTTGTAGATCCGTTAATTTTTATAAAAAAAGAGTTTTATAATGTTCTTATGTATACAAAATTACACCATGATAACTCGAAAACTCTAGAAGTTATAACGGTTTGAAAACGCTTTTTCTCTGTCATGAAGTTAAATCTTTGTTCACTTCACAAGCGATATCTCAAGAACGGTTCGACGTGGAGATACCCGATTCATACCATCAGATTCAGAAGATTGCGCTCTTTCAGAATATATGTAACAGTTATGTGTTACGTTTTTGAAAAAGCACTGAAAAATTGAAAAAGAAATTTTATTTGAGAAAAAAACCAGATAAAAATCATTTTTGTAAAACCGTTAATTTTTATATAAAAAGAGTTTTATAATGTTCTTATGTATACAAAATTACACCATGATAACTCGAAAACTCTAGGAGTTATAACGGTTTGAAAACGCTTTTTCTCTGTCATGAAGTTAAATCTTTGTTCACTTCACAAGCGATATCTCGAGAACGGTTTGACGTGGAGTTACCCGATTCATACCATCAGATTCAGAAGTTTGCGTTATTTCAGAATATATGTAACAGTTATGTGTTACATTTTTGAAAAAGCACTGAAAAATTGAAAAAGAAATTTTATTTGAGAAAAAAACCAGATAAAAATCATTTTTGTAAAACCGTTACTTTTTATATAAAAAGAATTTTATAATGTTCTTATGTATACAAAATTACACCTTGATAACTCGAAAACTCTAGGAGTTATAACGGTTTGAAAACGCTTTTTCTCTATCATGAAGTTAAATCTTTGTTCACTTCACATGCGATATCTCGAGAACGGTTCGACGTGGAGATACTCGATTCATACCATCAGATTCAGAAGGTTGCGCTCTTTCAGCATATATGTAACAGTTATGTGTTACGTTTTTGAAAAAGCACTGAAAAATTGAAAAAAAAAATTTATTTGAGTTAAAAACCGGATAAAAATCATTTTTGTAGAACCGTTAATTTTTATAAAAAAAGAGTTTTATAATGTTCTTATGTATACAAAATTACACCATGATAACTCGACAACTCTAAGAGTTATAACGGTTTGAAAGCGCTTTTTCTCTATCATGAAGTTAAATCTTTGTTCACTTCACATGCGATATCTCGAGAACGGTTCGACGTGGAGATACCCGATTCATACCATCAGATTCAGAAAGTTGCGCTCTTTCAGAATATATGTAACAGTTATGTGTTACGTTTTTGAAAAAGCACTGAAAAATTGAAAAAGAAATTTTATTTGAGAAAAAAACCAGATAAAAATCATTTTTGTAAAACCGTTAATTTTTATGTAAAAAGAGTTTTATAATGGTCTTATGTATACAAAATTACACCATGATAACTCGAAAACTCTAGGAGTTATAACGGTTTGAAAACGCTTTTTCTCTGTCATGAAGTTAAATCTTTGTTCATTTCACAAGCGATATCTCGAGAACGGTTCGACGTGGAGATACCCGATTCATACCATCAGATTCAGAAGATTGCGCTCTTTCAGAATATATGTAACAGTTATGTGTTACGTTTTTGAAAAAGCACTGAAAAATTGAAAAAGAATATTTATTTATTAAAAAAACCAGAAAAAAATCATTTTTGTAAAACTGTTAATTTTTATATAAAAAGAGTTTTATAATGTTCTTATGTATACAAAATTACACCATGATAACTCGAAAACTCTAGAAGTTATAACGGTTTGAAAACGCTTTTTCTCTGTCATGAAGTTAAATCTTTGTTCACTTCACAAGCGATATCTCGAGAACGGTTCGACGTGGAGATACCCGATTCATACCATCAGATTCAGAAGATTGCGCTCTTTCAGAATATATGTAACAGTTATGTGTTACGTTTTTGAAAAAGCACTGAAAAATTGAAAAAGAAATTTTATTTGAGAAAAAAACCAGATAAAAATCTTTTTTGTAAAACCGTTAATTTTTATATAAAAAGAGTTTTATAATGTTCTTATGTATACAAAATTACACCATGATAACTCGAAAACTCTAGGAGTTATAACGGTTTGAAAACGCTTTTTCTCTGTCATGAAGTTAAATCTTTGTTCACTTCACAAGCGATATCTCAAGAACAGTTTGACGTGGAGTTACCCGATTCATACCATCAGATTCAGAAGTTTGCGTTCTTTCAGAATATATGTAACAGTTATGTGTTACGTTTTTGAAAAAGCACTGAAAAATTGAAAAAGAAATTTTATTTGAGAAAAAAACCAGATAAAAATCATTTTTGTAAAACCGTTACTTTTTATATAAAAAGAATTTTATAATGTTCTTATGTATACAAAATTACACCATGATAACTCGAAAACTCTAGGAGTTATAACGGTTTGAAAACGCTTTTTCTCTGTCATGAAGTTAAATCTTTGTTCACTTCACAAGCGATATCTCGAGAACGGTTCGATGTGGAGATACCCGATTCATACCATCAGATTCAGAAGGTTGCGTTCTTTCAGAATATATGTAACAGTTATGTGTAACATATTTGAAAAAGCACTGAAAAATTGAAAAAGAAATTTTATTTGAGTTAAAAACCGGATAAAAATCATTTTTGTAGAACTGTTAATTTTTATAAAAAAATAGTTTTATAATGTTCTTATGTATACAAAATTACATCATGATAACTCGAAAACTCTAGGAGATGTAACGGTTTGAAAACGCTTTTTCTCTGTCATGAAGTTAAATCTTTGTTCACTTCACAAGCGATATCTCGAGAACGGTTCGACGTGGAGATACCCGATTCATACCATCAGATTCAGAAAGTTGCGCTCTTTCAGAATATATGTAACAGTTATGTGTAACGTATTTGAACAAGCACTGAAAAATTAAAAAAGAAATTTTATTTGAGTTAAAAACCGGATAAAAATCATTTTTGTAGAACCGTTAATTTTTATAAAAAAAGAGTTTTATAATGTTCTTATGTATACAAAATTACATCATGATAACTCGAAAACTCTAGGAGATGTAACGGTTTGAAAACGCTTTTTCTCTGTCATGAAGTTAAATCTTTGTTCACTTCACAAGCGATATCTCGAGAACGGTTCGACGTGGAGATACCCGATTCATACCATCAGATTCAGAAGTTTGCGTTCTTTCAGAATATATGTAACAGTTATGTGTAACGTATTTGAAAAAGCACTGAAAAATTGAAAAAGAAATTTTATTTGAGTTAAAAACCGGATAAAAATCATTTTTGTAGAACCGTTAATTTTTATAAAAAAAGAGTTTTATAATGTTCTTATGTATACAAAATTACATCATGATAACTCGAAAACTCTAGGAGATGTAACGGTTTGAAAACGCTTTTTCTCTGTCATGAAGTTAAATCTTTGTTCACTTCACAAGCGATATCTCGAGAACGGTTCGACGTGGAGATACCCGATTCATACCATCAGATTCAGAAGATTGCGCTCTTTCAGAATATATGTAACAGTTTTGTGTTACGTTTTTGAAAAAGCACTGAAAAATTGAAAAAGAAATTTTATTTGAGAAAAAAACCAGATAAAAATCATTTTTGTAAAACCGTTAATTTTTATATAAAAAGAGTTTTATAATGTTCTTATGTATACAAAATTACACCATGATAACTCGAAAACTCTAGGAGTTATAACGGTTTGTAAACGCTTTTTCTCTGTCATGAAGTTAAATCTTTGTTCACTTCACAAGCGATATCTCGAGAACGGTTTGACGTGGAGATACCCAAATCATACCATCAGATTCAGAAGGTTGCGTTCTTTCAGAATATATGTAACAGTTATGTGTAACGTATTTGAAAAAGCACTGAAAAATTGAAAAAGAAATTTTATTTGAGTTAAAAACCGGATAAAAATCATTTTTGTAGATCCGTTAATTTTTATAAAAAAAGAGTTTTATAATGTTCTTATGTATACAAAATTACACCATGATAACTCGAAAACTCTAGGAGTTATAACGGTTTGAAAACGCTTTTTCTCTGTCATGAAGTTAAATCTTTGTTCACTTCACAAGCGATATCTCGAGAACGGTTTGACGTGGAGTTACCCGATTCATACCATCAGATTCAGAAGGTTGCGTTCTTTCAGAATATATGTAACAGTTATGTGTTACGTTTTTGAAAAAGCACTCAAAAATTGAAAAAGAAATTTTATTTGAGAAAAAAACCAGATAAAAATCATTTTTGTAAAACCGTTAATTTTTATATAAAAAGAGTTTTATAATGTTCTTATGTATACAAAATTACACCATGATAACTCGAAAACTCTAGGAGTTATAACGGTTTGAAAACGCTTTTTCTCTGTCATGAAGTTAAATCTTTGTTCACTTCACAAGCGATATCTCGAGAACGGTTCGACGTGGAGATACCCGATTCATACCATCAGATTCAGAAGTTTGCGTTCTTTCAGAATATATGTAACAGTTATGTGTAACGTATTTGACAAAGCACTGAAAAATTGAAAAAGAAATTTTATTTGAGGTAAAAACCGGATAAAAATCATTTTTGTAGAACCGTTAATTTTTATAAAAAAAGAGTTTTATAATGTTCTTATGTATACAAAATTACATCATGATAACTCGAAAACTCTAGGAGATGTAACGGTTTGAAAATGCTTTTTCTCTGTCATGAAGTTAAATCTTTGTTCACTTCACAAGCGATATCTCGAGAACGGTTCGACGTGGAGATACCCGATTCATACCATCAGATTCAGAAGATTGCGTTCTTTCAGAATATATGTAACAGTTATGTGTTACGTTTTTGAAAAAGCACTGAAAAATTGAAAAAGAAATTTTATTTGAGAAAAAAACCAGATAAAAATCATTTTTGTAAAACCGTTAATTTTTATGTAAAAAGAGTTTTATAATGGTCTTATGTATACAAAATTACACCATGATAACTCGAAAACTCTAGGAGTTATAACGGTTTGAAAACGCTTTTTCTCTGTCATGAAGTTAAATCTTTGTTCACTTCACAAGCGATATCTCGAGAACGGTTCGACGTGGAGATACCCGATTCATACCATCAGATTCAGAAGATTGCGCTCTTTCAGAATATATGTAACAGTTATGTGTTACGTTTTTGAAAAAGCACTGAAAAATTGAAAAAGAAATTTTATTTGAGAAAAAAACCAGATAAAAATCATTTTTGTAAAACCGTTACTTTTTATATAAAAAGAATTTTATAATGTTCTTATGTATACAAAATTACACCATGATAACTCGAAAACTCTAGGAGTTATAACGGTTTGAAAACGCTTTTTCTCTGTCATGAAGTTAAATCTTTGTTCACTTCACAAGCGATATCTCGAGAACGGTTCGATGTGGAGATACCCGATTCATACCATCAGATTCAGAAGGTTGCGTTCTTTCAGAATATATGTAACAGTTATGTGTAACGTATTTGAAAAAGCACTGAAAAATTGAAAAAGAAATTTTATTTGAGTTAAAAACCGGATAAAAATCATTTTTGTAGAACTGTTAATTTTTATAAAAAAATAGTTTTATAATGTTCTTATGTATACAAAATTACATCATGATAACTCGAAAACTCTAGGAGATGTAACGGTTTGAAAACGCTTTTTCTCTGTCATGAAGTTAAATCTTTGTTCACTTCACAAGCGATATCTCGAGAACGGTTCGACGTGGAGATACCCGATTCATACCATCAGATTCAGAAGTTTGCGTTCTTTCAGAATATATGTAACAGTTATGTGTAACGTATTTGACAAAGCACTGAAAAATTGAAAAAGAAATTTTATTTGAGGTAAAAACCGGATAAAAATCATTTTTGTAGAACCGTTAATTTTTATAAAAAAAGAGTTTTATAATGTTCTTATGTATACAAAATTACATCATGATAACTCGAAAACTCTAGGAGATGTAACGGTTTGAAAATGCTTTTTCTCTGTCATGAAGTTAAATCTTTGTTCACTTCACAAGCGATATCTCGAGAACGGTTCGACGTGGAGATACCCGATTCATACCATCAGATTCAGAAGATTGCGTTCTTTCAGAATATATGTAACAGTTATGTGTTACGTTTTTGAAAAAGCACTGAAAAATTGAAAAAGAAATTTTATTTGAGAAAAAAACCAGATAAAAATCATTTTTGTAAAACCGTTAATTTTTATGTAAAAAGAGTTTTATAATGGTCTTATGTATACAAAATTACACCATGATAACTCGAAAACTCTAGGAGTTATAACGGTTTGAAAACGCTTTTTCTCTGTCATGAAGTTAAATCTTTGTTCACTTCACAAGCGATATCTCGAGAACGGTTCGACGTGGAGATACCCGATTCATACCATCAGATTCAGAAGATTGCGCTCTTTCAGAATATATGTAACAGTTATGTGTTACGTTTTTGAAAAAGCACTGAAAAATTGAAAAAGAAATTTTATTTGAGAAAAAAACCAGATAAAAATCATTTTTGTAAAACCGTTACTTTTTATATAAAAAGAATTTTATAATGTTCTTATGTATACAAAATTACACCATGATAACTCGAAAACTCTAGGAGTTATAACGGTTTGAAAACGCTTTTTCTCTGTCATGAAGTTAAATCTTTGTTCACTTCACAAGCGATATCTCGAGAACGGTTCGATGTGGAGATACCCGATTCATACCATCAGATTCAGAAGGTTGCGTTCTTTCAGAATATATGTAACAGTTATGTGTAACGTATTTGAAAAAGCACTGAAAAATTGAAAAAGAAATTTTATTTGAGTTAAAAACCGGATAAAAATCATTTTTGTAGAACTGTTAATTTTTATAAAAAAATAGTTTTATAATGTTCTTATGTATACAAAATTACATCATGATAACTCGAAAACTCTAGGAGATGTAACGGTTTGAAAACGCTTTTTCTCTGTCATGAAGTTAAATCTTTGTTCACTTCACAAGCGATATCTCGAGAACGGTTCGACGTGGAGATACCCGATTCATACCATCAGATTCAGAAAGTTGCGCTCTTTCAGAATATATGTAACAGTTATGTGTAACGTATTTGAACAAGCACTGAAAAATTGAAAAAGAAATTTTATTTGAGTTAAAAACCGGATAAAAATCATTTTTGTAGAACCGTTAATTTTTATAAAAAAAGAGTTTTATAATGTTCTTATGTATACAAAATTACATCATGATAACTCGAAAACTCTAGGAGATGTAACGGTTTGAAAACGCTTTTTCTCTGTCATGAAGTTAAATCTTTGTTCACTTCACAAGCGATATCTCGAGAACGGTTCGACGTGGAGATACCCGATTCATACCATCAGATTCAGAAGTTTGCGTTCTTTCAGAATATATGTAACAGTTATGTGTAACGTATTTGAAAAAGCACTGAAAAATTGAAAAAGAAATTTTATTTGAGTTAAAAACCGGATAAAAATCATTTTTGTAGAACCGTTAATTTTTATAAAAAAAGAGTTTTATAATGTTCTTATGTATACAAAATTACATCATGATAACTCGAAAACTCTAGGAGATGTAACGGTTTGAAAACGCTTTTTCTCTGTCATGAAGTTAAATCTTTGTTCACTTCACAAGCGATATCTCGAGAACGGTTCGACGTGGAGATACCCGATTCATACCATCAGATTCAGAAGATTGCGCTCTTTCAGAATATATGTAACAGTTTTGTGTTACGTTTTTGAAAAAGCACTGAAAAATTGAAAAAGAAATTTTATTTGAGAAAAAAACCAGATAAAAATCATTTTTGTAAAACCGTTAATTTTTATATAAAAAGAGTTTTATAATGTTCTTATGTATACAAAATTACACCATGATAACTCGAAAACTCTAGGAGTTATAACGGTTTGTAAACGCTTTTTCTCTGTCATGAAGTTAAATCTTTGTTCACTTCACAAGCGATATCTCGAGAACGGTTTGACGTGGAGATACCCAAATCATACCATCAGATTCAGAAGGTTGCGTTCTTTCAGAATATATGTAACAGTTATGTGTAACGTATTTGAAAAAGCACTGAAAATTTGAAAAAGAAATTTTATTTGAGTTAAAAACCGGATAAAAATCATTTTTGTAGATCCGTTAATTTTTATAAAAAAAGAGTTTTATAATGTTCTTATGTATACAAAATTACACCATGATAACTCGAAAACTCTAGGAGTTATAACGGTTTGAAAACGCTTTTTCTCTGTCATGAAGTTAAATCTTTGTTCACTTCACAAGCGATATCTCGAGAACAGTTTGACGTGGAGTTACCCGATTCATACCATCAGATTCAGAAGGTTGCGTTCTTTCAGAATATATGTAACAGTTATGTGTTACGTTTTTGAAAAAGCACTGAAAAATTGAAAAAGAAATTTTATTTGAGAAAAAAACCAGATAAAAATCATTTTTGTAAAACCGTTAATTTTTATATAAAAAGAGTTTTATAATGTTCTTATGTATACAAAATTACACCATGATAACTCGAAAACTCTAGGAGTTATAACGGTTTGAAAACGCTTTTTCTCTGTCATGAAGTTAAATCTTTGTTCACTTCACAAGCGATATCTCGAGAACGGTTCGACGTGGAGATACCCGATTCATACCATCAGATTCAGAAGATTGCGCTCTTTCAGAATATATGTAACAGTTATGTGTTACGTTTTTGAAAAAGCACTGAAAAATTGAAAAAGAAATTTTATTTGAGAAAAAAACCAGATAAAAATCATTTTTGTAAAACCGTTAATTTTTATATAAAAAGAGTTTTATAATGTTCTTATGTATACAAAATTACACCATGATAACTCTAAAACTCTAGGAGTTATAACGGTTTGAAAACGCTTTTTCTCTGTCATGAAGTTAAATCTTTGTTCACTTCACAAGCGATATCTCGAGAACGGTTTGACGTGGAGTTACCCGATTCATACCATCAGATTCAGAAGTTTGCGTTCTTTCAGAATATATGTAACAGTTATGTGTTACGTTTTTGAAAAAGCACTGAAAAATTGAAAAAGAAATTTTATTTGAGAAAAAAACCAGATAAAAATCATTTTTGTAAAACCGTTACTTTTTATATAAAAAGAATTTTATAATGTTCTTATGTATACAAAATTACACCATGATAACTCGAAAACTCTAGGAGTTATAACGGTTTGAAAACGCTTTTTCTCTGTCATGAAGTTAAATCTTTGTTCACTTCACAAGCGATATCTCGAGAACGGTTCGATGTGGAGATACCCGATTCATACCATCAGATTCAGAAGGTTGCGTTCTTTCAGAATATATGTAACAGTTATGTGTAACGTATTTGAAAAAGCACTGAAAAATTGAAAAAGAAATTTTATTTGAGTTAAAAACCGGATAAAAATCATTTTTGTAGAACTGTTAATTTTTATAAAAAAATAGTTTTATAATGTTCTTATGTATACAAAATTACATCATGATAACTCGAAAACTCTAGGAGATGTAACGGTTTGAAAACGCTTTTTCTCTGTCATGAAGTTAAATCTTTGTTCACTTCACAAGCGATATCTCGAGAACGGTTCGACGTGGAGATACCCGATTCATACCATCAGATTCAGAAGATTGCGCTCTTTCAGAATATATGTAACAGTTATGTGTTACGTTTTTGAAAAAGCACTGAAAAATTGAAAAAGAAATTTTATTTGAGAAAAAAACCAGATAAAAATCATTTTTGTAAAACCGTTAATTTTTATATAAAAAGAGTTTTATAATGTTCTTATGTATACAAAATTACACCATGATAACTCGAAAACTCTAGGAGTTATAACGGTTTGAAAACGCTTTTTCTCTGTCATGAAGTTAAATCTTTGTTCACTTCACAAGCGATATCTCGAGAACGGTTCGACGTGGAGATACCCGATTCATACCATCAGATTCAGAAGTTTGCGTTCTTTCAGAATATATGTAACAGTTATGTGTAACGTATTTGACAAAGCACTGAAAAATTGAAAAAGAAATTTTATTTGAGGTAAAAACCGGATAAAAATCATTTTTGTAGAACCGTTAATTTTTATAAAAAAAGAGTTTTATAATGTTCTTATGTATACAAAATTACATCATGATAACTCGAAAACTCTAGGAGATGTAACGGTTTGAAAATGCTTTTTCTCTGTCATGAAGTTAAATCTTTGTTCACTTCACAAGCGATATCTCGAGAACGGTTCGACGTGGAGATACCCGATTCATACCATCAGATTCAGAAGATTGCGTTCTTTCAGAATATATGTAACAGTTATGTGTTACGTTTTTGAAAAAGCACTGAAAAATTGAAAAAGAAATTTTATTTGAGAAAAAAACCAGATAAAAATCATTTTTGTAAAACCGTTAATTTTTATGTAAAAAGAGTTTTATAATGGTCTTATGTATACAAAATTACACCATGATAACTCGAAAACTCTAGGAGTTATAACGGTTTGAAAACGCTTTTTCTCTGTCATGAAGTTAAATCTTTGTTCACTTCACAAGCGATATCTCGAGAACGGTTCGACGTGGAGATACCCGATTCATACCATCAGATTCAGAAGATTGCGCTCTTTCAGAATATATGTAACAGTTATGTGTTACGTTTTTGAAAAAGCACTGAAAAATTGAAAAAGAAATTTTATTTGAGAAAAAAACCAGATAAAAATCATTTTTGTAAAACCGTTAATTTTTATATAAAAAGAGTTTTATAATGTTCTTATGTATACAAAATTACACCATGATAACTCGAAAACTCTAGAAGTTATAACGGTTTGAAAACGCTTTTTCTCTGTCATGAAGTTAAATCTTTGTTCACTTCACAAGCGATATCTCGAGAACGGTTCGACGTGGAGATACCCGATTCATACCATCAGATTCAGAAGATTGCGCTCTTTCAGAATATATGTAACAGTTATGTGTTACGTTTTTGAAAAAGCACTGAAAAATTGAAAAAGAAATTTTATTTGAGAAAAAAACCAGATAAAAATCTTTTTTGTAAAACCGTTAATTTTTATATAAAAAGAGTTTTATAATGTTCTTATGTATACAAAATTACACCATGATAACTCGAAAACTCTAGGAGTTATAACGGTTTGAAAACGCTTTTTCTCTGTCATGAAGTTAAATCTTTGTTCACTTCACAAGCGATATCTCAAGAACGGTTTGACGTGGAGTTACCCGATTCATACCATCAGATTCAGAAGTTTGCGTTCTTTCAGAATATATGTAACAGTTATGTGTTACGTTTTTGAAAAAGCACTGAAAAATTGAAAAAGAAATTTTATTTGAGAAAAAAACCAGATAAAAATCATTTTTGTAAAACCGTTACTTTTTATATAAAAAGAATTTTATAATGTTCTTATGTATACAAAATTACACCATGATAACTCGAAAACTCTAGGAGTTATAACGGTTTGAAAACGCTTTTTCTCTGTCATGAAGTTAAATCTTTGTTCACTTCACAAGCGATATCTCGAGAACGGTTCGATGTGGAGATACCCGATTCATACCATCAGATTCAGAAGGTTGCGTTCTTTCAGAATATATGTAACAGTTATGTGTAACGTATTTGAAAAAGCACTGAAAAATTGAAAAAGAAATTTTATTTGAGTTAAAAACCGGATAAAAATCATTTTTGTAGAACTGTTAATTTTTATAAAAAAATAGTTTTATAATGTTCTTATGTATACAAAATTACATCATGATAACTCGAAAACTCTAGGAGATGTAACGGTTTGAAAACGCTTTTTCTCTGTCATGAAGTTAAATCTTTGTTCACTTCACAAGCGATATCTCGAGAACGGTTCGACGTGGAGATACCCGATTCATACCATCAGATTCAGAAAGTTGCGCTCTTTCAGAATATATGTAACAGTTATGTGTAACGTATTTGAACAAGCACTGAAAAATTGAAAAAGAAATTTTATTTGAGTTAAAAACCGGATAAAAATCATTTTTGTAGAACCGTTAATTTTTATAAAAAAAGAGTTTTATAATGTTCTTATGTATACAAAATTACATCATGATAACTCGAAAACTCTAGGAGATGTAACGGTTTGAAAACGCTTTTTCTCTGTCATGAAGTTAAATCTTTGTTCACTTCACAAGCGATATCTCGAGAACGGTTCGACGTGGAGATACCCGATTCATACCATCAGATTCAGAAGTTTGCGTTCTTTCAGAATATATGTAACAGTTATGTGTAACGTATTTGAAAAAGCACTGAAAAATTGAAAAAGAAATTTTATTTGAGTTAAAAACCGGATAAAAATCATTTTTGTAGAACCGTTAATTTTTATAAAAAAAGAGTTTTATAATGTTCTTATGTATACAAAATTACATCATGATAACTCGAAAACTCTAGGAGATGTAACGGTTTGAAAACGCTTTTTCTCTGTCATGAAGTTAAATCTTTGTTCACTTCACAAGCGATATCTCGAGAACGGTTCGACGTGGAGATACCCGATTCATACCATCAGATTCAGAAGATTGCGCTCTTTCAGAATATATGTAACAGTTTTGTGTTACGTTTTTGAAAAAGCACTGAAAAATTGAAAAAGAAATTTTATTTGAGAAAAAAACCAGATAAAAATCATTTTTGTAAAACCGTTAATTTTTATATAAAAAGAGTTTTATAATGTTCTTATGTATACAAAATTACACCATGATAACTCGAAAACTCTAGGAGTTATAACGGTTTGTAAACGCTTTTTCTCTGTCATGAAGTTAAATCTTTGTTCACTTCACAAGCGATATCTCGAGAACGGTTTGACGTGGAGATACCCAAATCATACCATCAGATTCAGAAGGTTGCGTTCTTTCAGAATATATGTAACAGTTATGTGTAACGTATTTGAAAAAGCACTGAAAAATTGAAAAAGAAATTTTATTTGAGTTAAAAACCGGATAAAAATCATTTTTGTAGATCCGTTAATTTTTATAAAAAAAGAGTTTTATAATGTTCTTATGTATACAAAATTACACCATGATAACTCGAAAACTCTAGGAGTTATAACGGTTTGAAAACGCTTTTTCTCTGTCATGAAGTTAAATCTTTGTTCACTTCACAAGCGATATCTCGAGAACGGTTTGACGTGGAGTTACCCGATTCATACCATCAGATTCAGAAGGTTGCGTTCTTTCAGAATATATGTAACAGTTATGTGTTACGTTTTTGAAAAAGCACTGAAAAATTGAAAAAGAAATTTTATTTGAGAAAAAAACCAGATAAAAATCATTTTTGTAAAACCGTTAATTTTTATATAAAAAGAGTTTTATAATGTTCTTATGTATACAAAATTACACCATGATAACTCGAAAACTCTAGGAGTTATAACGGTTTGAAAACGCTTTTTCTCTGTCATGAAGTTAAATCTTTGTTCACTTCACAAGCGATATCTCGAGAACGGTTCGACGTGGAGATACCCGATTCATACCATCAGATTCAGAAGATTGCGCTCTTTCAGAATATATGTAACAGTTATGTGTTACGTTTTTGAAAAAGCACTGAAAAATTGAAAAAGAAATTTTATTTGAGAAAAAAACCAGATAAAAATCATTTTTGTAAAACCGTTAATTTTTATATAAAAAGAGTTTTATAATGTTCTTATGTATACAAAATTACATCATGATAACTCTAAAACTCTAGGAGTTATAACGGTTTGAAAACGCTTTTTCTCTGTCATGAAGTTAAATCTTTGTTCACTTCACAAGCGATATCTCGAGAACGGTTTGACGTGGAGTTACCCGATTCATACCATCAGATTCAGAAGTTTGCGTTCTTTCAGAATATATGTAACAGTTATGTGTTACGTTTTTGAAAAAGCACTGAAAAATTGAAAAAGAAATTTTATTTGAGAAAAAAACCAGATAAAAATCATTTTTGTAAAACCGTTACTTTTTATATAAAAAGAATTTTATAATGTTCTTATGTATACAAAATTACACCATGATAACTCGAAAACTCTAGGAGTTATAACGGTTTGAAAACGCTTTTTCTCTGTCATGAAGTTAAATCTTTGTTCACTTCACAAGCGATATCTCGAGAACGGTTCGATGTGGAGATACCCGATTCATACCATCAGATTCAGAAGGTTGCGTTCTTTCAGAATATATGTAACAGTTATGTGTAACGTATTTGAAAAAGCACTGAAAAATTGAAAAAGAAATTTTATTTGAGTTAAAAACCGGATAAAAATCATTTTTGTAGAACTGTTAATTTTTATAAAAAAATAGTTTTATAATGTTCTTATGTATACAAAATTACATCATGATAACTCGAAAACTCTAGGAGATGTAACGGTTTGAAAACGCTTTTTCTCTGTCATGAAGTTAAATCTTTGTTCACTTCACAAGCGATATCTCGAGAACGGTTCGACGTGGAGATACCCGATTCATACCATCAGATTCAGAAAGTTGCGCTCTTTCAGAATATATGTAACAGTTATGTGTAACGTATTTGACAAAGCACTGAAAAATTGAAAAAGAAATTTTATTTGAGGTAAAAACCGGATAAAAATCATTTTTGTAGAACCTTTAATTTTTATATAAAAAGAGTTTTATAATGTTCTTATGTATACAAAATTACACCATGATAACTCGAAAACTCTAGGAGTTATAACGGTTTGAAAACGCTTTTTCTCTGTCATGAAGTTAAATCTTTGTTCACTTCACAAGCGATATCTCGAGAACGGTTCGACGTGGAGATACCCGATTCATACCATCAGATTCAGAAGATTGCGCTCTTTCAGAATATATGTAACAGTTATGTGTTACGTTTTTGAAAAAGCACTGAAAAATTGAAAAAGAAATTTTATTTGAGAAAAAAACCAGATAAAAATCATTTTTGTAAAACTGTTAATTTTTATATAAAAAGAGTTTTATAATGTTCTTATGTATACAAAATTACACCATGATAACTCGAAAACTCTAGAAGTTATAACGGTTTGAAAACGCTTTTTCTCTGTCATGAAGTTAAATCTTTGTTCACTTCACAAGCGATATCTCGAGAACGGTTCGACGTGGAGATACCCGATTCATACCATCAGATTCAGAAGATTGCGCTCTTTCAGAATATATGTAACAGTTATGTGTTACGTTTTTGAAAAAGCACTGAAAAATTGAAAAAGAAATTTTATTTGAGAAAAAAACCAGATAAAAATCATTTTTGTAAAACCGTTAATTTTTATATAAAAAGAGTTTTATAATGTTCTTATGTATACAAAATTACACCATGATAACTCAAAAACTCTAGGAGTTATAACGGTTTGAAAACGCTTTTTCTCTGTCATGAAGTTAAATCTTTGTTCACTTCACAAGCGATATCTCGAGAACGGTTCGACGTGGAGATACCCGATTCATACCATCAGATTCAGAAGTTTGCGTTCTTTCAGAATATATGTAACAGTTATGTGTAACGTATTTGACAAAGCACTGAAAAATTGAAAAAGAAATTTTATTTGAGAAAAAAACCAGATAAAAATCATTTTTGTAAAACCGTTACTTTTTATATAAAAAGAATTTTATAATGTTCTTATGTATACAAAATTACACCATGATAACTCGAAAACTCTAGGAGTTATAACGGTTTGAAAACGCTTTTTCTCTGTCATGAAGTTAAATCTTTGTTCACTTCACAAGCGATATCTCGAGAACGGTTCGATGTGGAGATACCCGATTCATACCATCAGATTCAGAAGGTTGCGTTCTTTCAGAATATATGTAACAGTTATGTGTAACGTATTTGAAAAAGCACTGAAAAATTGAAAAAGAAATTTTATTTGAGTTAAAAACCGGATAAAAATCATTTTTGTAGAACTGTTAATTTTTATAAAAAAATAGTTTTATAATGTTCTTATGTATACAAAATTACATCATGATAACTCGAAAACTCTAGGAGATGTAACGGTTTGAAAACGCTTTTTCTCTGTCATGAAGTTAAATCTTTGTTCACTTCACAAGCGATATCTCGAGAACGGTTCGACGTGGAGATACCCGATTCATACCATCAGATTCAGAAAGTTGCGCTCTTTCAGAATATATGTAACAGTTATGTGTAACGTATTTGAACAAGCACTGAAAAATTGAAAAAGAAATTTTATTTGAGTTAAAAACCGGATAAAAATCATTTTTGTAGAACCGTTAATTTTTATAAAAAAAGAGTTTTATAATGTTCTTATGTATACAAAATTACATCATGATAACTCGAAAACTCTAGGAGATGTAACGGTTTGAAAACGCTTTTTCTCTGTCATGAAGTTAAATCTTTGTTCACTTCACAAGCGATATCTCGAGAACGGTTCGACGTGGAGATACCCGATTCATACCATCAGATTCAGAAGTTTGCGTTCTTTCAGAATATATGTAACAGTTATGTGTAACGTATTTGAAAAAGCACTGAAAAATTGAAAAAGAAATTTTATTTGAGTTAAAAACCGGATAAAAATCATTTTTGTAGAACCGTTAATTTTTATAAAAAAAGAGTTTTATAATGTTCTTATGTATACAAAATTACATCATGATAACTCGAAAACTCTAGGAGATGTAACGGTTTGAAAACGCTTTTTCTCTGTCATGAAGTTAAATCTTTGTTCACTTCACAAGCGATATCTCGAGAACGGTTCGACGTGGAGATACCCGATTCATACCATCAGATTCAGAAGATTGCGCTCTTTCAGAATATATGTAACAGTTTTGTGTTACGTTTTTGAAAAAGCACTGAAAAATTGAAAAAGAAATTTTATTTGAGAAAAAAACCAGATAAAAATCATTTTTGTAAAACCGTTAATTTTTATATAAAAAGAGTTTTATAATGTTCTTATGTATACAAAATTACACCATGATAACTCGAAAACTCTAGGAGTTATAACGGTTTGTAAACGCTTTTTCTCTGTCATGAAGTTAAATCTTTGTTCACTTCACAAGCGATATCTCGAGAACGGTTTGACGTGGAGATACCCAAATCATACCATCAGATTCAGAAGGTTGCGTTCTTTCAGAATATATGTAACAGTTATGTGTTACGTTTTTGAAAAAGCACTGAAAAATTGAAAAAGAAATTTTATTTGAGAAAAAAACCAGATAAAAATCATTTTTTTTAAAACCGTTCATTTTTATATAAAAAGAGTTTTATAATGTTCTTATGTATACAAAATTACACCATGATAACTCGAAAACTCTAGGAGTTATAACGGTTTGAAAACGCTTTTTCTCTGTCATGAAGTTAAATCTTTGTTCACTTCACAAGGGATATCTCGAGAACGGTTCGACGTGGAGATACCCGATTCATACCATCAGATTCAGAAGTTTGCGTTCTTTCAGAATATATGTAACAGTTATGTGTAACGTATTTGACAAAGCACTGAAAAATTGAAAAAGAAATTTTATTTGAGAAAAAAACCAGATAAAAATCATTTTTGTAAAACCGTTAATTTTTATAAAAAAAGAGTTTTATAATGTTCTTATGTATACAAAATTACACCATGATAACTCGAAAACTCTAGGAGTTATAACGGTTTGAAAACGCTTTTTCTCTGTCATGAAGTTAAATCTTTGTTCACTTCACAAGGGATATCTCGAGAACGGTTCGACGTGGAGATACCCGATTCATACCATCAGATTCAGAAGATTGCGTTTTTTTCAGAATATATGTAACAGTTATGTCTTACGTATTTGAAAAAGCACTAAAAAATTGAAAAAGAAATTTTAATTGATGAAAAAATAGGGAAAAAACATTTATGAACATCGTGAATTTTTGTATAAAAAGAGTATTATGGTGTTTATATGTATACCACATTATATCATGATATCTTTAAAACTCTAGAAGATATGAATTTTTTAAAAAGACTTGGTTTATATAGCCCCTTGAATTCTAGAAGTGCGGTAATTTGCCATATACTGCAGTACTGCGAAATGCCGGACACTAAATTTGAAGGAGTAAAATTTTTATAAAAAACGTTATATCTCTAGAACGGTGTAACATAGAGGAACGCGATTCATACCATCAGATTCAGAATTTTGCGAACTTTCAGAATATATGTAACAGTTATGTGTTACGTATTTGAAAAAGCACTGAAAAATTGAAAAAGAAATTTTAATTGAGAAAAAAACCGGGTAAAATCATTTTTGAAAAACCGTTAATTTTCCTAAAAAAAGAGTCTTATGATGTTTTTATGTATACAAAACTACATCATGATAACTTAAAAACTCTAGGAGTTATAACGGTTTGAAAACGCTTTTTCTCTATCATGAAGTTAAATCTTTGTTCACTTCACATGCGATATCTCGAGAACGGTTCGACGTGGAAATACTCGATTCATACCATCAGATTCAGAAGGTTGCGCTCTTTCAGCATATATGTAACAGTTATGTGTTACGTTTTTGAAAAAGCACTGAAAAATTGAAAAAAAAAATTTATTTGAGTTAAAAACCGGATAAAAATCATTTTTGTAGAACCGTTAATTTTTATAAAAAAAGAGTTTTATAATGTTCTTATGTATACAAAATTACACCATGATAACTCGACAACTCTAAGAGTTATAACGGTTTGAAAGCGCTTTTTCTCTATCATAAAGTTAAATCTTTGTTCACTTCACATGCGATATCTCGAGAACGGTTCGACGTGGAGATACCCGATTCATACCATCAGATTCAGAAAGTTGCGCTCTTTCAGAATATATGTAACAGTTATGTGTAACGTTTTTGAAAAAGCACTGAAAAATTGAAAAAGAAATTTTATTTGAGAAAAAAACCAGATAAAAATCATTTTTGTAAAACCGTTAATTTTTATATAAAAAGAGTTTTATAATGTTCTTATGTATACAAAATTACACCATGATAACTCGAAAACTCTAGGAGTTATAACGGTTTGAAAACGCTTTTTCTCTGTCATGAAGTTAAATCTTTGTTCACTTCACAAGCGATATCTCGAGAACGGTTCGACGTGGAGATACCCGATTCATACCATCAGATTCAGAAGATTGCGCTCTTTCAGAATATATGTAACAGTTATGTGTTACGTTTTTGAAAAAGCACTGAAAAATTGAAAAAGAAATTTTATTTGAGAAAAAAACCAGATAAAAATCATTTTTGTAAAACCGTTAATTTTTATATAAAAAGAGTTTTATAATGTTCTTATGTATACAAAATTACACCATGATAACTCTAAAACTCTAGGAGTTATAACGGTTTGAAAACGCTTTTTCTCTGTCATGAAGTTAAATCTTTGTTCACTTCACAAGCGATATCTCGAGAACGGTTTGACGTGGAGTTACCCGATTCATACCATCAGATTCAGAAGTTTGCGTTCTTTCAGAATATATGTAACAGTTATGTGTTACGTTTTTGAAAAAGCACTGAAAAATTGAAAAAGAAATTTTATTTGAGAAAAAAACCAGATAAAAATCATTTTTGTAAAACCGTTACTTTTTATATAAAAAGAATTTTATAATGTTCTTATGTATACAAAATTACACCATGATAACTCGAAAACTCTAGGAGTTATAACGGTTTGAAAACGCTTTTTCTCTGTCATGAAGTTAAATCTTTGTTCACTTCACAAGCGATATCTCGAGAACGGTTCGATGTGGAGATACCCGATTCATACCATCAGATTCAGAAGGTTGCGTTCTTTCAGAATATATGTAACAGTTATGTGTAACGTATTTGAAAAAGCACTGAAAAATTGAAAAAGAAATTTTATTTGAGTTAAAAACCGGATAAAAATCATTTTTGTAGAACTGTTAATTTTTATAAAAAAATAGTTTTATAATGTTCTTATGTATACAAAATTACATCATGATAACTCGAAAACTCTAGGAGATGTAACGGTTTGAAAACGCTTTTTCTCTGTCATGAAGTTAAATCTTTGTTCACTTCACAAGCGATATCTCGAGAACGGTTCGACGTGGAGATACCCGATTCATACCATCAGATTCAGAAAGTTGCGCTCTTTCAGAATATATGTAACAGTTATGTGTAACGTATTTGACAAAGCACTGAAAAATTGAAAAAGAAATTTTATTTGAGGTAAAAACCGGATAAAAATCATTTTTGTAGAACCGTTAATTTTTATATAAAAAGAGTTTTATAATGTTCTTATGTATACAAAATTACACCATGATAACTTGAAAACTCTAGGAGTTATAACGGTTTGAAAACGCTTTTTCTCTGTCATGAAGTTAAATCTTTGTTCACTTCACAAGCGATATCTCGAGAACGGTTCGACGTGGAGATACCCGATTCATACCATCAGATTCAGAAGATTGCGCTCTTTCAGAATATATGTAACAGTTATGTGTTACGTTTTTGAAAAAGCACTGAAAAATTGAAAAAGAAATTTTATTTGAGAAAAAAACCAGATAAAAATCATTTTTGTAAAACTGTTAATTTTTATATAAAAAGAGTTTTATAATGTTCTTATGTATACAAAATTACACCATGATAACTCGAAAACTCTAGAAGTTATAACGGTTTGAAAACGCTTTTTCTCTGTCATGAAGTTAAATCTTTGTTCACTTCACAAGCGATATCTCGAGAACGGTTCGACGTGGAGATACCCGATTCATACCATCAGATTCAGAAGATTGCGCTCTTTCAGAATATATGTAACAGTTATGTGTTACGTTTTTGAAAAAGCACTGAAAAATTGAAAAAGAAATTTTATTTGAGAAAAAAACCAGATAAAAATCATTTTTGTAAAACCGTTAATTTTTATATAAAAAGAGTTTTATAATGTTCTTATGTATACAAAATTACACCATGATAACTCAAAAACTCTAGGAGTTATAACGGTTTGAAAACGCTTTTTCTCTGTCATGAAGTTAAATCTTTGTTCACTTCACAAGCGATATCTCGAGAACGGTTCGACGTGGAGATACCCGATTCATACCATCAGATTCAGAAGTTTGCGTTCTTTCAGAATATATGTAACAGTTATGTGTAACGTATTTGACAAAGCACTGAAAAATTGAAAAAGAAATTTTATTTGAGAAAAAAACCAGATAAAAATCATTTTTGTAAAACCGTTACTTTTTATATAAAAAGAATTTTATAATGTTCTTATGTATACAAAATTACACCATGATAACTCGAAAACTCTAGGAGTTATAACGGTTTGAAAACGCTTTTTCTCTGTCATGAAGTTAAATCTTTGTTCACTTCACAAGCGATATCTCGAGAACGGTTCGATGTGGAGATACCCGATTCATACCATCAGATTCAGAAGGTTGCGTTCTTTCAGAATATATGTAACAGTTATGTGTAACGTATTTGAAAAAGCACTGAAAAATTGAAAAAGAAATTTTATTTGAGTTAAAAACCGGATAAAAATCATTTTTGTAGAACTGTTAATTTTTATAAAAAAATAGTTTTATAATGTTCTTATGTATACAAAATTACATCATGATAACTCGAAAACTCTAGGAGATGTAACGGTTTGAAAACGCTTTTTCTCTGTCATGAAGTTAAATCTTTGTTCACTTCACAAGCGATATCTCGAGAACGGTTCGACGTGGAGATACCCGATTCATACCATCAGATTCAGAAAGTTGCGCTCTTTCAGAATATATGTAACAGTTATGTGTAACGTATTTGACAAAGCACTGAAAAATTGAAAAAGAAATTTTATTTGAGAAAAAAACCAGATAAAAATCATTTTTGTAAAACCGTTAATTTTTATAAAAAAAGAGTTTTATAATGTTCTTATGTATACAAAATTACACCATGATAACTCGAAAACTCTAGGAGTTATAACGGTTTGAAAACGCTTTTTCTCTGTCATGAAGTTAAATCTTTGTTCACTTCACAAGGGATATCTCGAGAACGGTTCGACGTGGAGATACCCGATTCATACCATCAGATTCAGAAGATTGCGTTTTTTTCAGAATATATGTAACAGTTATGTCTTACGTATTTGAAAAAGCACTAAAAAATTGAAAAAGAAATTTTAATTGATGAAAAAATAGGGAAAAAACATTTATGAACATCGTGAATTTTTGTATAAAAAGAGTATTATGGTGTTTATATGTATACCACATTATATCATGATATCTTTAAAACTCTAGAAGATATGAATTTTTTAAAAAGACTTGGTTTATATAGCCCCTTGAATTCTAGAAGTGCGGTAATTTGCCATATACTGCAGTACTGCGAAATGCCGGACACTAAATTTGAAGGAGTAAAATTTTTATAAAAAACGTTATATCTCTAGAACGGTGTAACATAGAGGAACGCGATTCATACCATCAGATTCAGAATTTTGCGAACTTTCAGAATATATGTAACAGTTATGTGTTACGTATTTGAAAAAGCACTGAAAAATTGAAAAAGAAATTTTAATTGAGAAAAAAACCGGGTAAAATCATTTTTGAAAAACCGTTAATTTTCCTAAAAAAAGAGTCTTATGATGTTTTTATGTATACAAAACTACATCATGATAACTTAAAAACTCTAGGAGTTATAACGGTTTGAAAACGCTTTTTCTCTATCATGAAGTTAAATCTTTGTTCACTTCACATGCGATATCTCGAGAACGGTTCGACGTGGAAATACTCGATTCATACCATCAGATTCAGAAGGTTGCGCTCTTTCAGCATATATGTAACAGTTATGTGTTACGTTTTTGAAAAAGCACTGAAAAATTGAAAAAAAAAATTTATTTGAGTTAAAAACCGGATAAAAATCATTTTTGTAGAACCGTTAATTTTTATAAAAAAAGAGTTTTATAATGTTCTTATGTATACAAAATTACACCATGATAACTCGACAACTCTAAGAGTTATAACGGTTTGAAAGCGCTTTTTCTCTATCATAAAGTTAAATCTTTGTTCACTTCACATGCGATATCTCGAGAACGGTTCGACGTGGAGATACCCGATTCATACCATCAGATTCAGAAGATTGCGCTCTTTCAGAATATATGTAACAGTTATGTGTTACGTTTTTGAAAAAGCACTGAAAAATTGAAAAAGAAATTTTATTTGAGAAAAAAACCAGATAAAAATCATTTTTGTAAAACTGTTAATTTTTATATAAAAAGAGTTTTATAATGTTCTTATGTATACAAAATTACACCATGATAACTCGAAAACTCTAGAAGTTATAACGGTTTGAAAACGCTTTTTCTCTGTCATGAAGTTAAATCTTTGTTCACTTCACAAGCGATATCTCGAGAACGGTTCGACGTGGAGATACCCGATTCATACCATCAGATTCAGAAGATTGCGCTCTTTCAGAATATATGTAACAGTTATGTGTTACGTTTTTGAAAAAGCACTGAAAAATTGAAAAAGAAATTTTATTTGAGAAAAAAACCAGATAAAAATCATTTTTGTAAAACCGTTAATTTTTATATAAAAAGAGTTTTATAATGTTCTTATGTATACAAAATTACACCATGATAACTCAAAAACTCTAGGAGTTATAACGGTTTGAAAACGCTTTTTCTCTGTCATGAAGTTAAATCTTTGTTCACTTCACAAGCGATATCTCGAGAACGGTTCGACGTGGAGATACCCGATTCATACCATCAGATTCAGAAGTTTGCGTTCTTTCAGAATATATGTAACAGTTATGTGTAACGTATTTGACAAAGCACTGAAAAATTGAAAAAGAAATTTTATTTGAGAAAAAAACCAGATAAAAATCATTTTTGTAAAACCGTTACTTTTTATATAAAAAGAATTTTATAATGTTCTTATGTATACAAAATTACACCATGATAACTCGAAAACTCTAGGAGTTATAACGGTTTGAAAACGCTTTTTCTCTGTCATGAAGTTAAATCTTTGTTCACTTCACAAGCGATATCTCGAGAACGGTTCGATGTGGAGATACCCGATTCATACCATCAGATTCAGAAGGTTGCGTTCTTTCAGAATATATGTAACAGTTATGTGTAACGTATTTGAAAAAGCACTGAAAAATTGAAAAAGAAATTTTATTTGAGTTAAAAACCGGATAAAAATCATTTTTGTAGAACTGTTAATTTTTATAAAAAAATAGTTTTATAATGTTCTTATGTATACAAAATTACATCATGATAACTCGAAAACTCTAGGAGATGTAACGGTTTGAAAACGCTTTTTCTCTGTCATGAAGTTAAATCTTTGTTCACTTCACAAGCGATATCTCGAGAACGGTTCGACGTGGAGATACCCGATTCATACCATCAGATTCAGAAAGTTGCGCTCTTTCAGAATATATGTAACAGTTATGTGTAACGTATTTGAACAAGCACTGAAAAATTGAAAAAGAAATTTTATTTGAGTTAAAAACCGGATAAAAATCATTTTTGTAGAACCGTTAATTTTTATAAAAAAAGAGTTTTATAATGTTCTTATGTATACAAAATTACATCATGATAACTCGAAAACTCTAGGAGATGTAACGGTTTGAAAACGCTTTTTCTCTGTCATGAAGTTAAATCTTTGTTCACTTCACAAGCGATATCTCGAGAACGGTTCGACGTGGAGATACCCGATTCATACCATCAGATTCAGAAGTTTGCGTTCTTTCAGAATATATGTAACAGTTATGTGTAACGTATTTGAAAAAGCACTGAAAAATTGAAAAAGAAATTTTATTTGAGTTAAAAACCGGATAAAAATCATTTTTGTAGAACCGTTAATTTTTATAAAAAAAGAGTTTTATAATGTTCTTATGTATACAAAATTACATCATGATAACTCGAAAACTCTAGGAGATGTAACGGTTTGAAAACGCTTTTTCTCTGTCATGAAGTTAAATCTTTGTTCACTTCACAAGCGATATCTCGAGAACGGTTCGACGTGGAGATACCCGATTCATACCATCAGATTCAGAAGATTGCGCTCTTTCAGAATATATGTAACAGTTTTGTGTTACGTTTTTGAAAAAGCACTGAAAAATTGAAAAAGAAATTTTATTTGAGAAAAAAACCAGATAAAAATCATTTTTGTAAAACCGTTAATTTTTATATAAAAAGAGTTTTATAATGTTCTTATGTATACAAAATTACACCATGATAACTCGAAAACTCTAGGAGTTATAACGGTTTGTAAACGCTTTTTCTCTGTCATGAAGTTAAATCTTTGTTCACTTCACAAGCGATATCTCGAGAACGGTTTGACGTGGAGATACCCAAATCATACCATCAGATTCAGAAGGTTGCGTTCTTTCAGAATATATGTAACAGTTATGTGTTACGTTTTTGAAAAAGCACTGAAAAATTGAAAAAGAAATTTTATTTGAGAAAAAAACCAGATAAAAATCATTTTTTTTAAAACCGTTCATTTTTATATAAAAAGAGTTTTATAATGTTCTTATGTATACAAAATTACACCATGATAACTCGAAAACTCTAGGAGTTATAACGGTTTGAAAACGCTTTTTCTCTGTCATGAAGTTAAATCTTTGTTCACTTCACAAGGGATATCTCGAGAACGGTTCGACGTGGAGATACCCGATTCATACCATCAGATTCAGAAGTTTGCGTTCTTTCAGAATATATGTAACAGTTATGTGTAACGTATTTGACAAAGCACTGAAAAATTGAAAAAGAAATTTTATTTGAGAAAAAAACCAGATAAAAATCATTTTTGTAAAACCGTTAATTTTTATAAAAAAAGAGTTTTATAATGTTCTTATGTATACAAAATTACACCATGATAACTCGAAAACTCTAGGAGTTATAACGGTTTGAAAACGCTTTTTCTCTGTCATGAAGTTAAATCTTTGTTCACTTCACAAGGGATATCTCGAGAACGGTTCGACGTGGAGATACCCGATTCATACCATCAGATTCAGAAGATTGCGTTTTTTTCAGAATATATGTAACAGTTATGTCTTACGTATTTGAAAAAGCACTAAAAAATTGAAAAAGAAATTTTAATTGATGAAAAAATAGGGAAAAAACATTTATGAACATCGTGAATTTTTGTATAAAAAGAGTATTATGGTGTTTATATGTATACCACATTATATCATGATATCTTTAAAACTCTAGAAGATATGAATTTTTTAAAAAGACTTGGTTTATATAGCCCCTTGAATTCTAGAAGTGCGGTAATTTGCCATATACTGCAGTACTGCGAAATGCCGGACACTAAATTTGAAGGAGTAAAATTTTTATAAAAAACGTTATATCTCTAGAACGGTGTAACATAGAGGAACGCGATTCATACCATCAGATTCAGAATTTTGCGAACTTTCAGAATATATGTAACAGTTATGTGTTACGTATTTGAAAAAGCACTGAAAAATTGAAAAAGAAATTTTAATTGAGAAAAAAACCGGGTAAAATCATTTTTGAAAAACCGTTAATTTTCCTAAAAAAAGAGTCTTATGATGTTTTTATGTATACAAAACTACATCATGATAACTTAAAAACTCTAGGAGTTATAACGGTTTGAAAACGCTTTTTCTCTATCATGAAGTTAAATCTTTGTTCACTTCACATGCGATATCTCGAGAACGGTTCGACGTGGAAATACTCGATTCATACCATCAGATTCAGAAGGTTGCGCTCTTTCAGCATATATGTAACAGTTATGTGTTACGTTTTTGAAAAAGCACTGAAAAATTGAAAAAAAAAATTTATTTGAGTTAAAAACCGGATAAAAATCATTTTTGTAGAACCGTTAATTTTTATAAAAAAAGAGTTTTATAATGTTCTTATGTATACAAAATTACACCATGATAACTCGACAACTCTAAGAGTTATAACGGTTTGAAAGCGCTTTTTCTCTATCATAAAGTTAAATCTTTGTTCACTTCACATGCGATATCTCGAGAACGGTTCGACGTGGAGATACCCGATTCATACCATCAGATTCAGAAAGTTGCGCTCTTTCAGAATATATGTAACAGTTATGTGTAACGTTTTTGAAAAAGCACTGAAAAATTGAAAAAGAAATTTTATTTGAGAAAAAAACCAGATAAAAATCATTTTTGTAAAACCGTTAATTTTTATATAAAAAGAGTTTTATAATGTTCTTATGTATACAAAATTACACCATGATAACTCGAAAACTCTAGGAGTTATAACGGTTTGAAAACGCTTTTTCTCTGTCATGAAGTTAAATCTTTGTTCACTTCACAAGCGATATCTCGAGAACGGTTCGACGTGGAGATACCCGATTCATACCATCAGATTCAGAAGATTGCGCTCTTTCAGAATATATGTAACAGTTATGTGTTACGTTTTTGAAAAAGCACTGAAAAATTGAAAAAGAAATTTTATTTGAGAAAAAAACCAGATAAAAATCATTTTTGTAAAACCGTTAATTTTTATATAAAAAGAGTTTTATAATGTTCTTATGTATACAAAATTACACCATGATAACTCTAAAACTCTAGGAGTTATAACGGTTTGAAAACGCTTTTTCTCTGTCATGAAGTTAAATCTTTGTTCACTTCACAAGCGATATCTCGAGAACGGTTTGACGTGGAGTTACCCGATTCATACCATCAGATTCAGAAGTTTGCGTTCTTTCAGAATATATGTAACAGTTATGTGTTACGTTTTTGAAAAAGCACTGAAAAATTGAAAAAGAAATTTTATTTGAGAAAAAAACCAGATAAAAATCATTTTTGTAAAACCGTTACTTTTTATATAAAAAGAATTTTATAATGTTCTTATGTATACAAAATTACACCATGATAACTCGAAAACTCTAGGAGTTATAACGGTTTGAAAACGCTTTTTCTCTGTCATGAAGTTAAATCTTTGTTCACTTCACAAGCGATATCTCGAGAACGGTTCGATGTGGAGATACCCGATTCATACCATCAGATTCAGAAGGTTGCGTTCTTTCAGAATATATGTAACAGTTATGTGTAACGTATTTGAAAAAGCACTGAAAAATTGAAAAAGAAATTTTATTTGAGTTAAAAACCGGATAAAAATCATTTTTGTAGAACTGTTAATTTTTATAAAAAAATAGTTTTATAATGTTCTTATGTATACAAAATTACATCATGATAACTCGAAAACTCTAGGAGATGTAACGGTTTGAAAACGCTTTTTCTCTGTCATGAAGTTAAATCTTTGTTCACTTCACAAGCGATATCTCGAGAACGGTTCGACGTGGAGATACCCGATTCATACCATCAGATTCAGAAAGTTGCGCTCTTTCAGAATATATGTAACAGTTATGTGTAACGTATTTGACAAAGCACTGAAAAATTGAAAAAGAAATTTTATTTGAGGTAAAAACCGGATAAAAATCATTTTTGTAGAACCGTTAATTTTTATATAAAAAGAGTTTTATAATGTTCTTATGTATACAAAATTACACCATGATAACTTGAAAACTCTAGGAGTTATAACGGTTTGAAAACGCTTTTTCTCTGTCATGAAGTTAAATCTTTGTTCACTTCACAAGCGATATCTCGAGAACGGTTCGACGTGGAGATACCCGATTCATACCATCAGATTCAGAAGATTGCGCTCTTTCAGAATATATGTAACAGTTATGTGTTACGTTTTTGAAAAAGCACTGAAAAATTGAAAAAGAAATTTTATTTGAGAAAAAAACCAGATAAAAATCATTTTTGTAAAACTGTTAATTTTTATATAAAAAGAGTTTTATAATGTTCTTATGTATACAAAATTACACCATGATAACTCGAAAACTCTAGAAGTTATAACGGTTTGAAAACGCTTTTTCTCTGTCATGAAGTTAAATCTTTGTTCACTTCACAAGCGATATCTCGAGAACGGTTCGACGTGGAGATACCCGATTCATACCATCAGATTCAGAAGATTGCGCTCTTTCAGAATATATGTAACAGTTATGTGTTACGTTTTTGAAAAAGCACTGAAAAATTGAAAAAGAAATTTTATTTGAGAAAAAAACCAGATAAAAATCATTTTTGTAAAACCGTTAATTTTTATATAAAAAGAGTTTTATAATGTTCTTATGTATACAAAATTACACCATGATAACTCAAAAACTCTAGGAGTTATAACGGTTTGAAAACGCTTTTTCTCTGTCATGAAGTTAAATCTTTGTTCACTTCACAAGCGATATCTCGAGAACGGTTCGACGTGGAGATACCCGATTCATACCATCAGATTCAGAAGTTTGCGTTCTTTCAGAATATATGTAACAGTTATGTGTAACGTATTTGACAAAGCACTGAAAAATTGAAAAAGAAATTTTATTTGAGAAAAAAACCAGATAAAAATCATTTTTGTAAAACCGTTACTTTTTATATAAAAAGAATTTTATAATGTTCTTATGTATACAAAATTACACCATGATAACTCGAAAACTCTAGGAGTTATAACGGTTTGAAAACGCTTTTTCTCTGTCATGAAGTTAAATCTTTGTTCACTTCACAAGCGATATCTCGAGAACGGTTCGATGTGGAGATACCCGATTCATACCATCAGATTCAGAAGGTTGCGTTCTTTCAGAATATATGTAACAGTTATGTGTAACGTATTTGAAAAAGCACTGAAAAATTGAAAAAGAAATTTTATTTGAGTTAAAAACCGGATAAAAATCATTTTTGTAGAACTGTTAATTTTTATAAAAAAATAGTTTTATAATGTTCTTATGTATACAAAATTACATCATGATAACTCGAAAACTCTAGGAGATGTAACGGTTTGAAAACGCTTTTTCTCTGTCATGAAGTTAAATCTTTGTTCACTTCACAAGCGATATCTCGAGAACGGTTCGACGTGGAGATACCCGATTCATACCATCAGATTCAGAAAGTTGCGCTCTTTCAGAATATATGTAACAGTTATGTGTAACGTATTTGACAAAGCACTGAAAAATTGAAAAAGAAATTTTATTTGAGAAAAAAACCAGATAAAAATCATTTTTGTAAAACCGTTAATTTTTATAAAAAAAGAGTTTTATAATGTTCTTATGTATACAAAATTACACCATGATAACTCGAAAACTCTAGGAGTTATAACGGTTTGAAAACGCTTTTTCTCTGTCATGAAGTTAAATCTTTGTTCACTTCACAAGGGATATCTCGAGAACGGTTCGACGTGGAGATACCCGATTCATACCATCAGATTCAGAAGATTGCGTTTTTTTCAGAATATATGTAACAGTTATGTCTTACGTATTTGAAAAAGCACTAAAAAATTGAAAAAGAAATTTTAATTGATGAAAAAATAGGGAAAAAACATTTATGAACATCGTGAATTTTTGTATAAAAAGAGTATTATGGTGTTTATATGTATACCACATTATATCATGATATCTTTAAAACTCTAGAAGATATGAATTTTTTAAAAAGACTTGGTTTATATAGCCCCTTGAATTCTAGAAGTGCGGTAATTTGCCATATACTGCAGTACTGCGAAATGCCGGACACTAAATTTGAAGGAGTAAAATTTTTATAAAAAACGTTATATCTCTAGAACGGTGTAACATAGAGGAACGCGATTCATACCATCAGATTCAGAATTTTGCGAACTTTCAGAATATATGTAACAGTTATGTGTTACGTATTTGAAAAAGCACTGAAAAATTGAAAAAGAAATTTTAATTGAGAAAAAAACCGGGTAAAATCATTTTTGAAAAACCGTTAATTTTCCTAAAAAAAGAGTCTTATGATGTTTTTATGTATACAAAACTACATCATGATAACTTAAAAACTCTAGGAGTTATAACGGTTTGAAAACGCTTTTTCTCTATCATGAAGTTAAATCTTTGTTCACTTCACATGCGATATCTCGAGAACGGTTCGACGTGGAAATACTCGATTCATACCATCAGATTCAGAAGGTTGCGCTCTTTCAGCATATATGTAACAGTTATGTGTTACGTTTTTGAAAAAGCACTGAAAAATTGAAAAAAAAAATTTATTTGAGTTAAAAACCGGATAAAAATCATTTTTGTAGAACCGTTAATTTTTATAAAAAAAGAGTTTTATAATGTTCTTATGTATACAAAATTACACCATGATAACTCGACAACTCTAAGAGTTATAACGGTTTGAAAGCGCTTTTTCTCTATCATAAAGTTAAATCTTTGTTCACTTCACATGCGATATCTCGAGAACGGTTCGACGTGGAGATACCCGATTCATACCATCAGATTCAGAAAGTTGCGCTCTTTCAGAATATATGTAACAGTTATGTGTAACGTTTTTGAAAAAGCACTGAAAAATTGAAAAAGAAATTTTATTTGAGAAAAAAACCAGATAAAAATCATTTTTGTAAAACCGTTAATTTTTATATAAAAAGAGTTTTATAATGTTCTTATGTATACAAAATTACACCATGATAACTCGAAAACTCTAGGAGTTATAACGGTTTGAAAACGCTTTTTCTCTGTCATGAAGTTAAATCTTTGTTCACTTCACAAGCGATATCTCGAGAACGGTTCGACGTGGAGATACCCGATTCATACCATCAGATTCAGAAGATTGCGCTCTTTCAGAATATATGTAACAGTTATGTGTTACGTTTTTGAAAAAGCACTGAAAAATTGAAAAAGAAATTTTATTTGAGAAAAAAACCAGATAAAAATCATTTTTGTAAAACCGTTAATTTTTATATAAAAAGAGTTTTATAATGTTCTTATGTATACAAAATTACACCATGATAACTCTAAAACTCTAGGAGTTATAACGGTTTGAAAACGCTTTTTCTCTGTCATGAAGTTAAATCTTTGTTCACTTCACAAGCGATATCTCGAGAACGGTTTGACGTGGAGTTACCCGATTCATACCATCAGATTCAGAAGTTTGCGTTCTTTCAGAATATATGTAACAGTTATGTGTTACGTTTTTGAAAAAGCACTGAAAAATTGAAAAAGAAATTTTATTTGAGAAAAAAACCAGATAAAAATCATTTTTGTAAAACCGTTACTTTTTATATAAAAAGAATTTTATAATGTTCTTATGTATACAAAATTACACCATGATAACTCGAAAACTCTAGGAGTTATAACGGTTTGAAAACGCTTTTTCTCTGTCATGAAGTTAAATCTTTGTTCACTTCACAAGCGATATCTCGAGAACGGTTCGATGTGGAGATACCCGATTCATACCATCAGATTCAGAAGGTTGCGTTCTTTCAGAATATATGTAACAGTTATGTGTAACGTATTTGAAAAAGCACTGAAAAATTGAAAAAGAAATTTTATTTGAGTTAAAAACCGGATAAAAATCATTTTTGTAGAACTGTTAATTTTTATAAAAAAATAGTTTTATAATGTTCTTATGTATACAAAATTACATCATGATAACTCGAAAACTCTAGGAGATGTAACGGTTTGAAAACGCTTTTTCTCTGTCATGAAGTTAAATCTTTGTTCACTTCACAAGCGATATCTCGAGAACGGTTCGACGTGGAGATACCCGATTCATACCATCAGATTCAGAAAGTTGCGCTCTTTCAGAATATATGTAACAGTTATGTGTAACGTATTTGACAAAGCACTGAAAAATTGAAAAAGAAATTTTATTTGAGGTAAAAACCGGATAAAAATCATTTTTGTAGAACCGTTAATTTTTATATAAAAAGAGTTTTATAATGTTCTTATGTATACAAAATTACACCATGATAACTTGAAAACTCTAGGAGTTATAACGGTTTGAAAACGCTTTTTCTCTGTCATGAAGTTAAATCTTTGTTCACTTCACAAGCGATATCTCGAGAACGGTTCGACGTGGAGATACCCGATTCATACCATCAGATTCAGAAGATTGCGCTCTTTCAGAATATATGTAACAGTTATGTGTTACGTTTTTGAAAAAGCACTGAAAAATTGAAAAAGAAATTTTATTTGAGAAAAAAACCAGATAAAAATCATTTTTGTAAAACTGTTAATTTTTATATAAAAAGAGTTTTATAATGTTCTTATGTATACAAAATTACACCATGATAACTCGAAAACTCTAGAAGTTATAACGGTTTGAAAACGCTTTTTCTCTGTCATGAAGTTAAATCTTTGTTCACTTCACAAGCGATATCTCGAGAACGGTTCGACGTGGAGATACCCGATTCATACCATCAGATTCAGAAGTTTGCGTTCTTTCAGAATATATGTAACAGTTATGTGTAACGTATTTGACAAAGCACTGAAAAATTGAAAAAGAAATTTTATTTGAGAAAAAAACCAGATAAAAATCATTTTTGTAAAACCGTTACTTTTTATATAAAAAGAATTTTATAATGTTCTTATGTATACAAAATTACACCATGATAACTCGAAAACTCTAGGAGTTATAACGGTTTGAAAACGCTTTTTCTCTGTCATGAAGTTAAATCTTTGTTCACTTCACAAGCGATATCTCGAGAACGGTTCGATGTGGAGATACCCGATTCATACCATCAGATTCAGAAGGTTGCGTTCTTTCAGAATATATGTAACAGTTATGTGTAACGTATTTGAAAAAGCACTGAAAAATTGAAAAAGAAATTTTATTTGAGAAAAAAACCAGATAAAAATCATTTTTGTAAAACCGTTAATTTTTATAAAAAAAGAGTTTTATAATGTTCTTATGTATACAAAATTACACCATGATAACTCGAAAACTCTAGGAGTTATAACGGTTTGAAAACGCTTTTTCTCTGTCATGAAGTTAAATCTTTGTTCACTTCACAAGGGATATCTCGAGAACGGTTCGACGTGGAGATACCCGATTCATACCATCAGATTCAGAAGATTGCGTTTTTTTCAGAATATATGTAACAGTTATGTCTTACGTATTTGAAAAAGCACTAAAAAATTGAAAAAGAAATTTTAATTGATGAAAAAATAGGGAAAAAACATTTATGAACATCGTGAATTTTTGTATAAAAAGAGTATTATGGTGTTTATATGTATACCACATTATATCATGATATCTTTAAAACTCTAGAAGATATGAATTTTTTAAAAAGACTTGGTTTATATAGCCCCTTGAATTCTAGAAGTGCGGTAATTTGCCATATACTGCAGTACTGCGAAATGCCGGACACTAAATTTGAAGGAGTAAAATTTTTATAAAAAACGTTATATCTCTAGAACGGTGTAACATAGAGGAACGCGATTCATACCATCAGATTCAGAATTTTGCGAACTTTCAGAATATATGTAACAGTTATGTGTTACGTATTTGAAAAAGCACTGAAAAATTGAAAAAGAAATTTTAATTGAGAAAAAAACCGGGTAAAATCATTTTTGAAAAACCGTTAATTTTCCTAAAAAAAGAGTCTTATGATGTTTTTATGTATACAAAACTACATCATGATAACTTAAAAACTCTAGGAGTTATAACGGTTTGAAAACGCTTTTTCTCTATCATGAAGTTAAATCTTTGTTCACTTCACATGCGATATCTCGAGAACGGTTCGACGTGGAAATACTCGATTCATACCATCAGATTCAGAAGGTTGCGCTCTTTCAGCATATATGTAACAGTTATGTGTTACGTTTTTGAAAAAGCACTGAAAAATTGAAAAAAAAAATTTATTTGAGTTAAAAACCGGATAAAAATCATTTTTGTAGAACCGTTAATTTTTATAAAAAAAGAGTTTTATAATGTTCTTATGTATACAAAATTACACCATGATAACTCGACAACTCTAAGAGTTATAACGGTTTGAAAGCGCTTTTTCTCTATCATAAAGTTAAATCTTTGTTCACTTCACATGCGATATCTCGAGAACGGTTCGACGTGGAGATACCCGATTCATACCATCAGATTCAGAAAGTTGCGCTCTTTCAGAATATATGTAACAGTTATGTGTAACGTTTTTGAAAAAGCACTGAAAAATTGAAAAAGAAATTTTATTTGAGAAAAAAACCAGATAAAAATCATTTTTGTAAAACCGTTAATTTTTATATAAAAAGAGTTTTATAATGTTCTTATGTATACAAAATTACACCATGATAACTCGAAAACTCTAGGAGTTATAACGGTTTGAAAACGCTTTTTCTCTGTCATGAAGTTAAATCTTTGTTCACTTCACAAGCGATATCTCGAGAACGGTTCGACGTGGAGATACCCGATTCATACCATCAGATTCAGAAGATTGCGCTCTTTCAGAATATATGTAACAGTTATGTGTTACGTTTTTGAAAAAGCACTGAAAAATTGAAAAAGAAATTTTATTTGAGAAAAAAACCAGATAAAAATCATTTTTGTAAAACCGTTAATTTTTATATAAAAAGAGTTTTATAATGTTCTTATGTATACAAAATTACACCATGATAACTCTAAAACTCTAGGAGTTATAACGGTTTGAAAACGCTTTTTCTCTGTCATGAAGTTAAATCTTTGTTCACTTCACAAGCGATATCTCGAGAACGGTTTGACGTGGAGTTACCCGATTCATACCATCAGATTCAGAAGTTTGCGTTCTTTCAGAATATATGTAACAGTTATGTGTTACGTTTTTGAAAAAGCACTGAAAAATTGAAAAAGAAATTTTATTTGAGAAAAAAACCAGATAAAAATCATTTTTGTAAAACCGTTACTTTTTATATAAAAAGAATTTTATAATGTTCTTATGTATACAAAATTACACCATGATAACTCGAAAACTCTAGGAGTTATAACGGTTTGAAAACGCTTTTTCTCTGTCATGAAGTTAAATCTTTGTTCACTTCACAAGCGATATCTCGAGAACGGTTCGATGTGGAGATACCCGATTCATACCATCAGATTCAGAAGGTTGCGTTCTTTCAGAATATATGTAACAGTTATGTGTAACGTATTTGAAAAAGCACTGAAAAATTGAAAAAGAAATTTTATTTGAGTTAAAAACCGGATAAAAATCATTTTTGTAGAACTGTTAATTTTTATAAAAAAATAGTTTTATAATGTTCTTATGTATACAAAATTACATCATGATAACTCGAAAACTCTAGGAGATGTAACGGTTTGAAAACGCTTTTTCTCTGTCATGAAGTTAAATCTTTGTTCACTTCACAAGCGATATCTCGAGAACGGTTCGACGTGGAGATACCCGATTCATACCATCAGATTCAGAAAGTTGCGCTCTTTCAGAATATATGTAACAGTTATGTGTAACGTATTTGACAAAGCACTGAAAAATTGAAAAAGAAATTTTATTTGAGGTAAAAACCGGATAAAAATCATTTTTGTAGAACCGTTAATTTTTATATAAAAAGAGTTTTATAATGTTCTTATGTATACAAAATTACACCATGATAACTTGAAAACTCTAGGAGTTATAACGGTTTGAAAACGCTTTTTCTCTGTCATGAAGTTAAATCTTTGTTCACTTCACAAGCGATATCTCGAGAACGGTTCGACGTGGAGATACCCGATTCATACCATCAGATTCAGAAGATTGCGCTCTTTCAGAATATATGTAACAGTTATGTGTTACGTTTTTGAAAAAGCACTGAAAAATTGAAAAAGAAATTTTATTTGAGAAAAAAACCAGATAAAAATCATTTTTGTAAAACTGTTAATTTTTATATAAAAAGAGTTTTATAATGTTCTTATGTATACAAAATTACACCATGATAACTCGAAAACTCTAGAAGTTATAACGGTTTGAAAACGCTTTTTCTCTGTCATGAAGTTAAATCTTTGTTCACTTCACAAGCGATATCTCGAGAACGGTTCGACGTGGAGATACCCGATTCATACCATCAGATTCAGAAGATTGCGCTCTTTCAGAATATATGTAACAGTTATGTGTTACGTTTTTGAAAAAGCACTGAAAAATTGAAAAAGAAATTTTATTTGAGAAAAAAACCAGATAAAAATCATTTTTGTAAAACCGTTAATTTTTATATAAAAAGAGTTTTATAATGTTCTTATGTATACAAAATTACACCATGATAACTCAAAAACTCTAGGAGTTATAACGGTTTGAAAACGCTTTTTCTCTGTCATGAAGTTAAATCTTTGTTCACTTCACAAGCGATATCTCGAGAACGGTTCGACGTGGAGATACCCGATTCATACCATCAGATTCAGAAGTTTGCGTTCTTTCAGAATATATGTAACAGTTATGTGTAACGTATTTGACAAAGCACTGAAAAATTGAAAAAGAAATTTTATTTGAGAAAAAAACCAGATAAAAATCATTTTTGTAAAACCGTTACTTTTTATATAAAAAGAATTTTATAATGTTCTTATGTATACAAAATTACACCATGATAACTCGAAAACTCTAGGAGTTATAACGGTTTGAAAACGCTTTTTCTCTGTCATGAAGTTAAATCTTTGTTCACTTCACAAGCGATATCTCGAGAACGGTTCGATGTGGAGATACCCGATTCATACCATCAGATTCAGAAGGTTGCGTTCTTTCAGAATATATGTAACAGTTATGTGTAACGTATTTGAAAAAGCACTGAAAAATTGAAAAAGAAATTTTATTTGAGTTAAAAACCGGATAAAAATCATTTTTGTAGAACTGTTAATTTTTATAAAAAAATAGTTTTATAATGTTCTTATGTATACAAAATTACATCATGATAACTCGAAAACTCTAGGAGATGTAACGGTTTGAAAACGCTTTTTCTCTGTCATGAAGTTAAATCTTTGTTCACTTCACAAGCGATATCTCGAGAACGGTTCGACGTGGAGATACCCGATTCATACCATCAGATTCAGAAAGTTGCGCTCTTTCAGAATATATGTAACAGTTATGTGTAACGTATTTGAACAAGCACTGAAAAATTGAAAAAGAAATTTTATTTGAGTTAAAAACCGGATAAAAATCATTTTTGTAGAACCGTTAATTTTTATAAAAAAAGAGTTTTATAATGTTCTTATGTATACAAAATTACATCATGATAACTCGAAAACTCTAGGAGATGTAACGGTTTGAAAACGCTTTTTCTCTGTCATGAAGTTAAATCTTTGTTCACTTCACAAGCGATATCTCGAGAACGGTTCGACGTGGAGATACCCGATTCATACCATCAGATTCAGAAGTTTGCGTTCTTTCAGAATATATGTAACAGTTATGTGTAACGTATTTGAAAAAGCACTGAAAAATTGAAAAAGAAATTTTATTTGAGTTAAAAACCGGATAAAAATCATTTTTGTAGAACCGTTAATTTTTATAAAAAAAGAGTTTTATAATGTTCTTATGTATACAAAATTACATCATGATAACTCGAAAACTCTAGGAGATGTAACGGTTTGAAAACGCTTTTTCTCTGTCATGAAGTTAAATCTTTGTTCACTTCACAAGCGATATCTCGAGAACGGTTCGACGTGGAGATACCCGATTCATACCATCAGATTCAGAAGATTGCGCTCTTTCAGAATATATGTAACAGTTTTGTGTTACGTTTTTGAAAAAGCACTGAAAAATTGAAAAAGAAATTTTATTTGAGAAAAAAACCAGATAAAAATCATTTTTGTAAAACCGTTAATTTTTATATAAAAAGAGTTTTATAATGTTCTTATGTATACAAAATTACACCATGATAACTCGAAAACTCTAGGAGTTATAACGGTTTGTAAACGCTTTTTCTCTGTCATGAAGTTAAATCTTTGTTCACTTCACAAGCGATATCTCGAGAACGGTTTGACGTGGAGATACCCAAATCATACCATCAGATTCAGAAGGTTGCGTTCTTTCAGAATATATGTAACAGTTATGTGTTACGTTTTTGAAAAAGCACTGAAAAATTGAAAAAGAAATTTTATTTGAGAAAAAAACCAGATAAAAATCATTTTTTTTTAAAACCGTTCATTTTTATATAAAAAGGGTTTTATAATGTTCTTATGTATACAAAATTACACCATGATAACTCGAAAACTCTAGGAGTTATAACGGTTTGAAAACGCTTTTTCTCTGTCATGAAGTTAAATCTTTGTTCACTTCACAAGGGATATCTCGAGAACGGTTCGACGTGGAGATACCCGATTCATACCATCAGATTCAGAAGTTTGCGTTCTTTCAGAATATATGTAACAGTTATGTGTAACGTATTTGACAAAGCACTGAAAAATTGAAAAAGAAATTTTATTTGAGAAAAAAACCAGATAAAAATCATTTTTGTAAAACCGTTAATTTTTATAAAAAAAGAGTTTTATAATGTTCTTATGTATACAAAATTACACCATGATAACTCGAAAACTCTAGGAGTTATAACGGTTTGAAAACGCTTTTTCTCTGTCATGAAGTTAAATCTTTGTTCACTTCACAAGGGATATCTCGAGAACGGTTCGACGTGGAGATACCCGATTCATACCATCAGATTCAGAAGATTGCGTTTTTTTCAGAATATATGTAACAGTTATGTCTTACGTATTTGAAAAAGCACTAAAAAATTGAAAAAGAAATTTTAATTGATGAAAAAATAGGGAAAAAACATTTATGAACATCGTGAATTTTTGTATAAAAAGAGTATTATGGTGTTTATATGTATACCACATTATATCATGATATCTTTAAAACTCTAGAAGATATGAATTTTTTAAAAAGACTTGGTTTATATAGCCCCTTGAATTCTAGAAGTGCGGTAATTTGCCATATACTGCAGTACTGCGAAATGCCGGACACTAAATTTGAAGGAGTAAAATTTTTATAAAAAACGTTATATCTCTAGAACGGTGTAACATAGAGGAACGCGATTCATACCATCAGATTCAGAATTTTGCGAACTTTCAGAATATATGTAACAGTTATGTGTTACGTATTTGAAAAAGCACTGAAAAATTGAAAAAGAAATTTTAATTGAGAAAAAAACCGGGTAAAATCATTTTTGAAAAACCGTTAATTTTCCTAAAAAAAGAGTCTTATGATGTTTTTATGTATACAAAACTACATCATGATAACTTAAAAACTCTAGGAGTTATAACGGTTTGAAAACGCTTTTTCTCTATCATGAAGTTAAATCTTTGTTCACTTCACATGCGATATCTCGAGAACGGTTCGACGTGGAAATACTCGATTCATACCATCAGATTCAGAAGGTTGCGCTCTTTCAGCATATATGTAACAGTTATGTGTTACGTTTTTGAAAAAGCACTGAAAAATTGAAAAAAAAAATTTATTTGAGTTAAAAACCGGATAAAAATCATTTTTGTAGAACCGTTAATTTTTATAAAAAAAGAGTTTTATAATGTTCTTATGTATACAAAATTACACCATGATAACTCGACAACTCTAAGAGTTATAACGGTTTGAAAGCGCTTTTTCTCTATCATGAAGTTAAATCTTTGTTCACTTCACATGCGATATCTCGAGAACGGTTCGACGTGGAGATACCCGATTCATACCATCAGATTCAGAAAGTTGCGCTCTTTCAGAATATATGTAACAGTTATGTGTAACGTATTTGAAAAAGCACTGAAAAATTGAAAAAGAAATTTTATTTGAGTTAAAAACCGGATAAAAATCATTTTTGTAGATCCGTTAATTTTTATAAAAAAAGAGTTTTATAATGTTCTTATGTATACAAAATTACATCATGATAACTCGAAAACTCTAGGAGTTATAACGGTTTGAAAACGCTTTTTCTCTGTCATGAAGTTAAATCTTTGTTCACTTCACAAGCGATATCTCGAGAACGGTTTGACGTGGAGTTATTCGATTCATACCATCAGATTCAGAAGTTTGCGTTCTTTCAGAATATATGTAACAGTTATGTGTTACGTTTTTGAAAAAGCACTGAAAAATTGAAAAAGAAATTTTATTTGAGAAAAAAACCAGATAAAAATCATTTTTGTAAAACCGTTACTTTTTATATAAAAAGAATTTTATAATGTTCTTATGTATACAAAATTACACCATGATAACTCGAAAACTCTAGGAGTTATAACGGTTTGAAAACGCTTTTTCTCTGTCATGAAGTTAAATCTTTGTTCACTTCACAAGCGATATCTCGAGAACGGTTCGATGTGGAGATACCCGATTCATACCATCAGATTCAGAAGGTTGCGTTCTTTCAGAATATATGTAACAGTTATGTGTAACGTATTTGAAAAAGCACTGAAAAATTGAAAAAGAAATTTTATTTGAGTTAAAAACCGGATAAAAATCATTTTTGTAGAACTGTTAATTTTTATAAAAAAATAGTTTTATAATGTTCTTATGTATACAAAATTACATCATGATAACTCGAAAACTCTAGGAGATGTAACGGTTTGAAAACGCTTTTTCTCTGTCATGAAGTTAAATCTTTGTTCACTTCACAAGCGATATCTCGAGAACGGTTCGACGTGGAGATACCCGATTCATACCATCAGATTCAGAAGTTTGCGTTCTTTCAGAATATATGTAACAGTTATGTGTAACGTATTTGAAAAAGCACTGAAAAATTGAAAAAGAAATTTTATTTGAGTTAAAAACCGGATAAAAATCATTTTTGTAGAACCGTTAATTTTTATAAAAAAAGAGTTTTATAATGTTCTTATGTATACAAAATTACATCATGATAACTCGAAAACTCTAGGAGATGTAACGGTTTGAAAACGCTTTTTCTCTGTCATGAAGTTAAATCTTTGTTCACTTCACAAGCGATATCTCGAGAACGGTTCGACGTGGAGATACCCGATTCATACCATCAGATTCAGAAGATTGCGCTCTTTCAGAATATATGTAACAGTTTTGTGTTACGTTTTTGAAAAAGAACTGAAAAATTGAAAAAGAAATTTTATTTGAGAAAAAAACCAGATAAAAATCATTTTTGTAAAACCGTTAATTTTTATATAAAAAGAGTTTTATAATGTTCTTATGTATACAAAATTACACCATGATAACTCGAAAACTCTAGGAGTTATAACGGTTTGTAAACGCTTTTTCTCTGTCATGAAGTTAAATCTTTGTTCACTTCACAAGCGATATCTCGAGAACGGTTTGACGTGGAGATACCCAAATTATACCATCAGATTCAGAAGGTTGCGTTCTTTCAGAATATATTTAACAGTTGTGTTACGTTTTTGAAAAAGCACTGAAAAATTGAAAAAGAAATTTTATTTGAGAAAAAAACCAGATAAAAATCATTTTTTTTAAAACCGTTAATTTTTATATAAAAAGAGTTTTATAATGTTCTTATGTATACAAAATTACACCATGATAACTCGAAAACTCTAGGAGTTATAACGGTTTGAAAACGCTTTTTCTCTGTCATGAAGTTAAATCTTTGTTCACTTCACAAGCGATATCTCGAGAACGGTTCGACGTGGAGATACCCGATTCATACCATCAGATTCAGAAGTTTGCGTTCTTTCAGAATATATGTAACAGTTATGTGTAACGTATTTGACAAAGCACTGAAAAATTGAAAAAGAAATTTTATTTGAGGTAAAAACCGGATAAAAATCATTTTTGTAGAACCGTTAATTTTTATAAAAAAAGAGTTTTATAATGTTCTTATGTATACAAAATTACATCATGATAACTCGAAAACTCTAGGAGATGTAACGGTTTGAAAACGCTTTTTCTCTGTCATGAAGTTAAATCTTTGTTCACTTCACAAGCGATATCTCGAGAACGGTTCGACGTGGAGATACCCGATTCATACCATCAGATTCAGAAGATTGCGCTCTTTCAGAATATATGTAACAGTTATGTGTTACGTTTTTGAAAAAGCACTGAAAAATTGAAAAAGAAATTTTATTTGAGAAAAAAACCAGATAAAAATCATTTTTGTAAAACCGTTAATTTTTATAAAAAAAGAGTTTTATAATGTTCTTATGTATACAAAATTACACCATGATAACTCGAAAACTCTAGGAGTTATAACGGTTTGAAAACGCTTTTTCTCTGTCATGAAGTTAAATCTTTGTTCACTTCACAAGGGATATCTCGAGAACGGTTCGACGTGGAGATACCCGATTCATACCATCAGATTCAGAAGATTGCGTTCTTTCAGAATATATGTAACAGTTATGTCTTACGTATTTGAAAAAGCACTAAAAAATTGAAAAAGATATTTTAATTGATGAAAAAATAGGGAAAAAACATTTATGAACATCGTGAATTTTTGTATAAAAAGAGTTTTATGGTGTTTATATGTATACCACATTATATCATGATATCTTTAAAACTCTAGAAGATATGAATTTTTTAAAAAGACTTGGTTTATATAGCCCCTTGAATTCTAGAAGTGCGGTAATTTGCCATATACTGCAGTACTGCGAAATGCCGGACACTAAATTTGAAGGAGTAAAATTTTTATAAAAAACGTTATATCTCTAGAACGGTGTAACATAGAGGAACGCGATTCATACCATCAGATTCAGAATTTTGCGATCTTTCAGAATATATGTAACAGTTATGTGTTACGTATTTGAAAAAGCACTGAAAAATTGAAAAAGAAATTTTAATTGAGAAAAAAACCGGGTAAAATCATTTTTGAAAAACCGTTAATTTTCCTAAAAAAAGAGTCTTATGATGTTTTTATGTATACAAAACTACATCATGATAACTTAAAAACTCTAGGAGTTATAACGGTTTGAAAACGCTTTTTCTCTATCATGAAGTTAAATCTTTGTTCACTTCACATGCGATATCTCGAGAACGGTTCGACGTGGAGATACTCGATTCATACCATCAGATTCAGAAGGTTGCGCTCTTTCAGCATATATGTAACAGTTATGTGTTACGTTTTTGAAAAAGCACTGAAAAATTGAAAAAAAAGTTTTATTTGAGTTAAAAACCGGATAAAAATCATTTTTGTAGAACCGTTAATTTTTATAAAAAAAGAGTTTTATAATGTTCTTATGTATACAAAATTACACCATGATAACTCGACAACTCTAAGAGTTATAACGGTTTGAAAGCGCTTTTTCTCTATCATGAAGTTAAATCTTTGTTCACTTCACATGCGATATCTCGAGAACGGTTCGACGTGGAGATACCCGATTCATACCATCAGATTCAAAAAGTTGCGCTCTTTCAGAATATATGTAACAGTTATGTGTAACGTATTTGAAAAAGCACTGAAAAATTGAAAAAGAAATTTTATTTGAGTTAAAAACCGGATAAAAATCATTTTTGTAGAACCGTTAATTTTTATAAAAAAAGAGTTTTATAATGTTCTTATGTATACAAAATTACATCATGATAACTCGAAAACTCTAGGAGATGTAACGGTTTGAAAACGCTTTTTCTCTGTCATGAAGTTAAATCTTTGTTCACTTCACAAGCGATATCTCGAGAACGGTTCGACGTGGAGATACCCGATTCATACCATCAGATTCAGAAGATTGCGCTCTTTCAGAATATATGTAACAGTTTTGTGTTACGTTTTTGAAAAAGAACTGAAAAATTGAAAAAGAAATTTTATTTGAGAAAAAAACCAGATAAAAATCATTTTTGTAAAACCGTTAATTTTTATATAAAAAGAGTTTTATAATGTTCTTATGTATACAAAATTACACCATGATAACTCGAAAACTCTAGGAGTTATAACGGTTTGTAAACGCTTTTTCTCTGTCATGAAGTTAAATCTTTGTTCACTTCACAAGCGATATCTCGAGAACGGTTTGACGTGGAGATACCCAAATTATACCATCAGATTCAGAAGGTTGCGTTCTTTCAGAATATATTTAACAGTTGTGTTACGTTTTTGAAAAAGCACTGAAAAATTGAAAAAGAAATTTTATTTGAGAAAAAAACCAGATAAAAATCATTTTTTTTAAAACCGTTAATTTTTATATAAAAAGAGTTTTATAATGTTCTTATGTATACAAAATTACACCATGATAACTCGAAAACTCTAGGAGTTATAACGGTTTGAAAACGCTTTTTCTCTGTCATGAAGTTAAATCTTTGTTCACTTCACAAGCGATATCTCGAGAACGGTTCGACGTGGAGATACCCGATTCATACCATCAGATTCAGAAGTTTGCGTTCTTTCAGAATATATGTAACAGTTATGTGTAACGTATTTGACAAAGCACTGAAAAATTGAAAAAGAAATTTTATTTGAGGTAAAAACCGGATAAAAATCATTTTTGTAGAACCGTTAATTTTTATAAAAAAAGAGTTTTATAATGTTCTTATGTATACAAAATTACATCATGATAACTCGAAAACTCTAGGAGATGTAACGGTTTGAAAACGCTTTTTCTCTGTCATGAAGTTAAATCTTTGTTCACTTCACAAGCGATATCTCGAGAACGGTTCGACGTGGAGATACCCGATTCATACCATCAGATTCAGAAGATTGCGCTCTTTCAGAATATATGTAACAGTTATGTGTTACGTTTTTGAAAAAGCACTGAAAAATTGAAAAAGAAATTTTATTTGAGAAAAAAACCAGATAAAAATCATTTTTGTAAAACCGTTAATTTTTATAAAAAAAGAGTTTTATAATGTTCTTATGTATACAAAATTACACCATGATAACTCGAAAACTCTAGGAGTTATAACGGTTTGAAAACGCTTTTTCTCTGTCATGAAGTTAAATCTTTGTTCACTTCACAAGGGATATCTCGAGAACGGTTCGACGTGGAGATACCCGATTCATACCATCAGATTCAGAAGATTGCGTTCTTTCAGAATATATGTAACAGTTATGTCTTACGTATTTGAAAAAGCACTAAAAAATTGAAAAAGATATTTTAATTGATGAAAAAATAGGGAAAAAACATTTATGAACATCGTGAATTTTTGTATAAAAAGAGTTTTATGGTGTTTATATGTATACCACATTATATCATGATATCTTTAAAACTCTAGAAGATATGAATTTTTTAAAAAGACTTGGTTTATATAGCCCCTTGAATTCTAGAAGTGCGGTAATTTGCCATATACTGCAGTACTGCGAAATGCCGGACACTAAATTTGAAGGAGTAAAATTTTTATAAAAAACGTTATATCTCTAGAACGGTGTAACATAGAGGAACGCGATTCATACCATCAGATTCAGAATTTTGCGAACTTTCAGAATATATGTAACAGTTATGTGTTACGTATTTGAAAAAGCACTGAAAAATTGAAAAAGAAATTTTAATTGAGAAAAAAACCGGGTAAAATCATTTTTGAAAAACCGTTAATTTTCCTAAAAAAAGAGTCTTATGATGTTTTTATGTATACAAAACTACATCATGATAACTTAAAAACTCTAGGAGTTATAACGGTTTGAAAACGCTTTTTCTCTATCATGAAGTTAAATCTTTGTTCACTTCACATGCGATATCTCAAGAACGGTTCGACGTGGAGATACTCGATTCATACCATCAGATTCAGAAGGTTGCGCTCTTTCAGCATATATGTAACAGTTATGTGTTACGTTTTTGAAAAAGCACTGAAAAATTGAAAAAAAAGTTTTATTTGAGTTAAAAACCGGATAAAAATCATTTTTGTAGAACCGTTAATTTTTATAAAAAAAGAGTTTTATAATGTTCTTATGTATACAAAATTACACCATGATAACTCGACAACTCTAAGAGTTATAACGGTTTGAAAGCGCTTTTTCTCTATCATGAAGTTAAATCTTTGTTCACTTCACATGCGATATCTCGAGAACGGTTCGACGTGGAGATACCCGATTCATACCATCAGATTCAAAAAGTTGCGCTCTTTCAGAATATATGTAACAGTTATGTGTAACGTATTTGAAAAAGCACTGAAAAATTGAAAAAGAAATTTTATTTGAGTTAAAAACCGGATAAAAATCATTTTTGTAGATCCGTTAATTTTTATAAAAAAAGAGTTTTATAATGTTCTTATGTATACAAAATTACACCATGATAACTCGAAAACTCTAGGAGTTATAACGGTTTGTAAACGCTTTTTCTCTGTCATGAAGTTAAATCTTTGTTCACTTCACAAGCGATATCTCGAGAACGGTTTGACGTGGAGATACCCAAATTATACCATCAGATTCAGAAGGTTGCGTTCTTTCAGAATATATTTAACAGTTGTGTTACGTTTTTGAAAAAGCACTGAAAAATTGAAAAAGAAATTTTATTTGAGAAAAAAACCAGATAAAAATCATTTTTTTTAAAACCGTTAATTTTTATATAAAAAGAGTTTTATAATGTTCTTATGTATACAAAATTACACCATGATAACTCGAAAACTCTAGGAGTTATAACGGTTTGAAAACGCTTTTTCTCTGTCATGAAGTTAAATCTTTGTTCACTTCACAAGCGATATCTCGAGAACGGTTCGACGTGGAGATACCCGATTCATACCATCAGATTCAGAAGTTTGCGTTCTTTCAGAATATATGTAACAGTTATGTGTAACGTATTTGACAAAGCACTGAAAAATTGAAAAAGAAATTTTATTTGAGGTAAAAACCGGATAAAAATCATTTTTGTAGAACCGTTAATTTTTATAAAAAAAGAGTTTTATAATGTTCTTATGTATACAAAATTACATCATGATAACTCGAAAACTCTAGGAGATGTAACGGTTTGAAAACACTTTTTCTCTGTCATGAAGTTAAATCTTTGTTCACTTCACAAGCGATATCTCGAGAACGGTTCGACGTGGAGATACCCGATTCATACCATCAGATTCAGAAGATTGCGCTCTTTCAGAATATATGTAACAGTTTTGTGTTACGTTTTTGAAAAAGCACTGAAAAATTGAAAAAGAAATTTTATTTGAGAAAAAAACCAGATAAAAATCATTTTTGTAAAACCGTTAATTTTTATATAAAAAGAGTTTTATAATGTTCTTATGTATACAAAATTACACCATGATAACTCGAAAACTCTAGGAGTTATAACGGTTTGTAAACGCTTTTTCTCTGTCATGAAGTTAAATCTTTGTTCACTTCACAAGCGATATCTCGAGAACGGTTCGACGTGGAGATACCCGATTCATACCATCAGATTCAGAAGATTGCGTTCTTTCAGAATATATGTAACAGTTATGTGTTACGTTTTTGAAAAAGCACTGAAAAATTGAAAAAGAAATTTTATTTGAGAAAAAAACCAGATAAAAATCATTTTTGTAAAACCGTTAATTTTTATAAAAAAAGAGTTTTATAATGTTCTTATGTATACAAAATTACACCATGATAACTCGAAAACTCTAGGAGTTATAACGGTTTGAAAACGCTTTTTCTCTGTCATGAAGTTAAATCTTTGTTCACTTCACAAGGGATATCTCGAGAACGGTTCGACGTGGAGATACCCGATTCATACCATCAGATTCAGAAGATTGCGTTCTTTCAGAATATATGTAACAGTTATGTCTTACGTATTTGAAAAAGCACTAAAAAATTGAAAAAGAAATTTTAATTGATGAAAAAATAGGGAAAAAACATTTATGAACATCGTGAATTTTTGTATAAAAAGAGTTTTATGGTGTTTATATGTATACCACATTATATCATGATATCTTTAAAACTCTAGAAGATATGAATTTTTTAAAAAGACTTGGTTTATATAGCCCCTTGAATTCTAGAAGTGCGGTAATTTGCCATATACTGCAGTACTGCGAAATGCCGGACACTAAATTTGAAGGAGTAAAATTTTTATAAAAAACGTTATATCTCTAGAACGGTGTAACATAGAGGAACGCGATTCATACCATCAGATTCAGAATTTTGCAAACTTTCAGAATATATGTAACAGTTATGTGTTACGTATTTGAAAAAGCACTGAAAAATTGAAAAAGAAATTTTAATTGAGAAAAAAACCGGGTAAAATCATTTTTGAAAAACCGTTAATTTTCCTAAAAAAAGAGTCTTATGATGTTTTTATGTATACAAAACTACATCATGATAACTTAAAAACTCTAGGAGTTATAACGGTTTGAAAACGCTTTTTCTCTATCATGAAGTTAAATCTTTGTTCACTTCACATGCGATATCTCGAGAACGGTTCGACGTGGAGATACTCGATTCATACCATCAGATTCAGAAGGTTGCGCTCTTTCAGCATATATGTAACAGTTATGTGTTACGTTTTTGAAAAAGCACTGAAAAATTGAAAAAAAAGTTTTATTTGAGTTAAAAACCGGATAAAAATCATTTTTGTAGAACCGTTAATTTTTATAAAAAAAGAGTTTTATAATGTTCTTATGTATACAAAATTACACCATGATAACTCGACAACTCTAAGAGTTATAACGGTTTGAAAGCGCTTTTTCTCTATCATGAAGTTAAATCTTTGTTCACTTCACATGCGATATCTCGAGAACGGTTCGACGTGGAGATACCCGATTCATACCATCAGATTCAAAAAGTTGCGCTCTTTCAGAATATATGTAACAGTTATGTGTAACGTATTTGAAAAAGCACTGAAAAATTGAAAAAGAAATTTTATTTGAGTTAAAAACCGGATAAAAATCATTTTTGTAGATCCGTTAATTTTTATAAAAAAAGAGTTTTATAATGTTCTTATGTATACAAAATTACACCATGATAACTCGAAAACTCTAGGAGTTATAACGGTTTGAAAACGCTTTTTCTCTGTCATGAAGTTATATCTTTGTTCACTTCACAAGCGATATCTCGAGAACGGTTCGACGTGGAGATACCCGATTCATACCATCAGATTCAGAAGATTGCGCTCTTTCAGAATATATGTAACAGTTATGTGTTACGTTTTTGAAAAAGCACTGAAAAATTGAAAAAGAAATTTTATTTGAGAAAAAAACCAGATAAAAATCATTTTTGTAAAACCGTTAATTTTTATATAAAAAGAGTTTTATAATGTTCTTATGTATACAAAATTACACCATGATAACTCGAAAACTCTAGGAGTTATAACGGTTTGAAAACGCTTTTTCTCTGTCATGAAGTTAAATCTTTGTTCACTTCACAAGCGATATCTCGAGAACGGTTTGACGTGGAGTTAACCGATTCATACCATCAGATTCAGAAGTTTGCGTTCTTTCAGAATATATGTAACAGTTATGTGTTACGTTTTTGAAAAAGCACTGAAAAATTGAAAAAGAAATTTTATTTGAGAAAAAAACCAGATAAAAATCATTTTTGTAAAACCGTTAATTTTTATATAAAAAGAATTTTATAATGTTCTTATGTATACAAAATTACACCATGATAACTCGAAAACTCTAGGAGTTATAACGGTTTGAAAACGCTTTTTCTCTGTCATGAAGTTAAATCTTTGTTCACTTCACAAGCGATATCTCGAGAACGGTTCGATGTGGAGATACCCGATTCATACCATCAGATTCAGAAGGTTGCGTTCTTTCAGAATATATGTAACAGTTATGTGTAACGTATTTGAAAAAGCACTGAAAAATTGAAAAAGAAATTTTATTTGAGTTAAAAACCGGATAAAAATCATTTTTGTAGAACTGTTAATTTTTATAAAAAAATAGTTTTATAATGTTCTTATGTATACAAAATTACATCATGATAACTCGAAAACTCTAGGAGATGTAACGGTTTGAAAACGCTTTTTCTCTGTCATGAAGTTAAATCTTTGTTCACTTCACAAGCGATATCTCGAGAACGGTTCGACGTGGAGATACCCGATTCATACCATCAGATTCAGAAAGTTGCGCTCTTTCAGAATATATGTAACAGTTATGTGTAACGTATTTGAACAAGCACTGAAAAATTGAAAAAGAAATTTTATTTGAGTTAAAAACCGGATAAAAATCATTTTTGTAGAACCGTTAATTTTTATAAAAAAAGAGTTTTATAATGTTCTTATGTATACAAAATTACATCATGATAACTCGAAAACTCTAGGAGATGTAACGGTTTGAAAACGCTTTTTCTCTGTCATGAAGTTAAATCTTTGTTCACTTCACAAGCGATATCTCGAGAACGGTTCGACGTGGAGATACCCGATTCATACCATCAGATTCAGAAGTTTGCGTTCTTTCAGAATATATGTAACAGTTATGTGTAACGTATTTGAAAAAGCACTGAAAAATTGAAAAAGAATGTTTATTTGAGTTAAAAACCGGATAAAAATCATTTTTGTAGAACCGTTAATTTTTATAAAAAAAGAGTTTTATAATGTTCTTATGTATACAAAATTACATCATGATAACTCGAAAACTCTAGGAGATGTAACGGTTTGAAAACGCTTTTTCTCTGTCATGAAGTTAAATCTTTGATCACTTCACAAGCGATATCTCGAGAACGGTTCGACGTGGAGATACCCGATTCATACCATCAGATTCAGAAGATTGCGCTCTTTCAGAATATATGTAACAGTTTTGTGTTACGTTTTTGAAAAAGCACTGAAAAATTTAAAAAGAAATTTTATTTGAGAAAAAAACCAGATAAAAATCATTTTTGTAAAACCGTTAATTTTTATATAAAAAGAGTTTTATAATGTTCTTATGTATACAAAATTACACCATGATAACTCGAAAACTCTAGGAGTTATAACGGTTTGTAAACGCTTTTTCTCTGTCATGAAGTTAAATCTTTGTTCACTTCACAAGCGATATCTCGAGAACGGTTTGACGTGGAGATACCCAAATCATACCATCAGATTCAGAAGGTTGCGTTCTTTCAGAATATATGTAACAGTTATGTGTTACGTTTTTGAAAAAGCACTGAAAAATTGAAAAAGAAATTTTATTTGAGAAAAAAACCAGATAAAAATCATTTTTGTAAAACCGTTAATTTTTATATAAAAAGAGTTTTATAATGTTCTTATGTATACAAAATTACACCATGATAACTCGAAAACTCTAGGAGTTATAACGGTTTGAAAACGCTTTTTCTCTGTCATGAAGTTAAATCTTTGTTCACTTCACAAGCGATATCTCGAGAACGGTTCGACGTGGAGATACCCGATTCATACCATCAGATTCAGAAGATTGCGCTCTTTCAGAATATATGTAACAGTTTTGTGTTACGTTTTTGAAAAAGCACTGAAAAATTGAAAAAGAAATTTTATTTGAGAAAAAAACCAGATAAAAATCATTTTTGTAAAACCGTTAATTTTTATATAAAAAGAGTTTTATAATGTTCTTATGTATACAAAATTACACCATGATAACTCGAAAACTCTAGGAGTTATAACGGTTTGTAAACGCTTTTTCTCTGTCATGAAGTTAAATCTTTGTTCACTTCACAAGCGATATCTCGAGAACGGTTTGACGTGGAGATACCCAAATCATACCATCAGATTCAGAAGGTTGCGTTCTTTCAGAATATATGTAACAGTTATGTGTTACGTTTTTGAAAAAGCACTGAAAAATTGAAAAAGAAATTTTATTTGAGAAAAAAACCAGATAAAAATCATTTTTTTTAAAACCGTTAATTTTTATATAAAAAGAGTTTTATAATGTTCTTATGTATACAAAATTACACCATGATAACTCGAAAACTCTAGGAGTTATAACGGTTTGAAAACGCTTTTTCTCTGTCATGAAGTTAAATCTTTGTTCACTTCACAAGCGATATCTCGAGAACGGTTCGACGTGGAGATACCCGATTCATACCATCAGATTCAGAAGTTTGCGTTCTTTCAGAATATATGTAACAGTTATGTGTAACGTATTTGACAAAGCACTGAAAAATTGAAAAAGAAATTTTATTTGAGGTAAAAACCGGATAAAAATCATTTTTGTAGAACCGTTAATTTTTATAAAAAAAGAGTTTTATAATGTTCTTATGTATACAAAATTACATCATGATAACTCGAAAACTCTAGGAGATGTAACGGTTTGAAAATGCTTTTTCTCTGTCATGAAGTTAAATCTTTGTTCACTTCACAAGCGATATCTCGAGAACGGTTCGACGTGGAGATACCCGATTCATACCATCAGATTCAGAAGATTGCGCTCTTTCAGAATATATGTAACAGTTATGTGTTACGTTTTTGAAAAAGCAATGAAAAATTGAAAAAGAAATTTTATTTGAGAAAAAAACCAGATAAAAATCATTTTTGTAAAACCGTTAATTTTTATAAAAAAAGAGTTTTATAATGTTCTTATGTATACAAAATTACACCATGATAACTCGAAAACTCTAGGAGTTATAACGGTTTGAAAACGCTTTTTCTCTGTCATGAAGTTAAATCTTTGTTCACTTCACAAGGGATATCTCGAGAACGGTTCGACGTGGAGATACCCGATTCATACCATCAGATTCAGAAGATTGCGTTCTTTCAGAATATATGTAACAGTTATGTCTTACGTATTTGAAAAAGCACTAAAAAATTGAAAAAGAAATTTTAATTGATGAAAAAATAGGGAAAAAACATTTATGAACATCGTGAATTTTTGTATAAAAAGAGTTTTATGGTGTTTATATGTATACCACATTATATCATGATATCTTTAAAACTCTAGAAGATATGAATTTTTTAAAAAGACTTGGTTTATATAGCCCCTTGAATTCTAGAAGTGCGGTAATTTGCCATATACTGCAGTACTGCGAAATGCCGGACACTAAATTTGAAGGAGTAAAATTTTTATAAAAAACGTTATATCTCTAGAACGGTGTAACATAGAGGAACGCGATTCATACCATCAGATTCAGAATTTTGCAATCTTTCAGAATATATGTAACAGTTATGTGTTACGTATTTGAAAAAGCACTGAAAAATTGAAAAAGAAATTTTAATTGAGAAAAAAACCGGGTAAAATCATTTTTGAAAAACCGTTAATTTTCCTAAAAAAAGAGTCTTATGATGTTTTTATGTATACAAAACTACATCATGATAACTTAAAAACTCTAGGAGTTATAACGGTTTGAAAACGCTTTTTCTCTATCATGAAGTTAAATCTTTGTTCACTTCACATGCGATATCTCGAGAACGGTTCGACGTGGAGATACTCGATTCATACCATCAGATTCAGAAGGTTGCGCTCTTTCAGCATATATGTAACAGTTATGTGTTACGTTTTTGAAAAAGCACTGAAAAATTGAAAAAAAAATTTTATTTGAGTTAAAAACCGGATAAAAATCATTTTTGTAGAACCGTTAGTTTTTATAAAAAAAGAGTTTTATAATGTTCTTATGTATACAAAATTACACCATGATAACTCGACAACTCTAAGAGTTATAACGGTTTGAAAGCGCTTTTTCTCTATCATGAAGTTAAATCTTTGTTCACTTCACATGCGATATCTCGAGAACGGTTCGACGTGGAGATACCCGATTCATACCATCAGATTCAGAAAGTTGCGCTCTTTCATAATATATGTAACAGTTATGTGTAACGTATTTGAAAAAGCACTGAAAAATTGAAAAAGAAATTTTATTTGAGTTAAAAACCGGATAAAAATCATTTTTGTAGATCCGTTAATTTTTATAAAAAAAGATTTTTATAATGTTCTTATGTATACAAAATTACACCATGATAACTCGACAACTTTAAGAGTTATAACGGTTTGAAAACGCTTTTTCTCTATCATAAAGTTAAATCTTTGTTCACTTCACATGCGATATCTCGAGAACGGTTCGACATGGAGATACCCGTTTCATACCATCAGATTCAGAAAGTTGCGCTCTTTCAGAATATATGTAGTAGTTATGTGTTACGTTTTTGAAAAAGCACTGAAAAATTGAAAATAAATTTTATTTGAGAAAAAAACCAGATAAAAATCATTTTTGTAAAACCGTTTATTTTTATATAAAAAGAGTTTTATAATGTTCTTATGTATACAAAATTACACCATGATAACTCGAAAACTCTAGGAGTTATAACGGTTTGAAAACGCTTTTTCTCTGTCATGAAGTTAAATCTTTGTTCACTTCACAAGCGATATCTCGAGAACGGTTCGACGTGGAGATACCCGATTCATACCATCAGATTCAGATGGTTGCGTTCTTTCAGAATATATGTAACAGTTATGTGTAACGTATTTGAAAAAGCACTGAAAAATTGAAAAAGAAATTTTATTTGAGAAAAAAACCAGATAAAAATCATTTTTGTAAAACCGTTAATTTTTATATAAAAAGAGTTTTATAATGTTCTTATGTATACAAAAATACACCATGATAATTAGAAAACTCTAGGAGTTATAACGGTTTGAAAACGCTTTTTCTCTGTCATGAAGTTAAATCTTTGTTCACTTCACAAGCGATATCTCAAGAACGGTTCGACGTGGAGATACCCGATTCATACCATCAGATTCAGAAGGTTGCGCTCTTTCAGAATATATGTAACAGTTATGTCTTACGTATTTGAAAAAGCACTGAAAAATTGAAAAAGAAATTTTAATTGATGAAAAAATAAGGTAAATAACATTTATGAACATCGTGAATTTTTGTATAAAAAGAGTTTTATAATGTTTATATGTATACCACATTATATTATGATATCTTTAAAACTCTAGAAGATGTGAATTTTTTAAAAAGACTTGGTTTATATAGCCCCTTGAATTCTAGAAGTGCGGTAATTTGCCATATACTGCAGTACTGCGAAATGCCGGACACTAAATTTGAAGGAGTAAAATTTTATATAAAAAACGTTATATCTCTAGAACGGTGTAACATAGAGGAACGCGATTCATACCATCAGATTCAGAATTTTGCGATCTTTCAGAATATATGTAACAGTTATGTGTTACGTATTTGAAAAAGCACTGAAAAATTGAAAAATAAATTTTAATTGAGAAAAAAACCGGGTAAAATCATTTTTGAAAAACCGTTAATTTTCCTAAAAAAAGAGTCTTATGATGTTTTTATGTATACAAAACTACATCATGATAACTTAAAAACTCTAGGAGTTATAACGGTTTGAAAACGCTTTTTCTCTATCATGAAGTTAAATCTTTGTTCACTTCACATGCGATATCTCGAGAACGGTTTGACGTGGAGATACCCGATTCATACCATCAGATTCAGAAGGTTGCGTTCTTTCAGCATATATGTAACAGTTATGTGTTACGTTTTTGAAAAAGCACTGAAAAATTGAAAAAGAAATTTTATTTGAGAAAAAAAACCAGATAAAAATCATTTTTTTAAAACCGTTAATTTTTATATAAAAAGAGTTTTATAATGTTCTTATGTATACAAAATTACACCATGATAACTCGAAAACTCTAGGAGTTATAACGGTTTGAAAACGCTTTTTCTCTGTCATGAAGTTAAATCTTTGTTCACTTCACAAGCGATATCTCGAGAACGGTTCGACGTGGAGATACCCGATTCATACCATCAGATTCAGAAGATTGCGCTCTTTCAGAATATATGTAACAGTTATGTGTTACGTTTTTGAAAAAGCACTGAAAAATTGAAAAAGAAATTTTATTTGAGAAAAAAACCAGATAAAAATCATTTTTGTAAAACCGTTAATTTTTATAAAAAAAGAGTTTTATAATGTTCTTATGTATACAAAATTACACCATGATAACTCGAAAACTCTAGGAGTTATAACGGTTTGTAAACGCTTTTTCTCTGTCATGAAGTTAAATCTTTGTTCACTTCACAAGCGATATCTCGAGAACGGTTTGACGTGGAGATACCCAAATCATACCATCAGATTCAGAAGGTTGCGTTCTTTCAGAATATATGTAACAGTTATGTGTTACGTTTTTGAAAAAGCACTGAAAAATTGAAAAAGAAATTTTATTTGAGAAAAAAACCAGATAAAAATCATTTTTTTAAAACCGTTAATTTTTATATAAAAAGAGTTTTATAATGTTCTTATGTATACAAAATTACACCATGATAACTCGAAAACTCTAGGAGTTATAACGGTTTGAAAACGCTTTTTCTGTGTCATGAAGTTAAATCTTTGTTCACTTCACAAGCGATATCTCGAGAACGGTTCGACGTGGAGATACCCGATTCATACCATCAGATTCAGATGGTTGCGTTCTTTCAGAATATATGTAACAGTTATGTGTAACGTATTTGAAAAAGCACTGAAAAATTGAAAAAGAAATTTTAATTGATGAAAAAATAGGGTAAATAACATTTATGAACATCGTGAATTTTTGTATAAAAAGAGTTTTATAATGTTTATATGTATACCACATTATATTATGATATCTTTAAAACTCTAGAAGATGTGAATTTTTTAAAAAGACTTGGTTTATATAGCCCCTTGAATTCTAGAAGTGCGGTAATTTGCCATATACTGCAGTACTGCGAAATGCCGGACACTAAATTTGAAGGAGTAAAATTTTTATAAAAAACGTTATATCTCTAGAACGGTGTAACATAGAGGAACGCGATTCATACCATCAGATTCAGAATTTTGCGATCTTTCAGAATATATGTAACAGTTATGTGTTACGTATTTGAAAAAGCACTGAAAAATTGAAAAATAAATTTTAATTGAGAAAAAAACCGGGTAAAATCATTTTTGAAAAACCGTTAATTTTCCTAAAAAAAGAGACTTATGATGTTTTTATGTATACAAAACTACATCATGATAACTTAAAAACTCTAGGAGTTATAACGGTTTGAAAACGCTTTTTCTCTATCATGAAGTTAAATCTTTGTTCACTTCACATGCGATATCTCGAGAACGGTTCGACGTGGAGATACCCGATTCATACCATCAGATTCAGAAGGTTGCGTTCTTTCAGCATATATGTAACAGTTATGTGTTACGTTTTTGAAAAAGCACTGAAAAATTGAAAAAGAAATTTTATTTGAGAAAAAAACCAGATAAAAATAATTTTTTTAAAACCGTTAATTTTTATATAAAAAGAGTTTTATAATGTTCTTATGTATACAAAATTACACCATGATAACTCGAAAACTCTAGGAGTTATAACGGTTTGAAAACGCTTTTTCTCTGTCATGAAGTTAAATCTTTGTTCACTTCACAAGCGATATCTCGAGAACGGTTCGACGTGGAGATACCCGATTCATACCATCAGATTCAGAAGATTGCGCTCTTTCAGAATATATGTAACAGTTATGTGTTACGTTTTTGAAAAAGCACTGAAAAATTGAAAAAGAAATTTTATTTGAGAAAAAAACCAGATAAAAATCATTTTTGTAAAACCGTTAATTTTTATAAAAAAAGAGTTTTATATTGTTCTTATGTATACAAAATTACACCATGATAACTCGAAAACTCTAGGAGTTATAACGGTTTGTAAACGCTTTTTCTCTGTCATGAAGTTAAATCTTTGTTCACTTCACAAGCGATATCTCGAGAACGGTTTGACGTGGAGATACCCAAATCATACCATCAGATTCAGAAGGTTGCGTTCTTTCAGAATATATGTAACAGTTATGTGTTACGTTTTTGAAAAAGCACTGAAAAATTGAAAAAGAAATTTTATTTGAGAAAAAAACCAGATAAAAATCATTTTTTTAAAACCGTTAATTTTTATATAAAAAGAGTTTTATAATGTTCTTATGTATACAAAATTACACCATGATAACTCGAAAACTCTAGGAGTTATAACGGTTTGAAAACGCTATTTCTCTGTCATGAAGTTAAATCTTTGTTCACTTCACAAGCGATATCTCGAGAACGGTTCGACGTGGAGATACCCGATTCATACCATCAGATTCAGAAGTTTGCGTTCTTTCAGAATATATGTAACAGTTATGTGTAACGTATTTGAAAAAGCACTGAAAAATTGAAAAAGAAATTTTATTTGAGGTAAAAACCGGATAAAAATCATTTTTGTAGAACCGTTAATTTTTATAAAAAAAGAGTTTTATAATGTTCTTATGTATACAAAATTACATCATGATAACTCGAAAACTCTAGGAGATGTAACGGTTTGAAAATGCTTTTTCTCTGTCATGAAGTTAAATCTTTGTTCACTTCACAAGCGATATCTCGAGAACGGTTCGACGTGGAGATACCCGATTCATACCATCAGATTCAGAAAATTGCGCTCTTTCAGAATATATGTAACAGTTATGTGTTACGTTTTTGAAAAAGCACTGAAAAATTGAAAAAGAAATTTTATTTGAGAAAAAAACCAGATAAAAATCATTTTTGTAAAACCGTTAATTTTTATAAAAAAAGAGTTTTATAATGTTCTTATGTATACAAAATTACACCATGATAACTCGAAAACTCTAGGAGTTATAACGGTTTGAAAACGCTTTTTCTCTGTCATGAAGTTAAATCTTTGTTCACTTCACAAGCGATATCTCGAGAACAGTTTGACGTGGAGTTACCCGATTCATACCATCAGATTCAGAAGGTTGCGTTCTTTCAGAATATATGTAACAGTTATGTGTTACGTTTTTGAAAAAGCACTGAAAAATTGAAAAAGAAATTTTATTTGAGAAAAAAACCAGATAAAAATCATTTTTGTAAAACCGTTAATTTTTATATAAAAAGAGTTTTATAATGTTCTTATGTATACAAAATTACACCATGATAACTCGAAAACTCTAGGAGTTATAACGGTTTGAAAACGCTTTTTCTCTGTCATGAAGTTAAATCTTTGTTCACTTCACAAGCGATATCTCGAGAACGGTTCGACGTGGAGATACCCGATTCATACCATCAGATTCAGAAGATTGCGCTCTTTCAGAATATATGTAACAGTTATGTGTTACGTTTTTGAAAAAGCACTGAAAAATTGAAAAAGAAATTTTATTTGAGAAAAAAACCAGATAAAAATCATTTTTGTAAAACCGTTAATTTTTATATAAAAAGAGTTTTATAATGTTCTTATGTATACAAAATTACACCATGATAACTCGAAAACTCTAGGAGTTATAACGGTTTGAAAACGCTTTTTCTCTGTCATGAAGTTAAATCTTTGTTCACTTCACAAGCGATATCTCGAGAACGGTTCGACGTGGAGATACCCGATTCATACCATCAGATTCAGATGGTTGCGTTCTTTCAGAATATATGTAACAGTTATGTGTAACGTATTTGAAAAAGCACTGAAAAATTGAAAAAGAAATTTTATTTGAGTTAAAAACCGGATAAAATACATTTTTGTAGAACCGTTAATTTTTATAAAAAAAGAGTTTTATAATGTTCTTATGTATACAAAATTACATCATGATAACTCGAAAACTCTAGGAGATGTAACGGTTTGAAAACGCCTTTTCTCTGTCATGAAGTTAAATCTTTGTTCACTTCACAAGCGATATCTCGAGAACGGTTCGACGTGGAGATACCCGATTCATACCATCAGATTCAGAAGATTGCGCTCTTTCAGAATATATGTAACAGTTATGTGTTACGTTTTTGAAAAAGCACTGAAAAATTGAAAAAGAAATTTTATTTGAGAAAAAAACCAGATAAAAATCATTTTTGTAAAACCGTTAATTTTTATATAAAAAGAGTTTTATAATGTTCTTATGTATACAAAAATACACCATGATAATTAGAAAACTCTAGGAGTTATAACGGTTTGAAAACGCTTTTTCTCTGTCATGAAGTTAAATCTTTGTTCACTTCACAAGCGATATCTCAAGAACGGTTCGACGTGGAGATACCCGATTCATACCATCAGATTCAGAAGGTTGCGCTCTTTCAGAATATATGTAACAGTTATGTCTTACGTATTTGAAAAAGCACTGAAAAATTGAAAAAGAAATTTTAATTGATGAAAAAATAGGGTAAATAACATTTATGAACATCGTGAATTTTTGTATAAAAAGAGTTTTATAATGTTTATATGTATACCACATTATATTATGATATCTTTAAAACTCTAGAAGATGTGAATTTTTTAAAAAGACTTGGTTTATATAGCCCCTTGAATTCTAGAAGTGCGGTAATTTGCCATATACTGCAGTACTGCGAAATGCCGGACACTAAATTTGAAGGAGTAAAATTTTTATAAAAAACGTTATATCTCTAGAACGGTGTAACATAGAGGAACGCGATTCATACCATCAGATTCAGAATTTTGCGATCTTTCAGAATATATGTAACAGTTATGTGTTACGTATTTGAAAAAGCACTGAAAAATTGAAAAAGAAATTTTAATTGAGAAAAAAACCGGGTAAAATCATTTTTGAAAAACCGTTAATTTTCCTAAAAAAAGAGTCTTATGATGTTTTTATGTATACAAAACTACATCATGATAACTTAAAAACTCTAGGAGTTATAACGGTTTGAAAACGCTTTTTCTCTATCATGAAGTTAAATCTTTGTTCACTTCACATGCGATATCTCGAGAACGGTTCGACGTGGAGATACCCGATTCATACCATCAGATTCAGAAGGTTGCGTTCTTTCAGCATATATGTAACAGTTATGTGTTACGTTTTTGAAAAAGCACTGAAAAATTGAAAAAGAAATTTTATTTGAGAAAAAAACCAGATAAAAATCATTTTTTTAAAACCGTTAATTTTTATAAAAAAAGAGTTTTATAATGTTCTTATGTATACAAAATTACACCATGATAACTCGAAAACTCTAGGAGTTATAACGGTTTGAAAACGCTTTTTCTCTGTCATGAAGTTAAATCTTTGTTCACTTCACAAGCGATATCTCGAGAACGGTTCGACGTGGAGATACCCGATTCATACCATCAGATTCAGAAGATTGCGCTCTTTCAGAATATATGTAACAATTATGTGTTACGTTTTTGAAAAAGCACTGAAAAATTGAAAAAGAAATTTTATTTGAGAAAAAACTAGATAAAAATCATTTTTGTAAAACCGTTAATTTTTATAAAAAAAGAGTTTTATAATGTTCTTATGTATACAAAATTACACCATGATAACTCGAAAACTCTAGGAGTTATAACGGTTTGTAAACGCTTTTTCTCTGTCATGAAGGTAAATCTTTGTTCACTTCACAAGCGATATTTAGAGAACGGTTTGACGTGGAGATACCCAAATCATACCATCAGATTCAGAAGGTTGCGTTCTTTCAGAATATATGTAACAGTTATGTCTTACGTATTTGAAAAAGCACTGAAAAATTGAAAAAGAAATTTTAATTGATGAAAAAATAGGGTAAATAACATTTATGAACATCGTGAATTTTTGTATAAAAAGAGTTTTATAATGTTTATATGTATACCACATTATATTATGATATCTTTAAAACTCTAGAAGATGTGAATTTTTTAAAAAGACTTGGTTTATATAGCCCCTTGAATTCTAGAAGTGCGGTAATTTGCCATATACTGCAGTACTGCGAAATGCCGGACACTAAATTTGAAGGAGTAAAATTTTATATAAAAAACGTTATATCTCTAGAACGGTGTAACATAGAGGAACGCGATTCATACCATCAGATTCAGAATTTTGCGATCTTTCAGAATATATGTAACAGTTATGTGTTACGTATTTGAAAAAGCACTGAAAAATTGAAAAATAAAATTTAATTGAGAAAAAAACCGGGTAAAATCATTTTTGAAAAACCGTTAATTTTCCTAAAAAAAGAGTCTTATGATGTTTTTATGTATACAAAACTACATCATGATAACTTAAAAACTCTAGGAGTTATAACGGTTTGAAAACGCTTTTTCTCTATCATGAAGTTAAATCTTTGTTCACTTCACATGCGATATCTCGAGAACGGTTTTACGTGGAGATACCCGATTCATACCATCAGATTAAGAAGGTTGCGTTCTTTCAGCATATATGTAACAGTTATGTGTTACGTTTTTGAAAAAGCACTGAAAAATTGAAAAAGAAATTTTATTTGAGAAAAAAACCAGATAAAAATCATTTTTTTAAAACCGTTAATTTTTATATAAAAAGAGTTTTATAATGTTCTTATGTATACAAAATTACACCATGATAACTCGAAAACTCTAGGAGTTATAACGGTTTGAAAACGCTTTTTCTCTGTCATGAAGTTAAATCTTTGTTCACTTCACAAGCGATATCTCGAGAACGGTTCGACGTGGAGATACCCGATTCAAACCATCAGATTCAGAAGATTGCGCTCTTTCAGAATATATGTAACAGTTATGTGTTACGTTTTTGAAAAAGCACTGAAAAATTGAAAAAGAAATTTTATTTGAGAAAAAAACCAGATAAAAATCATTTTTGTAAAACCGTTAATTTTTATAAAAAAAGAGTTTTATAATGTTCTTATGTATACAAAATTACACCATGATAACTCGAAAACTCTAGGAGTTATAACGGTTTGTAAACGCTTTTTCTCTGTCATGAAGTTAAATCTTTGTTCACTTCACAAGCGATATCTCGAGAACGGTTTGACGTGGAGATACCCAAATCATACCATCAGATTCAGAAGGTTGCGTTCTTTCAGAATATATGTAACAGTTATGTGTTACGTTTTTGAAAAAGCACTGAAAAATTGAAAAAGAAATTTTATTTGAGAAAAAAACCAGATAAAAATCATTTTTTTAAAACCGTTAATTTTTATATAAAAAGAGTTTTATAATGTTCTTATGTATACAAAATTACACCATGATAACTCGAAAACTCTAGGAGTTATAACGGTTTGAAAACGCTTTTTCTGTGTCATGAAGTTAAATCTTTGTTCACTTCACAAGCGATATCTCGAGAACGGTTCGACGTGGAGATACCCGATTCATACCATCAGATTCAGAAGTTTGCGTTCTTTCAGAATATATGTAACAGTTATGTGTAACGTATTTGAAAAAGCACTGAAAAATTAAAAAAGAAATTTTATTTGAGGTAAAAACCGGATAAAAATCATTTTTGTAGAACCGTTAATTTTTATAAAAAAAGAGTTTTATAATGTTCTTATGTATACAAAATTACATCATGATAACTCGAAAACTCTAGGAGATGTAACGGTTTGAAAATGCTTTTTCTCTGTCATGAAGTTAAATCTTTGTTCACTTCACAAGCGTTATCTCGAGAACGGTTCGACGTGGAGATACCCGATTCATACCATCAGATTCAGAAAATTGCGCTCTTTCAGAATATATGTAACAGTTATGTGTTACGTTTTTGAAAAAGCACTGAAAAATTTAAAAAGAAATTTTATTTGAGAAAAAAACCAGATAAAAATCATTTTTGTAAAACCGTTAATTTTTATATAAAAAGAGTTTTATAATGTTCTTATGTATACAAAAATACACCATGATAATTAGAAAACTCTAGGAGTTATAACGGTTTGAAAACGCTTTTTCTCTGTCATGAAGTTAAATCTTTGTTCACTTCACAAGCGATATCTCAAGAACGGTTCGACGTGGAGATACCCGATTCATACCATCAGATTCAGAAGGTTGCGCTCTTTCAGAATATATGTAACAGTTATGTCTTACGTATTTGAAAAAGCACTGAAAAATTGAAAAAGAAATTTTAATTGATGAAAAAATAGGGTAAATAACATTTATGAACATCGTGAATTTTTGTATAAAAAGAGTTTTATAATGTTTATATGTATACCACATTATATTATGATATCTTTAAAACTCTAGAAGATGTGAATTTTTTAAAAAGACTTGGTTTATATAGCCCCTTGAATTCTAGAAGTGCGGTAATTTGCCATATACTGCAGTACTGCGAAATGCCGGACACTAAATTTGAAGGAGTAAAATTTTTATAAAAAACGTTATATCTCTAGAACGGTGTAACATAGAGGAACGCGATTCATACCATCAGATTCAGAATTTTGCGATCTTTCAGAATATATGTAACAGTTATGTGTTACGTATTTGAAAAAGCACTGAAAAATTGAAAAAGAAATTTTAATTGAGAAAAAAACCGGGTAAAATCATTTTTGAAAAACCGTTAATTTTCCTAAAAAAAGAGTCTTATGATGTTTTTATGTATACAAAACTACATCATGATAACTTAAAAACTCTAGGAGTTATAACGGTTTGAAAACGCTTTTTCTCTATCATGAAGTTAAATCTTTGTTCACTTCACATGCGATATCTCGAGAACGGTTCGACGTGGAGATACCCGATTCATACCATCAGATTCAGAAAATTGCGCTCTTTCAGAATATATGTAACAATTATGTGTTACGTTTTTGAAAAAGCACTGAAAAATTGAAAAAGAAATTTTATTTGAGAAAAAACTAGATAAAAATCATTTTTGTAAAACCGTTAATTTTTATAAAAAAAGAGTTTTATAATGTTCTTATGTATACAAAATTACACCATGATAACTCGAAAACTCTAGGAGTTATAACGGTTTGTAAACGCTTTTTCTCTGTCATGAAGGTAAATCTTTGTTCACTTCACAAGCGATATTTAGAGAACGGTTTGACGTGGAGATACCCAAATCATACCATCAGATTCAGAAGGTTGCGTTCTTTCAGAATATATGTAACAGTTATGTCTTACGTATTTGAAAAAGCACTGAAAAATTGAAAAAGAAATTTTAATTGATGAAAAAATAGGGTAAATAACATTTATGAACATCGTGAATTTTTGTATAAAAAGAGTTTTATAATGTTTATATGTATACCACATTATATTATGATATCTTTAAAACTCTAGAAGATGTGAATTTTTTAAAAAGACTTGGTTTATATAGCCCCTTGAATTCTAGAAGTGCGGTAATTTGCCATATACTGCAGTACTGCGAAATGCCGGACACTAAATTTGAAGGAGTAAAATTTTATATAAAAAACGTTATATCTCTAGAACGGTGTAACATAGAGGAACGCGATTCATACCATCAGATTCAGAATTTTGCGATCTTTCAGAATATATGTAACAGTTATGTGTTACGTATTTGAAAAAGCACTGAAAAATTGAAAAATAAAATTTAATTGAGAAAAAAACCGGGTAAAATCATTTTTGAAAAACCGTTAATTTTCCTAAAAAAAGAGTCTTATGATGTTTTTATGTATACAAAACTACATCATGATAACTTAAAAACTCTAGGAGTTATAACGGTTTGAAAACGCTTTTTCTCTATCATGAAGTTAAATCTTTGTTCACTTCACATGCGATATCTCGAGAACGGTTTTACGTGGAGATACCCGATTCATACCATCAGATTAAGAAGGTTGCGTTCTTTCAGCATATATGTAACAGTTATGTGTTACGTTTTTGAAAAAGCACTGAAAAATTGAAAAAGAAATTTTATTTGAGAAAAAAACCAGATAAAAATCATTTTTTTAAAACCGTTAATTTTTATATAAAAAGAGTTTTATAATGTTCTTATGTATACAAAATTACACCATGATAACTCGAAAACTCTAGGAGTTATAACGGTTTGAAAACGCTTTTTCTCTGTCATGAAGTTAAATCTTTGTTCACTTCACAAGCGATATCTCGAGAACGGTTCGACGTGGAGATACCCGATTCAAACCATCAGATTCAGAAGATTGCGCTCTTTCAGAATATATGTAACAGTTATGTGTTACGTTTTTGAAAAAGCACTGAAAAATTGAAAAAGAAATTTTATTTGAGAAAAAAACCAGATAAAAATCATTTTTGTAAAACCGTTAATTTTTATAAAAAAAGAGTTTTATAATGTTCTTATGTATACAAAATTACACCATGATAACTCGAAAACTCTAGGAGTTATAACGGTTTGTAAACGCTTTTTCTCTGTCATGAAGTTAAATCTTTGTTCACTTCACAAGCGATATCTCGAGAACGGTTTGACGTGGAGATACCCAAATCATACCATCAGATTCAGAAGGTTGCGTTCTTTCAGAATATATGTAACAGTTATGTGTTACGTTTTTGAAAAAGCACTGAAAAATTGAAAAAGAAATTTTATTTGAGAAAAAAACCAGATAAAAATCATTTTTTTAAAACCGTTAATTTTTATATAAAAAGAGTTTTATAATGTTCTTATGTATACAAAATTACACCATGATAACTCGAAAACTCTAGGAGTTATAACGGTTTGAAAACGCTTTTTCTGTGTCATGAAGTTAAATCTTTGTTCACTTCACAAGCGATATCTCGAGAACGGTTCGACGTGGAGATACCCGATTCATACCATCAGATTCAGAAGTTTGCGTTCTTTCAGAATATATGTAACAGTTATGTGTAACGTATTTGAAAAAGCACTGAAAAATTAAAAAAGAAATTTTATTTGAGGTAAAAACCGGATAAAAATCATTTTTGTAGAACCGTTAATTTTTATAAAAAAAGAGTTTTATAATGTTCTTATGTATACAAAATTACATCATGATAACTCGAAAACTCTAGGAGATGTAACGGTTTGAAAATGCTTTTTCTCTGTCATGAAGTTAAATCTTTGTTCACTTCACAAGCGTTATCTCGAGAACGGTTCGACGTGGAGATACCCGATTCATACCATCAGATTCAGAAAATTGCGCTCTTTCAGAATATATGTAACAGTTATGTGTTACGTTTTTGAAAAAGCACTGAAAAATTGAAAAAGAAATTTTATTTGAGAAAAAAACCAGATAAAAATCATTTTTGTAAAACCGTTAATTTTTATATAAAAAGAGTTTTATAATGTTCTTATGTATACAAAATTATACCATGATAACTCGAAAACTCTAGGAGTTATAACGGTTTGAAAACGCTTTTTCTCTGTCATGAAGTTAAATCTTTGTTCACTTCACAAGCGATATCTCGAGAACGGTTCGACGTGGAGATACCCGATTCATACCATCAGATTCAGATGGTTGCGTTCTTTCAGAATATATGTAACAGTTATGTGTAACGTATTTGAAAAAGCACTGAAAAATTGAAAAAGAAATTTTAATTGATGAAAAAATAGGGTAAATAACATTTATGAACATCGTGAATTTTTGTATAAAAAGAGTTTTATAATGTTTATATGTATACCACATTATATTATGATATCTTTAAAACTCTAGAAGATGTGAATTTTTTAAAAAGACTTGGTTTATATAGCCCCTTGAATTCTAGAAGTGCGGTAATTTGCCATATACTGCAGTACTGCGAAATGCCGGACACTAAATTTGAAGGAGTAAAATTTTTATAAAAAACGTTATATCTCTAGAACGGTGTAACATAGAGGAACGCAATTCATACCATCAGATTCAGAATTTTGCGATCTTTCAGAATATATGTAACAGTTATGTGTTACGTATTTGAAAAAGCACTGAAAAATTGAAAAAGAAATTTTATTTGAGAAAAAAACCGGGTAAAATCATTTTTGAAAAACCGTTAATTTTCCTAAAAAAAGAGTCTTATGATGTTTTTATGTATACAAAACTACATCATGATAACTTAAAAACTCTAGGAGTTATAACGGTTTGAAAACGCTTTTTCTCTATCATGAAGTTAAATCTTTGTTCACTTCACATGCGATATCTCGAGAACGGTTCGACGTGGAGATACCCGATTCATACCATCAGATTCAGAAGGTTGCGTTCTTTCAGCATATATGTAACAGTTATGTGTTACGTTTTTGAAAAAGCACTGAAAAATTGAAAAAGAAATTTTATTTGAGAAAAAAACCAGATAAAAATCATTTTTTTAAAACCGTTAATTTTTATATAAAAAGAGTTTTATAATGTTCTTATGTATACAAAATTACACCATGATAACTCGAAAACTCTAGGAGTTATAACGGTTTGAAAACGCTTTTTCTCTGTCATGAAGTTAAATCTTTGTTCACTTCACAAGCGATATCTCGAGAACGGTTCGACGTGGAGATACCCGATTCATACCATCAGATTCAGAAGATTGCGCTCTTTCAGAATATATGTAACAATTATGTGTTACGTTTTTGAAAAAGCACTGAAAAATTGAAAAAGAAATTTTATTTGAGAAAAAACTAGATAAAAATCATTTTTGTAAAACCGTTAATTTTTATAAAAAAAGAGTTTTATAATGTTCTTATGTATACAAAATTACACCATGATAACTCGAAAACTCTAGGAGTTATAACGGTTTGTAAACGCTTTTTCTCTGTCATGAAGGTAAATCTTTGTTCACTTCACAAGCGATATCTCGAGAACGGTTTGACGTGGAGATACCCGATTCATACCATCAGATTCAGAAGGTTGCGTTCTTTCAGAATATATGTAACAGTTATGTGTAACGTATTTGAAAAAGCACTGAAAAATTGAAAAAGAAATTTTATTTGAGGTAAAAACCGGATAAAAATCATTTTTGTAGAACCGTTAATTTTTATAAAAAAAGAGTTTTATAATGTTCTTATGTATACAAAATTACACCATGATAACTCGAAAACTCTAGGAGTTATAACGGTTTGAAAACGCTTTTTCTCTGTCATGAAGTTAAATCTTTGTTCACTTCACAAGCGATATCTCGAGAACGGTTTGACGTGGAGTTACCCGATTCATACCATCAGATTCAAAAGGTTGCGTTCTTTCAGAATATATGTAACAGTTATGTGTTACGTTTTTGAAAAAGCACTGAAAAATTGAAAAAGAAATTTTATTTGAGAAAAAAACCAGATAAAAATCATTTTTGTAAAACCGTTAATTTTTATATAAAAAGAGTTTTATAATGTTCTTATGTATACAAAATTATACCATGATAACTCGAAAACTCTAGGAGTTATAACGGTTTGAAAACGCTTTTTCTCTGTCATGAAGTTAAATCTTTGTTCACTTCACAAGCGATATCTCGAGAACGGTTCGACGTGGAGATACCCGATTCATACCATCAGATTCAGATGGTTGCGTTCTTTCAGAATATATGTAACAGTTATGTGTAACGTATTTGAAAAAGCACTGAAAAATTGAAAAAGAAATTTTAATTGATGAAAAAATAGGGTAAATAACATTTATGAACATCGTGAATTTTTGTATAAAAAGAGTTTTATAATGTTTATATGTATACCACATTATATTATGATATCTTTAAAACTCTAGAAGATGTGAATTTTTTAAAAAGACTTGGTTTATATAGCCCCTTGAATTCTAGAAGTGCGGTAATTTGCCATATACTGCAGTACTGCGAAATGCCGGACACTAAATTTGAAGGAGTAAAATTTTTATAAAAAACGTTATATCTCTAGAACGGTGTAACATAGAGGAACGCAATTCATACCATCAGATTCAGAATTTTGCGATCTTTCAGAATATATGTAACAGTTATGTGTTACGTATTTGAAAAAGCACTGAAAAATTGAAAAAGAAATTTTATTTGAGAAAAAAACCGGGTAAAATCATTTTTGAAAAACCGTTAATTTTCCTAAAAAAAGAGTCTTATGATGTTTTTATGTATACAAAACTACATCATGATAACTTAAAAACTCTAGGAGTTATAACGGTTTGAAAACGCTTTTTCTCTATCATGAAGTTAAATCTTTGTTCACTTCACATGCGATATCTCGAGAACGGTTCGACGTGGAGATACCCGATTCATACCATCAGATTCAGAAGGTTGCGTTCTTTCAGCATATATGTAACAGTTATGTGTTACGTTTTTGAAAAAGCACTGAAAAATTGAAAAAGAAATTTTATTTGAGAAAAAAACCAGATAAAAATCATTTTTTTAAAACCGTTAATTTTTATATAAAAAGAGTTTTATAATGTTCTTATGTATACAAAATTACACCATGATAACTCGAAAACTCTAGGAGTTATAACGGTTTGAAAACGCTTTTTCTCTGTCATGAAGTTAAATCTTTGTTCACTTCACAAGCGATATCTCGAGAACGGTTCGACGTGGAGATACCCGATTCATACCATCAGATTCAGAAGATTGCGCTCTTTCAGAATATATGTAACAATTATGTGTTACGTTTTTGAAAAAGCACTGAAAAATTGAAAAAGAAATTTTATTTGAGAAAAAACTAGATAAAAATCATTTTTGTAAAACCGTTAATTTTTATAAAAAAAGAGTTTTATAATGTTCTTATGTATACAAAATTACACCATGATAACTCGAAAACTCTAGGAGTTATAACGGTTTGTAAACGCTTTTTCTCTGTCATGAAGGTAAATCTTTGTTCACTTCACAAGCGATATCTCGAGAACGGTTTGACGTGGAGATACCCAAATCATACCATCAGATTCAGAAGGTTGCGTTCTTTCAGAATATATGTAACAGTTATGTGTAACGTATTTGAAAAAGCACTGAAAAATTGAAAAAGAAATTTTATTTGAGGTAAAAACCGGATAAAAATCATTTTTGTAGAACCGTTAATTTTTATAAAAAAAGAGTTTTATAATGTTCTTATGTATACAAAATTACACCATGATAACTCGAAAACTCTAGGAGTTATAACGGTTTGAAAACGCTTTTTCTCTGTCATGAAGTTAAATCTTTGTTCACTTCACAAGCGATATCTCGAGAACGGTTTGACGTGGAGTTACCCGATTCATACCATCAGATTCAAAAGGTTGCGTTCTTTCAGAATATATGTAACAGTTATGTGTTACGTTTTTGAAAAAGCACTGAAAAATTGAAAAAGAAATTTTATTTGAGAAAAAAACCAGATAAAAATCATTTTTGTAAAACCGTTAATTTTTATATAAAAAGAGTTTTATAATGTTCTTATGTATACAAAATTACACCATGATAACTCGAAAACTCTAGGAGTTATAACGGTTTGAAAACGCTTTTTCTCTGTCATGAAGTTAAATCTTTGTTCACTTCACAAGCGATATCTCGAGAACGGTTCGACGTGGAGATACCCGATTCATACCATCAGATTCAGAAGATTGCGCTCTTTCAGAATATATGTAACAGTTATGTGTTACGTTTTTGAAAAAGCACTGAAAAATTGAAAAAGAAATTTTATTTGAGAAAAAAACCAGATAAAAATCATTTTTGTAAAACCGTTAATTTTTATATAAAAATAGTTTTATAATGTTCTTATGTATACAAAAATACACCATGATAATTAGAAAACTCTAGGAGTTATAACGGTTTGAAAACGCTTTTTCTCTGTCATGAAGTTAAATCTTTGTTCACTTCACAAGCGATATCTCAAGAACGGTTCGACGTGGAGATACCCAAATCATACCATCAGATTCAGAAGGTTGCGTTCTTTCAGAATATATGTAACAGTTATGTGTAACGTATTTGAAAAAGCACTGAAAAATTGAAAAAGAAATTTTATTTGAGGTAAAAACCGGATAAAAATCATTTTTGTAGAACCGTTAATTTTTATAAAAAAAGAGTTTTATAATGTTCTTATGTATACAAAATTACACCATGATAACTCGAAAACTCTAGGAGTTATAACGGTTTGAAAACGCTTTTTCTCTGTCATGAAGTTAAATCTTTGTTCACTTCACAAGCGATATCTCGAGAACGGTTTGACGTGGAGTTACCCGATTCATACCATCAGATTCAAAAGGTTGCGTTCTTTCAGAATATATGTAACAGTTATGTGTTACGTTTTTGAAAAAGCACTGAAAAATTGAAAAAGAAATTTTATTTGAGAAAAAAACCAGATAAAAATCATTTTTGTAAAACCGTTAATTTTTATATAAAAAGAGTTTTATAATGTTCTTATGTATACAAAATTACACCATGATAACTCGAAAACTCTAGGAGTTATAACGGTTTGAAAACGCTTTTTCTCTGTCATGAAGTTAAATCTTTGTTCACTTCACAAGCGATATCTCGAGAACGGTTCGACGTGGAGATACCCGATTCATACCATCAGATTCAGAAGATTGCGCTCTTTCAGAATATATGTAACAGTTATGTGTTACGTTTTTGAAAAAGCACTGAAAAATTGAAAAAGAAATTTTATTTGAGAAAAAAACCAGATAAAAATCATTTTTGTAAAACCGTTAATTTTTATATAAAAAGAGTTTTATAATGTTCTTATGTATACAAAATTACACCATGATAACTCGAAAACTCTAGGAGTTATAACGGTTTGAAAACGCTTTTTCTCTGTCATGAAGTTAAATCTTTGTTCACTTCACAAGCGATATCTCGAGAACGGTTCGACGTGGAGATACCCAATTCATACCATCAGATTCAGATGGTTGCGTTCTTTCAGAATATATGTAACAGTTATGTGTAACGTATTTGAAAAAGCACTGAAAAATTGAAAAGAAATTTTATTTGAGTTAAAAACCGGATAAAATACATTTTTGTAGAACCGTTAATTTTTATAAAAAAAGAGTTTTATAATGTTCTTATGTATACAAAATTACATCATGATAACTCGAAAACTCTAGGAGATGTAACGGTTTGAAAACGCCTTTTCTCTGTCATGAAGTTAAATCTTTGTTCACTTCACAAGCGATATCTCGAGAACGGTTCGACGTGGAGATACCCGATTCATACCATCAGATTCAGAAGATTGCGCTCTTTCAGAATATATGTAACAGTTATGTGTTACGTTTTTGAAAAAGCACTGAAAAATTGAAAAAGAAATTTTATTTGAGAAAAAAACCAGATAAAAATCATTTTTGTAAAACCGTTAATTTTTATATAAAAAGAGTTTTATAATGTTCTTATGTATACAAAAATACACCATGATAATTAGAAAACTCTAGGAGTTATAACGGTTTGAAAACGCTTTTTCTCTGTCATGAAGTTAAATCTTTGTTCACTTCACAAGCGATATCTCAAGAACGGTTCGACGTGGAGATACCCGATTCATACCATCAGATTCAGAAGGTTGCGCTCTTTCAGAATATATGTAACAGTTATGTCTTACGTATTTGAAAAAGCACTGAAAAATTGAAAAAGAAATTTTAATTGATGAAAAAATAGGGTAAATAACATTTATGAACATCGTAAATTTTTGTATAAAAAGAGTTTTATAATGTTTATATGTATACTACATTATATTATGATATCTTTAAAACTCTAGAAGATGTGAATTTTTTAAAAAGACTTGGTTTATATAGCCCCTTGAATTCTAGAAGTGCGGTAATTTGCCATATACTGCAGTACTGCGAAATGCCGGACACTAAATTTGAAGGAGTAAAATTTTTATAAAAAACGTTATATCTCTAGAACGGTGTAACATAGAGGAACGCGATTCATACCATCAGATTCAGAATTTTGCGATCTTTCAGAATATATGTAACAGTTATGTGTTACGTATTTGAAAAAGCACTGAAAAATTGAAAAAGAAATTTTAATTGAGAAAAAAACCGGGTAAAATCATTTTTGAAAAACCGTTAATTTTCCTAAAAAAAGAGTCTTATGATGTTTTTATGTATACAAAACTACATCATGATAACTTAAAAACTCTAGGAGTTATAACGGTTTGAAAACGCTTTTTCTCTATCATGAAGTTAAATCTTTGTTCACTTCACATGCGATATCTCGAGAACGGTTCGACGTGGAGATACCCGATTCATACCATCAGATTCAGAAGGTTGCGTTCTTTCAGCATATATGTAACAGTTATGTGTTACGTTTTTGAAAAAGCACTGAAAAATTGAAAAAGAAATTTTATTTGAGAAAAAAACCAGATAAAAATCATTTTTTTAAAACCGTTAATTTTTATATAAAAAGAGTTTTATAATGTTCTTATGTATACAAAATTACACCATGATAACTCGAAAACTCTAGGAGTTATAACGGTTTGAAAACGCTTTTTCTCTGTCATGAAGTTAAATCTTTGTTCACTTCACAAGCGATATCTCGAGAACGGTTCGACGTGGAGATACCCGATTCATACCATCAGATTCAGAAGATTGCGCTCTTTCAGAATATATGTAACAATTATGTGTTACGTTTTTGAAAAAGCACTGAAAAATTGAAAAAGAAATTTTATTTGAGAAAAAACTAGATAAAAATCATTTTTGTAAAACCGTTAATTTTTATAAAAAAAGAGTTTTATAATGTTCTTATGTATACAAAATTACACCATGATAACTCGAAAACTCTAGGAGTTATAACGGTTTGTAAACGCTTTTTCTCTGTCATGAAGGTAAATCTTTGTTCACTTCACAAGCGATATCTCGAGAACGGTTTGACGTGGAGATACCCAAATCATACCATCAGATTCAGAAGGTTGCGTTCTTTCAGAATATATGTAACAGTTATGTGTAACGTATTTGAAAAAGCACTGAAAAATTGAAAAAGAAATTTTATTTGAGGTAAAAACCGGATAAAAATCATTTTTGTAGAACCGTTAATTTTTATATAAAAAGAGTTTTATAATGTTCTTATGTATACAAAATTACACCATGATAACTCGAAAACTCTAGGAGTTATAACGGTTTGAAAACGCTTTTTCTCTGTCATGAAGTTAAATCTTTGTTCACTTCACAAGCGATATCTCGAGAACGGTTTGACGTGGAGTTACCCGATTCATACCATCAGATTCAGAAGTTTGCGTTCTTTCAGAATATATGTAACAGTTATGTGTTACGTTTTTGAAAAAGCACTGAAAAATTGAAAAAGAAATTTTATTTGAGAAAAAAACCAGATAAAAATCATTTTTGTAAAACCGTTAATTTTTATATAAAAAGAGTTTTATAATGTTCTTATGTATACAAAATTACACCATGATAACTCGAAAACTCTAGGAGTTATAACGGTTTGAAAACGCTTTTTCTCTGTCATGAAGTTAAATCTTTGTTCACTTCACAAGCGATATCTCGAGAACGGTTCGACGTGGAGATACCCGATTCATACCATCAGATTCAGAAGATTGCGCTCTTTCAGAATATATGTAACAGTTATGTGTTACGTTTTTGAAAAAGCACTGAAAAATTGAAAAAGAAATTTTATTTGAGAAAAAAACCAGATAAAAATCATTTTTGTAAAACCGTTAATTTTTATATAAAAAGAGTTTTATAATGTTCTTATGTATACAAAATTACACCATGATAACTCGAAAACTCTAGGAGTTATAACGGTTTGAAAACGCTTTTTCTCTGTCATGAAGTTAAATCTTTGTTCACTTCACAAGCGATATCTCGAGAACGGTTCGACGTGGAGATACCCGATTCATACCATCAGATTCAGATGGTTGCGTTCTTTCAGAATATATGTAACAGTTATGTGTAACGTATTTGAAAAAGCACTGAAAAATTGAAAAAGAAATTTTATTTGAGTTAAAAACCGGATAAAATACATTTTTGTAGAACCGTTAATTTTTATAAAAAAAGAGTTTTATAATGTTCTTATGTATACAAAATTACATCATGATAACTCGAAAACTCTAGGAGATGTAACGGTTTGAAAACGCCTTTTCTCTGTCATGAAGTTAAATCTTTGTTCACTTCACAAGCGATATCTCGAGAACGGTTCGACGTGGAGATACCCGATTCATACCATCAGATTCAGAAGATTGCGCTCTTTCAGAATATATGTAACAGTTATGTGTTACGTTTTTGAAAAAGCACTGAAAAATTGAAAAAGAAATTTTATTTGAGAAAAAAACCAGATAAAAATCATTTTTGTACAACCGTTAATTTTTATATAAAAAGAGTTTTATAATGTTCTTATGTATACAAAAATACACCATGATAATTAGAAAACTCTAGGAGTTATAACGGTTTGAAAACGCTTTTTCTCTGTCATGAAGTTAAATCTTTGTTCACTTCACAAGCGATATCTCAAGAACGGTTCGACGTGGAGATACCCGATTCATACCATCAGATTCAGAAGGTTGCGCTCTTTCAGAATATATGTAACAGTTATGTCTTACGTATTTGAAAAAGCACTGAAAAATTGAAAAATAAATTTTAATTGATGAAAAAATAGGGTAAATAACATTTATGAACATCGTAAATTTTTGTATAAAAAGAGTTTTATAATGTTTATATGTATACCACATTATATTATGATATCTTTAAAACTCTAGAAGATGTGAATTTTTTAAAAAGACTTGGTTTATATAGCCCCTTGAATTCTAGAAGTGCGGTAATTTGCCATATACTGCAGTACTGCGAAATGCCGGACACTAAATTTGAAGGAGTAAAATTTTTATAAAAAACGTTATATCTCTAGAACGGTGTAACATAGAGGAACGCGATTCATACCATCAGATTCAGAATTTTGCGATCTTTCAGAATATATGTAACAGTTATGTGTTACGTATTTGAAAAAGCACTGAAAAATTGAAAAAGAAATTTTAATTGAGAAAAAAACCGGGTAAAATCATTTTTGAAAAACCGTTAATTTTCCTAAAAAAAGAGTCTTATGATGTTTTTATGTATACAAAATTACACCATGATAACTCGAAAACTCTAGGAGTTATAACGGTTTGAAAACGCTTTTTCTCTGTCATGAAGTTAAATCTTTGTTCACTTCACAAGCGATATCTCGAGAACGGTTCGACGTGGAGATACCCGATTCATACCATCAGATTCAGAAGATTGCGCTCTTTCAGAATATATGTAACAGTTATGTGTTACGTTTTTGAAAAAGCACTGAAAAATTGAAAAAGAAATTTTATTTGAGAAAAAAACCAGATAAAAATCATTTTTGTAAAACCGTTAATTTTTATATAAAAAGAGTTTTATAATGTTCTTATGTATACAAAAATACACCATGATAATTAGAAAACTCTAGGAGTTATAACGGTTTGAAAACGCTTTTTCTCTGTCATGAAGTTAAATCTTTGTTCACTTCACAAGCGATATCTCAAGAACGGTTCGACGTGGAGATACCCGATTCATACCATCAGATTCAGAAGGTTGCGCTCTTTCAGAATATATGTAACAATTATGTGTTACGTTTTTGAAAAAGCACTGAAAAATTGAAAAAGAAATTTTATTTGAGAAAAAACTAGATAAAAATCATTTTTGTAAAACCGTTAATTTTTATAAAAAAAGAGTTTTATAATGTTCTTATGTATACAAAATTACACCATGATAACTCGAAAACTCTAGGAGTTATAACGGTTTGTAAACGCTTTTTCTCTGTCATGAAGGTAAATCTTTGTTCACTTCACAAGCGATATCTCGAGAACGGTTTGACGTGGAGATACCCAAATCATACCATCAGATTCAGAAGGTTGCGTTCTTTCAGAATATATGTAACAGTTATGTGTAACGTATTTGAAAAAGCACTGAAAAATTGAAAAAGAAATTTTATTTGAGGTAAAAACCGGATAAAAATCATTTTTGTAGAACCGTTAATTTTTATAAAAAAAGAGTTTTATAATGTTCTTATGTATACAAAATTACACCATGATAACTCGAAAACTCTAGGAGTTATAACGGTTTGAAAACGCTTTTTCTCTGTCATGAAGTTAAATCTTTGTTCACTTCACAAGCGATATCTCGAGAACGGTTTGACGTGGAGTTACCCGATTCATACCATCAGATTCAAAAGGTTGCGTTCTTTCAGAATATATGTAACAGTTATGTGTTACGTTTTTGAAAAAGCACTGAAAAATTGAAAAAGAAATTTTATTTGAGAAAAAAACCAGATAAAAATCATTTTTGTAAAACCGTTAATTTTTATATAAAAAGAGTTTTATAATGTTCTTATGTATACAAAATTACACCATGATAACTCGAAAACTCTAGGAGTTATAACGGTTTGAAAACGCTTTTTCTCTGTCATGAAGTTAAATCTTTGTTCACTTCACAAGCGATATCTCGAGAACGGTTCGACGTGGAGATACCCGATTCATACCATCAGATTCAGAAGATTGCGCTCTTTCAGAATATATGTAACAGTTATGTGTTACGTTTTTGAAAAAGCACTGAAAAATTGAAAAAGAAATTTTATTTGAGAAAAAAACCAGATAAAAATCATTTTTGTAAAACCGTTAATTTTTATATAAAAAGAGTTTTATAATGTTCTTATGTATACAAAAATACACCATGATAATTAGAAAACTCTAGGAGTTATAACGGTTTGAAAACGCTTTTTCTCTGTCATGAAGTTAAATCTTTGTTCACTTCACAAGCGATATCTCAAGAACGGTTCGACGTGGAGATACCCAAATCATACCATCAGATTCAGAAGGTTGCGTTCTTTCAGAATATATGTAACAGTTATGTGTAACGTATTTGAAAAAGCACTGAAAAATTGAAAAAGAAATTTTATTTGAGGTAAAAACCGGATAAAAATCATTTTTGTAGAACCGTTAATTTTTATAAAAAAAGAGTTTTATAATGTTCTTATGTATACAAAATTACACCATGATAACTCGAAAACTCTAGGAGTTATAACGGTTTGAAAACGCTTTTTCTCTGTCATGAAGTTAAATCTTTGTTCACTTCACAAGCGATATCTCGAGAACGGTTTGACGTGGAGTTACCCGATTCATACCATCAGATTCAAAAGGTTGCGTTCTTTCAGAATATATGTAACAGTTATGTGTTACGTTTTTGAAAAAGCACTGAAAAATTGAAAAAGAAATTTTATTTGAGAAAAAAACCAGATAAAAATCATTTTTGTAAAACCGTTAATTTTTATATAAAAAGAGTTTTATAATGTTCTTATGTATACAAAATTACACCATGATAACTCGAAAACTCTAGGAGTTATAACGGTTTGAAAACGCTTTTTCTCTGTCATGAAGTTAAATCTTTGTTCACTTCACAAGCGATATCTCGAGAACGGTTCGACGTGGAGATACCCGATTCATACCATCAGATTCAGAAGATTGCGCTCTTTCAGAATATATGTAACAGTTATGTGTTACGTTTTTGAAAAAGCACTGAAAAATTGAAAAAGAAATTTTATTTGAGAAAAAAACCAGATAAAAATCATTTTTGTAAAACCGTTAATTTTTATATAAAAAGAGTTTTATAATGTTCTTATGTATACAAAATTACACCATGATAACTCGAAAACTCTAGGAGTTATAACGGTTTGAAAACGCTTTTTCTCTGTCATGAAGTTAAATCTTTGTTCACTTCACAAGCGATATCTCGAGAACGGTTCGACGTGGAGATACCCAATTCATACCATCAGATTCAGATGGTTGCGTTCTTTCAGAATATATGTAACAGTTATGTGTAACGTATTTGAAAAAGCACTGAAAAATTGAAAAGAAATTTTATTTGAGTTAAAAACCGGATAAAATACATTTTTGTAGAACCGTTAATTTTTATAAAAAAAGAGTTTTATAATGTTCTTATGTATACAAAATTACATCATGATAACTCGAAAACTCTAGGAGATGTAACGGTTTGAAAACGCCTTTTCTCTGTCATGAAGTTAAATCTTTGTTCACTTCACAAGCGATATCTCGAGAACGGTTCGACGTGGAGATACCCGATTCATACCATCAGATTCAGAAGATTGCGCTCTTTCAGAATATATGTAACAGTTATGTGTTACGTTTTTGAAAAAGCACTGAAAAATTGAAAAAGAAATTTTATTTGAGAAAAAAACCAGATAAAAATCATTTTTGTAAAACCGTTAATTTTTATATAAAAAGAGTTTTATAATGTTCTTATGTATACAAAAATACACCATGATAATTAGAAAACTCTAGGAGTTATAACGGTTTGAAAACGCTTTTTCTCTGTCATGAAGTTAAATCTTTGTTCACTTCACAAGCGATATCTCAAGAACGGTTCGACGTGGAGATACCCGATTCATACCATCAGATTCAGAAGGTTGCGCTCTTTCAGAATATATGTAACAGTTATGTCTTACGTATTTGAAAAAGCACTGAAAAATTGAAAAAGAAATTTTAATTGATGAAAAAATAGGGTAAATAACATTTATGAACATCGTAAATTTTTGTATAAAAAGAGTTTTATAATGTTTATATGTATACTACATTATATTATGATATCTTTAAAACTCTAGAAGATGTGAATTTTTTAAAAAGACTTGGTTTATATAGCCCCTTGAATTCTAGAAGTGCGGTAATTTGCCATATACTGCAGTACTGCGAAATGCCGGACACTAAATTTGAAGGAGTAAAATTTTTATAAAAAACGTTATATCTCTAGAACGGTGTAACATAGAGGAACGCGATTCATACCATCAGATTCAGAATTTTGCGATCTTTCAGAATATATGTAACAGTTATGTGTTACGTATTTGAAAAAGCACTGAAAAATTGAAAAAGAAATTTTAATTGAGAAAAAAACCGGGTAAAATCATTTTTGAAAAACCGTTAATTTTCCTAAAAAAAGAGTCTTATGATGTTTTTATGTATACAAAACTACATCATGATAACTTAAAAACTCTAGGAGTTATAACGGTTTGAAAACGCTTTTTCTCTATCATGAAGTTAAATCTTTGTTCACTTCACATGCGATATCTCGAGAACGGTTCGACGTGGAGATACCCGATTCATACCATCAGATTCAGAAGGTTGCGTTCTTTCAGCATATATGTAACAGTTATGTGTTACGTTTTTGAAAAAGCACTGAAAAATTGAAAAAGAAATTTTATTTGAGAAAAAAACCAGATAAAAATCATTTTTTTAAAACCGTTAATTTTTATATAAAAAGAGTTTTATAATGTTCTTATGTATACAAAATTACACCATGATAACTCGAAAACTCTAGGAGTTATAACGGTTTGAAAACGCTTTTTCTCTGTCATGAAGTTAAATCTTTGTTCACTTCACAAGCGATATCTCGAGAACGGTTCGACGTGGAGATACCCGATTCATACCATCAGATTCAGAAGATTGCGCTCTTTCAGAATATATGTAACAATTATGTGTTACGTTTTTGAAAAAGCACTGAAAAATTGAAAAAGAAATTTTATTTGAGAAAAAACTAGATAAAAATCATTTTTGTAAAACCGTTAATTTTTATAAAAAAAGAGTTTTATAATGTTCTTATGTATACAAAATTACACCATGATAACTCGAAAACTCTAGGAGTTATAACGGTTTGTAAACGCTTTTTCTCTGTCATGAAGGTAAATCTTTGTTCACTTCACAAGCGATATCTCGAGAACGGTTTGACGTGGAGATACCCAAATCATACCATCAGATTCAGAAGGTTGCGTTCTTTCAGAATATATGTAACAGTTATGTGTAACGTATTTGAAAAAGCACTGAAAAATTGAAAAAGAAATTTTATTTGAGGTAAAAACCGGATAAAAATCATTTTTGTAGAACCGTTAATTTTTATATAAAAAGAGTTTTATAATGTTCTTATGTATACAAAATTACACCATGATAACTCGAAAACTCTAGGAGTTATAACGGTTTGAAAACGCTTTTTCTCTGTCATGAAGTTAAATCTTTGTTCACTTCACAAGCGATATCTCGAGAACGGTTTGACGTGGAGTTACCCGATTCATACCATCAGATTCAGAAGTTTGCGTTCTTTCAGAATATATGTAACAGTTATGTGTTACGTTTTTGAAAAAGCACTGAAAAATTGAAAAAGAAATTTTATTTGAGAAAAAAACCAGATAAAAATCATTTTTGTAAAACCGTTAATTTTTATATAAAAAGAGTTTTATAATGTTCTTATGTATACAAAATTACACCATGATAACTCGAAAACTCTAGGAGTTATAACGGTTTGAAAACGCTTTTTCTCTGTCATGAAGTTAAATCTTTGTTCACTTCACAAGCGATATCTCGAGAACGGTTCGACGTGGAGATACCCGATTCATACCATCAGATTCAGAAGATTGCGCTCTTTCAGAATATATGTAACAGTTATGTGTTACGTTTTTGAAAAAGCACTGAAAAATTGAAAAAGAAATTTTATTTGAGAAAAAAACCAGATAAAAATCATTTTTGTAAAACCGTTAATTTTTATATAAAAAGAGTTTTATAATGTTCTTATGTATACAAAATTACATCATGATAACTCGAAAACTCTAGGAGATGTAACGGTTTGAAAACGCCTTTTCTCTGTCATGAAGTTAAATCTTTGTTCACTTCACAAGCGATATCTCGAGAACGGTTCGACGTGGAGATACCCGATTCATACCATCAGATTCAGAAGATTGCGCTCTTTCAGAATATATGTAACAGTTATGTGTTACGTTTTTGAAAAAGCACTGAAAAATTGAAAAAGAAATTTTATTTGAGAAAAAAACCAGATAAAAATCATTTTTGTACAACCGTTAATTTTTATATAAAAAGAGTTTTATAATGTTCTTATGTATACAAAAATACACCATGATAATTAGAAAACTCTAGGAGTTATAACGGTTTGAAAACGCTTTTTCTCTGTCATGAAGTTAAATCTTTGTTCACTTCACAAGCGATATCTCAAGAACGGTTCGACGTGGAGATACCCGATTCATACCATCAGATTCAGAAGGTTGCGCTCTTTCAGAATATATGTAACAGTTATGTCTTACGTATTTGAAAAAGCACTGAAAAATTGAAAAATAAATTTTAATTGATGAAAAAATAGGGTAAATAACATTTATGAACATCGTAAATTTTTGTATAAAAAGAGTTTTATAATGTTTATATGTATACCACATTATATTATGATATCTTTAAAACTCTAGAAGATGTGAATTTTTTAAAAAGACTTGGTTTATATAGCCCCTTGAATTCTAGAAGTGCGGTAATTTGCCATATACTGCAGTACTGCGAAATGCCGGACACTAAATTTGAAGGAGTAAAATTTTTATAAAAAACGTTATATCTCTAGAACGGTGTAACATAGAGGAACGCGATTCATACCATCAGATTCAGAATTTTGCGATCTTTCAGAATATATGTAACAGTTATGTGTTACGTATTTGAAAAAGCACTGAAAAATTGAAAAAGAAATTTTAATTGAGAAAAAAAACCGGGTAAAATCATTTTTGAAAAACCGTTAATTTTCCTAAAAAAAGAGTCTTATGATGTTTTTATGTATACAAAATTACACCATGATAACTCGAAAACTCTAGGAGTTATAACGGTTTGTAAACGCTTTTTCTCTGTCATGAAGTTAAATCTTTGTTCACTTCACAAGCGATATCTCGAAGACGGTTTGACGTGGAGATACCCAAATCATACCATCAGATTCAGAAGGTTGCGTTCTTTCAGAATATATGTAACAGTTATGTGTAACGTATTTGAAAAAGCACTGAAAAATTGAAAAAGAAATTTTATTTGAGGTAAAAACCGGATAAAAATCATTTTTGTAGAACCGTTAATTTTTATAAAAAAAGAGTTTTATAATGTTCTTATGTATACAAAATTACATCATGATAACTCGAAAACTCTAGGAGATGTAACGGTTTGAAAATGCTTTTTCTCTGTCATGAAGTTAAATCTTTGTTCACTTCACAAGCGATATCTCGAGAACGGTTCGACGTGGAGATACCCGATTCATACCATCAGATTCAGAAAATTGCGCTCTTTCAGAATATATGTAACACTTATGTGTTACGTTTTTGAAAAAGCACTGAAAAATTGAAAAAGAAATTTTATTTGAGAAAAAAACCAGATAAAAATCATTTTTGTAAAACCGTTAATTTTTATAAAGAAAGAGTTTTATAATGTTCTTATTTATACAAAATTACACCATGATAACTCGAAAACTCTAGGAGTTATAACGGTTTGAAAACGCTTTTTCTCTGTCATGAAGTTAAATCTTTGTTCACTTCACAAGCGATATCTCGAGAACGGTTTGACGTGGAGTTACCCGATTCATACCATCAGATTCAGAAGGTTGCGTTCTTTCAGAATATATGTAACAGTTATGTGTTACGTTTTTGAAAAAGCACTGAAAAATTGAAAAAGAAATTTTATTTGAGAAAAAAACCAGATAAAAATCATTTTTTTAAAACCGTTAATTTTTATATAAAAAGAGTTTTATAATGTTCTTATGTATACAAAATTACACCATGATAACTCGAAAACTCTAGGAGTTATAACGGTTTGAAAACGCTTTTTCTCTGTCATGAAGTTAAATCTTTGTTCACTTCACAAGCGATATCTCGAGAACGGTTCGACGTGGAGATACCCGATTCATACCATCAGATTCAGAAGATTGCGCTCTTTCAGAATATATGTAACAATTATGTGTTACGTTTTTGAAAAAGCACTGAAAAATTGAAAAAGAAATTTTATTTGAGAAAAAACTAGATAAAAATCATTTTTGTAAAACCGTTAATTTTTATAAAAAAAGAGTTTTATAATGTTCTTATGTATACAAAATTACACCATGATAACTCGAAAACTCTAGGAGTTATAACGGTTTGTAAACGCTTTTTCTCTGTCATGAAGGTAAATCTTTGTTCACTTCACAAGCGATATCTCGAGAACGGTTTGACGTGGAGATACCCAAATCATACCATCAGATTCAGAAGGTTGCGTTCTTTCAGAATATATGTAACAGTTATGTGTAACGTATTTGAAAAAGCACTGAAAAATTGAAAAAGAAATTTTATTTGAGGTAAAAACCGGATAAAAATCATTTTTGTAGAACCGTTAATTTTTATAAAAAAAGAGTTTTATAATGTTCTTATGTATACAAAATTACATCATGATAACTCGAAAACTCTAGGAGATGTAACGGTTTGAAAATGATTTTTCTCTGTCATGAAGTTAAATCTTTGTTCACTTCACAAGCGATATCTCGAGAACGGTTCGACGTGGAGATACCCGATTCATACCATCAGATTCAGAAGGTTGCGTTCTTTCAGAATATATGTAACAGTTATGTGTTACGTTTTTGAAAAAGCACTAAAAAATTGAAAAAGAAATTTTATTTGAGAAAAAAACCAGATAAAAATCATTTTTGTAAAACCGTTAATTTTTATATAAAAAGAGTTTTATAATGTTCTTATGTATACAAAATTACACCATGATAACTCGAAAACTCTAGGAGTTATAACGGTTTGAAAACGCTTTTTCTCTGTCATGAAGTTAAATCTTTGTTCACTTCACAAGCAATATCTCGAGAACGGTTCGACGTGGAGATACCCGATTCATACCATCAGATTCAGAACATTGCGCTCTTTCAGAATATATGTAACAGTTATGTGTTACGTTTTTGAAAAAGCACTGAAAAATTGAAAAAGAAATTTTATTTGAGAAAAAAACCAGATAAAAATCATTTTTTTAAAACCGTTAATTTTTATATAAAAAGAGTTTTATAATGTTCTTATGTATACAAAATTACACCATGATAACTCGAAAACTCTAGGAGTTATAACGGTTTGAAAACGCTTTTTCTGTGTCATGAAGTTAAATCTTTGTTCACTTCACAAGCGATATCTCGAGAACGGTTCGACGTGGAGATACCCGATTCATACCATCAGATTCAGAAGTTTGCGTTCTTTCAGAATATATGTAACAGTTATGTGTTACGTTTTTGAAAAAGCACTGAAAAATTGAAAAAGAAATTTTATTTGAGAAAAAAACCAGATAAAAATCATTTTTGTAAAACCGTTAATTTTTATATAAAAAGAGTTTTATAATGTTCTTATGTATACAAAATTACACCATGATAACTCGAAAACTCTAGGAGTTATAACGGTTTGAAAACGCTTTTTCTCTGTCATGAAGTTAAATCTTTGTTCACTTCACAAGCGATATCTCGAGAACGGTTCGACGTGGAGATACCCGATTCATACCATCAGATTCAGATGGTTGCGTTCTTTCAGAATATATGTAACAGTTATGTGTAACGTATTTGAAAAAGCACTGAAAAATTGAAAAAGAAATTTTATTTGAGTTAAAAACCGGATAAAATACATTTTTGTAGAACCGTTAATTTTTATAAAAAAAGAGTTTTATAATGTTCTTATGTATACAAAATTACATCATGATAACTCGAAAACTCTAGGAGATGTAACGGTTTGAAAACGCCTTTTCTCTGTCATGAAGTTAAATCTTTGTTCACTTCACAAGCGATATCTCGAGAACGGTTCGACGTGGAGATACCCGATTCATACCGTCAGATTCAGAAGATTGCGCTCTTTCAGAATATATGTAACAGTTATGTGTTACGTTTTTGAAAAAGCACTGAAAAATTGAAAAAGAAATTTTATTTGAGAAAAAAACCAGATAAAAATCATTTTTGTAAAACCGTTAATTTTTATATAAAAAGAGTTTTATAATGTTCTTATGTATACAAAAATACACCATGATAATTAGAAAACTCTAGGAGTTATAACGGTTTGAAAACGCTTTTTCTCTGTCATGAAGTTAAATCTTTGTTCACTTCACAAGCGATATCTCAAGAACGGTTCGACGTGGAGATACCCGATTCATACCATCAGATTCAGAAGGTTGCGCTCTTTCAGAATATATGTAACAGTTATGTCTTACGTATTTGAAAAAGCACTGAAAAATTGAAAAAGAAATTTTAATTGATGAAAAAATAGGGTAAATAACATTTATGAACATCGTGAATTTTTGTATAAAAAGAGTTTTATAATGTTTATATGTATACCACATTATATTATGATATCTTTAAAACTCTAGAAGATGTGAATTTTTTAAAAAGACTTGGTTTATATAGCCCCTTGAATTCTAGAAGTGCGGTAATTTGCCATATACTGCAGTACTGCGAAATGCCGGACACTAAATTTGAAGGAGTAAAATTTTTATAAAAAACGTTATATCTCTAGAACGGTGTAACATAGAGGAACGCGATTCATACCATCAGATTCAGAATTTTGCGATCTTTCAGAATATATGTAACAGTTATGTGTTACGTATTTGAAAAAGCACTGAAAAATTGAAAAATAAATTTTAATTGAGAAAAAAACCGGGTAAAATCATTTTTGAAAAACCGTTAATTTTCCTAAAAAAAGAGTCTTATGATGTTTTTATGTATACAAAACTACATCATGATAACTTAAAAACTCTAGGAGTTATAACGGTTTGAAAACGCTTTTTCTCTATCATGAAGTTAAATCTTTGTTCACTTCACATGCGATATCTCGAGAACGGTTCGACGTGGAGATACCCGATTCATACCATCAGATTCAGAAGGTTGCGTTCTTTCAGCATATATGTAACAGTTATGTGTTACGTTTTTGAAAAAGCACTGAAAAATTGAAAAAGAAATTTTATTTGAGAAAAAAACCAGATAAAAATCATTTTTTTAAAACCGTTAATTTTTATATAAAAAGAGTTTTATAATGTTCTTATGTATACAAAATTACACCATGATAACTCGAAAACTCTAGGAGTTATAACGGTTTGAAAACGCTATTTCTCTGTCATGAAGTTAAATCTTTGTTCACTTCACAAGCGATATCTCGAGAACGGTTCGACGTGGAGATACCCGATTCATACCATCAGATTCAGAAGTTTGCGTTCTTTCAGAATATATGTAACAGTTATGTGTAACGTATTTGAAAAAGCACTGAAAAATTGAAAAAGAAATTTTATTTGAGGTAAAAACCGGATAAAAATCATTTTTGTAGAACCGTTAATTTTTATAAAAAAAGAGTTTTATAATGTTCTTATGTATACAAAATTACATCATGATAACTCGAAAACTCTAGGAGATGTAACGGTTTGAAAATGCTTTTTCTCTGTCATGAAGTTAAATCTTTGTTCACTTCACAAGCGATATCTCGAGAACGGTTCGACGTGGAGATACCCGATTCATACCATCAGATTCAGAAAATTGCGCTCTTTCAGAATATATGTAACAGTTATGTGTTACGTTTTTGAAAAAGCACTGAAAAATTGAAAAAGATATTTTATTTGAGAAAAAAACCAGATAAAAATCATTTTTGTAAAACCGTTAATTTTTATAAAAAAAGAGTTTTATAATGTTCTTATGTATACAAAATTACACCATGATAACTCGAAAACTCTAGGAGTTATAACGGTTTGAAAACGCTTTTTCTCTGTCATGAAGTTAAATCTTTGTTCACTTCACAAGCGATATCTCGAGAACGGTTTGACGTGGAGTTACCCGATTCATACCATCAGATTCAGAAGGTTGCGTTCTTTCAGAATATATGTAACAGTTATGTGTTACGTTTTTGAAAAAGCACTGAAAAATTGAAAAAGAAATTTTATTTGAGAAAAAAACCAGATAAAAATCATTTTTGTAAAACCGTTAATTTTTATATAAAAAGAGTTTTATAATGTTCTTATGTATACAAAATTACACCATGATAACTCGAAAACTCTAGAAGTTATAACGGTTTGAAAACGCTTTTTCTCTGTCATGAAGTTAAATCTTTGTTCACTTCACAAGCGATATCTCGAGAACGGTTTGACGTGGAGATACCCGATTCATACCATCAGATTCAGAAGATTGCGCCCTTTCAGAATATATGTAACAGTTATGTGTTACGTTTTTGAAAAAGCACTGAAAAATTGAAAAAGAAATTTTATTTGAGAAAAAAACCAGATAAAAATCATTTTTGTAAAACCGTTAATTTTTATATAAAAAGAGTTTTATAATGTTCTTATGTATACAAAATTACACCATGATAACTCGAAAACTCTAGGAGTTATAACGGTTTGAAAACGCTTTTTCTCTGTCATGAAGTTAAATCTTTGTTCACTTCACAAGCGATATCTCGAGAACGGTTCGACGTGGAGATACCCGATTCATACCATCAGATTCAGATGGTTGCGTTCTTTCAGAATATATGTAACAGTTATGTGTAACGTATTTGAAAAAGCACTGAAAAATTGAAAAAGAAATTTTATTTGAGGTAAAAACCGGATAAAAATCATTTTTGTAGAACCGTTAATTTTTATAAAAAAAGAGTTTTATAATGTTCTTATGTATACAAAATTACATCATGATAACTCGAAAACTCTAGGAGATGTAACGGTTTGAAAATGCTTTTTCTCTGTCATGAAGTTAAATCTTTGTTCACTTCACAAGCGATATCTCGAGAACGGTTCGACGTGGAGATACCCGATTCATACCATCAGATTCAGAAGGTTGCGTTCTTTCAGAATATATGTAACAGTTATGTGTTACGTTTTTGAAAAAGCACTGAAAAATTGAAAAAGAAATTTTATTTGAGAAAAAAACCAGATAAAAATCATTTTTGTAAAACCGTTAATTTTTATAAAAAAAGAGTTTTATAATGTTCTTATGTATACAAAATTACACCATGATAACTCGAAAACTCTAGGAGTTATAACGGTTTGAAAACGCTTTTTCTCTGTCATGAAGTTAAATCTTTGTTCACTTCACAAGCGATATCTCGAGAACGGTTTGACGTGGAGTTACCCGATTCATACCATCAGATTCAGAAGGTTGCGTTCTTTCAGAATATATGTAACAGTTATGTGTTACGTTTTTGAAAAAGCACTGAAAAATTGAAAAAGAAATTTTATTTGAGAAAAAAACCAGATAAAAATCATTTTTGTAAAACCGTTAATTTTTATATAAAAAGAGTTTTATAATGTTCTTATGTATACAAAATTACACCATGATAACTCGAAAACTCTAGGAGTTATAACGGTTTGAAAACGCTTTTTCTCTGTCATGAAGTTAAATCTTTGTTCACTTCACAAGCGATATCTCGAGAACGGTTCGACGTGGAGATACCCGATTCATATCATCAGATTCAGAAGATTGCGCTCTTTCAGAATATATGTAACAGTTATGTGTTACGTGTTTGAAAAAGCACTGAAAAATTGAAAAAGAAATTTTATTTGAGAAAAAAACCAGATAAAAATCATTTTTGTAAAACCGTTAATTTTTATATAAAAAGAGTTTTATAATGTTCTTATGTATACAAAATTACACCATGATAACTCGAAAACTCTAGAAGTTATAACGGTTTGAAAACGCTTTTTCTCTGTCATGAAGTTAAATCTTTGTTCACTTCACAAGCGATATCTCGAGAACGGTTTGACGTGGAGATACCCGATTCATACCATCAGATTCAGAAGATTGCGCTCTTTCAGAATATATGTAACAGTTATGTGTTACGTTTTTGAAAAAGCACTGAAAAATTGAAAAAGAAATTTTATTTGAGAAAAAAACCAGATAAAAATCATTTTTGTAAAACCGTTAATTTTTATATAAAAAGAGTTTTATAATGTTCTTATGTATACAAAATTACACCATGATAACTCGAAAACTCTAGGAGTTATAACGGTTTGAAAACGCTTTTTCTCTGTCATGAAGTTAAATCTTTGTTCACTTCACAAGCGATATCTCGAGAACGGTTTGACGTGGAGATACCCGATTCATACCATCAGATTCAGATGGTTGCGTTCTTTCAGAATATATGTAACAGTTATGTGTAACGTATTTGAAAAAGCACTGAAAAATTGAAAAAGAAATTTTATTTGAGTTAAAAACCGGATAAAATACATTTTTGTAGAACCGTTAATTTTTATAAAAAAAGAGTTTTATAATGTTCTTATGTATACAAAATTACATCATGATAACTCGAAAACTCTAGGAGATGTAACGGTTTGAAAACGCCTTTTCTCTGTCATGAAGTTAAATCTTTGTTCACTTCACAAGCGATATCTCGAGAACGGTTCGACGTGGAGATACCCGATTCATACCATCAGATTCAGAAGATTGCGCTCTAACAGAATATATGTAACAGTTATGTGTTACGTTTTTGAAAAAGCACTGAAAAATTGAAAAAGAAATTTTATTTGAGAAAAAAACCAGATAAAAATCATTTTTGTAAAACCGTTAATTTTTATATAAAAAGAGTTTTATAATGTTCTTATGTATACAAAAATACACCATGATAATTAGAAAACTCTAGGAGTTATAACGGTTTGAAAACGCTTTTTCTCTGTCATAAAGTTAAATCTTTGTTCACTTCACAAGCGATATCTCAAGAACGGTTCGACGTGGAGATACCCGATTCATACCATCAGATTCAGAAGGTTGCGCTCTTTCAGAATATATGTAACAGTTATGTCTTACGTATTTGAAAAAGCACTGAAAAATTGAAAAAGAAATTTTAATTGATGAAAAAATAGGGTAAATAACATTTATGAACATCGTGAATTTTTGTATAAAAAGAGTTTTATAATGTTTATATGTATACCACATTATATTATGATATCTTTAAAACTCTAGAAGATGTGAATTTTTTAAAAAGACTTGGTTTATATAGCCCCTTGAATTCTAGAAGTGCGGTAATTTGCCATATACTGCAGTACTGCGAAATGCCGGACACTAAATTTGAAGGAGTAAAATTTTTATAAAAAACGTTATATCTCTAGAACGGTGTAACATAGAGGAAAGCGATTCATACCATCAGATTCAGAATTTTGCGATCTTTCAGAATATATGTAACAGTTATGTGTTACGTATTTGAAAAAGCACTGAAAAATTGAAAAAGAAATTTTAATTGAGAAAAAAACCGGGTAAAATCATTTTTGAAAAACCGTTAATTTTCCTAAAAAAAGAGTCTTATGATGTTTTTATGTATACAAAACTACATCATGATAACTTAAAAACTCTAGGAGTTATAACGGTTTGAAAACGCTTTTTCTCTATCATGAAGTTAAATCTTTGTTCACTTCACATGCGATATCTCGAGAACGGTTCGACGTGGAGATACCCGATTCATACCATCAGATTCAGAAGGTTGCGTTCTTTCAGCATATATGTAACAGTTATGTGTTACGTTTTTGAAAAAGCACTGAAAAATTGAAAAAGAAATTTTATTTGAGAAAAAACTAGATAAAAATCATTTTTGTAAAACCGTTAATTTTTATAAAAAAAGAGTTTTATAATGTTCTTATGTATACAAAATTACACCATGATAACTCGAAAACTCTAGGAGTTATAACGGTTTGTAAACGCTTTTTCTCTGTCATGAAGGTAAATCTTTGTTCACTTCACAAGCGATATCTCGAGAACGGTTTGACGTGGAGATACCCAAATCATACCATCAGATTCAGAAGGTTGCGTTCTTTCAGAATATATGTAACAGTTATGTGTAACGTATTTGAAAAAGCACTGAAAAATTGAAAAAGAAATTTTATTTGAGGTAAAAACCGGATAAAAATCATTTTTGTAGAACCGTTAATTTTTATAAAAAAAGAGTTTTATAATGTTCTTATGTATACAAAATTACATCATGATAACTCGAAAACTCTAGGAGATGTAACGGTTTGAAAATGCTTTTTCTCTGTCATGAAGTTAAATCTTTGTTCACTTCACAAGCGATATCTCGAGAACGGTTCGACGTGGAGATACCCGATTCATACCATCAGATTCAGAAGGTTGCGTTCTTTCAGAATATATGTAACAGTTATGTGTTACGTTTTTGAAAAAGCACTGAAAAATTGAAAAAGAAATTTTATTTGAGAAAAAAACCAGATAAAAATCATTTTTGTAAAACCGTTAATTTTTATATAAAAAGAGTTTTATAATGTTCTTATGTATACAAAATTACACCATGATAACTCGAAAACTCTAGGAGTTATAACGGTTTGAAAACGCTTTTTCTCTGTCATGAAGTTAAATCTTTGTTCACTTCACAAGCGATATCTCGAGAACGGTTCGACGTGGAGATACCCGATTCATACCATCAGATTCAGAAAATTGCGCTCTTTCAGAATATATGTAACAGTTATGTGTTACGTTTTTGAAAAAGCACTGAAAAATTGAAAAAGAAATTTTATTTGAGAAAAAAACCAGATAAAAATCATTTTTTTAAAACCGTTAATTTTTATATAAAAAGAGTTTTATAATGTTCTTATGTATACAAAATTACACCATGATAACTCGAAAACTCTAGGAGTTATAACGGTTTGAAAACGCTTTTTCTCTGTCATGAAGTTAAATCTTTGTTCACTTCACAAGCGATATCTCGAGAACGGTTCGACGTGGAGATACCCGATTCATACCATCAGATTCAGAAGTTTGCGTTCTTTCAGAATATATGTAACAGTTATGTGTTACGTTTTTGAAAAAGCACTGAAAAATTGAAAAAGAAATTTTATTTGAGAAAAAAAACAGATAAAAATCATTTTTGTAAAACCGTTAATTTTTATATAAAAAGAGTTTTATAATGTTCTTATGTATACAAAATTACACCATGATAACTCGAAAACTCTAGGAGTTATAACGGTTTGAAAACGCTTTTTCTCTGTCATGAAGTTAAATCTTTGTTCACTTCACAAGCGATATCTCGAGAACGGTTTGACGTGGAGATACCCGATTCATACCATCAGATTCAGATGGTTGCGATCTTTCAGAATATATGTAACAGTTATGTGTAACGTATTTGAAAAAGCACTGAAAAATTGAAAAAGAAATTTTATTTGAGTTAAAAACCGGATAAAATACATTTTTGTAGAACCGTTAATTTTTATAAAAAAAGAGTTTTATAATGTTCTTATGTATACAAAATTACATCATGATAACTCGAAAACTCTAGGAGATGTAACGGTTTGAAAACGCCTTTTCTCTGTCATGAAGTTAAATCTTTGTTCACTTCACAAGCGATATCTCGAGAACGGTTCAACGTGGAGATACCCGATTCATACCATCAGATTCAGAAGATTGCGCTCTTTCAGAATATATGTAACAGTTATGTGTTACGTTTTTGAAAAAGCACTGAAAAATTGAAAAAGAAATTTTATTTGAGAAAAAAACCAGATAAAAATCATTTTTGTAAAACCGTTAATTTTTATATAAAAAGAGTTTTATAATGTTCTTATGTATACAAAAATACACCATGATAATTAGAAAACTCTAGGAGTTATAACGGTTTGAAAACGCTTTTTCTCTGTCATAAAGTTAAATCTTTGTTCACTTCACAAGCGATATCTCAAGAACGGTTCGACGTGGAGATACCCGATTCATACCATCAGATTCAGAAGGTTGCGCTCTTTCAGAATATATGTAACAGTTATGTCTTACGTATTTGAAAAAGCACTGAAAAATTGAAAAAGAAATTTTAATTGATGAAAAAATAGGGTAAATAACATTTATGAACATCGTGAATTTTTGTATAAAAAGAGTTTTATAATGTTTATATGTATACCACATTATATTATGATATCTTTAAAACTCTAGAAGATGTGAATTTTTTAAAAAGACTTGGTTTATATAGCCCCTTGAATTCTAGAAGTGCGGTAATTTGCCATATACTGCAGTACTGCGAAATGCCGGACACTAAATTTGAAGGAGTAAAATTTTTATAAAAAACGTTATATCTCTAGAACGGTGTAACATAGAGGAAAGCGATTCATACCATCAGATTCAGAATTTTGCGATCTTTCAGAATATATGTAACAGTTATGTGTTACGTATTTGAAAAAGCACTGAAAAATTGAAAAAGAAATTTTAATTGAGAAAAAAACCGGGTAAAATCATTTTTGAAAAACCGTTAATTTTCCTAAAAAAAGAGTCTTATGATGTTTTTATGTATACAAAACTACATCATGATAACTTAAAAACTCTAGGAGTTATAACGGTTTGAAAACGCTTTTTCTCTATCATGAAGTTAAATCTTTGTTCACTTCACATGCGATATCTCGAGAACGGTTCGACGTGGAGATACCCGATTCATACCATCAGATTCAGAAGGTTGCGTTCTTTCAGCATATATGTAACAGTTATGTGTTACGTTTTTGAAAAAGCACTGAAAAATTGAAAAAGAAATTTTATTTGAGAAAAAACTAGATAAAAATCATTTTTGTAAAACCGTTAATTTTTATAAAAAAAGAGTTTTATAATGTTCTTATGTATACAAAATTACACCATGATAACTCGAAAACTCTAGGAGTTATAACGGTTTGTAAACGCTTTTTCTCTGTCATGAAGGTAAATCTTTGTTCACTTCACAAGCGATATCTCGAGAACGGTTTGACGTGGAGATACCCAAATCATACCATCAGATTCAGAAGGTTGCGTTCTTTCAGAATATATGTAACAGTTATGTGTAACGTATTTGAAAAAGCACTGAAAAATTGAAAAAGAAATTTTATTTGAGGTAAAAACCGGATAAAAATCATTTTTGTAGAACCGTTAATTTTTATAAAAAAAGAGTTTTATAATGTTCTTATGTATACAAAATTACATCATGATAACTCGAAAACTCTAGGAGATGTAACGGTTTGAAAATGCTTTTTCTCTGTCATGAAGTTAAATCTTTGTTCACTTCACAAGCGATATCTCGAGAACGGTTCGACGTGGAGATACCCGATTCATACCATCAGATTCAGAAGGTTGCGTTCTTTCAGAATATATGTAACAGTTATGTGTTACGTTTTTGAAAAAGCACTGAAAAATTGAAAAAGAAATTTTATTTGAGAAAAAAACCAGATAAAAATCATTTTTGTAAAACCGTTAATTTTTATATAAAAAGAGTTTTATAATGTTCTTATGTATACAAAATTACACCATGATAACTCGAAAACTCTAGGAGTTATAACGGTTTGAAAACGCTTTTTCTCTGTCATGAAGTTAAATCTTTGTTCACTTCACAAGCGATATCTCGAGAACGGTTCGACGTGGAGATACCCGATTCATACCATCAGATTCAGAAAATTGCGCTCTTTCAGAATATATGTAACAGTTATGTGTTACGTTTTTGAAAAAGCACTGAAAAATTGAAAAAGAAATTTTATTTGAGAAAAAAACCAGATAAAAATCATTTTTTTAAAACCGTTAATTTTTATATAAAAAGAGTTTTATAATGTTCTTATGTATACAAAATTACACCATGATAACTCGAAAACTCTAGGAGTTATAACGGTTTGAAAACGCTTTTTCTGTGTCATGAAGTTAAATCTTTGTTCACTTCACAAGCGATATCTCGAGAACGGTTCGACGTGGAGATACCCGATTCATACCATCAGATTCAGAAGTTTGCGTTCTTTCAGAATATATGTAACAGTTATGTGTTACGTTTTTGAAAAAGCACTGAAAAATTGAAAAAGAAATTTTATTTGAGAAAAAAAACAGATAAAAATCATTTTTGTAAAACCGTTAATTTTTATATAAAAAGAGTTTTATAATGTTCTTATGTATACAAAATTACACCATGATAACTCGAAAACTCTAGGAGTTATAACGGTTTGAAAACGCTTTTTCTCTGTCATGAAGTTAAATCTTTGTTCACTTCACAAGCGATATCTCGAGAACGGTTTGACGTGGAGATACCCGATTCATACCATCAGATTCAGATGGTTGCGTTCTTTCAGAATATATGTAACAGTTATGTGTAACGTATTTGAAAAAGCACTGAAAAATTGAAAAAGAAATTTTATTTGAGTTAAAAACCGGATAAAATACATTTTTGTAGAACCGTTAATTTTTATAAAAAAAGAGTTTTATAATGTTCTTATGTATACAAAATTACATCATGATAACTCGAAAACTCTAGGAGATGTAACGGTTTGAAAACGCCTTTTCTCTGTCATGAAGTTAAATCTTTGTTCACTTCACAAGCGATATCTCGAGAACGGTTCGACGTGGAGATACCCGATTCATACCGTCAGATTCAGAAGATTGCGCTCTTTCAGAATATATGTAACAGTTATGTGTTACGTTTTTGAAAAAGCACTGAAAAATTGAAAAAGAAATTTTATTTGAGAAAAAAACCAGATAAAAATCATTTTTGTAAAACCGTTAATTTTTATATAAAAAGAGTTTTATAATGTTCTTATGTATACAAAAATACACCATGATAATTAGAAAACTCTAGGAGTTATAACGGTTTGAAAACGCTTTTTCTCTGTCATGAAGTTAAATCTTTGTTCACTTCACAAGCGATATCTCAAGAACGGTTCGACGTGGAGATACCCGATTCATACCATCAGATTCAGAAGGTTGCGCTCTTTCAGAATATATGTAACAGTTATGTGTTACGTTTTTGAAAAAGCACTGAAAAATTGAAAAAGAAATTTTATTTGAGAAAAAAACCAGATAAAAATCATTTTTGTAAAACCGTTAATTTTTATATAAAAAGAGTTTTATAATGTTCTTATGTATACAAAATTACACCATGATAACTCGAAAACTCTAGGAGTTATAACGGTTTGAAAACGCTTTTTCTCTGTCATGAAGTTAAATCTTTGTTCACTTCACAAGCGATATCTCGAGAACGGTTCGACGTGGAGATACCCGATTCATACCATCAGATTCAGAAGATTGCGCTCTTTCAGAATATATGTAACAGTTATGTGTTACGTGTTTGAAAAAGCACTGAAAAATTGAAAAAGAAATTTTATTTGAGAAAAAAACCAGATAAAAATCATTTTTGTAAAACCGTTAATTTTTATATAAAAAGAGTTTTATAATGTTCTTATGTATACAAAATTACACCATGATAACTCGAAAACTCTAGAAGTTATAACGGTTTGAAAACGCTTTTTCTCTGTCATGAAGTTAAATCTTTGTTCACTTCACAAGCGATATCTCGAGAACGGTTTGACGTGGAGATACCCGATTCATACCATCAGATTCAGAAGATTGCGCTCTTTCAGAATATATGTAACAGTTATGTGTTACGTTTTTGAAAAAGCACTGAAAAATTGAAAAAGAAATTTTATTTGAGAAAAAAACCAGATAAAAATCATTTTTGTAAAACCGTTAATTTTTATATAAAAAGAGTTTTATAATGTTCTTATGTATACAAAATTACACCATGATAACTCGAAAACTCTAGGAGTTATAACGGTTTGAAAACGCTTTTTCTCTGTCATAAAGTTAAATCTTTGTTCACTTCACAAGCGATATCTCGAGAACGGTTCGACGTGGAGATACCCGATTCATACCATCAGATTCAGAAGATTGCGCTCTTTCAGAATATATGTAACAGTTATGTGTTACGTTTTTGAAAAAGCACTGAAAAATTGAAAAAGAAATTTTATTTGAGAAAAAAACCAGATAAAAATCATTTTTGTAAAACCGTTAATTTTTATATAAAAAGAGTTTTATAATGTTCTTATGTATACAAAAATACACCATGATAATTAGAAAACTCTAGGAGTTATAACGGTTTGTAAACGCTTTTTCTCTGTCATGAAGGTAAATCTTTGTTCACTTCACAAGCGATATCTCGAGAACGGTTTGACGTGGAGATACCCAAATCATACCATCAGATTCAGAAGGTTGCGTTCTTTCAGAATATATGTAACAGTTATGTGTAACGTATTTGAAAAAGCACTGAAAAATTGAAAAAGAAATTTTATTTGAGGTAAAAACCGGATAAAAATCATTTTTGTAGAACCGTTAATTTTTATAAAAAAAGAGTTTTATAATGTTCTTATGTATACAAAATTACATCATGATAACTCGAAAACTCTAGGAGATGTAACGGTTTGAAAATGCTTTTTCTCTGTCATGAAGTTAAATCTTTGTTCACTTCACAAGCGATATCTCGAGAACGGTTCGACGTGGAGATACCCGATTCATACCATCAGATTCAGAAGGTTGCGTTCTTTCAGAATATATGTAACAGTTATGTGTTACGTTTTTGAAAAAGCACTGAAAAATTGAAAAAGAAATTTTATTTGAGAAAAAAACCAGATAAAAATCATTTTTGTAAAACCGTTAATTTTTATATAAAAAGAGTTTTATAATGTTCTTATGTATACAAAATTACACCATGATAACTCGAAAACTCTAGGAGTTATAACGGTTTGAAAACGCTTTTTCTCTGTCATGAAGTTAAATCTTTGTTCACTTCACAAGCGATATCTCGAGAACGGTTCGACGTGGAGATACCCGATTCATACCATCAGATTCAGAAAATTGCGCTCTTTCAGAATATATGTAACAGTTATGTGTTACGTTTTTGAAAAAGCACTGAAAAATTGAAAAAGAAATTTTATTTGAGAAAAAAACCAGATAAAAATCATTTTTTTAAAACCGTTAATTTTTATATAAAAAGAGTTTTATAATGTTCTTATGTATACAAAATTACACCATGATAACTCGAAAACTCTAGGAGTTATAACGGTTTGAAAACGCTTTTTCTGTGTCATGAAGTTAAATCTTTGTTCACTTCACAAGCGATATCTCGAGAACGGTTCGACGTGGAGATACCCGATTCATACCATCAGATTCAGAAGTTTGCGTTCTTTCAGAATATATGTAACAGTTATGTGTTACGTTTTTGAAAAAGCACTGAAAAATTGAAAAAGAAATTTTATTTGAGAAAAAAAACAGATAAAAATCATTTTTGTAAAACCGTTAATTTTTATATAAAAAGAGTTTTATAATGTTCTTATGTATACAAAATTACACCATGATAACTCGAAAACTCTAGGAGTTATAACGGTTTGAAAACGCTTTTTCTCTGTCATGAAGTTAAATCTTTGTTCACTTCACAAGCGATATCTCGAGAACGGTTTGACGTGGAGATACCCGATTCATACCATCAGATTCAGATGGTTGCGTTCTTTCAGAATATATGTAACAGTTATGTGTAACGTATTTGAAAAAGCACTGAAAAATTGAAAAAGAAATTTTATTTGAGTTAAAAACCGGATAAAATACATTTTTGTAGAACCGTTAATTTTTATAAAAAAAGAGTTTTATAATGTTCTTATGTATACAAAATTACATCATGATAACTCGAAAACTCTAGGAGATGTAACGGTTTGAAAACGCCTTTTCTCTGTCATGAAGTTAAATCTTTGTTCACTTCACAAGCGATATCTCGAGAACGGTTCGACGTGGAGATACCCGATTCATACCGTCAGATTCAGAAGATTGCGCTCTTTCAGAATATATGTAACAGTTATGTGTTACGTTTTTGAAAAAGCACTGAAAAATTGAAAAAGAAATTTTATTTGAGAAAAAAACCAGATAAAAATCATTTTTGTAAAACCGTTAATTTTTATATAAAAAGAGTTTTATAATGTTCTTATGTATACAAAAATACACCATGATAATTAGAAAACTCTAGGAGTTATAACGGTTTGAAAACGCTTTTTCTCTGTCATGAAGTTAAATCTTTGTTCACTTCACAAGCGATATCTCAAGAACGGTTCGACGTGGAGATACCCGATTCATACCATCAGATTCAGAAGGTTGCGCTCTTTCAGAATATATGTAACAGTTATGTGTTACGTTTTTGAAAAAGCACTGAAAAATTGAAAAAGAAATTTTATTTGAGAAAAAAACCAGATAAAAATCATTTTTGTAAAACCGTTAATTTTTATATAAAAAGAGTTTTATAATGTTCTTATGTATACAAAATTACACCATGATAACTCGAAAACTCTAGGAGTTATAACGGTTTGAAAACGCTTTTTCTCTGTCATGAAGTTAAATCTTTGTTCACTTCACAAGCGATATCTCGAGAACGGTTCGACGTGGAGATACCCGATTCATACCATCAGATTCAGAAGATTGCGCTCTTTCAGAATATATGTAACAGTTATGTGTTACGTGTTTGAAAAAGCACTGAAAAATTGAAAAAGAAATTTTATTTGAGAAAAAAACCAGATAAAAATCATTTTTGTAAAACCGTTAATTTTTATATAAAAAGAGTTTTATAATGTTCTTATGTATACAAAATTACACCATGATAACTCGAAAACTCTAGAAGTTATAACGGTTTGAAAACGCTTTTTCTCTGTCATGAAGTTAAATCTTTGTTCACTTCACAAGCGATATCTCGAGAACGGTTTGACGTGGAGATACCCGATTCATACCATCAGATTCAGAAGATTGCGCTCTTTCAGAATATATGTAACAGTTATGTGTTACGTTTTTGAAAAAGCACTGAAAAATTGAAAAAGAAATTTTATTTGAGAAAAAAACCAGATAAAAATCATTTTTGTAAAACCGTTAATTTTTATATAAAAAGAGTTTTATAATGTTCTTATGTATACAAAATTACACCATGATAACTCGAAAACTCTAGGAGTTATAACGGTTTGAAAACGCTTTTTCTCTGTCATGAAGTTAAATCTTTGTTCACTTCACAAGCGATATCTCGAGAACGGTTCGACGTGGAGATACCCGATTCATACCATCAGATTCAGAAGATTGCGCTCTTTCAGAATATATGTAACAGTTATGTGTTACGTTTTTGAAAAAGCACTGAAAAATTGAAAAAGAAATTTTATTTGAGAAAAAAACCAGATAAAAATCATTTTTGTAAAACCGTTAATTTTTATATAAAAAGAGTTTTATAATGTTCTTATGTATACAAAAATACACCATGATAATTAGAAAACTCTAGGAGTTATAACGGTTTGAAAACGCTTTTTCTCTGTCATGAAGTTAAATCTTTGTTCACTTCACAAGCGATATCTCAAGAACGGTTCGACGTGGAGATACCCGATTCATACCATCAGATTCAGAAGGTTGCGCTCTTTCAGAATATATGTAACAGTTATGTCTTACGTATTTGAAAAAGCACTGAAAAATTGAAAAAGAAATTTTAATTGATGAAAAAATAGGGTAAATAACATTTATGAACATCGTGAATTTTTGTATAAAAAGAGTTTTATAATGTTTATATGTATACCACATTATATTATGATATCTTTAAAACTCTTGAAGATGTGAATTTTTTAAAAAGACTTGGTTTATATAGCCCCTTGAATTCTAGAAGTGCGGTAATTTGCCATATACTGCAGTACTGCAAAATGCCGGACACTAAATTTGAAGGAGTAAAATTTTTATAAAAAACGTTATATCTCTAGAACGGTGTAACATAGAGGAACGCGATTCATACCATCAGATTCAGAATTTTGCGATCTTTCAGAATATATGTAACAGTTATGTGTTACGTATTTGAAAAAGCACTGAAAAATTGAAAAAGAAATTTTAATTGAGAAAAAAACCGGGTAAAATCATTTTTGAAAAACCGTTAATTTTCCTAAAAAAAGAGTCTTATGATGTTTTTATGTATACAAAACTACATCATGATAACTTAAAAACTCTAGGAGTTATAACGGTTTGAAAACGCTTTTTCTCTATCATGAAGTTAAATCTTTGTTCACTTCACATGCGATATCTCGAGAACGGTTCGACGTGGAGATACCCGATTCATACCATCAGATTCAGAAGGTTGCGTTCTTTCAGCATATATGTAACAGTTATGTGTTACGTTTTTGAAAAAGCACTGAAAAATTGAAAAAGAAATTTTATTTGAGAAAAAAACCAGATAAAAATCATTTTTTTAAAACCGTTAATTTTTATATAAAAAGAGTTTTATAATGTTCTTATGTATACAAAATTACACAATGATAACTCGAAAACTCTAGGAGTTATAACGGTTTGAAAACGCTTTTTCTCTGTCATGAAGTTAAATCTTTGTTCACTTCACAAGCGATATCTCGAGAACGGTTCGACGTGGAGATACCCGATTCATACCATCAGATTCAGAAGATTGCGCTCTTTCAGAATATATGTAACAATTATGTGTTACGTTTTTGAAAAAGCACTGAAAAATTGAAAAAGAAATTTTATTTGAGAAAAAACTAGATAAAAATCATTTTTGTAAAACCCTTAATTTTTATAAAAAAAGAGTTTTATAATGTTCTTATGTATACAAAATTACACCATGATAACTCGAAAACTCTAGGAGTTATAACGGTTTGTAAACGCTTTTTCTCTGTCATGAAGTTAAATCTTTGTTCACTTCACAAGCGATATCTCGAGGACGGTTTGACGTGGAGATACCCAAATCATACCATCAGATTCAGAAGGTTGCGTTCTTTCAGAATATATGTAACAGTTATGTGTTACGTTTTTGAAAAAGCACTGAAAAATTTAAAAAGAAATTTTATTTGAGAAAAAAACCAGATAAAAATCATTTTTTTAAAACCGTTAATTTTTATATAAAAAGAGTTTTATAATGTTCTTATGTATACAAAATTACACCATGATAACTCGAAAACTCTAGGAGTTATAACGGTTTGAAAACGCTTTTTCTCTGTCATGAAGTTAAATCTTTGTTCACTTCACAAGCGATATCTCGAGAACGGTTCGACGTGGAGATACCCGATTCATACCATCAGATTCAGAAGATTGCGCTCTTTCAGAATATATGTAACAGTTATGTGTTACGTGTTTGAAAAAGCACTGAAAAATTGAAAAAGAAATTTTATTTGAGAAAAAAACCAGATAAAAATCATTTTTGTAAAACCGTTAATTTTTATATAAAAAGAGTTTTATAATGTTCTTATGTATACAAAATTACACCATGATAACTCGAAAACTCTAGAAGTTATAACGGTTGTGAAACGCTTTTTCTCTGTCATGAAGTTAAATCTTTGTTCACTTCACAAGCGATATCTCGAGAACGGTTTGACGTGGAGATACCCGATTCATACCATCAGATTCAGAAGATTGCGCTCTTTCAGAATATATGTAACAGTTATGTGTTACGTTTTTGAAAAAGCACTGAAAAATTGAAAAAGAAATTTTATTTGAGAAAAAAACCAGATAAAAATCATTTTTGTAAAACCGTTAATTTTTATATAAAAAGAGTTTTATAATGTTCTTATGTATACAAAATTACACCATGATAACTCGAAAACTCTAGGAGTTATAACGGTTTGAAAACGCTTTTTCTCTGTCATGAAGTTAAATCTTTGTTCACTTCACAAGCGATATCTCGAGAACGGTTCGACGTGGAGATACCCGATTCATACCATCAGATTCAGAAGATTGCGCTCTTTCAGAATATATGTAACAGTTATGTGTTACGTTTTTGAAAAAGCACTGAAAAATTGAAAAAGAAATTTTATTTGAGAAAAAAACCAGATAAAAATCATTTTTGTAAAACCGTTAATTTTTATATAAAAAGAGTTTTATAATGTTCTTATGTATACAAAAATACACCATGATAATTAGAAAACTCTAGGAGTTATAACGGTTTGAAAACGCTTTTTCTCTGTCATGAAGTTAAATCTTTGTTCACTTCACAAGCGATATCTCAAGAACGGTTCAACGTGGAGATACCCGATTCATACCATCAGATTCAGAAGGTTGCGCTCTTTCAGAATATATGTAACAGTTATGTCTTACGTATTTGAAAAAGCACTGAAAAATTGAAAAAGAAATTTTAATTGATGAAAAAATAGGGTAAATAACATTTATGAACATCGTGAATTTTTGTATAAAAAGAGTTTTATAATGTTTATATGTATACCACATTATATTATGATATCTTTAAAACTCTTGAAGATGTGAATTTTTTAAAAAGACTTGGTTTATATAGCCCCTTGAATTCTAGAAGTGCGGTAATTTGCCATATAATGCAGTACTGCAAAATGCCGGACACTAAATTTGAAGGAGTAAAATTTTTATAAAAAACGTTATATCTCTAGAACGGTGTAACATAGAGGAACGCGATTCATACCATCAGATTCAGAATTTTGCGATCTTTCAGAATATATGTAACAGTTATGTGTTACGTATTTGAAAAAGCACTGAAAAATTGAAAAAGAAATTTTAATTGAGAAAAAAACCGGGTAAAATCATTTTTGAAAAACCGTTAATTTTCCTAAAAAAAGAGTCTTATGATGTTTTTATGTATACAAAACTACATCATGATAACTTAAAAACTCTAGGAGTTATAACGGTTTGAAAACGCTTTTTCTCTATCATGAAGTTAAATCTTTGTTCACTTCACATGCGATATCTCGAGAACGGTTCGACGTGGAGATACCCGATTCATACCATCAGATTCAGAAGGTTGCGTTCTTTCAGCATATATGTAACAGTTATGTGTTACGTTTTTGAAAAAGCACTGAAAAATTGAAAAAGAAATTTTATTTGAGAAAAAAACCAGATAAAAATCATTTTTTTAAAACCGTTAATTTTTATATAAAAAGAGTTTTATAATGTTCTTATGTATACAAAATTACACCATGATAACTCGAAAACTTTAGGAGTTATAACGGTTTGAAAACGCTTTTTCTCTGTCATGAAGTTAAATCTTTGTTCACTTCACAAGCGATATCTCGAGAACGGTTCGACGTGGAGATACCCGATTCATACCATCAGATTCAGAAGATTGCGCTCTTTCAGAATATATGTAACAATTATGTGTTACGTTTTTGAAAAAGCACTGAAAAATTGAAAAAGAAATTTTATTTGAGAAAAAACTAGATAAAAATCATTTTTGTAAAACCCTTAATTTTTATAAAAAAAGAGTTTTATAATGTTCTTATGTATACAAAATTACACCATGATAACTCGAAAACTCTAGGAGTTATAACGGTTTGTAAACGCTTTTTCTCTGTCATGAAGTTAAATCTTTGTTCACTTCACAAGCGATATCTCGAGGACGGTTTGACGTGGAGATACCCAAATCAAACCATCAGATTCAGAAGGTTGCGTTCTTTCAGAATATATGTAACAGTTATGTGTTACGTTTTTGAAAAAGCACTGAAAAATTTAAAAAGAAATTTTATTTGAGAAAAAAACCAGATAAAAATCATTTTTTTAAAACCGTTAATTTTTATATAAAAAGAGTTTTATAATGTTCTTATGTATACAAAATTACACCATGATAACTCGAAAACTCTAGGAGTTATAACGGTTTGAAAACGCTTTTTCTCTGTCATGAAGTTAAATCTTTGTTCACTTCACAAGCGATATCTCGAGAACGGTTCGACGTGGAGATACCCGATTCAAAAATCAGATTCAGAAGTTTGCGTTCTTTCAGAATATATGTAACAGTTATGTGTAACGTATTTGAAAAAGCACTGAAAAATTGAAAAAGAAATTTTATTTGAGGTAAAAACCGGATAAAAATCATTTTTGTAGAACCGTTAATTTTTATAAAAAAAGAGTTTTATAATGTTCTTATGTATACAAAATTACATCATGATAACTCGAAAACTCTAGGAGATGTAACGGTTTGAAAATGCTTTTTCTCTGTCATGAAGTTAAATCTTTGTTCACTTCACAAGCGATATCTCGAGAACGGTTCGACGTGGAGATACCCGATTCATACCATCAGATTCAGAAAATTGCGCTCTTTCAGAATATATGTAACACTTATGTGTTACGTTTTTGAAAAAGCACTGAAAAATTGAAAAAGAAATTTTATTTGAGAAAAAAACCAGATAAAAATCATTTTTGTAAAACCGTTAATTTTTATAAAGAAAGAGTTTTATAATGTTCTTATTTATACAAAATTACACCATGATAACTCGAAAACTCTAGGAGTTATAACGGTTTGAAAACGCTTTTTCTCTGTCATGAAGTTAAATCTTTGTTCACTTCACAAGCGATATCTCGAGAACGGTTTGACGTGGAGTTACCCGATTCATACCATCAGATTCAGAAGGTTGCGTTCTTTCAGAATATATGTAACAGTTATGTGTTACGTTTTTGAAAAAGCACTGAAAAATTGAAAAAGAAATTTTATTTGAGAAAAAAACCAGATAAAAATCATTTTTGTAAAACCGTTAATTTTTATATAAAAAGAGTTTTATAATGTTCTTATGTATACAAAATTACACCATGATAACTCGAAAACTCTAGGAGTTATAACGGTTTGAAAACGCTTTTTCTCTGTCATGAAGTTAAATCTTTGTTCACTTCACAAGCGATATCTCGAGAACGGTTCGACGTGGAGATACCCGATTCATACCATCAGATTCAGAAGATTGCGCTCTTTCAGAATATATGTAACAGTTATGTGTTACGTGTTTGAAAAAGCACTGAAAAATTGAAAAAGAAATTTTATTTGAGAAAAAAACCAGATAAAAATCATTTTTGTAAAACCGTTAATTTTTATATAAAAAGAGTTTTATAATGTTCTTATGTATACAAAATTACACCATGATAACTCGAAAACTCTAGAAGTTATAACGGTTTGAAAACGCTTTTTCTCTGTCATGAAGTTAAATCTTTGTTCACTTCCAAGCGATATCTCGAGAACGGTTTGACGTGGAGATACCCGATTCATACCATCAGATTCAGAAGATTGCGCTCTTTCAGAATATATGTAACAGTTATGTGTTACGTTTTTGAAAAAGCACTGAAAAATTGAAAAAGAAATTTTATTTGAGAAAAAAACCAGATAAAAATCATTTTTGTAAAACCGTTAATTTTTATATAAAAAGAGTTTTATAATGTTCTTATGTATACAAAATTACACCATGATAACTCGAAAACTCTAGGAGTTATAACGGTTTGAAAACGCTTTTTCTCTGTCATGAAGTTAAATCTTTGTTCACTTCACAAGCGATATCTCGAGAACGGTTCGACGTGGAGATACCCGATTCATACCATCAGATTCAGAAGATTGCGCTCTTTCAGAATATATGTAACAGTTATGTGTTACGTTTTTGAAAAAGCACTGAAAAATTGAAAAAGAAATTTTATTTGAGAAAAAAACCAGATAAAAATCATTTTTGTAAAACCGTTAATTTTTATATAAAAAGAGTTTTATAATGTTCTTATGTATACAAAAATACACCATGATAATTAGAAAACTCTAGGAGTTATAACGGTTTGAAAACGCTTTTTCTCTGTCATGAAGTTAAATCTTTGTTCACTTCACAAGCGATATCTCAAGAACGGTTCGACGTGGAGATACCCGATTCATACCATCAGATTCAGAAGGTTGCGCTCTTTCAGAATATATGTAACAGTTTTGTCTTACGTATTTGAAAAAGCACTGAAAAATTGAAAAAGAAATTTTAATTGATGAAAAAATAGGGTAAATAACATTTATGAACATCGTGAATTTTTGTATAAAAAGAGTTTTATAATGTTTATATGTATACCACATTATATTATGATATCTTTAAAACTCTTGAAGATGTGAATTTTTTAAAAAGACTTGGTTTATATAGCCCCTTGAATTCTAGAAGTGCGGTAATTTGCCATATACTGCAGTACTGCAAAATGCCGGACACTAAATTTGAAGGAGTAAAATTTTTATAAAAAACGTTATATCTCTAGAACGGTGTAACATAGAGGAACGCGATTCATACCATCAGATTCAGAATTTTGCGATCTTTCAGAATATATGTAACAGTTTTGTGTTACGTATTTGAAAAAGCACTGAAAAATTGAAAAAGAAATTTTAATTGAGAAAAAAACCGGGTAAAATCATTTTTGAAAAACCGTTAATTTTCCTAAAAAAAGAGTCTTATGATGTTTTTATGTATACAAAACTACATCATGATAACTTAAAAACTCTAGGAGTTATAACGGTTTGAAAACGCTTTTTCTCTATCATGAAGTTAAATCTTTGTTCACTTCACATGCGATATCTCGAGAACGGTTCGACGTGGAGATACCCGATTCATACCATCAGATTCAGAAGGTTGCGTTCTTTCAGCATATATGTAACAGTTATGTGTTACGTTTTTGAAAAAGCACTGAAAAATTGAAAAAGAAATTTTATTTGAGAAAAAAACCAGATAAAAATCATTTTTTTAAAACCGTTAATTTTTATATAAAAAGAGTTTTATAATGTTCTTATGTATACAAAATTACACCATGATAACTCGAAAACTCTAGGAGTTATAACGGTTTGAAAACGCTTTTTCTCTGTCATGAAGTTAAATCTTTGTTCACTTCACAAGCGATATCTCGAGAACGGTTCGACGTGGAGATACCCGATTCATACCATCAGATTCAGAAGATTGCGCTCTTTCAGAATATATGTAACAATTATGTGTTACGTTTTTGAAAAAGCACTGAAAAATTGAAAAAGAAATTTTATTTGAGAAAAAACTAGATAAAAATCATTTTTGTAAAACCCTTAATTTTTATAAAAAAAGAGTTTTATAATGTTCTTATGTATACAAAATTACACCATGATAACTCGAAAACTCTAGGAGTTATAACGGTTTGTAAACGCTTTTTCTCTGTCATGAAGTTAAATCTTTGTTCACTTCACAAGCGATATCTCGAGGACGGTTTGACGTGGAGATACCCAAATCATACCATCAGATTCAGAAGGTTGCGTTCTTTCAGAATATATGTAACAGTTATGTGTTACGTTTTTGAAAAAGCACTGAAAAATTTAAAAAGAAATTTTATTTGAGAAAAAAACCAGATAAAAATCATTTTTTTAAAACCGTTAATTTTTATATAAAAAGAGTTTTATAATGTTCTTATGTATACAAAATTACACCATGATAACTCGAAAACTCTAGGAGTTATAACGGTTTGAAAACGCTTTTTCTCTGTCATGAAGTTAAATCTTTGTTCACTTCACAAGCGATATCTCGAGAACGGTTCGACGTGGAGATACCCGATTCATACCATCAGATTCAGAAGATTGCGCTCTTTCAGAATATATGTAACAGTTATGTGTTACGTGTTTGAAAAAGCACTGAAAAATTGAAAAAGAAATTTTATTTGAGAAAAAAACCAGATAAAAATCATTTTTGTAAAACCGTTAATTTTTATATAAAAAGAGTTTTATAATGTTCTTATGTATACAAAATTACACCATGATAACTCGAAAACTCTAGAAGTTATAACGGTTTGAAAACGCTTTTTCTCTGTCATGAAGTTAAATCTTTGTTCACTTCACAAGCGATATCTCGAGAACGGTTTGACGTGGAGATACCCGATTCATACCATCAGATTCAGAAGATTGCGCTCTTTCAGAATATATGTAACAGTTATGTGTTACGTTTTTGAAAAAGCACTGAAAAATTAAAAAAGAAATTTTATTTGAGAAAAAAACCAGATAAAAATCATTTTTGTAAAACCGTTAATTTTTATATAAAAAGAGTTTTATAATGTTCTTATGTATACAAAATTACACCATGATAACTCGAAAACTCTAGGAGTTATAACGGTTTGAAAACGCTTTTTCTCTGTCATGAAGTTAAATCTTTGTTCACTTCACAAGCGATATCTCGAGAACGGTTCGACGTGGAGATACCCGATTCATACCATCAGATTCAGAAGATTGCGCTCTTTCAGAATATATGTAACAGTTATGTGTTACGTTTTTGAAAAAGCACTGAAAAATTGAAAAAGAAATTTTATTTGAGAAAAAAACCAGATAAAAATCATTTTTGTAAAACCGTTAATTTTTATATAAAAAGAGTTTTATAATGTTCTTATGTATACAAAAATACACCATGATAATTAGAAAACTCTAGGAATTATAACGGTTTGAAAACGCTTTTTCTCTGTCATGAAGTTAAATCTTTGTTCACTTCACAAGCGATATCTCAAGAACGGTTCGACGTGGAGATACCCGATTCATACCATCAGATTCAGAAGGTTGCGCTCTTTCAGAATATATGTAACAGTTATGTCTTACGTATTTGAAAAAGCACTGAAAAATTGAAAAAGAAATTTTAATTGATGAAAAAATAGGGTAAATAACATTTATGAACATCGTGAATTTTTGTATAAAAAGAGTTTTATAATGTTTATATGTATACCACATTATATTATGATATCTTTAAAACTCTTGAAGATGTGAATTTTTTAAAAAGACTTGGTTTATATAGCCCCTTGAATTCTAGAAGTGCGGTAATTTGCCATATACTGCAGTACTGCAAAATGCCGGACACTAAATTTGAAGGAGTAAAATTTTTATAAAAAACGTTATATCTCTAGAACGGTGTAACATAGAGGAACGCGATTCATACCATCAGATTCAGAATTTTGCGATCTTTCAGAATATATGTAACAGTTATGTGTTACGTATTTGAAAAAGCACTGAAAAATTGAAAAAGAAATTTTAATTGAGAAAAAAACCGGGTAAAATCATTTTTGAAAAACCGTTAATTTTCCTAAAATAAGAGTCTTATGATGTTTTTATGTATACAAAACTACATCATGATAACTTAAAAACTCTAGGAGTTATAACGGTTTGAAAACGCTTTTTCTCTATCATGAAGTTAAATCTTTGTTCACTTCACATGCGATATCTCGAGAACGGTTCGACGTGGAGATACCCGATTCATACCATCAGATTCAGAAGGTTGCGTTCTTTCAGCATATATGTAACAGTTATGTGTTACGTTTTTGAAAAAGCACTGAAAAATTGAAAAAGAAATTTTATTTGAGAAAAAAACCAGATAAAAATCATTTTTTTAAAACCGTTAATTTTTATATAAAAAGAGTTTTATAATGTTCTTATGTATACAAAATTACACCATGATAACTCGAAAACTCTAGGAGTTATAACGGTTTGAAAACGCTTTTTCTCTGTCATGAAGTTAAATCTTTGTTCACTTCACAAGCGATATCTCGAGAACGGTTCGACGTGGAGATACCCGATTCATACCATCAGATTCAGAAGATTGCGCTCTTTCAGAATATATGTAACAATTATGTGTTACGTTTTTGAAAAAGCACTGAAAAATTGAAAAAGAAATTTTATTTGAGAAAAAACTAGATAAAAATCATTTTTGTAAAACCCTTAATTTTTATAAAAAAAGAGTTTTATAATGTTCTTATGTATACAAAATTACACCATGATAACTCGAAAACTCTAGGAGTTATAACGGTTTGTAAACGCTTTTTCTCTGTCATGAAGTTAAATCTTTGTTCACTTCACAAGCGATATCTCGAGGACGGTTTGACGTGGAGATACCCAAATCATACCATCAGATTCAGAAGGTTGCGTTCTTTCAGAATATATGTAACAGTTATGTGTTACGTTTTTGAAAAAGCACTGAAAAATTTAAAAAGAAATTTTATTTGAGAAAAAAACCAGATAAAAATCATTTTTTTAAAACCGTTAATTTTTATATAAAAAGAGTTTTATAATGTTCTTATGTATACAAAATTACACCATGATAACTCGAAAACTCTAGGAGTTATAACGGTTTGAAAACGCTTTTTCTCTGTCATGAAGTTAAATCTTTGTTCACTTCACAAGCGATATCTCGAGAACGGTTCGACGTGGAGATACCCGATTCATACCATCAGATTCAGAAGTTTGCGTTCTTTCAGAATATATGTAACAGTTATGTGTAACGTATTTGAAAAAGCACTGAAAAATTGAAAAAGAAATTTTATTTGAGGTAAAAACCGGATAAAAATCATTTTTGTAGAACCGTTAATTTTTATAAAAAAAGAGTTTTATAATGTTCTTATGTATACAAAATTACATCATGATAACTCGAAAACTCTAGGAGATGTAACGGTTTGAAAATGCTTTTTCTCTGTCATGAAGTTAAATCTTTGTTCACTTCACAAGCGATATCTCGAGAACGGTTCGACGTGGAGATACCCGATTCATACCATCAGATTCAGAAGATTGCGCTCTTTCAGAATATATGTAACAGTTATGTGTTACGTTTTTGAAAAAGCACTGAAAAATTAAAAAAGAAATTTTATTTGAGAAAAAAACCAGATAAAAATCATTTTTGTAAAACCGTTAATTTTTATATAAAAAGAGTTTTATAATGTTCTTATGTATACAAAATTACACCATGATAACTCGAAAACTCTAGGAGTTATAACGGTTTGAAAACGCTTTTTCTCTGTCATGAAGTTAAATCTTTGTTCACTTCACAAGCGATATCTCGAGAACGGTTCGACGTGGAGATACCCGATTCATACCATCAGATTCAGAAGATTGCGCTCTTTCAGAATATATGTAACAGTTATGTGTTACGTTTTTGAAAAAGCACTGAAAAATTGAAAAAGAAATTTTATTTGAGAAAAAAACCAGATAAAAATCATTTTTGTAAAACCGTTAATTTTTATATAAAAAGAGTTTTATAATGTTCTTATGTATACAAAAATACACCATGATAATTAGAAAACTCTAGGAGTTATAACGGTTTGAAAACGCTTTTTCTCTGTCATGAAGTTAAATCTTTGTTCACTTCACAAGCGATATCTCAAGAACGGTTCGACGTGGAGATACCCGATTCATACCATCAGATTCAGAAGGTTGCGCTCTTTCAGAATATATGTAACAGTTATGTCTTACGTATTTGAAAAAGCACTGAAAAATTGAAAAAGAAATTTTAATTGATGAAAAAATAGGGTAAATAACATTTATGAACATCGTGAATTTTTGTATAAAAAGAGTTTTATAATGTTTATATGTATACCACATTATATTATGATATCTTTAAAACTCTTGAAGATGTGAATTTTTTAAAAAGACTTGGTTTATATAGCCCCTTGAATTCTAGAAGTGCGGTAATTTGCCATATACTGCAGTACTGCAAAATGCCGGACACTAAATTTGAAGGAGTAAAATTTTTATAAAAAACGTTATATCTCTAGAACGGTGTAACATAGAGGAACGCGATTCATACCATCAGATTCAGAATTTTGCGATCTTTCAGAATATATGTAACAGTTATGTGTTACGTATTTGAAAAAGCACTGAAAAATTGAAAAAGAAATTTTAATTGAGAAAAAAACCGGGTAAAATCATTTTTGAAAAACCGTTAATTTTCCTAAAAAAAGAGTCTTATGATGTTTTTATGTATACAAAACTACATCATGATAACTTAAAAACTCTAGGAGTTATAACGGTTTGAAAACGCTTTTTCTCTATCATGAAGTTAAATCTTTGTTCACTTCACATGCGATATCTCGAGAACGGTTCGACGTGGAGATACCCGATTCATACCATCAGATTCAGAAGGTTGCGTTCTTTCAGCATATATGTAACAGTTATGTGTTACGTTTTTGAAAAAGCACTGAAAAATTGAAAAAGAAATTTTATTTGAGAAAAAAACCAGATAAAAATCATTTTTTTAAAACCGTTAATTTTTATATAAAAAGAGTTTTATAATGTTCTTATGTATACAAAATTACACCATGATAACTCGAAAACTCTAGGAGTTATAACGGTTTGAAAACGCTTTTTCTCTGTCATGAAGTTAAATCTTTGTTCACTTCACAAGCGATATCTCGAGAACGGTTCGACGTGGAGATACCCGATTCATACCATCAGATTCAGAAGATTGCGCTCTTTTAGAATATATGTAACAATTATGTGTTACGTTTTTGAAAAAGCACTGAAAAATTGAAAAAGAAATTTTATTTGAGAAAAAACTAGATAAAAATCATTTTTGTAAAACCCTTAATTTTTATAAAAAAAGAGTTTTATAATGTTCTTATGTATACAAAATTACACCATGATAACTCGAAAACTCTAGGAGTTATAACGGTTTGTAAACGCTTTTTCTCTGTCATGAAGTTAAATCTTTGTTCACTTCACAAGCGATATCTCGAGGACGGTTTGACGTGGAGATACCCAAATCATACCATCAGATTCAGAAGGTTGCGTTCTTTCAGAATATATGTAACAGTTATGTGTTACGTTTTTGAAAAAGCACTGAAAAATTTAAAAAGAAATTTTATTTGAGAAAAAAAACCAGATAAAAATCATTTTTTTAAAACCGTTAATTTTTATATAAAAAGAGTTTTATAATGTTCTTATGTATACAAAATTACACCATGATAACTCGAAAACTCTAGGAGTTATAACGGTTTGAAAACGCTTTTTCTCTGTCATGAAGTTAAATCTTTGTTCACTTCACAAGCGATATCTCGAGAACGGTTCGACGTGGAGATACCCGATTCATACCATCAGATTCAGAAGTTTGCGTTCTTTCAGAATATATGTAACAGTTATGTGTAACGTATTTGAAAAAGCACTGAAAAATTGAAAAAGAAATTTTATTTGAGAAAAAAACCAGATAAAAATCATTTTTGTAAAACCGTTAATTTTTATAAGAAAAGAGTTTTATAATGTTCTTATGTATACAAAATTACACCATGATAACTCGAAAACTCTAGGAGTTATAACGGTTTGAAAACGCTTTTTCTCTGTCATGAAGTTAAATCTTTGTTCACTTCACAAGCGATATCTCGAGAACGGTTTGACGTGGAGTTACCCGATTCATACCATCAGATTCAGAAGGTTGCGTTCTTTCAGAATATATGTAACAGTTATGTGTTACGTTTTTGAAAAAGCACTGAAAAATTGAAAAAGAAATTTTATTTGAGAAAAAAACCAGATAAAAATCATTTTTGTAAAACCGTTAATTTTTATATAAAAAGAGTTTTATAATGTTCTTATGTATACAAAATTACACCATGATAACTCGAAAACTCTAGGAGTTATAACGGTTTGAAAACGCTTTTTCTCTGTCATGAAGTTAAATCTTTGTTCACTTCACAAGCGATATCTCGAGAACGGTTCGACGTGGAGATACCCGATTCATACCATCAGATTCAGAAGATTGCGCTCTTTCAGAATATATGTAACAGTTATGTGTTACGTGTTTGAAAAAGCACTGAAAAATTGAAAAAGAAATTTTATTTGAGAAAAAAACCAGATAAAAATCATTTTTGTAAAACCGTTAATTTTTATATAAAAAGAGTTTTATAATGTTCTTATGTATACAAAATTACACCATGATAACTCGAAAACTCTAGAAGTTATAACGGTTTGAAAACGCTTTTTCTCTGTCATGAAGTTAAATCTTTGTTCACTTCACAAGCGATATCTCGAGAACGGTTTGACGTGGAGATACCCGATTCATACCATCAGATTCAGAAGATTGCGCTCTTTCAGAATATATGTAACAGTTATGTGTTACGTTTTTGAAAAAGCACTGAAAAATTGAAAAAGAAATTTTATTTGAGAAAAAAACCAGATAAAAATCATTTTTGTAAAACCGTTAATTTTTATATAAAAAGAGTTTTATAATGTTCTTATGTATACAAAATTACACCATGATAACTCGAAAACTCTAGGAGTTATAACGGTTTGAAAACGCTTTTTCTCTGTCATGAAGTTAAATCTTTGTTCACTTCACAAGCGATATCTCGAGAACGGTTTGACGTGGAGTTACCCGATTCATACCATCAGATTCAGAAGTTTGCGTTCTTTCAGAATATATGTAACAGTTATGTGTTACGTTTTTGAAAAAGCACTGAAAAATTGAAAAAGAAATTTTATTTGAGAAAAAAACCAGATAAAAATCATTTTTGTAAAACCGTTAATTTTTATATAAAAAGAATTTTATAATGTTCTTATGTATACAAAATTACACCATGATAACTCGAAAACTCTAGAAGTTATAACGGTTTGAAAACGCTTTTTCTCTGTCATGAAGTTAAATCTTTGTTCACTTCACAAGCGATATCTCGAGAACGGTTCGATGTGGAGATACCCGATTCATACCATCAGATTCAGAAGGTTGCGTTCTTTCAGAATATATGTAACAGTTATGTGTAACGTATTTGAAAAAGCACTGAAAAATTGAAAAAGAAATTTTATTTGAGTTAAAAACCGGATAAAAATCATTTTTGTAGAACTGTTAATTTTTATAAAAAAATAGTTTTATAATGTTCTTATGTATACAAAATTACATCATGATAACTCGAAAACTCTAGGAGATGTAACGGTTTGAAAACGCTTTTTCTCTGTCATGAAGTTAAATCTTTGTTCACTTCACAAGCGATATCTCGAGAACGGTTCGACGTGGAGATACCCGATTCATACCATCAGATTCAGAAAGTTGCGCTCTTTCAGAATATATGTAACAGTTATGTGTAACGTATTTGAACAAGCACTGAAAAATTGAAAAAGAAATTTTATTTGAGTTAAAAACCGGATAAAAATCATTTTTGTAGAACCGTTAATTTTTATAAAAAAAGAGTTTTATAATGTTCTTATGTATACAAAATTACATCATGATAACTCGAAAACTCTAGGAGATGTAACGGTTTGAAAACGCTTTTTCTCTGTCATGAAGTTAAATCTTTGTTCACTTCACAAGCGATATCTCGAGAACGGTTCGACGTGGAGATACCCGATTCATACCATCAGATTCAGAAGTTTGCGTTCTTTCAGAATATATGTAACAGTTATGTGTAACGTATTTGAAAAAGCACTGAAAAATTGAAAAAGAAATTTTATTTGAGTTAAAAACCGGATAAAAATCATTTTTGTAGAACTGTTAATTTTTATAAAAAAATAGTTTTATAATGTTCTTATGTATACAAAATTACATCATGATAACTCGAAAACTCTACAAGATGTAACGGTTTGAAAACGCTTTTTCTCTGTCATGAAGTTAAATCTTTGTTCACTTCACAAGCGATATCTCGAGAACGGTTCGACGTGGAGATACCCGATTCATACCATCAGATTCAGAAGTTTGCGTTCTTTCAGAATATATGTAACAGTTATGTGTAACGTATTTGAAAAAGCACTGAAAAATTGAAAAAGAAATTTTAATTGATGAAAAAATAGGGTAAATAACATTTATGAACATCGTGAATTTTTGTATAAAAAGAGTTTTATAATGTTTATATGTATACCACATTATATTATGATATCTTTAAAACTCTTGAAGATGTGAATATTTAAAAAGACTTGGTTTATATAGCCCCTTGAATTCTAGAAGTGCGGTAATTTGCCATATACTGCAGTACTGCAAAATGCCGGACACTAAATTTGAAGGAGTAAAATTTTTATAAAAAACGTTATATCTCTAGAACGGTGTAACATAGAGGAACGCGATTCATACCATCAGATTCAGAATTTTGCGATCTTTCAGAATATATGTAACAGTTATGTGTTACGTATTTGAAAAAGCACTGAAAAATTGAAAAAGAAATTTTAATTGAGAAAAAAACCGGGTAAAATCATTTTTGAAAAACCGTTAATTTTCCTAAAAAAAGAGTCTTATGATGTTTTTATGTATACAAAACTACATCATGATAACTTAAAAACTCTAGGAGTTATAACGGTTTGAAAACGCTTTTTCTCTATCATGAAGTTAAATCTTTGTTCACTTCACATGCGATATCTCGAGAACTGTTCGACGTGGAGATACCCGATTCATACCATCAGATTCAGAAGGTTGCGTTCTTTCAGCATATATGTAACAGTTATGTGTTACGTTTTTGAAAAAGCACTGAAAAATTGAAAAAGAAATTTTATTTGAGAAAAAAACCAGATAAAAATCATTTTTTTAAAACCGTTAATTTTTATATAAAAAGAGTTTTATAATGTTCTTATGTATACAAAATTACACCATGATAACTCGAAAACTCTAGGAGTTATAACGGTTTGAAAACGCTTTTTCTCTGTCATGAAGTTAAATCTTTGTTCACTTCACAAGCGATATCTCGAGAACGGTTCGACGTGGAGATACCCGATTCATACCATCAGATTCAGAAGATTGCGCTCTTTCAGAATATATGTAACAATTATGTGTTACGTTTTTGAAAAAGCACTGAAAAATTGAAAAAGAAATTTTATTTGAGAAAAAACTAGATAAAAATCATTTTTGTAAAACCCTTAATTTTTATAAAAAAAGAGTTTTATAATGTTCTTATGTATACAAAATTACACCATGATAACTCGAAAACTCTAGGAGTTATAACGGTTTGTAAACGCTTTTTCTCTGTCATGAAGTTAAATCTTTGTTCACTTCACAAGCGATATCTCGAGAACGGTTTGACGTGGAGATACCCAAATCATACCATCAGATTCAGAAGGTTGCGTTCTTTCAGAATATATGTAACAGTTATGTGTTACGTTTTTGAAAAAGCACTGAAAAATTTAAAAAGAAATTTTATTTGAGAAAAAAACCAGATAAAAATCATTTTTTTAAAACCGTTAATTTTTATATAAAAAGAGTTTTATAATGTTCTTATGTATACAAAATTACACCATGATAACTCGAAAACTCTAGGAGTTATAACGGTTTGAAAACGCTTTTTCTCTGTCATGAAGTTAAATCTTTGTTCACTTCACAAGCGATATCTCGAGAACGGTTCGACGTGGAGATACCCGATTCATACCATCAGATTCAGAAGTTTGCGTTCTTTCAGAATATATGTAACAGTTATGTGTAACGTATTTGAAAAAGCACTGAAAAATTGAAAAAGAAATTTTATTTGAGGTAAAAACCGGATAAAAATCATTTTTGTAGAACCGTTAATTTTTATAAAAAAAGAGTTTTATAATGTTCTTATGTATACAAAATTACATCATGATAACTCGAAAACTCTAGGAGATGTAACGGTTTGAAAATGCTTTTTCTCTGTCATGAAGTTAAATCTTTGTTCACTTCACAAGCGATATCTCGAGAACGGTTCGACGTGGAGTTACCCGATTCATACCATCAGATTCAGAAGTTTGCGTTCTTTCAGAATATATGTAACAGTTATGTGTTACGTTTTTGAAAAAGCACTGAAAAATTGAAAAAGAAATTTTATTTGAGAAAAAAACCAGATAAAAATCATTTTTGTAAAACCGTTAATTTTTATATAAAAAGAATTTTATAATGTTCTTATGTATACAAAATTACACCATGATAACTCGAAAACTCTAGGAGTTATAACGGTTTGAAAACGCTTTTTCTCTGTCATGAAGTTAAATCTTTGTTCACTTCACAAGCGATATCTCGAGAACGGTTCGATGTGGAGATACCCGATTCATACCATCAGATTCAGAAGGTTGCGTTCTTTCAGAATATATGTAACAGTTATGTGTAACGTATTTGAAAAAGCACTGAAAAATTGAAAAAGAAATTTTATTTGAGTTAAAAACCGGATAAAAATCATTTTTGTAGAACTGTTAATTTTTATAAAAAAATAGTTTTATAATGTTCTTATGTATACAAAATTACATCATGATAATTCGAAAACTCTAGGAGATGTAACGGTTTGAAAACGCTTTTTCTCTGTCATGAAGTTAAATCTTTGTTCACTTCACAAGCGATATCTCGAGAACGGTTCGACGTGGAGATACCCGATTCATACCATCAGATTCAGAAGATTGCGCTCTTTCAGAATATATGTAACAGTTATGTGTTACGTGTTTGAAAAAGCACTGAAAAATTGAAAAAGAAATTTTATTTGAGAAAAAAACCAGATAAAAATCATTTTTGTAAAACCGTTAATTTTTATATAAAAAGAATTTTATAATGTTCTTATGTATACAAAATTACACCATGATAACTCGAAAACTCTAGAAGTTATAACGGTTTGAAAACGCTTTTTCTCTGTCATGAAGTTAAATCTTTGTTCACTTCACAAGCGATATCTCGAGAACGGTTTGACGTGGAGATACCCGATTCATACCATCAGATTCAGAAGATTGCGCTCTTTCAGAATATATGTAACAGTTATGTGTTACGTTTTTGAAAAAGCACTGAAAAATTGAAAAAGAAATTTTATTTGAGAAAAAAACCAGATAAAAATCATTTTTGTAAAACCGTTAATTTTTATATAAAAAGAGTTTTATAATGTTCTTATGTATACAAAATTACACCATGATAACTCGAAAACTCTAGGAGTTATAACGGTTTGAAAACGCTTTTTCTCTGTCATGAAGTTAAATCTTTGTTCACTTCACAAGCGATATCTCGAGAACGGTTTGACGTGGAGTTACCCGATTCATACCATCAGATTCAGAAGTTTGCGTTCTTTCAGAATATATGTAACAGTTATGTGTTACGTTTTTGAAAAAGCACTGAAAAATTGAAAAAGAAATTTTATTTGAGAAAAAAACCAGATAAAAATCATTTTTGTAAAACCGTTAATTTTTATATAAAAAGAATTTTATAATGTTCTTATGTATACAAAATTACACCATGATAACTCGAAAACTCTAGGAGTTATAACGGTTTGAAAACGCTTTTTCTCTGTCATGAAGTTAAATCTTTGTTCACTTCACAAGCGATATCTCGAGAACGGTTCGATGTGGAGATACCCGATTCATACCATCAGATTCAGAAGGTTGCGTTCAGTCAGAATATATGTAACAGTTATGTGTAACGTATTTGAACAAGCACTGAAAATATGAAAAAGAAATTTTATTTGAGTTAAAAACCGGATAAAAATCATTTTTGTAGAACCGTTAATTTTTATAAAAAAAGAGTTTTATAATGTTCTTATGTATACAAAATTACATCATGATAACTCGAAAACTCTAGGAGATGTAACGGTTTGAAAACGCTTTTTCTCTGTCATGAAGTTAAATCTTTGTTCACTTCACAAGCGATATCTCGAGAACGGTTCGACGTGGAGATACCCGATTCATACCATCAGATTCAGAAGTTTGCGTTCTTTCAGAATATATGTAACAGTTATGTGTAACTTATTTGAAAAAGCACTGAAAAATTGAAAAAGAAATTTTATTTGAGTTAAAAACCGGATAAAAATCATTTTTGTAGAACTGTTACTTTTTATAAAAAAATAGTTTTATAATGTTCTTATGTATACAAAATTACATCATGATAACTCGAAAACTCTAGGAGATGTAACGGTTTGAAAACGCTTTTTCTCTGTCATGAAGTTAAATCTTTGTTCACTTCACAAGCGATATCTCGAGAACGGTTCGACGTGGAGATACCCGATTCATACCATCAGATTCAGAAAGTTGCGCTCTTTCAGAATATATGTAACAGTTATGTGTAACGTATTTGAACAAGCACTGAAAAATTGAAAAAGAAATTTTATTTGAGTTAAAAACCGGATAAAAATCATTTTTGTAGAACCGTTAATTTTTATAAAAAAAGAGTTTTATAATGTTCTTATGTATACAAAATTACATCATGATAACTCGAAAACTCTAGGAGATGTAACGGTTTGAAAACGCTTTTTCTCTGTCATGAAGTTAAATCTTTGTTCACTTCACAAGCGATATCTCGAGAACGGTTCGACGTGGAGATACCCGATTCATACCATCAGATTCAGAAGTTTGCGTTCTTTCAGAATATATGTAACAATTATGTGTAACGTATTTGAAAAAGCACTGAAAAATTGAAAAAGAAATTTTATTTGAGTTAAAAACCGGATAAAAATCATTTTTGTAGAACCGTTAATTTTTATAAAAAAAGAGTTTTATAATGTTCTTATGTATACAAAATTACATCATGATAACTCGAAAACTCTAGGAGATGTAACGGTTTGAAAACGCTTTTTCTCTGTCATGAAGTTAAATCTTTGTTCACTTCACAAGCGATATCTCGAGAACGGTTCGACGTGGAGATACCCGATTCATACCATCAGATTCAGAAGATTGCGCTCTTTCAGAATATATGTAACAGTTTTGTGTTACGTTTTTGAAAAAGCACTGAAAAATTGAAAAAGAAATTTTATTTGAGAAAAAAACCAGATAAAAATCATTTTTGTAAAACCGTTAATTTTTATATAAAAAGAGTTTTATAATGTTCTTATGTATACAAAATTACACCATGATAACTCGAAAACTCTAGGAGTTATAACGGTTTGTAAACGCTTTTTCTCTGTCATGAAGTTAAATCTTTGTTCACTTCACAAGCGATATCTCGAGAACGGTTTGACGTGGAGATACCCAAATCATACCATCAGATTCAGAAGGTTGCGTTCTTTCAGAATATATGTAACAGTTATGTGTTACGTTTTAGAAAAAGCACTGAAAAATTGAAAAAGAAATTTTATTTGAGAAAAAAACCAGATAAAAATCATTTTTTTTTAAAACCGTTAATTTTTATATAAAAAGAGTTTTATAATGTTCTTATGTATACAAAATTACACCATGATAACTCGAAAACTCTAGGAGTTATAACGGTTTGAAAACGCTTTTTCTCTGTCATGAAGTTAAACCTTTGTTCACTTCACAAGCAATATCTCGAGAACGGTTTGACGTGGAGATACCCGATTCATACCATCAGATTCAGAAGATTGCGCTCTTTCAGAATATATGTAACAGTTATGTGTTACGTTTTTGAAAAAGCACTGAAAAATTGAAAAAGAAATTTTATTTGAGAAAAAAACCAGATAAAAATCATTTTTGTAAAACCGTTAATTTTTATATAAAAAGAGTTTTATAATGTTCTTATGTATACAAAATTACACCATGATAACTCGAAAACTCTAGGAGTTATAACGGTTTGAAAACGCTTTTTCTCTGTCATGAAGTTAAATCTTTGTTCACTTCACAAGCGATATCTCGAGAACGGTTTGACGTGGAGTTACCCGATTCATACCATCAGATTCAGAAGTTTGCGTTCTTTCAGAATATATGTAACAGTTATGTGTTACGTTTTTGAAAAAGCACTGAAAAATTGAAAAAGAAATTTTATTTGAGAAAAAAACCAGATAAAAATCATTTTTGTAAAACCGTTAATTTTTATATAAAAAGAATTTTATAATGTTCTTATGTATACAAAATTACACCATGATAACTCGAAAACTCTAGGAGTTATAACGGTTTGAAAACGCTTTTTCTCTGTCATGAAGTTAAATCTTTGTTCACTTCACAAGCGATATCTCGAGAACGGTTCGATGTGGAGATACCCAATTCATACCATCAGATTCAGAAGGTTGCGTTCTTTCAGAATATATGTAACAGTTATGTGTAACGTATTTGAAAAAGCACTGAAAAATTGAAAAAGAAATTTTATTTGAGTTAAAAACCGGATAAAAATCATTTTTGTAGAACTGTTAATTTTTATAAAAAAATAGTTTTATAATGTTCTTATGTATACAAAATTACATCATGATAACTCGAAAACTCTAGGAGATGTAACGGTTTGAAAACGCTTTTTCTCTGTCATGAAGTTAAATCTTTGTTTACTTCACAAGCGATATCTCGAGAACGGTTTGACGTGGAGATACCCGATTCATACCATCAGATTCAGAAAGTTGCGCTCTTTCAGAATATATGTAACAGTTATGTGTAACGTATTTGAACAAGCACTGAAAATATGAAAAAGAAATTTTATTTGAGTTAAAAACCGGATAAAAATCATTTTTGTAGAACCGTTAATTTTTATAAAAAAAGAGTTTTATAATGTTCTTATGTATACAAAATTACATCATGATAACTCGAAAACTCTAGGAGATGTAACGGTTTGAAAACGCTTTTTCTCTGTCATGAAGTTAAATCTTTGTTCACTTCACAAGCGATATCTCGAGAACGGTTCGACGTGGAGATACCCGATTCATACCATCAGATTCAGAAGTTTGCGTTCTTTCAGAATATATGTAACAGTTATGTGTAACGTATTTGAAAAAGCACTGAAAAATTGAAAAAGAAATTTTATTTGAGTTAAAAACCGGATAAAAATCATTTTTGTAGAACTGTTACTTTTTATAAAAAAATAGTTTTATAATGTTCTTATGTATACAAAATTACATCATGATAACTCGAAAACTCTAGGAGATGTAACGGTTTGAAAACGCTTTTTCTCTGTCATGAAGTTAAATCTTTGTTCACTTCACAAGCGATATCTCGAGAACGGTTCGACGTGGAGATACCCGATTCATACCATCAGATTCAGAAAGTTGCGCTCTTTCAGAATATATGTAACAGTTATGTGTAACGTATTTGAACAAGCACTGAAAAATTGAAAAAGAAATTTTATTTGAGTTAAAAACCGGATAAAAATCATTTTTGTAGAACCGTTAATTTTTATAAAAAAAGAGTTTTATAATGTTCTTATGTATACAAAATTACATCATGATAACTCGAAAACTCTAGGAGATGTAACGGTTTGAAAACGCTTTTTCTCTGTCATGAAGTTAAATCTTTGTTCACTTCACAAGCGATATCTCGAGAACGGTTCGACGTGGAGATACCCGATTCATACCATCAGATTCAGAAGTTTGCGTTCTTTCAGAATATATGTAACAGTTATGTGTAACGTATTTGAAAAAGCACTGAAAAATTGAAAAAGAAATTTTATTTGAGTTAAAAACCGGATAAAAATCATTTTTGTAGAACCGTTAATTTTTATAAAAAAAGAGTTTTATAATGTTCTTATGTATACAAAATTACATCATGATAACTCGATAACTCTAGGAGATGTAACGGTTTGAAAACGCTTTTTCTCTGTCATGAAGTTAAATCTTTGTTCACTTCACAAGCGATATCTCGAGAACGGTTCGACGTGGAGATACCCGATTCATACCATCAGATTCAGAAGATTGCGCTCTTTCAGAATATATGTAACAGTTTTGTGTTACGTTTTTGAAAAAGCACTGAAAAATTGAAAAAGAAATTTTATTTGAGAAAAAAACCAGATAAAAATCATTTTTGTAAAACCGTTAATTTTTATATAAAAAGAGTTTTATAATGTTCTTATGTATACAAAATTACACCATGATAACTCGAAAACTCTAGGAGTTATAACGGTTTGTAAACGCTTTTTCTCTGCCATGAAGTTAAATCTTTGTTCACTTCACAAGCGATATCTCGAGAACGGTTTGACGTGGAGATACCCAAATCATACCATCAGATTCAGAAGGTTGCGTTCTTTCAGAATATATGTAACAGTTATGTGTTACGTTTTTGAAAAAGCACTGAAAAATTGAAAAAGAAATTTTATTTGAGAAAAAAACCAGATAAAAATCATTTTTTTTTAAAACCGTTAATTTTTATATAAAAAAAGTTTTATAATGTTCTTATGTATACAAAATTACACCATGATAACTCGAAAACTCTAGGAGTTATAACGGTTTGAAAACGCTTTTTCTCTGTCATGAAGTTAAATCTTTGTTCACTTCACAAGCAATATCTCGAGAACGGTTTGACGTGGAGATACCCGATTCATACCATCAGATTCAGAAGATTGCGCTCTTTCAGAATATATGTAACAGTTATGTGTTACGTTTTTGAAAAAGCACTGAAAAATTGAAAAAGAAATTTTATTTGAGAAAAAAACCAGATAAAAATCATTTTTGTAAAACCGTTAATTTTTATATAAAAAGAGTTTTATAATGTTCTTATGTATACAAAATTACACCATGATAACTCGAAAACTCTAGGAGTTATAACGGTTTGAAAACGCTTTTTCTCTGTCATGAAGTTAAATCTTTGTTCACTTCACAAGCGATATCTCGAGAACGGTTTGACGTGGAGTTACCCGATTCATACCATCAGATTCAGAAGTTTGCGTTCTTTCAGAATATATGTAACAGTTATGTGTTACGTTTTTGAAAAAGCACTGAAAAATTGAAAAAGAAATTTTATTTGAGAAAAAAACCAGATAAAAATCATTTTTGTAAAACCGTTAATTTTTATATAAAAAGAATTTTATAATGTTCTTATGTATACAAAATTACACCATGATAACTCGAAAACTCTAGGAGTTATAACGGTTTGAAAACGCTTTTTCTCTGTCATGAAGTTAAATCTTTGTTCACTTCACAAGCGATATCTCGAGAACGGTTCGATGTGGAGATACCCGATTCATACCATCAGATTCAGAAGGTTGCGTTCTTTCAGAATATATGTAACAGTTATGTGTAACGTATTTGAAAAAGCACTGAAAAATTGAAAAAGAAATTTTATTTGAGTTAAAAACCGGATAAAAATCATTTTTGTAGAACTGTTAATTTTTATAAAAAAATAGTTTTATAATGTTCTTATGTATACAAAATTACATCATGATAACTCGAAAACTCTAGGAGATGTAACGGTTTGAAAACGCTTTTTCTCTGTCATGAAGTTAAATCTTTGTTTACTTCACAAGCGATATCTCGAGAACGGTTTGACGTGGAGATACCCGATTCATACCATCAGATTCAGAAAGTTGCGCTCTTTCAGAATATATGTAACAGTTATGTGTAACGTATTTGAACAAGCACTGAAAAATTGAAAAAGAAATTTTATTTGAGTTAAAAACCGGATAAAAATCTTTTTTGTAGAACCGTTATATTTTATAAAAAAAGAGTTTTATAATGTTCTTATGTATACAAAATTACATCATGATAACTCGAAAACTCTAGGAGATGTAACGGTTTGAAAACGCTTTTTCTCTGTCATGAAGTTAAATCTTTGTTCACTTCACAAGCGATATCTCGAGAACGGTTCGACGTGGAGATACCCGATTCATACCATCAGATTCAGAAGTTTGCGTTCTTTCAGAATATATGTAACAGTTATGTGTAACGTATTTGAACAAGCACTGAAAAATTGAAAAAGAAATTTTATTTGAGTTAAAAACCGGATAAAAATCATTTTTGTAGAACCGTTAATTTTTATAAAAAAAGAGTTTTATAATGTTCTTATGTATACAAAATTACATCATGATAACTCGAAAACTCTAGGAGATGTAACGGTTTGAAAACGCTTTTTCTCTGTCATGAAGTTAAATCTTTGTTCACTTCACAAGCGATATCTCGAGAACGGTTCGACGTGGAGATACCCGATTCATACCATCAGATTCAGAAGTTTGCGTTCTTTCAGAATATATGTAACAGTTATGTGTAACGTATTTGAAAAAGCACTGAAAAATTGAAAAAGAAATTTTATTTGAGTTAAAAACCGGATAAAAATCATTTTTGTAGAACCGTTAATTTTTATAAAAAAAGAGTTTTATAATGTTCTTATGTATACAAAATTACATCATGATAACTCGAAAACTCTAGGAGATGTAACGGTTTGAAAACGCTTTTTCTCTGTCATGAAGTTAAATCTTTGTTCACTTCACAAGCGATATCTCGAGAATGGTTTGACGTGGAGTTACCCGATTCATACCATCAGATTCAGAAGATTGCGCTCTTTCAGAATATATGTAACAGTTATGTGTAACGTATTTGAAAAAGCACTGAAAAATTGAAAAAGAAATTTTATTTGAGAAAAAAACCAGATAAAAATCATTTTTGTAAAACCGTTAATTTTTATATAAAAAGAGTTTTATAATGTTCTTATGTATACAAAATTACACCATGATAACTCGAAAACTCTAGGAGTTATAACGGTTTGAAAACGCTTTTTCTCTGTCATGAAGTTAAATCTTTGTTCACTTCACAAGCAATATCTCGAGAACGGTTTGGCGTGGAGATACCCGATTCATACCATCAGATTCAGAAGATTGCGCTCTTTCAGAATATATGTAACAGTTATGTGTTACGTTTTTGAAAAAGCACTGAAAAATTGAAAAAGAAATTTTATTTGAGAAAAAAACCAGATAAAAATCATTTTTGTAAAACCGTTAATTTTTATATAAAAAGAGTTTTATAATGTTCTTATGTATACAAAATTACACCATGATAACTCGAAAACTCTAGGAGTTATAACGGTTTGAAAACGCTTTTTCTCTGTCATGAAGTTAAATCTTTGTTCACTTCACAAGCGATATCTCGAGAACGGTTCGATGTGGAGATACCCGATTCATACCATCAGATTCAGAAGGTTGCGTTATTTTAGAATATATGTAACAGTTATGTGTTACGTTTTTGAAAAAGCACTGAAAAATTGAAAAAGAAATTTTATTTGAGAAAAAAACCAGATAAAAATCATTTTTGTAAAACCGTTAATTTTTATATAAAAAGAGTTTTATAATGTTCTTATGTATACAAAATTACATCATGATAACTCGAAAACTCTAGGAGATGTAACGGTTTAAAAACGCTTTTTCTCTGTCATGAAGTTAAATCTTTGTTCACTTCACAAGCGATATCTCGAGAACGGTTCGACGTGGAGATACCCGATTCATACCATCAGATTCAGAAGATTGCGCTCTTTCAGAATATATGTAACAGTTTTGTGTTACGTTTTTGAAAAAGCACTGAAAAATTGAAAAAGAAATTTTATTTGAGAAAAAAACCAGATAAAAATCATTTTTGTAAAACCGTTAATTTTTATATAAAAAGAGTTTTATAATGTTCTTATGTATACAAAATTACACCATGATAACTCGAAAACTCTAGGAGTTATAACGGTTTGTAAACGCTTTTTCTCTGTCATGAAGTTAAATCTTTGTTCACTTCACAAGCGATATCTCGAGAACGGTTTGACGTGGAGATACCCAAATCATACCATCAGATTCAGAAGGTTGCGTTCTTTCAGAATATATGTAACAGTTATGTGTTACGTTTTTGAAAAAGCACTGAAAAATTGAAAAAGAAATTTTATTTGAGAAAAAAACCAGATAAAAATCATTTTTTTTAAAACCGTTAATTTTTATATAAAAAGAGTTTTATAATGTTCTTATGTATACAAAATTACACCATGATAACTCGAAAACTCTAGGAGTTATAACGGTTTGAAAACGCTTTTTCTCTGTCATGAAGTTAAATCTTTGTTCACTTCACAAGCGATATCTCGAGAACGGTTCGACGTGGAGATACCCGATTCATACCATCAGATTCAGAAGATTGCGCTCTTTCAGAATATATGTAACAGTTATGTGTTACGTTTTTGAAAAAGCACTGAAAAATTGAAAAAGGAATTTTATTTGAGAAAAAAACCAGATAAAAATCATTTTTGTAAAACCGTTAATTTTTATATAAAAAGAGTTTTATAATGTTCTTATGTATACAAAATTACACCATGATAACTCGAAAACTCTAGGAGTTATAACGGTTTGAAAACGCTTTTTCTCTGTCATGAAGTTAAATCTTTGTTCACTTCACAAGCGATATCTCGAGAACGGTTCGACGTGGAGTTACCCGATTCATACCATCAGATTCAGAAGGTTGCGTTATTTTAGAATATATGTAACAGTTATGTGTTACGTTTTTGAAAAAGCACTGAAAAATTGAAAAAGAAATTTTATTTGAGAAAAAAACCAGATAAAAATCATTTTTGTAAAACCGTTAATTTTTATATAAAAAGAGTTTTATAATGTTCTTATGTATACAAAATTACATCATGATAACTCGAAAACTCTAGGAGATGTAACGGTTTAAAAACGCTTTTTCTCTGTCATGAAGTTAAATCTTTGTTCACTTCACAAGCGATATCTCGAGAACGGTTCGACGTGGAGATACCCGATTCATACCATCAGATTCAGAAGATTGCGCTCTTTCAGAATATATGTAACAGTTTTGTGTTACGTTTTTGAAAAAGCACTGAAAAATTGAAAAAGAAATTTTATTTGAGAAAAAAACCAGATAAAAATCATTTTTGTAAAACCGTTAATATTTATATAAAAAGAGTTTTATAATGTTCTTATGTATACAAAATTACACCATGATAACTCGAAAACTCTAGGAGTTATAACGGTTTGTAAACGCTTTTTCTCTGTCATGAAGTTAAATCTTTGTTCACTTCACAAGCGATATCTCGAGAACGGTTTGACGTGGAGATACCCAAATCATACCATCAGATTCAGAAGGTTGCGTTCTTTCAGAATATATGTAACAGTTATGTGTTACGTTTTTGAAAAAGCACTGAAAAATTGAAAAAGAAATTTTATTTGAGAAAAAAACCAGATAAAAATCATTTTTTTTAAAACCGTTAATTTTTATATAAAAAGAGTTTTATAATGTTCTTATGTATACAAAATTACACCATGATAACTCGAAAACTCTAGGAGTTATAACGGTTTGAAAACGCTTTTTCTCTGTCATGAAGTTAAATCTTTGTTCACTTCACAAGCGATATCTCGAGAACGGTTCGACGTGGAGATACCCGATTCATACCATCAGATTCAGAAGATTGCGCTCTTTCAGAATATATGTAACAGTTATGTGTTACGTTTTTGAAAAAGCACTGAAAAATTGAAAAAGAAATTTTATTTGAGAAAAAAAACAGATAAAAATCATTTTTGTAAAACCGTTAATTTTTATATAAAAAGAGTTTTATAATGTTCTTATGTATACAAAATTACACCATGATAACTCGAAAACTCTAGGAGTTATAACGGTTTGAAAACGCTTTTTCTCTGTCATGAAGTTAAATCTTTGTTCACTTCACAAGCGATATCTCGAGAACGGTTTGACGTGGAGTTACCCGATTCATACCATCAGATTCAGAAGTTTGCGTTCTTTCAGAATATATGTAACAGTTATGTGTTACGTTTTTGAAAAAGCACTGAAAAATTGAAAAAGAAATTTTATTTGAGAAAAAAACCAGATAAAAATCATTTTTGTAAAACCGTTAATTTTTATATAAAAAGAATTTTATAATGTTCTTATGTATACAAAATTACACCATGATAACTCGAAAACTCTAGGAGTTATAACGGTTTGAAAACGCTTTTTCTCTGTCATGAAGTTAAATCTTTGTTCACTTCACAAGCGATATCTCGAGAACGGTTCGATGTGGAGATACCCGATTCATACCATCAGATTCAGAAGGTTGCGTTCTTTCAGAATATATGTAACAGTTATGTGTAACGTATTTGAAAAAGCACTGAAAAATTGAAAAAGAAATTTTATTTGAGTTAAAAACCGGATAAAAATCATTTTTGTAGAACTGTTAATTTTTATAAAAAAATAGTTTTATAATGTTCTTATGTATACAAAATTACATCATGATAACTCGAAAACTCTAGGAGATGTAACGGTTTGAAAACGCTTTTTCTCTGTCATGAAGTTAAATCTTTGTTCACTTCACAAGCGATATCTCGAGAACGGTTTGACGTGGAGATACCCGATTCATACCATCAGATTCAGAAAGTTGCGCTCTTTCAGAATATATGTAACAGTTATGTGTAACGTATTTGAACAAGCACTGAAAAATTGAAAAAGAAATTTTATTTGAGTTAAAAACCGGATAAAAATCTTTTTTGTAGAACCGTTAATTTTTATAAAAAAAGAGTTTTATAATGTTCTTATGTATACAAAATTACATCATGATAACTCGAAAACTCTAGGAGATGTAACGGTTTGAAAACGCTTTTTCTCTGTCATGAAGTTAAATCTTTGTTCACTTCACAAGCGATATCTCGAGAACGGTTCGACGTGGAGATACCCGATTCATACCATCAGATTCAGAAGTTTGCGTTCTTTCAGAATATATGTAACAGTTATGTGTAACGTATTTGAAAAAGCACTGAAAAATTGAAAAAGAAATTTTATTTGAGTTAAAAACCGGATAAAAATCATTTTTGTAGAACTGTTAATTTTTATAAAAAAATAGTTTTATAATGTTCTTATGTATACAAAATTACATCATGATAACTCGAAAACTCTAGGAGATGTAACGGTTTGAAAACGCTTTTTCTCTGTCATGAAGTTAAATCTTTGTTCACTTCACAAGCGATATCTCGAGAACGGTTCGACGTGGAGATACCCGATTCATACCATCAGATTCAGAAAGTTGCGCTCTTTCAGAATATATGTAACAGTTATGTGTAACGTATTTGAACAAGCACTGAAAAATTGAAAAAGAAATTTTATTTGAGTTAAAAACCGGATAAAAATCATTTTTGTAGAACCGTTAATTTTTATAAAAAAAGAGTTTTATAATGTTCTTATGTATACAAAATTACATCATGATAACTCGAAAACTCTAGGAGATGTAACGGTTTGAAAACGCTTTTTCTCTGTCATGAAGTTAAATCTTTGTTCACTTCACAAGCGATATCTCGAGAACGGTTCGACGTGGAGATACCCGATTCATACCATCAGATTCAGAAGTTTGCGTTCTTTCAGAATATATGTAACAGTTATGTGTAACGTATTTGAAAAAGCACTGAAAAATTGAAAAAGAAATTTTATTTGAGTTAAAAACCGGATAAAAATCATTTTTGTAGAACCGTTAATTTTTATAAAAAAAGAGTTTTATAATGTTCTTATGTATACAAAATTACATCATGATAACTCGAAAACTCTAGGAGATGTAACGGTTTGAAAACGCTTTTTCTCTGTCATGAAGTTAAATCTTTGTTCACTTCACAAGCGATATCTCGAGAACGGTTCGACGTGGAGTGGAGATACCCGATTCATACCATCAGATTCAGAAGATTGCGCTCTTTCAGAATATATGTAACAGTTATGTGTTACGTTTTTGAAAAAGCACTGAAAAATTGAAAAAGAAATTTTATTTGAGAAAAAAACCAGATAAAAATCATTTTTTTTAAAACCGTTAATTTTTATATAAAAAGAGTTTTATAATGTTCTTATGTATACAAAATTACACCATGATAACTCGAAAACTCTAGGAGTTATAACGGTTTGAAAACGCTTTTTCTCTGTCATGAAGTTAAATCTTTGTTCACTTCACAAGCGATATCTCGAGAACGGTTTGACGTGGAGTTACCCGATTCATACCATCAGATTCAGAAGGTTGCGTTCTTTCAGAATATATGTAACAGTTATGTGTTACGTTTTTGAAAAAGCACTGACAAATTGAAAAAGAAATTTTATTTGAGAAAAAAACCAGATAAAAATCATTTTTGTAAAACCGTTAATTTTTATATAAAAAGAGTTTTATAATGTTCTTATGTATACAAAATTACACCATGATAACTCGAAAACTCTAGGAGTTATAACGGTTTGAAAACGCTTTTTTCTCTGTCATGAAGTTAAATCTTTGTTCACTTCACAAGCGATATCTCGAGAACGGTTCGACGTGGAGATACCCGATTCATACCATCAGATTCAGAAGTTTGCGTTCTTTCAGAATATATGTAACAGTTATGTGTAACGTATTTGAAAAAGCACTGAAAAATTGAAAAAGAAATTTTATTTGAGTTAAAAACCGGATAAAAATCATTTTTGTAGAACTGTTAATTTTTATAAAAAAAGAGTTTTATAATGTTCTTATGTATACAAAATTACATCATGATAACTCGAAAACTCTAGGAGATGTAACGGTTTGAAAACGCTTTTTCTCTGTCATGAAGTTAAATCTTTGTTCACTTCACAAGCGATATCTCGAGAACGGTTCGACGTGGAGATACCCGATTCATACCTTCAGATTCAGAAGATTGCGCTCTTTCAGAATATATGTAACAGTTATGTCTTACGTATTTGAAAAAGCACTGAAAAATTTAAAAAGAAATTTTAATTGATGAAAAAATAAGGAAAAAACATTTATGAACATCGTGAATTTTTGTATAAAAAGAGTTTTATGGTGTTTATATGTATACCACATTATATCATGATATCTTTAAAACTCTAGAAGATATGAATTTTTTAAAAAGACTTGGTTTATATAGCCCCTTGAATTCTAGAAGTGCGGTAATTTGCCATATACTGCAGTACTGCGAAATGCCGGACAATAAATTTGAAGGAGTAAATTTTTTTTAAAAAAACGTTATATCTCTAGAACGGTGTAACATAGAGGAACGCGATTCATACCATCAGATTCAGAATTTTGCGATCTTTCAGAATATATGTAACAGTTATGTGTTACGTATTTGAAAAAGCACTGAAAAATTGAAAAAGAAATTTTAATTGAGAAAAAAACCGGGTAAAATCATTTTTGAAAAACCGTTAATTTTCCTAAAAAAAGAGTCTTATGATGTTTTTATGTATACAAAACTACATCATGATAACTTAAAAACTCTAGGAGTTATAACGGTTTGAAAACGCTTTTTCTCTATCATGAAGTTAAATCTTTGTTCACTTCACATGCGATATCTCGAGAACGGTTCGACGTGGAGATACCCGATTCATACCATCAGATTCAGAAGTTTGCGTTCTTTCAGAATATATGTAACAGTTATGTGTAACGTATTTGAAAAAGCACTGAAAAATTGAAAAAGAAATTTTATTTGAGTTAAAAACCGGATAAAAATCATTTTTGTAAAACCGTTAATTTTTATAAAAAAAGAGTTTTATAATGTTCTTATGTATACAAAATTACATCATGATAACTCGAAAACTCTAGGAGATGTAACGGTTTGAAAACGCTTTTTCTCTGTCATGAAGTTAAATCTTTGTTCACTTCACTAGCGATATCTCGAGAACGGTTCGACGTGGAGATACCCGATTCATACCATCAGATTCAAAATATTGCGATCTTTCAGAATATATGTAACAGTTATGTGTTACGTTTTTGAAAAAGCACTGAAAAATTGAAAAAGAAATTTTATTTGAGAAAAAAACCAGATAAAAATCATTTTTGTAAAACCGTTAATTTTTATATAAAAAGAGTTTTATAATGTTCTTATGTATACAAAATTACACCATGATAACTCGAAAACTCTAGGAGTTATAACGGTTTGAAAACGCTTTTTATCTGTCATGAAGTTAAATCTTTGTTCACTTCACAAGCGATATCTCGAGAATGGTTTGACGTGGAGTTACCCGATTCATACCATCAGATTCAGAAGATTGCGCTCTTTCAGAATATATGTAACAGTTATGTGTAACGTATTTGAAAAAGCACTGAAAAATTGAAAAAGAAATTTTATTTGAGAAAAAAACCAGATAAAAATCATTTTTGTAAAACCGTTAATTTTTATATAAAAAGAGTTTTATAATGTTCTTATGTATACAAAATTACACCATGATAACTCGAAAACTCTAGGAGTTATAACGGTTTGAAAACGCTTTTTCTCTGTCATGAAGTTAAATCTTTGTTCACTTCACAAGCGATATCTCGAGAACGGTTTGACGTGGAGTTACCCGATTCATACCATCAGATTCAGAAGGTTGCGTTCTTTCAGAATATATGTAACAGTTATGTGTTACGTTTTTGAAAAAGCACTGACAAATTGAAAAAGAAATTTTATTTGAGAAAAAAACCAGATAAAAATCATTTTTGTAAAACCGTTAATTTTTATATAAAAAGAGTTTTATAATGTTCTTATGTATACAAAATTACACCATGATAACTCGAAAACTCTAGGAGTTATAACGGTTTGAAAACGCTTTTTTCTCTGTCATGAAGTTAAATCTTTGTTCACTTCACAAGCGATATCTCGAGAACGGTTCGACGTGGAGATACCCGATTCATACCATCAGATTCAGAAGTTTGCGTTCTTTCAGAATATATGTAACAGTTATGTGTAACGTATTTGAAAAGCACTGAAAAATTGAAAAAGAAATTTTATTTGAGTTAAAAACCGGATAAAAATCATTTTTGTAGAACTGTTAATTTTTATAAAAAAAGAGTTTTATAATGTTCTTATGTATACAAAATTACATCATGATAACTCGAAAACTCTAGGATGTGTAACGGTTTGAAAACGCTTTTTCTCTGTCATGAAGTTAAATCTTTGTTCACTTCACAAGCGATATCTCGAGAACGGTTCGACGTGGAGATACCCGATTCATACCTTCAGATTCAGAAGATTGCGCTCTTTCAGAATATATGTAACAGTTATGTCTTACGTATTTGAAAAAGCACTGAAAAATTTAAAAAGAAAATTTAATTGATGAAAAAATAAGGAAAAAACATTTATGAACATCGTGAATTTTTGTATAAAAAGAGTTTTATGGTGTTTATATGTATACCACATTATATCATGATATCTTTAAAACTCTAGAAGATATGAATTTTTTAAAAAGACTTGGTTTATATAGCCCCTTGAATTCTAGAAGTGCGGTAATTTGCCATATACTGCAGTACTGCGAAATGCCGGACAATAAATTTGAAGGAGTAAATTTTTTTTAAAAAAACGTTATATCTCTAGAACGGTGTAACATAGAGGAACGCGATTCATACCATCAGATTCAGAATTTTGCGATCTTTCAGAATATATGTAACAGTTATGTGTTACGTATTTGAAAAAGCACTGAAAAATTGAAAAAGAAATTTTAATTGAGAAAAAAACCGGGTAAAATCATTTTTGAAAAACCGTTAATTTTCCTAAAAAAAGAGTCTTATGATGTTTTTATGTATACAAAACTACATCATGATAACTTAAAAACTCTAGGAGTTATAACGGTTTGAAAACGCTTTTTCTCTATCATGAAGTTAAATCTTTGTTCACTTCACATGCGATATCTCGAGAACGGTTCGACGTGGAGATACCCGATTCATACCATCAGATTCAGAAGTTTGCGTTCTTTCAGAATATATGTAACAGTTATGTGTAACGTATTTGAAAAAGCACTGAAAAATTGAAAAAGAAATTTTATTTGAGTTAAAAACCGGATAAAAATCATTTTTGTAAAACCGTTAATTTTTATAAAAAAAGAGTTTTATAATGTTCTTATGTATACAAAATTACATCATGATAACTCGAAAACTCTAGGAGATGTAACGGTTTGAAAACGCTTTTTCTCTGTCATGAAGTTAAATCTTTGTTCACTTCACTAGCGATATCTCGAGAACGGTTCGACGTGGAGATACCCGATTCATACCATCAGATTCAAAATATTGCGATCTTTCAGAATATATGTAACAGTTATGTGTTACGTTTTTGAAAAAGCACTGAAAAATTGAAAAAGGAATTTTATTTGAGAAAAAACCAGATAAAAATCATTTTTGTAAAACCGTTAATTTTTATAAAAAAAGAGTTTTATAATGTTCTTATGTATACTAAATTACACCATGATAACTCGAAAACTCTAGGAGTTATAACGGTTTGAAAACGCTTTTTCTCTGTCATGAAGTTAAATCTTTGTTCACTTCACAAGCGATATCTCGAGAACGGTTCGACGTGGAGATACCCGATTCATACCATCAGATTCAGAAGTTTGCGTTCTTTCAGAATATATGTAACAGTTATGTGTAACGTATTTGAAAAAGCACTGAAAAATTTAAAAAGAAATTTTATTTGAGTTAAAAACCGGATAAAAATCATTTTTGTAGAACCGTTAATTTTTATAAAAAAAGAGTTTTATAATGTTCTTATGTATACAAAATTACATCATGATAACTCGAAAACTCTAGCAGATGTAACGGTTTGAAAATGCTTTTTCTCTGTCATGAAGTTAAATCTTTGTTCACTTCACAAGCGATATCTCAAGAACGGTTCGACGTGGAGATACCCGATTCATACCATCAGATTCAGAAGATTGCGCTCTTTCAGAATATATGTAACAGTTATGTGTTACGTTTTTGAAAAAGCACTGAAAAATTGAAAAAGAAATTTTATTTGAGAAAAAAACCAGATAAAAATCATTTTTGTAAAACCGTTAATTTTTATATAAAAAGAGTTTTATAATGTTCTTATGTATACAAAATTACACCATGATAACTCGAAAACTCTAGGAGTTATAACGGTTTGAAAACGCTTTTTCTCTGTCATGAAGTTAAATCTTTGTTCACTTCACAAGCGATATCTCGAGAACGGTTCGACGTGGAGATACCCGATTCATACCTTCAGATTCAGAAGATTGCGCTCTTTCAGAATATATGTAACAGTTATGTCTTACGTATTTGAAAAAGCACTGAAAAATTGAAAAAGAAATTTTAATTGATGAAAAAATAGGGAAAAAACATTTATGAACATCGTGAATTTTTGTATAAAAAGAGTTTTATGGTGTTTATATGTATACCACATTATATCATGATATCTTTAAAACTCTAGAAGATATGAATTTTTTAAAAAGACTTGGTTTATATAGCCCCTTGAATTCTAGAAGTGCGGTAATTTGCCATATACTGCAGTACTGCGAAATGCCGGACAATAAATTTGAAGGAGTAATTTTTTTATAAAAAACGTTATATCTCTAGAACGGTGTAACATAGAGGAACGCGATTCATACCATCAGATTCAGAATTTTGCGATCTTTCAGAATATATGTAACAGTTATGTGTTACGTATTTGAAAAAGCACTGAAAAATTGAAAAAGAAATTTTAATTGAGAAAAAAACCGGGTAAAATCATTTTTGAAAAACCGTTAATTTTCCTAAAAAAAGAGTCTTATGATGTTTTTATGTATACAAAACTACATCATGATAACTTAAAAACTCTAGGAGTTATAACGGTTTGAAAACGCTTTTTCTCTATCATGAAGTTAAATCTTTGTTCACTTCACATGCGATATCTCGAGAACGGTTCGACGTGGAGATACCCGATTCATACCATCAGATTCAGAAGTTTGCGTTCTTTCAGAATATATGTAACAGTTATGTGTAACGTATTTGAAAAAGCACTGAAAAATTGAAAAAGAAATTTTATTTGAGTTAAAAACCGGATAAAAATCATTTTTGTAAAACCGTTAATTTTTATAAAAAAAGAGTTTTATAATGTTCTTATGTATACAAAATTACATCATGATAACTCGAAAACTCTAGGAGATGTAACGGTTTGAAAACGCTTTTTCTCTGTCATGAAGTTAAATCTTTGTTCACTTCACAAGCGATATCTCGAGAACGGTTTGACGTGGAGTTACCCGATTCATACCATCAGATTCAGAAGGTTGCGTTCTTTCAGAATATATGTAACAGTTATGTGTTACGTTTTTGAAAAAGCACTGAAAAATTGAAAAAGAAATTTTATTTGAGAAAAAAACCAGATAAAAATCATTTTTGTAAAACCGTTAATTTTTATATAAAAAGAGTTTTATAATGTTCTTATGTATACAAAATTACACCATGATAACTCGAAAACTCTAGAAGTTATAACGGTTTGAAAACGCTTTTTCTCTGTCATGAAGTTAAATCTTTGTTCACTTCACAAGCGATATCTCGAGAACGGTTCGACGTGGAGATACCCGATTCATACCATCAGATTCAGAAGATTGCGCTCTTTCAGAATATATGTAACAGTTATGTGTAACGTATTTGAAAAAGCACTGAAAAATTGAAAAAGAAATTTTATTTGAGAAAAAAACCAGATAAAAATCATTTTTGTAAAACCGTTAATTTTTATATAAAAAGAGTTTTATAATGTTCTTATGTATACAAAATTACACCATGATAACTCGAAAACTCTAGGAGTTATAACGGTTTGAAAACGCTTTTTCTCTGTCATGAAGTTAAATCTTTGTTCACTTCACAAGCGATATCTCGAGAACGGTTTGACGTGGAGTTACCCGATTCATACCATCAGATTCAGAAGGTTGCGTTCTTTCAGAATATATGGAACAGTTATGTGTTACGTTTTTGAAAAAGCACTGACAAATTGAAAAAGAAATTTTATTTGAGAAAAAAACCAGATAAAAATCATTTTTGTAAAACCGTTAATTTTTATATAAAAAGAGTTTTATAATGTTCTTATGTATACAAAATTACACCATGATAACTCGAAAACTCTAGGAGTTATAACGGTTTGAAAACGCTTTTTTCTCTGTCATGAAGTTAAATCTTTGTTCACTTCACAAGCGATATCTCGAGAACGGTTCGACGTGGAGATACCCGATTCATACCATCAGATTCAGAAGATTGCGCTCTTTCAGAATATATGTAACAGTTATCTGTTACGTTTTAGAAAAAGCACTGAAAAATTGAAAAAGAAATTTTATTTGAGAAAAAACCCAGATAAAAATCATTTTTGTAAAACTGTTAATTTTTATATAAAAAGAGTTTTATAATGTTCTTATGTATACAAAATTACACCATGATAACCCGAAAACTCTAGGAGTTATAACGGTTTGAAAACGCTTTTTCTCTGTCATGAAGTTAAATCTTTGTTCACTTCACAAGCGATATCTCGAGAACGGTTCGACGTGGAGATACCCGATTCATACCATCAGATTCAGAAGATTGCGCTCTTTCAGAATATATGTAACAGTTATGTGTTACGTTTTTGAAAAAGCACTGAAAAATTGAAAAAGAAATTTTATTTGAGAAAAAAACCAGATAAAAATAATTTTTGTAAAACCGTTAATTTTTATATAAAAAGAGTTTTATAATGTTCTTATGTATACAAAATTACACCATGATAACTCGAAAACTCTAGGAGTTATAACTGTTTGAAAACACTTTTTCTCTGTCATGAAGTTAAATCTTTGTTCACTTCACAAGCGATATCTCGAGAACGGTTCGACGTGGAGATACCCGATTCATACCATCAGATTCAGAAGTTTGCGTTCTTTCAGAATATATGTAACAGTTATGTGTAACGTATTTGAAAAAGCACTGAAAAATTGAAAAAGAAATTTTATTTGAGTTAAAAACCGGATAAAAATCATAAATGTAGAACCGTTAATTTTTATAAAAAAAGAGTTTTATAATGTTCTTATGTATACAAAATTACATTATGATAACTCGAAAACTCTAGGAGATGTAACGGTTTGAAAACGCTTTTTCTCTGTCATGAAGTTAAATCTTTGTTCACTTCACAAGCGATATCTCGATAACGGTTCGACGTGGAGATACCCGATTCATACCATCAGATTCAGAAGGTTGCTTTTTTTCAGAATATATGTAACAGTTATGTGTAACGTATTTGAAAAAGCACTGAAAAATTGAAAAAGAAATTTTATTTGAGTTAAAAACCGGATAAAAATCATAAATGTAGAACCGTTAATTTTTATAAAAAAAGAGTTTTATAATGTTCTTATGTATACAAAATTACACCATGATAACTCGAAAACTCTAGGAGTTATAACGGTTTGAAAACGCTTTTTCTCTGTCATGAAGTTAAATCTTTGTTCACTTCACAAGCGATATCTCGAGAACGGTTTGACGTGGAGTTACCCGATTCATACCATCAGATTCAGAAGGTTGCGTTCTTTCAGAATATATGTAACAGTTATGTGTTACGTTTTTGAAAAAGCACTGAAAAATTGAAAAAGAAATTTTATTTGAGAAAAAAACCAGATAAAAATAATTTTTGTAAAACCGTTAATTTTTATATAAAAAGAGTTTTATAATGTTCTTATGTATACAAAATTACACCATGATAACTCGAAAACTCTAGAAGTTATAACGGTTTGAAAACGCTTTTTCTCTGTCATGAAGTTAAATCTTTGTTCACTTCACAAGCGATATCTCGAGAACGGTTCGACGTGGAGATACCCGATTCATACCATCAGATTCAGAAGATTGCGCTCTTTCAGAATATATGTAACAGTTATGTGTAACGTATTTGAAAAAGCACTGAAAAATTGAAAAAGAAATTTTATTTGAGAAAAAAACCAGATAAAAATCATTTTTGTAAAACCGTTAATTTTTATATAAAAAGAGTTTTATAATGTTCTTATGTATACAAAATTACACCATGATAACTCGAAAACTCTAGGAGTTATAACGGTTTGAAAACGCTTTTTCTCTGTCATGAAGTTAAATCTTTGTTCACTTCACAAGCGATATCTCGAGAACGGTTTGACGTGGAGTTACCCGATTCATACCATCAGATTCAGAAGGTTGCGTTCTTTCAGAATATATGGAACAGTTATGTGTTACGTTTTTGAAAAAGCACTGACAAATTGAAAAAGAAATTTTATTTGAGAAAAAAACCAGATAAAAATCATTTTTGTAAAACCGTTAATTTTTATATAAAAAGAGTTTTATAATGTTCTTATGTATACAAAATTACACCATGATAACTCGAAAACTCTAGGAGTTATAACGGTTTGAAAACGCTTTTTTCTCTGTCATGAAGTTAAATCTTTGTTCACTTCACAAGCGATATCTCGAGAACGGTTCGACGTGGAGATACCCGATTCATACCATCAGATTCAGAAGTTTGCGTTCTTTCAGAATATATGTAACAGTTATGTGTAACGTATTTGAAAAAGCACTGAAAAATTGAAAAAGAAATTTTATTTGAGTTAAAAACCGGATAAAAATCATTTTTGTAGAACTGTTAATTTTTATAAAAAAAGAGTTTTATAATGTTCTTATGTATACAAAATTACATCATGATAACTTGAAAACTCTAGGAGATGTAACGGTTTGAAAACGCTTTTTCTCTGTCATAAAGTTAAATCTTTGTTCACTTCACAAGCGATATCTCGAGAACGGTTCGACGTGGAGATACCCGATTCATACCTTCAGATTCAGAAGATTGCGCTCTTTCAGAATATATGTAACAGTTATGTCTTACGTATTTGAAAAAGCACTGAAAAATTGAAAAAGAAATTTTAATTGATGAAAAAATAGGGAAAAAACATTTATGAACATCGTGAATTTTTGTATAAAAAGAGTTTTATGGTGTTTATATGTATACCACATTATATCATGATATCTTTAAAACTCTAGAAGATATGAATTTTTTAAAAAGACTTGGTTTATATAGCCCCTTGAATTCTAGAAGTGCGGTAATTTGCCATATACTGCAGTACTGCGAAATGCCGGACAATAAATTTGAAGGAGTAAATTTTTTATAAAAAACGTTATATCTCTAGAACGGTGTAACATAGAGGAACGCGATTCATACCATCAGATTCAGAATTTTGCGATCTTTCAGAATATATGTAACAGTTATGTGTTACGTATTTGAAAAAGCACTGAAAAATTGAAAAAGAAATTTTAATTGAGAAAAAAACCGGGTAAAATCATTTTTGAAAAACCGTTAATTTTCCTAAAAAAAGAGTCTTATGATGTTTTTATGTATACAAAACTACATCATGATAACTTAAAAACTCTAGGAGTTATAACGGTTTGAAAACGCTTTTTCTCTATCATGAAGTTAAATCTTTGTTCACTTCACATGCGATATCTCGAGAACGGTTCGACGTGGAGATACCCGATTCATACCATCAGATTCAGAAGTTTGCGTTCTTTCAGAATATATGTAACAGTTATGTGTAACGTATTTGAAAAAGCACTGAAAAATTGAAAAAGAAATTTTATTTGAGTTAAAAACCGGATAAAAATCATTTTTGTAAAACCGTTAATTTTTATAAAAAAAACGTTTTATAATGTTCTTATGTATACAAAATTACATCATGATAACTCGAAAACTCTAGGAGATGTAACGGTTTGAAAACGCTTTTTCTCTGTCATGAAGTTAAATCTTTGTTCACTTCACAAGCGATATCTCGAGAACGGTTTGACGTGGAGTTACCCGATTCATACCATCAGATTCAGAAGGTTGCGTTCTTTCAGAATATATGTAACAGTTATGTGTTACGTTTTTGAAAAAGCACTGAAAAATTGAAAAAGAAATTTTATTTGAGAAAAAAACCAGATAAAAATCATTTTTGTAAAACCGTTAATTTTTATATAAAAAGAGTTTTATAATGTTCTTATGTATACAAAATTACACCATGATAACTCGAAAACTCTAGAAGTTATAACGGTTTGAAAACGCTTTTTCTCTGTCATGAAGTTAAATCTTTGTTCACTTCACAAGCGATATCTCGAGAACGGTTCGACGTGGAGATACCCGATTCATACCATCAGATTCAGAAGATTGCGCTCTTTCAGAATATATGTAACAGTTATGTGTAACGTATTTGAAAAAGCACTGAAAAATTGAAAAAGAAATTTTATTTGAGAAAAAAACCAGATAAAAATCATTTTTGTAAAACCGTTAATTTTTATATAAAAAGAGTTTTATAATGTTCTTATGTATACAAAATTACACCATGATAACTCGAAAACTCTAGGAGTTATAACGGTTTGAAAACGCTTTTTCTCTGTCATGAAGTTAAATCTTTGTTCACTTCACAAGCGATATCTCGAGAACGGTTTGACGTGGAGTTACCCGATTCATACCATCAGATTCAGAAGGTTGCGTTCTTTCAGAATATATGGAACAGTTATGTGTTACGTTTTTGAAAAAGCACTGACAAATTGAAAAAGAAATTTTATTTGAGAAAAAAACCAGATAAAAATCATTTTTGTAAAACCGTTAATTTTTATATAAAAAGAGTTTTATAATGTTCTTATGTATACAAAATTACACCATGATAACTCGAAAACTCTAGGAGTTATAACGGTTTGAAAACGCTTTTTTCTCTGTCATGAAGTTAAATCTTTGTTCACTTCACAAGCGATATCTCGAGAAAGGTTCGACGTGGAGATACCCGATTCATACCATCAGATTCAGAAGTTTGCGTTCTTTCAGAATATATGTAACAGTTATGTGTAACGTATTTGAAAAAGCACTGAAAAATTGAAAAAGAAATTTTATTTGAGTTAAAAACCGGATAAAAATCATTTTTGTAAAACCGTTAATTTTTATATAAAAAGAGTTTTATAATGTTCTTATGTATACAAAATTACACCATGATAACTCGAAAACTCTAGGAGTTATAACGGTTTCTAAACGCTTTTTCTCTGTCATGAAGTTAAATCTTTGTTCACTTCACAAGCGATATCTCGAGAACGGTTTGACGTGGAGTTACCCGATTCATACCATCAGATTCAGAAGGTTGCGTTCTTTCAGAATATATGGAACAGTTATGTGTTACGTTTTTGAAAAAGCACTGACAAATTGAAAAAGAAATTTTATTTGAGAAAAAAACCAGATAAAAATCATTTTTGTAAAACCGTTAATTTTTATATAAAAAGAGTTTTATAATGTTCTTATGTATACAAAATTACACCATGATAACTCGAAAACTCTAGGAGTTATAACGGTTTGAAAACGCTTTTTTCTCTGTCATGAAGTTAAATCTTTGTTCACTTCACAAGCGATATCTCGAGAAAGGTTCGACGTGGAGATACCCGATTCATACCATCAGATTCAGAAGTTTGCGTTCTTTCAGAATATATGTAACAGTTATGTGTAACGTATTTGAAAAAGCACTGAAAAATTGAAAAAGAAATTTTATTTGAGTTAAAAACCGGATAAAAATCATTTTTGTAGAACTGTTAATTTTTATAAAAAAAGAGTTTTATAATGTTCTTATGTATACAAAATTACATCATGATAACTTGAAAACTCTAGGAGATGTAACGGTTTGAAAACGCTTTTTCTCTGTCATAAAGTTAAATCTTTGTTCACTTCACAAGCGATATCTCGAGAACGGTTCGACGTGGAGATACCCGATTCATACCTTCAGATTCAGAAGATTGCGCTCTTTCAGAATATATGTAACAGTTATGTCTTACGTATTTGAAAAAGCACTGAAAAATTGAAAAAGAAATTTTAATTGATGAAAAAATAGGGAAAAAACATTTATGAACATCGTGAATTTTTGTATAAAAAGAGTTTTATGGTGTTTATATGTATACCACATTATATCATGATATCTTTAAAACTCTAGAAGATATGAATTTTTTAAAAAGACTTGGTTTATATAGCCCCTTGAATTCTAGAAGTGCGGTAATTTGCCATATACTGCAGTACTGCGAAATGCCGGACAATAAATTTGAAGGAGTAAATTTTTTATAAAAAACGTTATATCTCTAGAACGGTGTAACATAGAGGAACGCGATTCATACCATCAGATTCAGAATTTTGCGATCTTTCAGAATATATGTAACAGTTATGTGTTACGTATTTGAAAAAGCACTGAAAAATTGAAAAAGAAATTTTAATTGAGAAAAAAACCGGGTAAAATCATTTTTGAAAAACCGTTAATTTTCCTAAAAAAAGAGTCTTATGATGTTTTTATGTATACAAAACTACATCATGATAACTTAAAAACTCTAGGAGTTATAACGGTTTGAAAACGCTTTTTCTCTATCATGAAGTTAAATCTTTGTTCACTTCACATGCGATATCTCGAGAACGGTTCGACGTGGAGATACCCGATTCATACCATCAGATTCAGAAGTTTGCGTTCTTTCAGAATATATGTAACAGTTATGTGTAACGTATTTGAAAAAGCACTGAAAAATTGAAAAAGAAATTTTATTTGAGTTAAAAACCGGATAAAAATCATTTTTGTAAAACCGTTAATTTTTATAAAAAAAACGTTTTATAATGTTCTTATGTATACAAAATTACATCATGATAACTCGAAAACTCTAGGAGATGTAACGGTTTGAAAACGCTTTTTCTCTGTCATGAAGTTAAATCTTTGTTCACTTCACAAGCGATATCTCGAGAACGGTTTGACGTGGAGTTACCCGATTCATACCATCAGATTCAGAAGGTTGCGTTCTTTCAGAATATATGTAACAGTTATGTGTTACGTTTTTGAAAAAGCACTGAAAAATTGAAAAAGAAATTTTATTTGAGAAAAAAACCAGATAAAAATCATTTTTGTAAAACCGTTAATTTTTATATAAAAAGAGTTTTATAATGTTCTTATGTATACAAAATTACACCATGATAACTCGAAAACTCTAGAAGTTATAACGGTTTGAAAACGCTTTTTCTCTGTCATGAAGTTAAATCTTTGTTCACTTCACAAGCGATATCTCGAGAACGGTTCGACGTGGAGATACCCGATTCATACCATCAGATTCAGAAGATTGCGCTCTTTCAGAATATATGTAACAGTTATGTGTAACGTATTTGAAAAAGCACTGAAAAATTGAAAAAGAAATTTTATTTGAGAAAAAAACCAGATAAAAATCATTTTTGTAAAACCGTTAATTTTTATATAAAAAGAGTTTTATAATGTTCTTATGTATACAAAATTACACCATGATAACTCGAAAACTCTAGGAGTTATAACGGTTTGAAAACGCTTTTTCTCTGTCATGAAGTTAAATCTTTGTTCACTTCACTAGCGATATCTCGAGAACGGTTCGACGTGGAGATACCCGATTCATACCATCAGATTCAGAATATTGCGATCTTTCAGAATATATGTAACAGTTATGTGTTACGTTTTTGAAAAAGCACTGAAAAATTGAAAAAGAAATTTTATTTGAGAAAAAACCAGATAAAAATCATTTTTGTAAAACCGTTAATTTTTATAAAAAAAGAGTTTTATAATGTTCTTATGTATACAAAATTACACCATGATAACTCGAAAACTCTAGGAGTTATAACGGTTTGAAAACGCTTTTTCTCTGTCATGAAGTTAAATCTTTGTTCACTTCACAAGCGATATCTCGAGAACGGTTCGACGTGGAGATACCCGATTCATACCATCAGGTTCAGAAGTTTGCGTTCTTTCAGAATATATGTAACAGTTATGTGTAACGTATTTGAAAAAGCACTGAAAAATTGAAAAAGAAATTTTATTTGAGTTAAAAACCGGATAAAAATCATTTTTGTAGAACCGTTAATTTTTATAAAAAAAGAGTTTTATAATGTTCTTATGTATACAAAATTACATCATGATAACTCGAAAACTCTAGGAGATGTAACGGTTTGAAAACGCTTTTTCTCTGTCATGAAGTTAAATCTTTGTTCACTTCACAAGCGATATCTCGAGAACATTACGACGTTTAGATACCCGATTCATACCATCAGATTCAGAAGATTGCGCTCTTTCAGAATATATGTAACAGTTATGTGTTACGTTTTTGAAAAAGCACTGAAAAATTGAAAAAGAAATTTTATTTGAGAAAAAAACCAGATAAAAATCATTTTTGTAAAACCGTTAATTTTTATATAAAAAGAGTTTTATAATGTTCTTATGTATACAAAATTACACCATGATAACTCGAAAACTCTAGGAGTTATAACGGTTTGAAAACGCTTTTTCTCTGTCATGAAGTTAAATCTTTGTTCACTTCACAAGCGATATCTCGAGAACGGTTTGACGTGGAGATACCCGATTCATACCATCAGATTCAGAATATTGCGATCTTTCAGAATATATGTAACAGTTATGTGTTACGTTTTTGAAAAAGCACTGAAAAATTGAAAAAGAAATTTTATTTGAGAAAAAACCAGATAAAAATCATTTTTGTAAAACCGTTAATTTTTATAAAAAAAGAGTTTTATAATGTTCTTATGTATACAAAATTACACCATGATAACTCGAAAACTCTAGGAGTTATAACGGTTTGAAAACGCTTTTTCTCTGTCATGAAGTTAAATCTTTGTTCACTTCACAAGCGATATCTCGAGAACGGTTCGACGTGGAGATACCCGATTCATACCATCAGGTTCAGAAGTTTGCGTTCTTTCAGAATATATGTAACAGTTATGTGTAACGTATTTGAAAAAGCACTGAAAAATTGAAAAAGAAATTTTATTTGAGTTAAAAACCGGATAAAAATCATTTTTGTAGAACCGTTAATTTTTATAAAAAAAGAGTTTTATAATGTTCTTATGTATACAAAATTACACCATGATAACTCGAAAACTCTAGGAGTTATAACGGTTTGAAAACGCTTTTTCTCTGTCATGAAGTTAAATCTTTGTTCACTTCACAAGCGATATCTCGAGAACGGTTTGACGTGGAGATACCCGATTCATACCATCAGATTCAGAAGGTTGCGTTCTTTCAGAATATATGTAACAGTTATGTGTAACGTATATGAAAAAGCACTGAAAAATTGAAAAAGAAATTTTATTTGAGTTAAAAACCGGATAAAAATCATTTTTGTAGAACCGTTAATTTTTATAAAAAAAGAGTTTTATAATGTTCTTATGTATACAAAATTACATCATGATAACTCGAAAACTCTAGGAGATGTAACGGTTTGAAAACGCTTTTTCTCTGTCATGAAGTTAAATCTTTGTTCACTTCACAAGCGATATCTCGAGAACGGTTTGACGTGGAGATACCCGATTCATACCATCAGATTCAGAAGTTTGCGTTCTTTCAGAATATATGTAACAGTTATGTGTAACGTATTTGAAAAAGCACTGAAAAATTGAAAAAGAAATTTTATTTGAGTTAAAAACCGGATAAAAATCATTTTTGTAGAACCGTTAATTTTTATAAAAAAAGAGTTTTATAATGTTCTTATGTATACAAAATTACATCATGATAACTCGAAAACTCTAGGAGATGTAACGGTTTGAAAATGCTTTTTCTCTGTCATGAAGTTAAATCTTTGTTCACTTCACAAGCGATATCTCGAGAACGGTTCGACGTGGAGATACCCGATTCATACCATCAGATTCAGAAGATTGCGCTCTTTCAGAATATATGTAACAGTTATGTGTTACGTTTTTGAAAAAGCACTGAAAAATTGAAAAAGAAATTTTATTTGAGAAAAAAACCAGATAAAAATCATTTTTGTAAAACCGTTAATTTTCATATAAAAAGAGTTTTATAATGTTCTTATGTATACAAAATTACACCATGATAATTAGAAAACTCTAGGAGTTATAACGGTTTGAAAACGCTTTTTCTCTGTCATGAAGTTAAATCTTTGTTCACTTCACAAGCGATATCTCAAGAACGGTTCGACGTAAAGATACCCGATTCATACCATCAGATTCAGAAGGTTGCGCTCGTTCAGAATATATGTAACAGTTATGTCTTACGTATTTGAAAAAGCACTGAAATATTTAAAAAGAAATTTAAATTGATGAAAAAATAGGGTAAAAAACATTTATGAACATCGTGAATTTTTGTATAAAAAGAGTTTTATGGTGTTTATATGTATACCACATTATATCATGATATCTTTAAAACTCTAGAAGATATGAATTTTTTAAAAAGACTTGGTTTATATAGCCCCTTGAATTCTAGAAGTGCGGTAATTTGCCATATATTGCAGTACTGCAAAACGCCGGACACTAAATTTGAAGGAGTAAATTTTTTATAAAAAACGTTATATCTCTAGAACGGTGTAACATAGAGGAACGCGATTCATACCATCAGATTCAGAATTTTGCGATCTTTCAGAATATATGTAACAGTTATGTGTTACGTATTTGAAAAAGCACTGAAAAATTGAAAAAGGAATTTTAATTGAGAAAAAAACCGGGTAAAATCATTTTTGAAAAACCGTTAATTTTCCTAAAAAAAGAGTCTTATGATGTTTTTATGTATACAAAACTACATCATGATAACTTAAAAACTCTAGGAGTTATAACGGTTTGAAAACGCTTTTTCTCTATCATGAAGTTAAATCTTTGTTCACTTCACATGCGATATCTCGAGAACGGTTCGACGTGGAGATACTCGATTCATACCATCAGATTCAGAAGGTTGCGCTCTTTCAGCATATATGTAACAGTTATGTGTTACGTTTTTGAAAAAGCACTGAAAAATTGAAAAAGAAATTTTAATTGAGAAAAAAACCGGGTAAAATCATTTTTGAAAAACCGTTAATTTTCCTAAAAAAAGAGTCTTATGATGTTTTTATGTATACAAAACTACATCATGATAACTTAAAAACTCTAGGAGTTATAACGGTTTGAAAACGCTTTTTCTCTATCATGAAGTTAAATCTTTGTTCACTTCACATGCGATATCTCGAGAACGGTTCGACGTGGAGATACCCGATTCATACCATCAGATTCAGAAGTTTGCGTTCTTTCAGAATATATGTAACAGTTATGTGTAACGTATTTGAAAAAGCACTGAAAAATGGAAAAAGAAATTTTAATTGAGAAAAAAACCGGGTAAAATCATTTTTGAAAAACCGGTAATTTTCCTAAAAAAAGAGTCTTATGATGTTTTTATGTATACAAAACTACATCATGATAACTTAAAAACTCTAGGAGTTATAACGGTTTGAAAACGCTTTTTCTCTATCATAAAGTTAAATCTTTGTTCACTTCACATGCGATATCTCGAGAACGGTTCGACGTGGAGATACCCAATTCATACCATCAGATTCAGAAGTTTGCGTTCTTTCAGAATATATGTAACAGTTATGTGTAACGTATTTGAAAAAGCACTGAAAAATTGAAAAAGAAATTTTATTTGAGTTAAAAACCGGATAAAAATCATTTTTGTAAAACCGTTAATTTTTATAAAAAAAGAGTTTTATAATGTTCTTATGTATACAAAATTACATCATGATAACTCGAAAACTCTAGGAGATGTAACGGTTTGAAAACGCTTTTTCTCTGTCATGAAGTTAAATCTTTGTTCACTTCACTAGCGATATCTCGAGAACCGTTCGACGTGGAGATATCCGATTCATACCATCAGATTCAGAATATTGCGATCTTTCAGAATATATGTAACAGTTATGTGTTACGTTTTTGAAAAAGCACTGAAAAATTGAAAAAGAAATTTTATTTGAGAAAAAACCAGATAAAAATCATTTTTGTAAAACCGTTAATTTTTATAAAAAAAAGAGTTTTATATTGTTCTTATGTATACAAAATTACACCATGATAACTCGAAAACTCTAGGAGTTATAACGGTTTGAAAACGCTTTTTCTCTGTCATGAAGTTAAATCTTTGTTCACTTCACAAGCGATATCTCGAGAACGGTTCGACGTGGAGATACCCGATTCATACCATCAGGTTCAGAAGTTTGCGTTCTTTCAGAATATATGTAACAGTTATGTGTTACGTATTTGAAAAAGCACTGAAAAATTGAAAAAGAAATTTTAATTGAGAAAAAAACCGGGTAAAATCATTTTTGAAAAACCGTTAATTTTCCTAAAAAAAGAGTCTTATGATGTTTTTATGTATACAAAACTACATCATGATAACTTAAAAACTCTAGGAGTTATAACGGTTTGAAAACGCTTTTTCTCTATCATGAAGTTAAATCTTTGTTCACTTCACATGCGATATCTCGAGAACGGTTCGACGTGGAGATACCCGATTCATACCATCAGATTCAGAAGGTTGCGCTCTTTCAGAATATATGTAACAGTTATGTCTTACGTTTTTGAAAAAGCACTGAAAAATTGAAAAAGAAATTTTAATTGAGAAAAAAACCGGGTAAAATCATTTTTGAAAAACCGTTAATTTTCCTAAAAAAAGAGTCTTATGATGTTTTTATGTATACAAAACTACATCATGATAACTTAAAAACTCTAGGAGTTATAACGGTTTGAAAACGCTTTTTCTCTATCATGAAGTTAAATCTTTGTTCACTTCACATGCGATATCTCGAGAACGGTTCGACGTGGAGATACCCGATTCATACCATCAGATTCAGAAGTTTGCGTTCTTTCAGAATATATGTAACAGTTATGTGTAACGTATTTGAAAAAGCACTGAAAAATGGAAAAAGAAATTTTAATTGAGAAAAAAACCGGGTAAAATCATTTTTGAAAAACCCGTAATTTTCCTAAAAAAAGAGTCTTATGATGTTTTTATGTATACAAAACTACATCATGATAACTTAAAAACTCTAGGAGTTATAACGGTTTGAAAACGCTTTTTCTCTATCATAAAGTTAAATCTTTGTTCACTTCACATGCGATATCTCGAGAACGGTTCGACGTGGAGATACCCAATTCATACCATCAGATTCAGAAGTTTGCGTTCTTTCAGAATATATGTAACAGTTATGTGTAACGTATTTGAAAAAGCACTGAAAAATTGAAAAAGAAATTTTATTTGAGTTAAAAACCGGATAAAAATCATTTTTGTAAAACCGTTAATTTTTATAAAAAAAGAGTTTTATAATGTTCTTATGTATACAAAATTACATCATGATAACTCGAAAACTCTAGGAGATGTAACGGTTTGAAAACGCTTTTTCTCTGTCATGAAGTTAAATCTTTGTTCACTTCACTAGCGATATCTCGAGAACCGTTCGACGTGGAGATATCCGATTCATACCATCAGATTCAGAATATTGCGATCTTTCAGAATATATGTAACAGTTATGTGTTACGTTTTTGAAAAAGCACTGAAAAATTGAAAAAGAAATTTTATTTGAGAAAAAACCAGATAAAAATCATTTTTGTAAAACCGTTAATTTTTATAAAAAAAAGAGTTTTATATTGTTCTTATGTATACAAAATTACACCATGATAACTCGAAAACTCTAGGAGTTATAACGGTTTGAAAACGCTTTTTCTCTGTCATGAAGTTAAATCTTTGTTCACTTCACAAGCGATATCTCGAGAACGGTTCGACGTGGAGATACCCGATTCATACCATCAGATTCAGAAGATTGCGCTCTTTCAGAATATATGTAACAGTTATGTGTTACGTTTTTGAAAAAGCACTGAAAAATTGAAAAAGAAATTTTATTTGAGAAAAAAACCAGATAGAAATCATTTTTGTAAAACCGTTAATTTTTATATAAAAAGAGTTTTATAATGTTCTTATGTATACAAAATTACATCATGATAACTCGAAAACTCTAGGAGTTATAACTGTTTGAAAACACTTTTTCTCTGTCATGAAGTTAAATCTTTGTTCACTTCACAAGCGATATCTCGAGAACGGTTCGACGTGGAGATACCCGATTCATACCATCAGATTCAGAAGTTTGCGTTCTTTCAGAATATATGTAACAGTTATGTGTAACGTATTTGAAAAAGCACTGAAAAATTGAAAAAGAAATTTTATTTGAGTTAAAAACCGGATAAAAATCATAAATGTAGAACCGTTAATTTTTATAAAAAAAGAGTTTTATAATGTTCTTATGTATACAAAATTACATCATGATAACTCGAAAACTCTAGGAGATGTAACGGTTTGAAAACGCTTTTTCTCTGTCATGAAGTTAAATCTTTGTTCACTTCACAAGCGATATCTCGATAACGGTTCGACGTGGAGATACCCGATTCATACCATCAGATTCAGAAGATTGCGCTCTTTCAGAATATATGTAACAGTTATCTGTTACGTTTTAGAAAAAGCACTGAAAAATTGAAAAAGAAATTTTATTTGAGAAAAAACCCAGATAAAAATCATTTTTGTAAAACTGTTAATTTTTATATAAAAAGAGTTTTATAATGTTCTTATGTATACAAAATTACACCATGATAACCCGAAAACTCTAGGAGTTATAACGGTTTGAAAACGCTTTTTCTCTGTCATGAAGTTAAATCTTTGTTCACTTCACAAGCGATATCTCGAGAACGGTTCGACGTGGAGATACCCGATTCATACCATCAGATTCAGAAGATTGCGCTCTTTCAGAATATATGTAACAGTTATGTGTTACGTTTTTGAAAAAGCACTGAAAAATTGAAAAAGAAATTTTATTTGAGAAAAAAACCAGATAAAAATCATTTTTGTAAAACCGTTAATTTTTATATAAAAAGAGTTTTATAATGTTCTTATGTATACAAAATTACACCATGATAACTCGAAAACTCTAGGAGTTATAACTGTTTGAAAACACTTTTTCTCTGTCATGAAGTTAAATCTTTGTTCACTTCACAAGCGATATCTCGAGAACGGTTCGACGTGGAGATACCCGATTCATACCATCAGATTCAGAAGTTTGCGTTCTTTCAGAATATATGTAACAGTTATGTGTAACGTATTTGAAAAAGCACTGAAAAATTGAAAAAGAAATTTTATTTGAGTTAAAAACCGGATAAAAATCATAAATGTAGAACCGTTAATTTTTATAAAAAAAGAGTTTTATAATGTTCTTATGTATACAAAATTACATCATGATAACTCGAAAACTCTAGGAGATGTAACGGTTTGAAAACGCTTTTTCTCTGTCATGAAGTTAAATCTTTGTTCACTTCACAAGCGATATCTCGATAACGGTTCGACGTGGAGATACCCGATTCATACCATCAGATTCAGAAGGTTGCTTTTTTTCAGAATATATGTAACAGTTATGTGTAACGTATTTGAAAAAGCACTGAAAAATTAAAAAAGAAATTTTATTTGAGTTAAAAACCGGATAAAAATCATAAATGTAGAACCGTTAATTTTTATAAAAAAAGAGTTTTATAATGTTCTTATGTATACAAAATTACATCATGATAACTCGAAAACTCTAGGAGATGTAACGGTTTGAAAACGCTTTTTCTCTGTCATAAAGTTAAATCTTTGTTCACTTCACAAGCGATATCTCGAGAACGGTATGACGTGGAGATACCCGATTCATACCATCAGATTCAGAAGGTTGCGCTCTTTCAGAATATATGTAACAGTTATGTGTTACGTTTTTGAAAAAGCACTGAAAAATTGAAAAAGAAATTTTATTTGAGAAAAAAACCAGATAAAAATCATTTTTGTAAAACCGTTAATTTTTATATAAAAAGAGTTTTATAATGTTCTTATGTATACAAAATTACATCATGATAACTCGAAAACTCTAGGAGATGTATCGGTTTGAAAACGCTTTTTCTCTGTCATGAAGTTAAATCTTTGTTCACTTCACAAGCGATATCTCGAGAACGGTTCGACGTGGAGATACCCGATTCATACCTTCAGATTCAGAAGATTGCGCTCTTTCAGAGTATATGTAACAGTTATGTGTTACGTTTTTGAAAAAGCACTGAAAAATTGAAAAAGAAATTTTATTTGAGAAAAAAACCAGATAAAAATCATTTTTGTAAAACGGTTAATTTTTATATAAAAAGAGTTTTATAGTGTTCTTATGTATACAAAATTACATTATGATAACTCGAAAACTCTAGGAGTTATAACGGTTTGAAAACGCTTTTTCTCCGTCATGAAGTTAAATCTTTGTTCACTTCACAAGCGATATCTCGAGAACGGTTCGACGTGGAGATACCCGATTCATACCATCAGATTCAGAAGATTGCGCTCTTTCAGAATATATGTAACAGTTATGTGTAACGTATTTGAAAAAGCACTGAAAAATTGAAAAAGAAATTTTATTTGAGTTAAAAACCGGATAAAAATCATTTTTGTAGAACCGTTAATTTTTATAAAAAAAGAGTTTTATAATGTTCTTATGTATACAAAATTACATCATGATAACTCGAAAACTCTAGGAGATGTAACGGTTTGAAAACGTTTTTTCTCTGTCATGAAGTTAAATCTTTGTTCACTTCACAAGCGATATCTCGAGAACGGTTCGACGTGGAGATACCCGATTCATACCATCAGATTCAGAAGATTGCGCTCTTTCAGAATATATGTAACAGTTATGTGTTACGTTTTTGAAAAAGCACTGAAAAATTGAAAAAGAAATTTTATTTGAGAAAAAAACCAGATAAAAATCATTTTTGTAAAACCGTTAATTTTTATATAAAAAGAGTTTTATAATGTTCTTATGTATACAAAATTACACCAAGATAACTCGAAAACTCTAGGAGTTATAACTGTTTGAAAACACTTTTTCTCTGTCATGAAGTTAAATCTTTGTTCACTTCACAAGCGATATCTCGAGAACGGTTCGACGTGGAGATACCCGATTCATACCATCAGATTCAGAAGTTTGCGTTCTTTCAGAATATATGTAACAGTTATGTGTAACGTATTTGAAAAAGCACTGAAAAATTGAAAAAGAAATTTTATTTGAGTTAAAAACCGGATAAAAATCATAAATGTAGAACCGTTAATTTTTATAAAAAAAGAGTTTTATAATGTTCTTATGTATACAAAATTACATCATGATAACTCGAAAACTCTAGGAGATGTAACGGTTTGAAAACGCTTTTTCTCTGTCATGAAGTTAAATCTTTGTTCACTTCACAAGCGATATCTCGATAACGGTTCGACGTGGAGATACCCGATTCATACCATCAGATTCAGAAGATTGCGCTCTTTCAGAATATATGTAACAGTTATGTGTTACGTTTTAGAAAAAGCACTGAAAAATTGAAAAAGAAATTTTATTTGAGAAAAAACCCAGATAAAAATCATTTTTGTAAAACTGTTAATTTTTATATAAAAAGAGTTTTATAATGTTCTTATGCATACAAAATTACACCATGATAACTCGAAAACTCTAGGAGTTATAACGGTTTGAAAACGCTTTTTCTCTGTCATGAAGTTAAATCTTTGTTCACTTCACAAGCGATATCTCGAGAACGGTTCGACGTGGAGATACCCGATTCATACCATCAGATTCAGAAGGTTGCGTTCTTTCAGAATATATGTAACAGTTATGTGTAACGTATTTGAAAAAGCACTGAAAAAATGAAAAAGAAATTTTATTTGAGTTAAAAACCGGATAAAAATCATTTTTGTAGAACCGTTAGTTTTTATAAAAAAAGAGTTTTATAATGTTCTTATGTATACAAAATTACATCATGATAACTCGAAAACTCTAGGAGATGTAACGGTTTGAAAACGTTTTTTCTCTGTCATGAAGTTAAATCTTTGTTCACTTCACAAGCGATATCTCTATAACGGTTCGACGTGGAGATACCCGATTCATACCATCAGATTCAGAAGATTGCGCTCTTTCAGAATATATGTAACAGTTATGTGTTACGTTTTTGAAAAAGCACTGAAAAATTGAAAAAGAAATTTAATTTGAGAAAAAAACCAGATAAAAATCATTTTTGTAAAACTGTTAATTTTTATATAAATAGAGTTTTATAATGTTCTTATGTATACAAAATTACAGAATGATAACTCGAAAATTATAGGAGTTATAACAGTTTGAAAACGCTTTTTCTCTGTCATGAAGTTAAATCTTTGTTCACTTCACAAGCGATATCTCGAGAACGGTTCGACGTGGAGATACCCGATTCATACCATCAGATTCAGAAGGTTGCTTTTTTTCAGAATATATGTAACAGTTATGTGTAACGTATTTGAAAAAGCACTGAAAAATTGAAAAAGAAATTTTATTTGAGTTAAAAACCGGATAAAAATCATTTTTGTAGAACCGTTAGTTTTTATAAAAAAAGAGTTTTATAATGTTCTTATGTATACAAAATTACATCATGATAACTCGAAAACTCTAGGAGATGTAACGGTTTGAAAACGCTTTTTCTCTGTCATGAAGTTAAATCTTTGTTCACTTCACAAGCGATATCTCGAGAACGGTTCGACGTGGAGATACCCGATTCATACCATCAGATTCATAAGATTGCGCTCTTTCAGAATATATGTAACAGTTATGTGTTACGTTTTTGAAAAAGCACTGAAAAATTGAAAAAGAAATTTTATTTGAGAAAAAAACCAGATAAAAATATTTTTGTAAAACCGTTAATTTTCATATAAAAAGAGTTTTATAATGTTCTTATGTATACAAAATTACACCATGATAATTAGAAAACTCTAGGAGTTATAACGGTTTGAAAACGCTTTTTCTCTGTCATGAAGTTAAATCTTTGTTCACTTCACAAGCGATATCTCAAGAACGGTTCGACGTGGAGATACCCGATTCATACCATCAGATTCAGAAGGTTGCGCTCTTTCAGAATATATGTAACAGTTATGTCTTACGTATTTGAAAAAGCACTGAAATATTTAAAAAGAAATTTTAATTGATGAAAAAATAGGGTAAAAAACATTTATGAACATCGTGAATTTTTGTATAAAAAGAGTTTTACGGTGTTTATATGTATACCACATTATATCATGATATCTTTAAAACTCTAGAAGATATGAATTTTTTAAAAAGACTTGGTTTATATAGCCCCTTGAATTCTAGAAGTGCGGTAATTTGCCATATACTGCAGTACTGCGAAATGCCGGACACTAAATTTGAAGGAGTAAATTTTTTATAAAAAACGTTATATCTCTAGAACGGTGTAACATAGAGGAACGCGATTCATACCATCAGATTCAGAATTTTGCGATCTTTCAGAATATATGTAACAGTTATGTGTTACGTATTTAAAAAAGCACTGAAAAATTGAAAAAGGAATTTTAATTGAGAAAAAAACCGGGTAAAATCATTTTTGAAAAAACCGTTAATTTTCCTAAAAAAAGAGTCTTATGATGTTTTTATGTATACAAAACTACATCATGATAACTTAAAAACTCTAGGAGTTATAACGGTTTGAAAACGCTTTTTCTCTATCATGAAGTTAAATCTTTGTTCACTTCACATGCGATATCTCGAGAACGGTTCGACGTGGAGATACTCGATTCATACCATCAGATTCAGAAGGTTGCGCTCTTTCAGCATATATGTAACAGTTATGTGTTACGTTTTTGAAAAAGCACTGAAAAATTGAAAAAGAAATTTTATTTGAGTTAAAAACCGGATAAAAATCATTTTTGTAGAACCGTTAATTTTTATAAAAAAAAAGTTTTATAATGTTCTTATGTATACAAAATTACACCATGATAACTCGACAACTCTAAGAGTTATAACGGTTTGAAAGCGCTTTTTCTCTATCATGAAATTAAATCTTTGTTCACTTCACATGCGATATCTCGAGAACGGTTCGACGTGGAGATACCCGATTCATACCATCAGATTCAGAAAGTTGCGCTCTTTCAGAATATATGTAACAGTTATGTGTAACGTATTTGAAAAAGCACTGAAAAATTGAAAAAGATATTTTATTTGAGTTAAAAACCGGATAAAAATCATTTTTGTAGAACCGTTAATTTTTATAAAAAAAGAGTTTTATAATGTTCTTATGTATACAAAATTCCACCATGATAACTCGACAACTCTAAGAGTTATAACGGTTTGAAAACGCTTTTTCTCTATCATGAAGTTAAATCGTTGTTCACTTCACATGCGATATCTCGAGAACGGTTCGACGTGGAGATACCCGTTTCATACCATCAGATTCAGAAAGTTGCGCTCTTTCAGAATATATGTAACAGTTATGTGTAACGTATTTGAAAAAGCACTGAAAAATTGAAAAAGAAATTTTATTTGAGTTAAAAACCGGATAAAAATCATAAATGTAGAACCGTTAATTTTTATAAAAAGAGAGTTTTATAATGTTCTTATGTATACAAAATTACATCATGATAACTCGAAAACTCTAGGAGATGTAACGGTTTGAAAACGCTTTTTCTCTGTCATGAAGTTAAATCTTTGTTCACTTCACAAGCGATATCTCGAGAACGGTTCGACGTGGAGATACCCGATTCATACCATCAGATTCAGAAGGTTGCGTTCTTTCAGAATATATGTAACAGTTATGTGTTACGTTTTTGAAAAAGCACTGAAAAATTGAAAAAGAAATTTTATTTGAGAAAAAAACCAGATAAAAATCATTTTTGTAAAACCGTTAATTTTTATATAAAAAGAGTTTTATAATGTTCTTATGTATACAAAATTACATCATGATAACTCGAAAACTCTAGGAGATGTATCGGTTTGAAAACGCTTTTTCTCTGTCATGAAGTTAAATCTTTGTTCACTTCACAAGCGATATCTCGAGAACGGTTCGACGTGGAGATACCCGATTCATACCATCAGATTCAGAAGTTTGCGTTCTTTCAGAATATATGTAACAGTTATGTGTAACGTATTTGAAAAAGCACTGAAAAATTGAAAAAGAAATTTTATTTGAGTTAAAAACCGGATAAAAATCATAAATGTAGAACCGTTAATTTTTATAAAAAAAGAGTTTTATAATGTTCTTATTTATACAAAATTACATCATGATAACTCGAAAACTCTAGGAGATGTAACGGTTTGAAAACGCTTTTTCTCTGTCATGAAGTTAAATCTTTGTTCACTTCACAAGCGATATCTCAATAACGGTTCGACGTGGAGATACCCGATTCATACCATCAGATTCAGAAGATTGCGCTCTTTCAGAATATATGTAACAGTTATGTGTTACGTTTTAGAAAAAGCACTGAAAAATTGAAAAAGAAATTTTATTTGAGAAAAAACCCAGATAAAAATCATTTTTGTAAAACTGTTAATTTTTATATAAAAGGAGTTTTATAATGTTCTTATGTATACAAAATTACACCATGATAACTCGAAAACTCTAGGAGTTATAACGGTTTGAAAACGCTTTTTCTCTGTCATGAAGTTAAATCTTTGTTCACTTCACAAGCGATATCTCGAGAACGGTTCGACGTGGAGATACCCGATTCATACCATCAGATTCAGAAGGTTGCTTTCTTTCAGAATATATGTAACAGTTATGTGTAACGTATTTGAAAAAGCACTGAAAAAATGAAAAAGAAATTTTATTTGAGTTAAAAACCGGATAAAAATCATTTTTGTAGAACCGTTAGTTTTTATAAAAAAAGAGTTTTATAATGTTCTTATGTATACAAAATTACATCATGATAACTCGAAAACTCTAGGAGATGTAACGGTTTGAAAACGTTTTTTCTCTGTCATGAAGTTAAATCTTTGTTCACTTCACAAGCGATATCTCGAGAACGGTTCGACGTGGAGATACCCGATTCATACCATCAGATTCAGAAGATTGCGCTCTTTCAGAATATATGTAACAGTTATGTGTTACGTTTTTGAAAAAGCACTGAAAAATTGAAAAAGAAATTTTATTTGAGAAAAAAACCAGATAAAAATCATTTTTGTAAAACCGTTAATTTTTATATAAAAAGAGTTTTATAATGTTCTTATGTATACAAAATTACATCATGATAACTCGAAAACTCTAGGAGATGTATCGGTTTGAAAACGCTTTTTCTCTGTCATGAAGTTAAATCTTTGTTCACTTCACAAGCGATATCTCGAGAACGGTTCGACGTGGAGATACCCGATTCATACCTTCAGATTCAGAAGATTGCGCTCTTTCAGAGTATATGTAACAGTTATGTGTTACGTTTTTGAAAAAGCACTGAAAAATTGAAAAAGAAATTTTATTTGAGAAAAAAACCAGATAAAAATCATTTTTGTAAAACGGTTAATTTTTATATAAAAAGAGTTTTATAGTGTTCTTATGTATACAAAATTACATTATGATAACTCGAAAACTCTAGGAGTTATAACGGTTTGAAAACGCTTTTTCTCCGTCATGAAGTTAAATCTTTGTTCACTTCACAAGCGATATCTCGAGAACGGTTCGACGTGGAGATACCCGATTCATACCATCAGATTCAGAAGATTGCGCTCTTTCAGAATATATGTAACAGTTATGTGTAACGTATTTGAAAAAGCACTGAAAAATTGAAAAAGAAATTTTATTTGAGTTAAAAACCGGATAAAAATCATTTTTGTAGAACCGTTAATTTTTATAAAAAAAGAGTTTTATAATGTTCTTATGTATACAAAATTACACCAAGATAACTCGAAAACTCTAGGAGTTATAACTGTTTGAAAACACTTTTTCTCTGTCATGAAGTTAAATCTTTGTTCACTTCACAAGCGATATCTCGAGAACGGTTCGACGTGGAGATACCCGATTCATACCATCAGATTCAGAAGTTTGCGTTCTTTCAGAATATATGTAACAGTTATGTGTAACGTATTTGAAAAAGCACTGAAAAATTGAAAAAGAAATTTTATTTGAGTTAAAAACCGGATAAAAATCATAAATGTAGAACCGTTAATTTTTATAAAAAAAGAGTTTTATAATGTTCTTATGTATACAAAATTACATCATGATAACTCGAAAACTCTAGGAGATGTAACGGTTTGAAAACGCTTTTTCTCTGTCATGAAGTTAAATCTTTGTTCACTTCACAAGCGATATCTCGATAACGGTTCGACGTGGAGATACCCGATTCATACCATCAGATTCAGAAGATTGCGCTCTTTCAGAATATATGTAACAGTTATGTGTTACGTTTTAGAAAAAGCACTGAAAAATTGAAAAAGAAATTTTATTTGAGAAAAAACCCAGATAAAAATCATTTTTGTAAAACTGTTAATTTTTATATAAAAAGAGTTTTATAATGTTCTTATGTATACAAAATTACACCATGATAACTCGAAAACTCTAGGAGTTATAACGGTTTGAAAACGCTTTTTCTCTGTCATGAAGTTAAATCTTTGTTCACTTCACAAGCGATATCTCGAGAACGGTTCGACGTGGAGATACCCGATTCATACCATCAGATTCAGAAGGTTGCGTTCTTTCAGAATATATGTAACAGTTATGTGTAACGTATTTGAAAAAGCACTGAAAAAATGAAAAAGAAATTTTATTTGAGTTAAAAACCGGATAAAAATCATTTTTGTAGAACCGTTAGTTTTTATAAAAAAAGAGTTTTATAATGTTCTTATGTATACAAAATTACATCATGATAACTCGAAAACTCTAGGAGATGTAACGGTTTGAAAACGTTTTTTCTCTGTCATGAAGTTAAATCTTTGTTCACTTCACAAGCGATATCTCTATAACGGTTCGACGTGGAGATACCCGATTCATACCATCAGATTCAGAAGATTGCGCTCTTTCAGAATATATGTAACAGTTATGTGTTACGTTTTTGAAAAAGCACTGAAAAATTGAAAAAGAAATTTAATTTGAGAAAAAAACCAGATAAAAATCATTTTTGTAAAACTGTTAATTTTTATATAAATAGAGTTTTATAATGTTCTTATGTATACAAAATTACAGAATGATAACTCGAAAATTATAGGAGTTATAACAGTTTGAAAACGCTTTTTCTCTGTCATGAAGTTAAATCTTTGTTCACTTCACAAGCGATATCTCGAGAACGGTTCGACGTGGAGATACCCGATTCATACCATCAGATTCAGAAGGTTGCTTTTTTTCAGAATATATGTAACAGTTATGTGTAACGTATTTGAAAAAGCACTGAAAAATTGAAAAAGAAATTTTATTTGAGTTAAAAACCGGATAAAAATCATTTTTGTAGAACCGTTAGTTTTTATAAAAAAAGAGTTTTATAATGTTCTTATGTATACAAAATTACATCATGATAACTCGAAAACTCTAGGAGATGTAACGGTTTGAAAACGCTTTTTCTCTGTCATGAAGTTAAATCTTTGTTCACTTCACAAGCGATATCTCGAGAACGGTTCGACGTGGAGATACCCGATTCATACCATCAGATTCATAAGATTGCGCTCTTTCAGAATATATGTAACAGTTATGTGTTACGTTTTTGAAAAAGCACTGAAAAATTGAAAAAGAAATTTTATTTGAGAAAAAAACCAGATAAAAATATTTTTGTAAAACCGTTAATTTTCATATAGAAAGAGTTTTATAATGTTCTTATGTATACAAAATTACACCATGATAATTAGAAAACTCTAGGAGTTATAACGGTTTGAAAACGCTTTTTCTCTGTCATGAAGTTAAATCTTTGTTCACTTCACAAGCGATATCTCAAGAACGGTTCGACGTGGAGATACCCGATTCATACCATCAGATTCAGAAGGTTGCGCTCTTTCAGAATATATGTAACAGTTATGTCTTACGTATTTGAAAAAGCACTGAAATATTTAAAAAGAAATTTTAATTGATGAAAAAATAGGGTAAAAAACATTTATGAACATCGTGAATTTTTGTATAAAAAGAGTTTTACGGTGTTTATATGTATACCACATTATATCATGATATCTTTAAAACTCTAGAAGATATGAATTTTTTAAAAAGACTTGGTTTATATAGCCCCTTGAATTCTAGAAGTGCGGTAATTTGCCATATACTGCAGTACTGCGAAATGCCGGACACTAAATTTGAAGGAGTAAATTTTTTATAAATAACGTTATATCTCTAGAACGGTGTAACATAGAGGAACGCGATTCATACCATCAGATTCAGAATTTTGCGATCTTTCAGAATATATGTAACAGTTATGTGTTACGTATTTGAAAAAGCACTGAAAAATTGAAAAAGGAATTTTAATTGAGAAAAAAACCGGGTAAAATCATTTTTGAAAAAACCGTTAATTTTCCTAAAAAAAGAGTCTTATGATGTTTTTATGTATACAAAACTACATCATGATAACTTAAAAACTCTAGGAGTTATAACGGTTTGAAAACGCTTTTTCTCTATCATGAAGTTAAATCTTTGTTCACTTCACATGCGATATCTCGAGAACGGTTCGACGTGGAGATACTCGATTCATACCATCAGATTCAGAAGGTTGCGCTCTTTCAGCATATATGTAACAGTTATGTGTTACGTTTTTGAAAAAGCACTGAAAAATTGAAAAAGAAATTTTATTTGAGTTAAAAACCGGATAAAAATCATTTTTGTAGAACCGTTAATTTTTATAAAAAAAAAGTTTTATAATGTTCTTATGTATACAAAATTACACCATGATAACTCGACAACTCTAAGAGTTATAACGGTTTGAAAGCGCTTTTTCTCTATCATGAAATTAAATCTTTGTTCACTTCACATGCGATATCTCGAGAACGGTTCGACGTGGAGATACCCGATTCATACCATCAGATTCAGAAAGTTGCGCTCTTTCAGAATATATGTAACAGTTATGTGTAACGTATTTGAAAAAGCACTGAAAAATTGAAAAAGATATTTTATTTGAGTTAAAAACCGGATAAAAATCATTTTTGTAGAACCGTTAATTTTTATAAAAAAAGAGTTTTATAATGTTCTTATGTATACAAAATTCCACCATGATAACTCGAAAACTCTAGGAGATGTAACGGTTTGAAAACGCTTTTTCTCTGTCATGAAGTTAAATCTTTGTTCACTTCACAAGCGATATCTCGAGAACGGTTCGACGTGGAGATACCCGATTCATACCATCAGATTCAGAAGGTTGCGTTCTTTCAGAATATATGTAACAGTTATGTGTTACGTTTTTGAAAAAGCACTGAAAAATTGAAAAAGAAATTTTATTTGAGAAAAAAACCAGATAAAAATCATTTTTGTAAAACCGTTAATTTTTATATAAAAAGAGTTTTATAATGTTCTTATGTATACAAAATTACATCATGATAACTCGAAAACTCTAGGAGATGTATCGGTTTGAAAACGCTTTTTCTCTGTCATGAAGTTAAATCTTTGTTCACTTCACAAGCGATATCTCGAGAACGGTTCGACGTGGAGATACCCGATTCATACCATCAGATTCAGAAGTTTGCGTTCTTTCAGAATATATGTAACAGTTATGTGTAACGTATTTGAAAAAACACTGAAAAATTGAAAAAGAAATTTTATTTGAGTTAAAAACCGGATAAAAATCATAAATGTAGAACCGTTAATTTTTATAAAAAAAGAGTTTTATAATGTTCTTATTTATACAAAATTACATCATGATAACTCGAAAACTCTAGGAGATGTAACGGTTTGAAAACGCTTTTTCTCTGTCATGAAGTTAAATCTTTGTTCACTTCACAAGCGATATCTCAATAACGGTTCGACGTGGAGATACCCGATTCATACCATCAGATTCAGAAGATTGCGCTCTTTCAGAATATATGTAACAGTTATGTGTTACGTTTTAGAAAAAGCACTGAAAAATTGAAAAAGAAATTTTATTTGAGAAAAAACCCAGATAAAAATCATTTTTGTAAAACTGTTAATTTTTATATAAAAGGAGTTTTATAATGTTCTTATGTATACAAAATTACACCATGATAACTCGAAAACTCTAGGAGTTATAACGGTTTGAAAACGCTTTTTCTCTGTCATGAAGTTAAATCTTTGTTCACTTCACAAGCGATATCTCGAGAACGGTTCGACGTGGAGATACCCGATTCATACCATCAGATTCAGAAGTTTGCGTTCTTTCAGAATATATGTAACAGTTATGTGTAACGTATTTGAAAAAGCACTGAAAAAATGAAAAAGAATGTTTATTTGAGTTAAAAACCGGATAAAAATCATTTTTGTAGAACCGTTAGTTTTTATAAAAAAAGAGTTTTATAATGTTCTTATGTATACAAAATTACATCATGATAACTCGAAAACTCTAGGAGATGTAACGGTTTGAAAACGTTTTTTCTCTGTCATGAAGTTAAATCTTTGTTCACTTCACAAGCGATATCTCGAGAACGGTTCGACGTGGAGATACCCGATTCATACCATCAGATTCAGAAGGTTGCGCTCTTTCAGAATATATGTAACAGTTATGTGTTACGTTTTTGAAAAAGCACTGAAAAATTGAAAAAGAAATTTTATTTGAGAAAAAAACCAGATAAAAATCATTTTTGTAAAACCGTTAATTTTTATATAAAAAGAGTTTTATAATGTTCTTATGTATACAAAATTACATCATGATAACTCGAAAACTCTAGGAGATGTATCGGTTTGAAAACGCTTTTTCTCTGTCATGAAGTTAAATCTTTGTTCACTTCACAATCGATATCTCGAGAACGGTTCGACGTGGAGATACCCGATTCATACCATCAGATTCAGAAGTTTGCCTTCTTTCAGAATATATGTAACAGTTATGTGTAACGTATTTGAAAATGCACTGAAAAATTGAAAAAGAAATTTTATTTGAGTTAAAAACCGGATAAAAATCATAAATGTAGAACCGTTAATTTTTATAAAAAAAGAGTTTTATAATGTTCTTATGTATACAAAATTACATCATGATAACTCGAAAACTCTAGGAGATGTAACGGTTTGAAAACGCTTTTTCTCTGTCATGAAGTTAAATCTTTGTTCACTTCACAAGCGATATCTCAATTACGGTTCGACGTGGAGATACCCGATTCATACCATCAGATTCAGAAGATTGCGCTCTTTCAGAATATATGTAACAGGTATGTGTTACGTTTTAGAAAAAGCACTGAAAAATTGAAAAAGAAATTTTATTTGAGAAAAAACCCAGATAAAAATCATTTTTGTAAAACTGTTAATTTTTATATAAAAAGAGTTTTATAATGTTCTTATGTATACAAAATTACACCATGATAACTCGAAAACTCTAGGAGTTATAACGGTTTGAAAACGCTTTTTCTCTGTCATGAAGTTAAATCTTTGTTCACTTCACAAGCGATATCTCGAGAAGGGTTCGACGTGGAGATACCCGATTCATACCATCATATTCAGAAGGTTGCTTTCTTTCAGAATATATGTAACAGTTATGTGTAACGTATTTGAAAAAGCACTGAAAAAATGAAAAAGAAATTTTATTTGAGTTAAAAACCGGATAAAAATCATTTTTGTAGAACCGTTAGTTTTTATAAAAAAAGAGTTTTATAATGTTCTTATGTATACAAAATTACATCATGATAACTCGAAAACTCTAGGAGATGTAACGGTTTGAAAACGTTTTTTCTCTGTCATGAAGTTAAATCTTTGTTCACTTCACAAGCGATATCTCGAGAACGGTTCGACGTGGAGATACCCGATTCATACCATCAGATTCAGAAGATTGCGCTCTTTCAGAATATATGTAACAGTTATGTGTAACGTATTTGAAAAAGCACTGAAAAATTGAAAAAGAAATTTTATTTGAGTTTAAAACCGGATAAAAATCATTTTTGTAGAACTGTTAATTTTTATAAAAAAAGAGTATTATAATGTTCTTATGTATACAAAATTACATCATGATAACTCGAAAACTCTAGGAGATGTAACGGTTTGAAAACGCTTTTTCTCTGTCATGAAGTTAAATCTTTGTTCACTTCACAAGCGATATCTCGATAACGGTTCGACGTGGAGATACCCGATTCATACCATCAGATTCAGAAGATTGCGCTCTTTCAGAATATATGTAACAGTTATGTGTTACGTTTTAGAAAAAGCACTGAAAAATTGAAAAAGAAATTTTATTTGAGAAAAAACTTAGATAAAAATCATTTTTGTAAAACTGTTAATTTTTATATAAAAAGAGTTTTATAATGTTCTTATGTATACAAAATTACACCATGATAACTCGAAAACTCTAGGAGTTATAACGGTTTGAAAACGCTTTTTCTCTGTCATGAAGTTAAATCTTTGTTCACTTCACAAGCGATATCTCGAGAACGGTTCGACGTGGAGATACCCGATTCATACCATCAGATTCAGAAGGTTGCTTTCTTTCAGAATATATGTAACAGTTATGTGTAACGTATTTGAAAAAGCACTGAAAAAATGAAAAAGAAATTTTATTTGAGTTAAAAACCGGATAAAAATCATTTTTGTAGAACCGTTAGTTTTTATAAAAAAAGAGTTTTATAATGTTCTTATGTATACAAAATTACATCATGATAACTCGAAAACTCTAGGAGTTATAACGGTTTGAAAACGCTTTTTCTCTGTCATGAAGTTAAATCTTTGTTCACTTCACAAGCGATATCTCGAGAACGGTTCGACGTGGAGATACCCGATTCATACCATCAGATTCAGAAGGTTGCTTTCTTTCAGAATATATGTAACAGTTATGTGTAACGTATTTGAAAAAGCACTGAAAAAATGAAAAAGAAATTTTATTTGAGTTAAAAACCGGATAAAAATCATTTTTGTAGAACCGTTAGTTTTTATAAAAAAAGAGTTTTATAATGTTCTTATGTATACAAAATTACATCATGATAACTCGAAAACTCTAGGAGATGTAACGGTTTGAAAACGTTTTTTCTCTGTCATGAAGTTAAATCTTTGTTCACTTCACAAGCGATATCTCGAGAACGGTTCGACGTGGAGATACCCGATTCATACCATCAGATTCAGAAGATTGCGCTCTTTCAGAATATATGTAACAGTTATGTGTTACGTTTTTGAAAAAGCACTGAAAAATTGAAAAAGAAATTTTATTTGAGAAAAAAACCAGATAAAAATCATTTTTGTAAAACCGTTAATTTTTATATAAAAAGAGTTTTATAATGTTCTTATGTATACAAAATTACACCATGATAACTCGAAAACTCTAGCAGTTATAACTGTTTGAAAACGCTTTTTCTCTGTCATGAAGTTAAATCTTTGTTCACTTCACAAGCGATATCTCGAGAACGGTTCGACGTGGAGATACCCGATTCATACCATCAGATTCAGAAGTTTGCGTTCTTTCAGAATATATGTAACAGTTATGTGTAACGTATTTGAAAAAGCACTGAAAAAATGAAAAAGAAATTTTATTTGAGTTAAAAACCGGATAAAAATCATTTTTGTAGAACCGTTAGTTTTTATAAAAAAAGAGTTTTATAATGTTCTTATGTATACAAAATTACATCATGATAACTCGAAAACTCTAGGAGATGTAACGGTTTGAAAACGTTTTTTCTCTGTCATGAAGTTAAATCTTTGTTCACTTCACAAGCGATATCTCGAGAACGGTTCGACGTGGAGATACCCGATTCATACCATCAGATTCAGAAGATTGCGCTCTTTCAGAATATATGTAACAGTTATGTGTAACGTATTTGAAAAAGCACTGAAAAATTGAAAAAGAAATTTTATTTGAGTTAAAAACCGGATAAAAATCATTTTTGTAGAACCGTTAATTTTTATAAAAAAAGAGTTTTATAATGTTCTTATGTATACAAAATTACATCATGATAACTCGAAAACTCTAGGAGATGTAACGGTTTGAAAACGTTTTTTCTCTGTCATGAAGTTAAATCTTTGTTCACTTCACAAGCGATATCTCGAGAACGGTTCGACGTGGAGATACCCGATTCATACCATCAGATTCAGAAGATTGCGCTCTTTCAGAATATATGTAACAGTTATGTGTAACGTATTTGAAAAAGCACTGAAAAATTGAAAAAGAAATTTTATTTGAGTTAAAAACCGGATAAAAATCATTTTTGTAGAACCGTTAATTTTTATAAAAAAAGAGTTTTATCATGTTCTTATGTATACAAAATTACATCATGATAACTCGAAAACTCTAGGAGATGTAACGGTTTGAAAACGCTTTTTCTCTGTCATGAAGTTAAATCTTTGTTCACTTCACAAGCGATATCTCGAGAACGGTTCGACGTGGAGATACCCGATTCATACCATCAGATTCAGAAGGTTGCGTTCTTTCAGAATATATGTAACAGTTATGTGTAACGTATTTGAAAAAGCACTGAAAAATTGAAAAAGAAATTTTATTTGAGTTTAAAACCGGATAAAAATCATTTTTGTAGAACTGTTAATTTTTATAAAAAAAGAGTATTATAATGTTCTTATGTATACAAAATTACATCATGATAACTCGAAAACTCTAGGAGATGTAACGGTTTGAAAACGCTTTTTCTCTGTCATGAAGTTAAATCTTTGTTCACTTCACAAGCGATATCTCGATAACGGTTCGACGTGGAGATACCCGATTCATACCATCAGATTCAGAAGATTGCGCTCTTTCAGAATATATGTAACAGTTATGTGTTACGTTTTAGAAAAAGCACTGAAAAATTGAAAAAGAAATTTTATTTGAGAAAAAACTTAGATAAAAATCATTTTTGTAAAACTGTTAATTTTTATATAAAAAGAGTTTTATAATGTTCTTATGTATACAAAATTACACCATGATAACTCGAAAACTCTAGGAGTTATAACGGTTTGAAAACGCTTTTTCTCTGTCATGAAGTTAAATCTTTGTTCACTTCACAAGCGATATCTCGAGAACGGTTCGACGTGGAGATACCCGATTCATACCATCAGATTCAGAAGGTTGCTTTCTTTCAGAATATATGTAACAGTTATGTGTAACGTATTTGAAAAAGCACTGAAAAAATGAAAAAGAAATTTTATTTGAGTTAAAAACCAGATAAAAATATTTTTGTAAAACCGTTAATTTTCATATAGAAAGAGTTTTATAATGTTCTTATGTATACAAAATTACACCATGATAATTAGAAAACTCTAGGAGTTATAACGGTTTGAAAACGCTTTTTCTCTGTCATGAAGTTAAATCTTTGTTCACTTCACAAGCGATATCTCAAGAACGGTTCGACGTGGAGATACCCGATTCATACCATCAGATTCAGAAGGTTGCGCTCTTTCAGAATATATGTAACAGTTATGTCTTACGTATTTGAAAAAGCACTGAAATATTTAAAAAGAAATTTTAATTGATGAAAAAATAGGGTAAAAAACATTTATGAACATCGTGAATTTTTGTATAAAAAGAGTTTTACGGTGTTTATATGTATACCACATTATATCATGATATCTTTAAAACTCTAGAAGATATGAATTTTTTAAAAAGACTTGGTTTATATAGCCCCTTGAATTCTAGAAGTGCGGTAATTTGCCATATACTGCAGTACTGCGAAATGCCGGACACTAAATTTGAAGGAGTAAATTTTTTATAAAAAACGTTATATCTCTAGAACGGTGTAACATAGAGGAACGCGATTCATACCATCAGATTCAGAATTTTGCGATCTTTCAGAATATATGTAACAGTTATGTGTTACGTATTTGAAAAAGCACTGAAAAATTGAAAAAGGAATTTTAATTGAGAAAAAAACCGGGTAAAATCATTTTTGAAAAAACCGTTAATTTTCCTAAAAAAAGAGTCTTATGATGTTTTTATGTATACAAAACTACATCATGATAACTTAAAAACTCTAGGAGTTATAACGGTTTGAAAACGCTTTTTCTCTATCATGAAGTTAAATCTTTGTTCACTTCACATGCGATATCTCGAGAACGGTTCGACGTGGAGATACTCGATTCATACCATCAGATTCAGAAGGTTGCGCTCTTTCAGCATATATGTAACAGTTATGTGTTACGTTTTTGAAAAAGCACTGAAAAATTGAAAAAGAAATTTTATTTGAGTTAAAAACCGGATAAAAATCATTTTTGTAGAACCGTTAATTTTTATAAAAAAAAAGTTTTATAATGTTCTTATGTATACAAAATTACACCATGATAACTCGACAACTCTAAGAGTTATAACGGTTTGAAAGCGCTTTTTCTCTATCATGAAATTAAATCTTTGTTCACTTCACATGCGATATCTCGAGAACGGTTCGACGTGGAGATACCCGATTCATACCATCAGATTCAGAAAGTTGCGCTCTTTCAGAATATATGTAACAGTTATGTGTAACGTATTTGAAAAAGCACTGAAAAATTGAAAAAGATATTTTATTTGAGTTAAAAACCGGATAAAAATCATTTTTGTAGAACCGTTAATTTTTATAAAAAAAGAGTTTTATAATGTTCTTATGTATACAAAATTCCACCATGATAACTCGAAAACTCTAGGAGATGTAACGGTTTGAAAACGCTTTTTCTCTGTCATGAAGTTAAATCTTTGTTCACTTCACAAGCGATATCTCGAGAACGGTTCGACGTGGAGATACCCGATTCATACCATCAGATTCAGAAGGTTGCGTTCTTTCAGAATATATGTAACAGTTATGTGTTACGTTTTTGAAAAAGCACTGAAAAATTGAAAAAGAAATTTTATTTGAGAAAAAAACCAGATAAAAATCATTTTTGTAAAACCGTTAATTTTTATATAAAAAGAGTTTTATAATGTTCTTATGTATACAAAATTACATCATGATAACTCGAAAACTCTAGGAGATGTATCGGTTTGAAAACGCTTTTTCTCTGTCATGAAGTTAAATCTTTGTTCACTTCACAAGCGATATCTCGAGAACGGTTCGACGTGGAGATACCCGATTCATACCATCAGATTCAGAAGTTTGCGTTCTTTCAGAATATATGTAACAGTTATGTGTAACGTATTTGAAAAAACACTGAAAAATTGAAAAAGAAATTTTATTTGAGTTAAAAACCGGATAAAAATCATAAATGTAGAACCGTTAATTTTTATAAAAAAAGAGTTTTATAATGTTCTTATTTATACAAAATTACATCATGATAACTCGAAAACTCTAGGAGATGTAACGGTTTGAAAACGCTTTTTCTCTGTCATGAAGTTAAATCTTTGTTCACTTCACAAGCGATATCTCAATAACGGTTCGACGTGGAGATACCCGATTCATACCATCAGATTCAGAAGATTGCGCTCTTTCAGAATATATGTAACAGTTATGTGTTACGTTTTAGAAAAAGCACTGAAAAATTGAAAAAGAAATTTTATTTGAGAAAAAACCCAGATAAAAATCATTTTTGTAAAACTGTTAATTTTTATATAAAAGGAGTTTTATAATGTTCTTATGTATACAAAATTACACCATGATAACTCGAAAACTCTAGGAGTTATAACGGTTTGAAAACGCTTTTTCTCTGTCATGAAGTTAAATCTTTGTTCACTTCACAAGCGATATCTCGAGAACGGTTCGACGTGGAGATACCCGATTCATACCATCAGATTCAGAAGTTTGCGTTCTTTCAGAATATATGTAACAGTTATGTGTAACGTATTTGAAAAAGCACTGAAAAAATGAAAAAGAAATTTTATTTGAGTTAAAAACCGGATAAAAATCATTTTTGTAGAACCGTTAGTTTTTATAAAAAAAGAGTTTTATAATGTTCTTATGTATACAAAATTACATCATGATAACTCGAAAACTCTAGGAGATGTAACGGTTTGAAAACGTTTTTTCTCTGTCATGAAGTTAAATCTTTGTTCACTTCACAAGCGATATCTCGAGAACGGTTCGACGTGGAGATACCCGATTCATACCATCAGATTCAGAAGGTTGCGCTCTTTCAGAATATATGTAACAGTTATGTGTTACGTTTTTGAAAAAGCACTGAAAAATTGAAAAAGAAATTTTATTTGAGAAAAAAACCAGATAAAAATCATTTTTGTAAAACCGTTAATTTTTATATAAAAAGAGTTTTATAATGTTCTTATGTATACAAAATTACATCATGATAACTCGAAAACTCTAGGAGATGTATCGGTTTGAAAACGCTTTTTCTCTGTCATGAAGTTAAATCTTTGTTCACTTCACAATCGATATCTCGAGAACGGTTCGACGTGGAGATACCCGATTCATACCATCAGATTCAGAAGTTTGCCTTCTTTCAGAATATATGTAACAGTTATGTGTAACGTATTTGAAAATGCACTGAAAAATTGAAAAAGAAATTTTATTTGAGTTAAAAACCGGATAAAAATCATAAATGTAGAACCGTTAATTTTTATAAAAAAAGAGTTTTATAATGTTCTTATGTATACAAAATTACATCATGATAACTCGAAAACTCTAGGAGATGTAACGGTTTGAAAACGCTTTTTCTCTGTCATGAAGTTAAATCTTTGTTCACTTCACAAGCGATATCTCAATTACGGTTCGACGTGGAGATACCCGATTCATACCATCAGATTCAGAAGATTGCGCTCTTTCAGAATATATGTAACAGGTATGTGTTACGTTTTAGAAAAAGCACTGAAAAATTGAAAAAGAAATTTTATTTGAGAAAAAACCCAGATAAAAATCATTTTTGTAAAACTGTTAATTTTTATATAAAAAGAGTTTTATAATGTTCTTATGTATACAAAATTACACCATGATAACTCGAAAACTCTAGGAGTTATAACGGTTTGAAAACGCTTTTTCTCTGTCATGAAGTTAAATCTTTGTTCACTTCACAAGCGATATCTCGAGAAGGGTTCGACGTGGAGATACCCGATTCATACCATCATATTCAGAAGGTTGCTTTCTTTCAGAATATATGTAACAGTTATGTGTAACGTATTTGAAAAAGCACTGAAAAAATGAAAAAGAAATTTTATTTGAGTTAAAAACCGGATAAAAATCATTTTTGTAGAACCGTTAGTTTTTATAAAAAAAGAGTTTTATAATGTTCTTATGTATACAAAATTACATCATGATAACTCGAAAACTCTAGGAGATGTAACGGTTTGAAAACGTTTTTTCTCTGTCATGAAGTTAAATCTTTGTTCACTTCACAAGCGATATCTCGAGAACGGTTCGACGTGGAGATACCCGATTCATACCATCAGATTCAGAAGATTGCGCTCTTTCAGAATATATGTAACAGTTATGTGTAACGTATTTGAAAAAGCACTGAAAAATTGAAAAAGAAATTTTATTTGAGTTAAAAACCGGATAAAAATCATTTTTGTAGAACCGTTAATTTTTATAAAAAAAGAGTTTTATCATGTTCTTATGTATACAAAATTACATCATGATAACTCGAAAACTCTAGGAGATGTAACGGTTTGAAAACGCTTTTTCTCTGTCATGAAGTTAAATCTTTGTTCACTTCACAAGCGATATCTCGAGAACGGTTCGACGTGGAGATACCCGATTCATACCATCAGATTCAGAAGGTTGCGTTCTTTCAGAATATATGTAACAGTTATGTGTAACGTATTTGAAAAAGCACTGAAAAATTGAAAAAGAAATTTTATTTGAGTTTAAAACCGGATAAAAATCATTTTTGTAGAACTGTTAATTTTTATAAAAAAAGAGTATTATAATGTTCTTATGTATACAAAATTACATCATGATAACTCGAAAACTCTAGGAGATGTAACGGTTTGAAAACGCTTTTTCTCTGTCATGAAGTTAAATCTTTGTTCACTTCACAAGCGATATCTCGATAACGGTTCGACGTGGAGATACCCGATTCATACCATCAGATTCAGAAGATTGCGCTCTTTCAGAATATATGTAACAGTTATGTGTTACGTTTTAGAAAAAGCACTGAAAAATTGAAAAAGAAATTTTATTTGAGAAAAAACCCAGATAAAAATCATTTTTGTAAAACTGTTAATTTTTATATAAAAAGAGTTTTATAATGTTCTTATGTATACAAAATTACACCATGATAACTCGAAAACTCTAGGAGTTATAACGGTTTGAAAACGCTTTTTCTCTGTCATGAAGTTAAATCTTTGTTCACTTCACAAGCGATATCTCGAGAAGGGTTCGACGTGGAGATACCCGATTCATACCATCATATTCAGAAGGTTGCTTTCTTTCAGAATATATGTAACAGTTATGTGTAACGTATTTGAAAAAGCACTGAAAAAATGAAAAAGAAATTTTATTTGAGTTAAAAACCGGATAAAAATCATTTTTGTAGAACCGTTAGTTTTTATAAAAAAAGAGTTTTATAATGTTCTTATGTATACAAAATTACATCATGATAACTCGAAAACTCTAGGAGATGTAACGGTTTGAAAACGTTTTTTCTCTGTCATGAAGTTAAATCTTTGTTCACTTCACAAGCGATATCTCGAGAACGGTTCGACGTGGAGATACCCGATTCATACCATCAGATTCAGAAGATTGCGCTCTTTCAGAATATATGTAACAGTTATGTGTAACGTATTTGAAAAAGCACTGAAAAATTGAAAAAGAAATTTTATTTGAGTTAAAAACCGGATAAAAATCATTTTTGTAGAACCGTTAATTTTTATAAAAAAAGAGTTTTATCATGTTCTTATGTATACAAAATTACATCATGATAACTCGAAAACTCTAGGAGATGTAACGGTTTGAAAACGCTTTTTCTCTGTCATGAAGTTAAATCTTTGTTCACTTCACAAGCGATATCTCGAGAACGGTTCGACGTGGAGATACCCGATTCATACCATCAGATTCAGAAGGTTGCGTTCTTTCAGAATATATGTAACAGTTATGTGTAACGTATTTGAAAAAGCACTGAAAAATTGAAAAAGAAATTTTATTTGAGTTTAAAACCGGATAAAAATCATTTTTGTAGAACTGTTAATTTTTATAAAAAAAGAGTATTATAATGTTCTTATGTATACAAAATTACATCATGATAACTCGAAAACTCTAGGAGATGTAACGGTTTGAAAACGCTTTTTCTCTGTCATGAAGTTAAATCTTTGTTCACTTCACAAGCGATATCTCGATAACGGTTCGACGTGGAGATACCCGATTCATACCATCAGATTCAGAAGATTGCGCTCTTTCAGAATATATGTAACAGTTATGTGTTACGTTTTAGAAAAAGCACTGAAAAATTGAAAAAGAAATTTTATTTGAGAAAAAACTTAGATAAAAATCATTTTTGTAAAACTGTTAATTTTTATATAAAAAGAGTTTTATAATGTTCTTATGTATACAAAATTACACCATGATAACTCGAAAACTCTAGGAGTTATAACGGTTTGAAAACGCTTTTTCTCTGTCATGAAGTTAAATCTTTGTTCACTTCACAAGCGATATCTCGAGAACGGTTCGACGTGGAGATACCCGATTCATACCATCAGATTCAGAAGGTTGCTTTCTTTCAGAATATATGTAACAGTTATGTGTAACGTATTTGAAAAAGCACTGAAAAAATGAAAAAGAAATTTTATTTGAGTTAAAAACCGGATAAAAATCATTTTTGTAGAACCGTTAGTTTTTATAAAAAAAGAGTTTTATAATGTTCTTATGTATACAAAATTACATCATGATAACTCGAAAACTCTAGGAGTTATAACGGTTTGAAAACGCTTTTTCTCTGTCATGAAGTTAAATCTTTGTTCACTTCACAAGCGATATCTCGAGAACGGTTCGACGTGGAGATACCCGATTCATACCATCAGATTCAGAAGGTTGCTTTCTTTCAGAATATATGTAACAGTTATGTGTAACGTATTTGAAAAAGCACTGAAAAAATTAAAAAGAAATTTTATTTGAGTTAAAAACCGGATAAAAATCATTTTTGTAGAACCGTTAGTTTTTATAAAAAAAGAGTTTTATAATGTTCTTATGTATACAAAATTACATCATGATAACTCGAAAACTCTAGGAGATGTAACGGTTTGAAAACGTTTTTTCTCTGTCATGAAGTTAAATCTTTGTTCACTTCACAAGCGATATCTCGAGAACGGTTCGACGTGGAGATACCCGATTCATACCATCAGATTCAGAAGATTGCGCTCTTTCAGAATATATGTAACAGTTATGTGTTACGTTTTAGAAAAAGCACTGAAAAATTGAAAAAGAAATTTTATTTGAGAAAAAACTTAGATAAAAATCATTTTTGTAAAACTGTTAATTTTTATATAAAAAGAGTTTTATAATGTTCTTATGTATACAAAATTACACCATGATAACTCGAAAACTCTAGGAGTTATAACGGTTTGAAAACGCTTTTTCTCTGTCATGAAGTTAAATCTTTGTTCACTTCACAAGCGATATCTCGAGAACGGTTCGACGTGGAGATACCCGATTCATACCATCAGATTCAGAAGGTTGCTTTCTTTCAGAATATATGTAACAGTTATGTGTAACGTATTTGAAAAAGCACTGAAAAAATGAAAAAGAAATTTTATTTGAGTTAAAAACCGGATAAAAATCATTTTTGTAGAACCGTTAGTTTTTATAAAAAAAGAGTTTTATAATGTTCTTATGTATACAAAATTACATCATGATAACTCGAAAACTCTAGGAGTTATAACGGTTTGAAAACGCTTTTTCTCTGTCATGAAGTTAAATCTTTGTTCACTTCACAAGCGATATCTCGAGAACGGTTCGACGTGGAGATACCCGATTCATACCATCAGATTCAGAAGGTTGCTTTCTTTCAGAATATATGTAACAGTTATGTGTAACGTATTTGAAAAAGCACTGAAAAAATGAAAAAGAAATTTTATTTGAGTTAAAAACCGGATAAAAATCATTTTTGTAGAACCGTTAGTTTTTATAAAAAAAGAGTTTTATAATGTTCTTATGTATACAAAATTACATCATGATAACTCGAAAACTCTAGGAGATGTAACGGTTTGAAAACGTTTTTTCTCTGTCATGAAGTTAAATCTTTGTTCACTTCACAAGCGATATCTCGAGAACGGTTCGACGTGGAGATACCCGATTCATACCATCAGATTCAGAAGATTGCGCTCTTTCAGAATATATGTAACAGTTATGTGTTACGTTTTTGAAAAAGCACTGAAAAATTGAAAAAGAAATTTTATTTGAGAAAAAAACCAGATAAAAATCATTTTTGTAAAACCGTTAATTTTTATATAAAAAGAGTTTTATAATGTTCTTATGTATACAAAATTACACCATGATAACTCGAAAACTCTAGCAGTTATAACTGTTTGAAAACGCTTTTTCTCTGTCATGAAGTTAAATCTTTGTTCACTTCACAAGCGATATCTCGAGAACGGTTCGACGTGGAGATACCCAATTCATACCATCAGATTCAGAAGTTTGCGTTCTTTCAGAATATATGTAACAGTTATGTGTAACGTATTTGAAAAAGCACTGAAAAAATGAAAAAGAAATTTTATTTGAGTTAAAAACCGGATAAAAATCATTTTTGTAGAACCGTTAGTTTTTATAAAAAAAGAGTTTTATAATGTTCTTATGTATACAAAATTACATCATGATAACTCGAAAACTCTAGGAGATGTAACGGTTTGAAAACGTTTTTTCTCTGTCATGAAGTTAAATCTTTGTTCACTTCACAAGCGATATCTCGAGAACGGTTCGACGTGGAGATACCCGATTCATACCATCAGATTCAGAAGATTGCGCTCTTTCAGAATATATGTAACAGTTATGTGTAACGTATTTGAAAAAGCACTGAAAAATTGAAAAAGAAATTTTATTTGAGTTAAAAACCGGATAAAAATCATTTTTGTAGAACCGTTAATTTTTATAAAAAAAGAGTTTTATAATGTTCTTATGTATACAAAATTACATCATGATAACTCGAAAACTCTAGGAGATGTAACGGTTTGAAAACGTTTTTTCTCTGTCATGAAGTTAAATCTTTGTTCACTTCACAAGCGATATCTCGAGAACGGTTCGACGTGGAGATACCCGATTCATACCATCAGATTCAGAAGATTGCGCTCTTTCAGAATATATGTAACAGTTATGTGTAACGTATTTGAAAAAGCACTGAAAAATTGAAAAAGAAATTTTATTTGAGTTAAAAACCGGATAAAAATCATTTTTGTAGAACCGTTAATTTTTATAAAAAAAGAGTTTTATCATGTTCTTATGTATACAAAATTACATCATGATAACTCGAAAACTCTAGGAGATGTAACGGTTTGAAAACGCTTTTTCTCTGTCATGAAGTTAAATCTTTGTTCACTTCACAAGCGATATCTCGAGAACGGTTCGACGTGGAGATACCCGATTCATACCATCAGATTCAGAAGGTTGCGTTCTTTCAGAATATATGTAACAGTTATGTGTAACGTATTTGAAAAAGCACTGAAAAATTGAAAAAGAAATTTTATTTGAGTTTAAAACCGGATAAAAATCATTTTTGTAGAACTGTTAATTTTTATAAAAAAAGAGTATTATAATGTTCTTATGTATACAAAATTACATCATGATAACTCGAAAACTCTAGGAGATGTAACGGTTTGAAAACGCTTTTTCTCTGTCATGAAGTTAAATCTTTGTTCACTTCACAAGCGATATCTCGATAACGGTTCGACGTGGAGATACCCGATTCATACCATCAGATTCAGAAGATTGCGCTCTTTCAGAATATATGTAACAGTTATGTGTTACGTTTTAGAAAAAGCACTGAAAAATTGAAAAAGAAATTTTATTTGAGAAAAAACTTAGATAAAAATCATTTTTGTAAAACTGTTAATTTTTATATAAAAAGAGTTTTATAATGTTCTTATGTATACAAAATTACACCATGATAACTCGAAAACTCTAGGAGTTATAACGGTTTGAAAACGCTTTTTCTCTGTCATGAAGTTAAATCTTTGTTCACTTCACAAGCGATATCTCGAGAACGGTTCGACGTGGAGATACCCGATTCATACCATCAGATTCAGAAGGTTGCTTTCTTTCAGAATATATGTAACAGTTATGTGTAACGTATTTGAAAAAGCACTGAAAAAATGAAAAAGAAATTTTATTTGAGTTAAAAACCGGATAAAAATCATTTTTGTAGAACCGTTAGTTTTTATAAAAAAAGAGTTTTATAATGTTCTTATGTATACAAAATTACATCATGATAACTCGAAAACTCTAGGAGATGTAACGGTTTGAAAACGTTTTTTCTCTGTCATGAAGTTAAATCTTTGTTCACTTCACAAGGGATATCTCGAGAACGGTTCGACGTGGAGATACCCGATTCATACCATCAGATTCAGAAGATTGCGCTCTTTCAGAATATATGTAACAGTTATGTGTTACGTTTTTGAAAAAGCACTGAAAAATTGAAAAAGAAATTTTATTTGAGAAAAAAACCAGATAAAAATCATTTTTGTAAAACCGTTAATTTTTATATAAAAAGAGTTTTATAATGTTCTTATGTATACAAAATTACACCATGATAATTAGAAAACTCTAGGAGTTATAACGGTTTGAAAACGCTTTTTCTCTGTCATGAAGTTAAATCTTTGTTCACTTCACAAGCGATATCTCGAGAACGGTTCGACGTGGAGATACCCGATTCATACCATCAGATTCAGAAGGTTGCGCTCTTTCAGAATATATGTAACAGTTATGTGTAACGTATTTGAAAAAGCACTGAAAAAATGAAAAAGAAATTTTATTTGAGTTAAAAACCGGATAAAAATCATTTTTGTAGAACCGTTAGTTTTTATAAAAAAAGAGTTTTATAATGTTCTTATGTATACAAAATTACATCATGATAACTCGAAAACTCTAGGAGATGTAACGGTTTGAAAACGTTTTTTCTCTGTCATGAAGTTAAATCTTTGTTCACTTCACAAGCGATATCTCGAGAACGGTTCGACGTGGAGATACCCGATTCATACCATCAGATTCAGAAGATTGCGCTCTTTCAGAATATATGTAACAGTTATGTGTAACGTATTTGAAAAAGCACTGAAAAATTGAAAAAGAAATTTTATTTGAGTTAAAAACCGGATAAAAATCATTTTTGTAGAACCGTTAATTTTTATAAAAAAAGAGTTTTATCATGTTCTTATGTATACAAAATTACATCATGATAACTCGAAAACTCTAGGAGATGTAACGGTTTGAAAACGCTTTTTCTCTGTCATGAAGTTAAATCTTTGTTCACTTCACAAGCGATATCTCGAGAACGGTTCGACGTGGAGATACCCGATTCATACCATCAGATTCAGAAGGTTGCGTTCTTTCAGAATATATGTAACAGTTATGTGTAACGTATTTGAAAAAGCACTGAAAAATTGAAAAAGAAATTTTATTTGAGTTTAAAACCGGATAAAAATCATTTTTGTAGAACTGTTAATTTTTATAAAAAAAGAGTATTATAATGTTCTTATGTATACAAAATTACATCATGATAACTCGAAAACTCTAGGAGATGTAACGGTTTGAAAACGCTTTTTCTCTGTCATGAAGTTAAATCTTTGTTCACTTCACAAGCGATATCTCGATAACGGTTCGACGTGGAGATACCCGATTCATACCATCAGATTCAGAAGATTGCGCTCTTTCAGAATATATGTAACAGTTATGTGTTACGTTTTAGAAAAAGCACTGAAAAATTGAAAAAGAAATTTTATTTGAGAAAAAACTTAGATAAAAATCATTTTTGTAAAACTGTTAATTTTTATATAAAAAGAGTTTTATAATGTTCTTATGTATACAAAATTACACCATGATAACTCGAAAACTCTAGGAGTTATAACGGTTTGAAAACGCTTTTTCTCTGTCATGAAGTTAAATCTTTGTTCACTTCACAAGCGATATCTCGAGAACGGTTCGACGTGGAGATACCCGATTCATACCATCAGATTCAGAAGGTTGCTTTCTTTCAGAATATATGTAACAGTTATGTGTAACGTATTTGAAAAAGCACTGAAAAAATGAAAAAGAAATTTTATTTGAGTTAAAAACCGGATAAAAATCATTTTTGTAGAACCGTTAGTTTTTATAAAAAAAGAGTTTTATAATGTTCTTATGTATACAAAATTACATCATGATAACTCGAAAACTCTAGGAGTTATAACGGTTTGAAAACGCTTTTTCTCTGTCATGAAGTTAAATCTTTGTTCACTTCACAAGCGATATCTCGAGAACGGTTCGACGTGGAGATACCCGATTCATACCATCAGATTCAGAAGGTTGCTTTCTTTCAGAATATATGTAACAGTTATGTGTAACGTATTTGAAAAAGCACTGAAAAAATTAAAAAGAAATTTTATTTGAGTTAAAAACCGGATAAAAATCATTTTTGTAGAACCGTTAGTTTTTATAAAAAAAGAGTTTTATAATGTTCTTATGTATACAAAATTACATCATGATAACTCGAAAACTCTAGGAGATGTAACGGTTTGAAAACGTTTTTTCTCTGTCATGAAGTTAAATCTTTGTTCACTTCACAAGCGATATCTCGAGAACGGTTCGACGTGGAGATACCCGATTCATACCATCAGATTCAGAAGATTGCGCTCTTTCAGAATATATGTAACAGTTATGTGTTACGTTTTAGAAAAAGCACTGAAAAATTGAAAAAGAAATTTTATTTGAGAAAAAACTTAGATAAAAATCATTTTTGTAAAACTGTTAATTTTTATATAAAAAGAGTTTTATAATGTTCTTATGTATACAAAATTACACCATGATAACTCGAAAACTCTAGGAGTTATAACGGTTTGAAAACGCTTTTTCTCTGTCATGAAGTTAAATCTTTGTTCACTTCACAAGCGATATCTCGAGAACGGTTCGACGTGGAGATACCCGATTCATACCATCAGATTCAGAAGGTTGCTTTCTTTCAGAATATATGTAACAGTTATGTGTAACGTATTTGAAAAAGCACTGAAAAAATGAAAAAGAAATTTTATTTGAGTTAAAAACCGGATAAAAATCATTTTTGTAGAACCGTTAGTTTTTATAAAAAAAGAGTTTTATAATGTTCTTATGTATACAAAATTACATCATGATAACTCGAAAACTCTAGGAGTTATAACGGTTTGAAAACGCTTTTTCTCTGTCATGAAGTTAAATCTTTGTTCACTTCACAAGCGATATCTCGAGAACGGTTCGACGTGGAGATACCCGATTCATACCATCAGATTCAGAAGGTTGCTTTCTTTCAGAATATATGTAACAGTTATGTGTAACGTATTTGAAAAAGCACTGAAAAAATGAAAAAGAAATTTTATTTGAGTTAAAAACCGGATAAAAATCATTTTTGTAGAACCGTTAGTTTTTATAAAAAAAGAGTTTTATAATGTTCTTATGTATACAAAATTACATCATGATAACTCGAAAACTCTAGGAGATGTAACGGTTTGAAAACGTTTTTTCTCTGTCATGAAGTTAAATCTTTGTTCACTTCACAAGCGATATCTCGAGAACGGTTCGACGTGGAGATACCCGATTCATACCATCAGATTCAGAAGATTGCGCTCTTTCAGAATATATGTAACAGTTATGTGTTACGTTTTTGAAAAAGCACTGAAAAATTGAAAAAGAAATTTTATTTGAGAAAAAAACCAGATAAAAATCATTTTTGTAAAACCGTTAATTTTTATATAAAAAGAGTTTTATAATGTTCTTATGTATACAAAATTACACCATGATAACTCGAAAACTCTAGCAGTTATAACTGTTTGAAAACGCTTTTTCTCTGTCATGAAGTTAAATCTTTGTTCACTTCACAAGCGATATCTCGAGAACGGTTCGACGTGGAGATACCCAATTCATACCATCAGATTCAGAAGTTTGCGTTCTTTCAGAATATATGTAACAGTTATGTGTAACGTATTTGAAAAAGCACTGAAAAAATGAAAAAGAAATTTTATTTGAGTTAAAAACCGGATAAAAATCATTTTTGTAGAACCGTTAGTTTTTATAAAAAAAGAGTTTTATAATGTTCTTATGTATACAAAATTACATCATGATAACTCGAAAACTCTAGGAGATGTAACGGTTTGAAAACGTTTTTTCTCTGTCATGAAGTTAAATCTTTGTTCACTTCACAAGCGATATCTCGAGAACGGTTCGACGTGGAGATACCCGATTCATACCATCAGATTCAGAAGATTGCGCTCTTTCAGAATATATGTAACAGTTATGTGTAACGTATTTGAAAAAGCACTGAAAAATTGAAAAAGAAATTTTATTTGAGTTAAAAACCGGATAAAAATCATTTTTGTAGAACCGTTAATTTTTATAAAAAAAGAGTTTTATAATGTTCTTATGTATACAAAATTACATCATGATAACTCGAAAACTCTAGGAGATGTAACGGTTTGAAAACGTTTTTTCTCTGTCATGAAGTTAAATCTTTGTTCACTTCACAAGCGATATCTCGAGAACGGTTCGACGTGGAGATACCCGATTCATACCATCAGATTCAGAAGATTGCGCTCTTTCAGAATATATGTAACAGTTATGTGTAACGTATTTGAAAAAGCACTGAAAAATTGAAAAAGAAATTTTATTTGAGTTAAAAACCGGATAAAAATCATTTTTGTAGAACCGTTAATTTTTATAAAAAAAGAGTTTTATCATGTTCTTATGTATACAAAATTACATCATGATAACTCGAAAACTCTAGGAGATGTAACGGTTTGAAAACGCTTTTTCTCTGTCATGAAGTTAAATCTTTGTTCACTTCACAAGCGATATCTCGAGAACGGTTCGACGTGGAGATACCCGATTCATACCATCAGATTCAGAAGGTTGCGTTCTTTCAGAATATATGTAACAGTTATGTGTAACGTATTTGAAAAAGCACTGAAAAATTGAAAAAGAAATTTTATTTGAGTTTAAAACCGGATAAAAATCATTTTTGTAGAACTGTTAATTTTTATAAAAAAAGAGTATTATAATGTTCTTATGTATACAAAATTACATCATGATAACTCGAAAACTCTAGGAGATGTAACGGTTTGAAAACGCTTTTTCTCTGTCATGAAGTTAAATCTTTGTTCACTTCACAAGCGATATCTCGATAACGGTTCGACGTGGAGATACCCGATTCATACCATCAGATTCAGAAGATTGCGCTCTTTCAGAATATATGTAACAGTTATGTGTTACGTTTTAGAAAAAGCACTGAAAAATTGAAAAAGAAATTTTATTTGAGAAAAAACTTAGATAAAAATCATTTTTGTAAAACTGTTAATTTTTATATAAAAAGAGTTTTATAATGTTCTTATGTATACAAAATTACACCATGATAACTCGAAAACTCTAGGAGTTATAACGGTTTGAAAACGCTTTTTCTCTGTCATGAAGTTAAATCTTTGTTCACTTCACAAGCGATATCTCGAGAACGGTTCGACGTGGAGATACCCGATTCATACCATCAGATTCAGAAGGTTGCTTTCTTTCAGAATATATGTAACAGTTATGTGTAACGTATTTGAAAAAGCACTGAAAAAATGAAAAAGAAATTTTATTTGAGTTAAAAACCGGATAAAAATCATTTTTGTAGAACCGTTAGTTTTTATAAAAAAAGAGTTTTATAATGTTCTTATGTATACAAAATTACATCATGATAACTCGAAAACTCTAGGAGATGTAACGGTTTGAAAACGTTTTTTCTCTGTCATGAAGTTAAATCTTTGTTCACTTCACAAGGGATATCTCGAGAACGGTTCGACGTGGAGATACCCGATTCATACCATCAGATTCAGAAGATTGCGCTCTTTCAGAATATATGTAACAGTTATGTGTTACGTTTTTGAAAAAGCACTGAAAAATTGAAAAAGAAATTTTATTTGAGAAAAAAACCAGATAAAAATCATTTTTGTAAAACCGTTAATTTTTATATAAAAAGAGTTTTATAATGTTCTTATGTATACAAAATTACACCATGATAATTAGAAAACTCTAGGAGTTATAACGGTTTGAAAACGCTTTTTCTCTGTCATGAAGTTAAATCTTTGTTCACTTCACAAGCGATATCTCGAGAACGGTTCGACGTGGAGATACCCGATTCATACCATCAGATTCAGAAGGTTGCGCTCTTTCAGAATATATGTAACAGTTATGTCTTACGTATTTGAAAAAGCACTGAAATATTTAAAAAGAAATTTTAATTGATGAAAAAATAGGGTAAAAAACATTTATGAACATCGTGAATTTTTGTATAAAAAGAGTTTTATGGTGTTTATATGTATACCACATTATATCATGATATCTTTAAAACTCTAGAAGATATGAATTTTTTAAAAAGACTTGGTTTATATAGCCCCTTGAATTCTAGAAGTGCGGTAATTTGCCATATACTGCAGTACTGCGAAATGCCGGACACTAAATTTGAAGGAGTAAAATTTTTATAAAAAACGTTATATCTCTAGAACGGTGTAACATAGAGGAACGCGATTCATACCATCAGATTCAGAATTTTGCGATCTTTCAGAATATATGTAACAGTTATGTGTTACGTATTTGAAAAAGCACTGAAAAATTGAAAAAGAAATTTTAATTGAGAAAAAAACCGGGTAAAATCATTTTTGAAAAACCGTTAATTTTCCTAAAAAAAGAGTCTTATGATGTTTTTATGTATACAAAACTACATCATGATAACTTAAAAACTCTAGGAGTTATAACGGTTTGAAAACGCTTTTTCTCTATCATGAAGTTAAATCTTTGTTCACTTCACATGCGATATCTCGAGAACGGTTCGACGTGGAGATACCCGATTCATACCATCAGATTCAGAAGGTTGCGCTCTTTCAGCATATATGTAACTGTTATGTGTTACGTATTTGAAAAAGCACTGAAAAATTTAAAAAGAAATTTTATTTGAGTTAAAAACCGGATAAAAATGATTTTTCTAAAACCCTTAATTTTTATAAAAAAAGAGTTTTATAATGTTTTTATGTATTCAAAATTACATCTTGGTAACTTGAAAACTCTAGGAGTTATAATGGTTTAAAATCGCTTTTTCTCTATTATGAAGTTAAATCTTGGTCACTTGACATGCGATATCTTTATGGTAGCAAATAAGTTGTTTCGTTATAATCATGTTAGGTTTTTGAAAAAGCACTAAATTAGAAAATTAAAATTTAGTTTAGAATAAAAACTATTTTGAAAATTAGTTATTATTGTTTGTGAATAATCATGAGATAGATGTTTAAATGATGCAGTCTCCGCTAACAATAAACACGCGCCGTAGATACACACATTAATTTGAGACTTTCGCATAGGTCAACCAAAACGAAGTGCAATAAAACTGCCTTCTTGAACACGGCAAACCCCTAGGCTGGGTAAAAATGCTCTTGTAATGTTAAAACTAACGTGTTATCAAAAATTGACTAATTTTTATTCGAGAGTAGATACTACTTAACCGATTTTAAAGAAACTTTACATTATTATTATACTCATATTATTTATCAATATGAAATAAGTGTAGCATTACAAATATTTATATTATTTTTCTTTATTTATTTTAAAGTTAAAATCAAGTCGTTACTAATTAAATCGTTTCTTGTAGCATAAATTGTGTCGGTAAGAGAAGTTTAACCTAAGTTCAGTAGTTTGCAAAATAATCAAAGGTAGCGCAGTTGATATAGTTTTGAGTTTATACAACCATTGTAACTGCAAAATCGACTTTTAAAATGAAACTTTTAATTATATTTTCGTGTTTTCATCAGATTGTTCTGTTTTAACGAATTCATAACCATTTTGAAATGATTTAATTTCACGCAGAATATCATGGGTCGTGCAACGGACTTATTGCCGGGGATTGTTTATTTAAGACCGCCGTGATGGAAGACAATGTAAAAAACGATCGCGAATTTTACAAGTATAGTAAATTTAATAACACTTCATAACTTTCGTAGGTTTATTATATACGATATTTTACGTAAACATTATTTATATATATATATATATATATATATATATATATATATATATATATATATATATATTAAATTAATATTTGTGAAATCCAAAAATATCCCACTATCGTTCCGCTTGCACTTTTTTTATTGTAGCAAATAAGTTGTTTTGTTTATAGTCATGTTAGGTTTTTGAAAAAGCACAGCATATTAGAAAATTAAAATTTATTTTAGATTAAAAACTATTTTGAAAATCGGTTATTATTGTATGTAAATAGTCCCGAGATGTTTAAATGACCGTAGTCTCCGCTAACAAAAAATACGCGCCCGAGATACCCACATTAATTAGGGGCTTTCGCAGAGGTCACAACAACGAGTTGCAATGAAACTACCTTCTAGATCACGGCAAACCCTTAAGCAGGGCAAGTATGCTCATGTAGTATTAAAACTAACAGGTTATCAAAAATTGACAAATTTTAATTAGAGAGAAGATTTTATTCAACCGATTTTAAAGAAACTGTATATTATTATTATACTCATATTATTTATTGTTATGAAATAAGTGTAGCATTACAAATATTTTTATATTAGGTTTATTTAGTTATTTTAAAGTTAAAATCAAGTCGTGATGAATTAAATTGTTATTTGTAGCATAAATTGTGTCGGTAAGAGAAGTTTAACTTAAGTTCAGTAGTTATCAAAATAATCAAGGGTAGCGCTGTTACATTGTTTACTAGCCCCATCTGCTCGGGGTTTAAACAACCATTGTAACTGCAAATTCGACTTTTAAAACGAAACTTTTAATTAGATTTTCGTGTTTTCATCAGATTGTTCTGTTTTAACGTATTCACATCCATTTGGAAATGATTTAATTTCACGCAGAATATCATGAGTCGAGGAACGGACTTATTGCCGGGGATTGTTTATTTAAGACCGCCGTGATGGAAGACAATGTAAGAAACGTTCGCGAAATTTACAATTATAATAAATTTATTAATAGATCATAACTTTCGTACGTGTATTGTATATGATACTTTACATAAACATTATATATATATTAAATTATTATTTGTGAAATCCAAAAATATCCTTCTATCGTTCCGTTTGTACTTTTTAATTGTAGCAAATAAATTGTTTCGTTTGTCATGTTAATTTTTTGATAAAGCACTACATATTAGGAAAATAAAAATTAGTTTAGATTAAAAACAATTTTGAAAATCTGTTATTATTGTATGTAAATAGTCATGAGATGTTTAAATGATGCAGTCCCCGCCAAAAAGAAATACGCGCCCAAGATACTCATATTAATTTGGGGCTTTCGAAAAGATCAACAACAACGAGTTGCAATTAAACTGCTTTTAAGAACAGGGCAAACCCCTAAGCCAGTTAGCCAGGTAAGTATGCTAGTTTAATGTAAAAACTAACGGGTTATCAAAAAAAGACTAATTTTAATTCGCGAGAAGATTTTATTCAACCGATTTTAAAGAAACTGTACATTATTATTATACTCATATTATTTATTAATATAAAATTAGTGTAGCATTACAAATATCTTTATATTAGCTTTAGTTGGTAATTTTAAAGTTAAAATCAAGTCGTTATGAATTAAATCGTTATTTGTAGCATAAATTATGTCGGTAAGAGAAATTACATCATGGTAACTTAAAAACTCTAGGAGTTATAACGGTTTGAAAACGCTTTTTCTCTATCATGAAGTTAAATCTTTGTTCACTTCACATGCGATATCTCGAGAACGGTTCGACGTGGAGATACCCGATTCATACCATCAGATTCAGAAGGTTGCGTTCTTTCAGAATATATGTAACAGTTATGTGTAACGTATTTGAAGAAGCACTGAAAAATTGAAAAAGAAATTTTATTTGAGTTAAAAACCGGATAAAAATCATTTTTGTAGAACCGTTAATTTTTATAAAAAAAGAGTTTTATAATGTTCTTATGTATACAAAATTACATCATGATAACTCGAAAACTCTAGGAGATGTAACGGTTTGAAAACGCTTTTTCTCTATCATGAAGTTAAATCGTTGTTCACTTCACATGCGATATCTCGAGAACGGTTCGACGTGGAGATACCTGATTCATACCATCAGATTCAGAAGATTGCGCTCTTTCAGAATATATGTAACAGTTATGTGTTACGTTTTTGAAAAAGCACTGAAAAATTGAAAAAGAAATTTTATTTGAGTTAAAAACCGGATAAAAATCATTTTTGTAGAACCGTTAATTTTTATAAAAAAAGAGTTTTATAATGTTCTTATGTATACAAAATTACACCATGATAACTCGACAACTCTAAGAGTTATAACGGTTTGAAAGCGCTTTTTCTCTATCATGAAGTTAAATCTTTGTTCACTTCACATGCGATATCTCGAGAACGGTTCGACGTGGAGATACCCGATTCATACCATCAGATTCAGAAAGTTGCGCTCTTTCAGAATATATGTAACTGTTATGTGTTACGTATTTGAAAAAGCACTGAAAAATTTAAAAAGAAATTTTATTTGAGTTAAAAACCGGATAAAAATGATTTTTCTAAAACCCTTAATTTTTATAAAAAAAGAGTTTTATAATGTTTTTATGTATTCAAAATTACATCTTGGTAACTTGAAAACTCTAGGAGTTATAATGGTTTAAAATCGCTTTTTCTCTATTATGAAGTTAAATCTTGGTCACTTGACATGCGATATCTTTATGGTAGCAAATAAGTTGTTTCGTTATAATCATGTTAGGTTTTTGAAAAAGCACTAAATTAGAAAATTAAAATTTAGTTTAGAATAAAAACTATTTTGAAAATTAGTTATTATTGTTTGTGAATAATCATGAGATAGATGTTTAAATGATGCAGTCTCCGCTAACAATAAACACGCGCCGTAGATACACACATTAATTTGAGACTTTCGCATAGGTCAACCAAAACGAAGTGCAATAAAACTGCCTTCTTGAACACGGCAAACCCCTAGGCTGGGTAAAAATGCTCTTGTAATGTTAAAACTAACGTGTTATCAAAAATTGACTAATTTTTATTCGAGAGTAGATACTACTTAACCGATTTTAAAGAAACTTTACATTATTATTATACTCATATTATTTATCAATATGAAATAAGTGTAGCATTACAAATATTTATATTATTTTTCTTTATTTATTTTAAAGTTAAAATCAAGTCGTTACTAATTAAATCGTTTCTTGTAGCATAAATTGTGTCGGTAAGAGAAGTTTAACCTAAGTTCAGTAGTTTGCAAAATAATCAAAGGTAGCGCAGTTGATATAGTTTTGAGTTTATACAACCATTGTAACTGCAAAATCGACTTTTAAAATGAAACTTTTAATTATATTTTCGTGTTTTCATCAGATTGTTCTGTTTTAACGAATTCATAACCATTTTGAAATGATTTAATTTCACGCAGAATATCATGGGTCGTGCAACGGACTTATTGCCGGGGATTGTTTATTTAAGACCGCCGTGATGGAAGACAATGTAAAAAACGATCGCGAATTTTACAAGTATAGTAAATTTAATAACACTTCATAACTTTCGTAGGTTTATTATATACGATATTTTACGTAAACATTATTTATATATATATATATATATATATATTAAATTAATATTTGTGAAATCCAAAAATATCCCACTATCGTTCCGCTTGCACTTTTTTTATTGTAGCAAATAAGTTGTTTTGTTTATAGTCATGTTAGGTTTTTGAAAAAGCACAGCATATTAGAAAATTAAAATTTATTTTAGATTAAAAACTATTTTGAAAATCGGTTATTATTGTATGTAAATAGTCACGAGATGTTTAAATGACCGTAGTCTCCGCTAACAAAAAATACGCGCCCGAGATACCCACATTAATTAGGGGCTTTCGCAGAGGTCACAACAACGAGTTGCAATGAAACTACCTTCTAGATCACGGCAAACCCTTAAGCAGGGCAAGTATGCTCATGTAGTATTAAAACTAACAGGTTATCAAAAATTGACAAATTTTTATTAGAGAGAAGATTTTATTCAACCGATTTTAAAGAAACTGTATATTATTATTATACTCATATTATTTATTATTATGAAATAAGTGTAGCATTACAAATAATATTTTTATATTAGGTTTATTTAGTTATTTTAAAGTTAAAATCAAGTCGTGATGAATTAAATTGTTATTTGTAGCATAAATTGTGTCGGTAAGAGAAGTTTAACTTAAGTTCAGTAGTTATCAAAATAATCAAGGGTAGCGCAGTTACATTGTTAACTAGCCCCATCTGCTCGGGGTTTAAACAACCATTGTAACTGCAAAATCGACTTTTAAAACGAAACTTTTAATTAGATTTTCGTGTTTTCATCAGATTGTTCTGTTTTAACGTATTCACATCCATTTGGAAATGATTTAATTTCACGCAGAATATCATGAGTCGAGGAACGGACTTATTGCCGGGGATTGTTTATTTAAGACCGCCGTGATGGAAGACAATGTAAGAAACGTTCGCGAAATTTACAATTATAATAAATTTATTAATAGATCATAACTTTCGTACGTGTATTATATATGATACTTTACATAAACATTATATATATATTAAATTATTATTTGTGAAATCCAAAAATATCCTTCTATCGTTCCGTTTGTACTTTTTAATTGTAGCAAATAAATTGTTTCGTTTGTCATGTTAATTTTTTGATAAAGCACTACATATTAGGAAAATAAAAATTAGTTTAGATTAAAAACAATTTTGAAAATCTGTTATTATTGTATGTAAATAGTCATGAGATGTTTAAATGACGCAGTCCCCGCCAAAAAGAAATACGCGCCCAAGATACTCATATTAATTTGGGGCTTTCGAAAAGATCAACAACAACGAGTTGCAATTAAACTGCTTTTAAGAACAGGGCAAACCCCTAAGCCAGTTAGCCAGGTAAGTATGCTAGTTTAATGTAAAAACTAACGGGTTATCAAAAAAAGACTAATTTTAATTCGCGAGAAGATTTTATTCAACCGATTTTAAAGAAACTGTACATTATTATTATACTCATATTATTTATTAATATAAAATTAGTGTAGCATTACAAATATTTTTATATTAGCTTTAGTTGGTAATTTTAAAGTTAAAATCAAGTCGTTATGAATTAAATCGTTATTTGTAGCATAAATTATGTCGGTAAGAGAAATTACATCATGATAACTTAAAAACTCTAGGAGTTATAACGGTTTGAAAACGCTTTTTCTCTATCATGAAGTTAAATCTTTGTTCACTTCACATGCGATATCTCGAGAACGGTTCGACCTGGAGATACCCGATTCATACCATCAGATTCAGAAGGTTGCGCTCTTTCAGAATATATGTAACAGTTATGTGTTACGTTTTTGAAAAAGCACTGAAAAATTGAAAAAGAAATTTTATTTGAGAAAAAAACCAGATAAAAATCATTTTTGTAAAACTGTTAATTTTTATATAAAAAGAGTTTTATAATGTTCTTATGTATACAAAATTACAGAATGATAACTCGAAAATTATAGGAGTTATAACAGTTTGAAAACGCTTTTTCTCTGTCATGAAGTTAAATCTTTGTTCACTTCACAAGCGATATCTCGAGAACGGTTCGACGTGGAGATACCCGATTCATACCATCAGATTCAGAAGGTTGCTTTTTTTCAGAATATATGTAACAGTTATGTGTAACGTATTTGAAAAAGCACTGAAAAATTGAAAAAGAAATTTTATTTGAGTTAAAAACCGGATAAAAATCATTTTTGTAGAACCGTTAGTTTTTATAAAAAAAGAGTTTTATAATGTTCTTATGTATACAAAATTACACCATGATAATTAGAAAACTCTAGGAGTTATAACGGTTTGAAAACGCTTTTTCTCTGTCATGAAGTTAAATCTTTGTTCACTTCACAAGCGATATCTCAAGAACGGTTCGACGTGGAGATACCCGATTCATACCATCAGATTCAGAAGATTGCGCTCTTTCAGAATATATGTAACAGTTATGTCTTACGTATTTGAAAAAGCACTGAAATATTTAAAAAGAAATTTTAATTGATGAAAAAATAGGGTAAAAAACATTTATGAACATCGTGAATTTTTGTATAAAAAGAGTTTTATCGTGTTTATATGTATACCACATTATATCATGATATCTTTAAAACTCTAGAAGATATGAATTTTTTAAAAAGACTTGGTTTATATAGCCCCTTGAATTCTAGAAGTGCGGTAATTTGCCATATACTGCAGTACTGCGAAATGCCGGACACTAAATTTGAAGGAGTAAATTTTTTATAAAAAACGTTATATCTCTAGAACGGTGTAACATAGAGGAACGCGATTCATACCATCAGATTCAGAATTTTGCGATCTTTCAGAATATATGTAACAGTTATGTGTTACGTATTTGAAAAAGCACTGAAAAATTGAAAAAGAAATTTTAATTGAGAAAAAAACCGGGTAAAATCATTTTTGAAAAACCGTTAATTTTCCTAAAAAAAGAGTCTTATGATGTTTTTATGTATACAAAACTACATCATGATAACTTAAAAACTCTAGGAGTTATAACGGTTTGAAAACGCTTTTTCTCTATCATGAAGTTAAATCTTTGTTCACTTCACATGCGATATCTCGAGAACGGTTCGACGTGGAGATACTCGATTCATACCATCAGATTCAGAAGGTTGCGCTCTTTCAGCATATATGTAACAGTTATGTGTTACGTTTTTGAAAAAGCACTGAAAAATTGAAAAAGAAATTTTATTTGAGTTAAAAACCGGATAAAAATCATTTTTGTAGAACCGTTAATTTTTATAAAAAAAGAGTTTTATAATGTTCTTATGTATATAAAATTACACCATGATAACTCGACAACTCTAAGAGTTATAACGGTTTGAAAGCGCTTTTTCTCTATCATGAAATTAAATCTTTGTTCACTTCACATGCGATATCTCGAGAACGGTTCGACGTGGAGATACCCGATTCATACCATCAGATTCAGAAAGTTGCGCTCTTTCAGAATATATGTAACAGTTATGTGTAACGTATTTGAAAAAGCACTGAAAAATTGAAAAAGAAATTTTATTTGAGTTAAAAACCGGATAAAAATCATAAATGTAGAACCGTTAATTTTTATAAAAAAAGAGTTTTATAATGTTCTTATGTATACAAAATTACATCATGATAACTCGAAAACTCTAGGAGATGTAACGGTTTGAAAACGCTTTTTCTCTGTCATGAAGTTAAATCTTTGTTCACTTCACAAGCGATATCTCGAGAACGGTTCGACGTGGAGATACCCGATTCATACCATCAGATTCAGAAGGTTGCGCTCTTTCAGAATATATGTAACAGTTATGTGTTACGTTTTTGAAAAAGCACTGAAAAATTGAAAAAGAAATTTTATTTGAGAAAAAAACCAGATAAAAATCATTTTTGTAAAACCGTTAATTTTTATATAAAAAGAGTTTTATAATGTTCTTATGTATACAAAATTACATCATGATAACTCGAAAACTCTAGGAGATGTATCGGTTTGAAAACGCTTTTTCTCTGTCATGAAGTTAAATCTTTGTTCACTTCACAATCGATATCTCGAGAACGGTTCGACGTGGAGATACCCGATTCATACCATCAGATTCAGAAGTTTGCCTTCTTTCAGAATATATGTAACAGTTATGTGTAACGTATTTGAAAATGCACTGAAAAATTGAAAAAGAAATTTTATTTGAGTTAAAAACCGGATAAAAATCATAAATGTAGAACCGTTAATTTTTATAAAAAAAGAGTTTTATAATGTTCTTATGTATACAAAATTACATCATGATAACTCGAAAACTCTAGGAGATGTAACGGTTTGAAAACGCTTTTTCTCTGTCATGAAGTTAAATCTTTGTTCACTTCACAAGCGATATCTCAATTACGGTTCGACGTGGAGATACCCGATTCATACCATCAGATTCAGAAGATTGCGCTCTTTCAGAATATATGTAACAGGTATGTGTTACGTTTTAGAAAAAGCACTGAAAAATTGAAAAAGAAATTTTATTTGAGAAAAAACCCAGATAAAAATCATTTTTGTAAAACTGTTAATTTTTATATAAAAAGAGTTTTATAATGTTCTTATGTATACAAAATTACACCATGATAACTCGAAAACTCTAGGAGTTATAACGGTTTGAAAACGCTTTTTCTCTGTCATGAAGTTAAATCTTTGTTCACTTCACAAGCGATATCTCGAGAAGGGTTCGACGTGGAGATACCCGATTCATACCATCATATTCAGAAGGTTGCTTTCTTTCAGAATATATGTAACAGTTATGTGTAACGTATTTGAAAAAGCACTGAAAAAATGAAAAAGAAATTTTATTTGAGTTAAAAACCGGATAAAAATCATTTTTGTAGAACCGTTAGTTTTTATAAAAAAAGAGTTTTATAATGTTCTTATGTATACAAAATTACATCATGATAACTCGAAAACTCTAGGAGATGTAACGGTTTGAAAACGTTTTTTCTCTGTCATGAAGTTAAATCTTTGTTCACTTCACAAGCGATATCTCGAGAACGGTTCGACGTGGAGATACCCGATTCATACCATCAGATTCAGAAGATTGCGCTCTTTCAGAATATATGTAACAGTTATGTGTTACGTTTTTGAAAAAGCACTGAAAAATTGAAAAAGAAATTTTATTTGAGAAAAAAACCAGATAAAAATCATTTTTGTAAAACCGTTAATTTTTATATAAAAAGAGTTTTATAATGTTCTTATGTATACAAAATTACACCATGATAACTCGAAAACTCTAGCAGTTATAACTGTTTGAAAACGCTTTTTCTCTGTCATGAAGTTAAATCTTTGTTCACTTCACAAGCGATATCTCGAGAACGGTTCGACGTGGAGATACCCGATTCATACCATCAGATTCAGAAGTTTGCGTTCTTTCAGAATATATGTAACAGTTATGTGTAACGTATTTGAAAAAGCACTGAAAAAATGAAAAAGAAATTTTATTTGAGTTAAAAACCGGATAAAAATCATTTTTGTAGAACCGTTAGTTTTTATAAAAAAATAGTTTTATAATGTTCTTATGTATACAAAATTACATCATGATAACTCGAAAACTCTAGGAGATGTAACGGTTTGAAAACGTTTTTTCTCTGTCATGAAGTTAAATCTTTGTTCACTTCACAAGCGATATCTCGAGAACGGTTCGACGTGGAGATACCCGATTCATACCATCAGATTCAGAAGATTGCGCTCTTTCAGAATATATGTAACAGTTATGTGTTACGTTTTTGAAAAAGCACTGAAAAATTGAAAAAGAAATTTTATTTGAGAAAAAAACCAGATAAAAATCATTTTTGTAAAACCGTTAATTTTTATATAAAAAGAGTTTTATAATGTTCTTATGTATACAAAATTACACCATGATAACTCGAAAACTCTAGGAGTTATAACTGTTTGAAAACGCTTTTTCTCTGTCATGAAGTTAAATCTTTGTTCACTTCACAATCGATATCTCGAGAACGGTTCGACGTGGAGATACCCGATTCATACCATCAGATTCAGAAGTTTGCGTTCTTTCAGAATATATGTAACAGTTATGTGTAACGTATTTGAAAATGCACTGAAAAATTGAAAAAGAAATTTTATTTGAGTTAAAAACCGGATAAAAATCATAAATGTAGAACCGTTAATTTTTATAAAAAAAGAGTTTTATAATGTTCTTATGTATACAAAATTACATCATGATAACTCGAAAACTCTAGGAGATGTAACGGTTTGAAAACGCTTTTTCTCTGTCATGAAGTTAAATCTTTGTTCACTTCACAAGCGATATCTCAATTACGGTTCGACGTGGAGATACCCGATTCATACCATCAGATTCAGAAGATTGCGCTCTTTCAGAATATATGTAACAGGTATGTGTTACGTTTTAGAAAAAGCACTGAAAAATTGAAAAAGAAATTTTATTTGAGAAAAAACCCAGATAAAAATCATTTTTGTAAAACTGTTAATTTTTATATAAAAAGAGTTTTATAATGTTCTTATGTATACAAAATTACACCATGATAACTCGAAAACTCTAGGAGTTATAACGGTTTGAAAACGCTTTTTCTCTGTCATGAAGTTAAATCTTTGTTCACTTCACAAGCGATATCTCGAGAACGGTTCGACGTGGAGATACCCGATTCATACCATCATATTCAGAAGGTTGCTTTCTTTCAGAATATATGTAACAGTTATGTGTAACGTATTTGAAAAAGCACTGAAAAAATGAAAAAGAAATTTTATTTGAGTTAAAAACCGGATAAAAATCATTTTTGTAGAACCGTTAGTTTTTATAAAAAAAGAGTTTTATAATGTTCTTATGTATACAAAATTACATCATGATAACTCGAAAACTCTAGGAGATGTAACGGTTTGAAAACGTTTTTTCTCTGTCATGAAGTTAAATCTTTGTTCACTTCACAAGCGATATCTCGAGAACGGTTCGACGTGGAGATACCCGATTCATACCATCAGATTCAGAAGATTGCGCTCTTTCAGAATATATGTAACAGTTATGTGTTACGTTTTTGAAAAAGCACTGAAAAATTGAAAAAGAAATTTTATTTGAGAAAAAAACCAGATAAAAATCATTTTTGTAAAACCGTTAATTTTTATATAAAAAGAGTTTTATAATGTTCTTATGTATACAAAATTACACCATGATAACTCGAAAACTCTAGCAGTTATAACTGTTTGAAAACGCTTTTTCTCTGTCATGAAGTTAAATCTTTGTTCACTTCACAAGCGATATCTCGAGAACGGTTCGACGTGGAGATACCCGATTCATACCATCAGATTCAGAAGTTTGCGTTCTTTCAGAATATATGTAACAGTTATGTGTAACGTATTTGAAAAAGCACTGAAAAATTGAAAAAGAAATTTTATTTGAGTTAAAAACCGGATAAAAATCATTTTTGTAGAACCGTTAATTTTTATAAAAAAAGAGTTTTATAATGTTCTTATGTATACAAAATTACATCATGATAACTCGAAAACTCTAGGAGATGTAACGGTTTGAAAACGTTTTTTCTCTGTCATGAAGTTAAATCTTTGTTCACTTCACAAGCGATATCTCGAGAACGGTTCGACGTGGAGATTCCCGATTCATACCATCAGATTCAGAAGATTGCGCTCTTTCAGAATATATGTAACAGTTATGTGTTACGTTTTTGAAAAAGCACTGAAAAATTGAAAAAGAAATTTTATTTGAGAAAAAAACCAGATAAAAATCATTTTTGTAAAACCGTTAATTTTATATATAAAAAGAGTTTTATAATGTTCTTATGTATACAAAATTACACCATGATAACTCGAAAACTCTAGGAGTTATAACTGTTTGAAAACGCTTTTTCTCTGTCATGAAGTTAAATCTTTGTTCACTTCACAAGCGATATCTCGAGAACGGTTCGACGTGGAGATACCCGATTCATACCATCAGATTCAGAAGTTTGCGTTCTTTCAGAATATATGTAACAGTTATGTGTAACGTATTTGAAAAAGCACTGAAAAATTGAAAAAGAAATTTTATTTGAGTTAAAAACCGGATAAAAATCATTTTTGTAGAACCGTTAATTTTTATAAAAAAAGAGTTTTATCATGTTCTTATGTATACAAAATTACATCATGATAACTCGAAAACTCTAGGAGATGTAACGGTTTTAAAACGCTTTTTCTCTGTCATGAAGTTAAATCTTTGTTCACTTCACAAGCGATATCTCGAGAACGGTTCGACGTGGAGATACCCGATTCATACCATCAGATTCAGAAGGTTGCGTTCTTTCAGAATATATGTAACAGTTATGTGTAACGTATTTGAAAAAGCACTGAAAAATTGAAAAAGAAATTTTATTTGAGTTTAAAACCGGATAAAAATCATTTTTGTAGAACTGTTAATTTTTATAAAAAAAGAGTATTATAATGTTCTTATGTATACAAAATTACATCATGATAACTCGAAAACTCTAGGAGATGTAACGGTTTGAAAACGCTTTTTCTCTGTCATGAAGTTAAATCTTTGTTCACTTCACAAGCGATATCTCGATAACGGTTCGACGTGGAGATACCCGATTCATACCATCAGATTCAGAAGATTGCGCTCTTTCAGAATATATGTAACAGTTATGTGTTACGTTTTAGAAAAAGCACTGAAAAATTGAAAAAGAAATTTTATTTGAGAAAAAACCCAGATAAAAATCATTTTTGTAAAACTGTTAATTTTTATATAAAAAGAGTTTTATAATGTTCTTATGTATACAAAATTACACCATGATAACTCGAAAACTCTAGGAGTTATAACGGTTTGAAAACGCTTTTTCTCTGTCATGAAGTTAAATCTTTGTTCACTTCACAAGCGATATCTCGAGAACGGTTCGACGTGGAGATACCCGATTCATACCATCAGATTCAGAAGGTTGCTTTCTTTCAGAATATATGTAACAGTTATGTGTAACGTATTTGAAAAAGCACTGAAAAAATGAAAAAGAAATTTTATTTGAGTTAAAAACCGGATAAAAATCATTTTTGTAGAACCGTTAGTTTTTATAAAAAAAGAGTTTTATAATGTTCTTATGTATACAAAATTACATCATGATAACTCGAAAACTCTAGGAGATGTAACGGTTTGAAAACGTTTTTTCTCTGTCATGAAGTTAAATCTTTGTTCACTTCACAAGCGATATCTCGAGAACGGTTCGACGTGGAGATACCCGATTCATACCATCAGATTCAGAAGATTGCGCTCTTTCAGAATATATGTAACAGTTATGTGTTACGTTTTTGAAAAAGCACTGAAAAATTGAAAAAGAAATTTTATTTGAGAAAAAAACCAGATAAAAATCATTTTTGTAAAACCGTTAATTTTTATATAAAAAGAGTTTTATAATGTTCTTATGTATACAAAATTACACCATGATAATTAGAAAACTCTAGGAGTTATAACGGTTTGAAAACGCTTTTTCTCTGTCATGAAGTTAAATCTTTGTTCACTTCACAAGCGATATCTCGAGAACGGTTCGACGTGGAGATACCCGATTCATACCATCAGATTCAGAAGGTTGCGCTCTTTCAGAATATATGTAACAGTTATGTCTTACGTATTTGAAAAAGCACTGAAAAATTTAAAAAGAAATTTTAATTGATGAAAAAATAGGGTAAAAAACATTTATGAACATCGTGAATTTTTGTATAAAAAGAGTTTTATGGTGTTTATATGTATACCACATTATATCATGATATCTATAAAACTCTAGAAGATATGAATTTTTTAAAAAGACTTGGTTTATATAGCCCCTTGAATTCTAGAAGTGCGGTAATTTGCCATATACTGCAGTACTGCGAAATGCCGGACACTAAATTTGAAGGAGTAAATTTTTTATAAAAAACGTTATATCTCTAGAACGGTGTAACATAGAGGAACGCGATTCATACCATCAGATTCAGAATTTTGCGATCTTTCAGAATATATGTAACAGTTATGTGTTACGTATTTGAAAAAGCACTGAAAAATTGAAAAAGAAATTTTAATTGAGAAAAAAACCGGGTAAAATCATTTTTGAAAAACCGTTAATTTTCCTAAAAAAAGAGTCTTATGATGTTTTTATGTATACAAAACTACATCATGATAACTTAAAAACTCTAGGAGTTATAACGGTTTGAAAACGCTTTTTCTCTATCATGAAGTTAAATCTTTGTTCACTTCACATGCGATATCTCGAGAACGGTTCGACGTGGAGATACCCGATTCATACCATCAGATTCAGAAGGTTGCGCTCTTTCAGCATATATGTAACTGTTATGTGTTACGTATTTGAAAAAGCACTGAAAAATTTAAAAAGAAATTTTATTTGAGTTAAAAACCGGATAAAAATGATTTTTCTAAAACCCTTAATTTTTATAAAAAAAGAGTTTTATAATGTTTTTATGTATTCAAAATTACATCTTGGTAACTTGAAAACTCTAGGAGTTATAATGGTTTAAAATCGCTTTTTCTCTATTATGAAGTTAAATCTTGGTCACTTGACATGCGATATCTTTATGGTAGCAAATAAGTTGTTTCGTTATAATCATGTTAGGTTTTTGAAAAAGCACTAAATTAGAAAATTAAAATTTAGTTTAGAATAAAAACTATTTTGAAAATTAGTTATTATTGTTTGTGAATAATCATGAGATAGATGTTTAAATGATGCAGTCTCCGCTAACAATAAACACGCGCCGTAGATACACACATTAATTTGAGACTTTCGCATAGGTCAACCAAAACGAAGTGCAATAAAACTGCCTTCTTGAACACGGCAAATCCCTAGGCTGGGTAAAAATGCTCTTGTAATGTTAAAACTAACGTGTTATCAAAAATTGACTAATTTTTATTCGAGAGTAGATACTACTTAACCGATTTTAAAGAAACTTTACATTATTATTATACTCATATTATTTATCAATATGAAATAAGTGTAGCATTACAAATATTTATATTATTTTTCTTTATTTATTTTAAAGTTAAAATCAAGTCGTTACTAATTAAATCGTTTCTTGTAGCATAAATTGTGTCGGTAAGAGAAGTTTAACCTAAGTTCAGTAGTTTGCAAAATAATCAAAGGTAGCGCAGTTGATATAGTTTTGAGTTTATACAACCATTGTAACTGCAAAATCGACTTTTAAAATGAAACTTTTAATTATATTTTCGTGTTTTCATCAGATTGTTCTGTTTTAACGAATTCATAACCATTTTGAAATGATTTAATTTCACGCAGAATATCATGGGTCGTGCAACGGACTTATTGCCGGGGATTGTTTATTTAAGACCGCCGTGATGGAAGACAATGTAAAAAACGATCGCGAATTTTAAAAGTATAGTAAATTTAATAACACTTCATAACTTTCGTAGGTTTATTATATACGATATTTTACGTAAACATTATTTATATATATATATTAAATTAATATTTGTGAAATCCAAAAATATCCCACTATCGTTCCGCTTGCACTTTTTTTATTGTAGCAAATAAGTTGTTTTGTTTATAGTCATGTTAGGTTTTTGAAAAAGCACAGCATATTAGAAAATTAAAATTTATTTTAGATTAAAAACTATTTTGAAAATCGGTTATTATTGTATGTAAATAGTCCCGAGATGTTTAAATGACCGTAGTCTCCGCTAACAAAAAATACGCGCCCGAGATGCCCACATTAATTAGGGGCTTTCGCAGAGGTCACAACAACGAGTTGCAATGAAACTACCTTCTAGATCACGGCAAACCCTTAAGCAGGGCAAGTATGCTCATGTAGTATTAAAACTAACAGGTTATCAAAAATTGACAAATTTTAATTAGAGAGAAGATTTTATTCAACCGATTTTAAAGAAACTGTATATTATTATTATACTCATATTATTTATTGTTATGAAATAAGTGTAGCATTACAAATATTTTTATATTAGGTTTATTTAGTTATTTTAAAGTTAAAATCAAGTCGTGATGAATTAAATTGTTATTTGTAGCATAAATTGTGTCGGTAAGAGAAGTTTAACTTAAGTTCAGTAGTTATCAAAATAATCAAGGGTAGCGCTGTTACATTGTTTACTAGCCCCATCTGCTCGGGGTTTAAACAACCATTGTAACTGCAAAATCGACTTTTAAAACGAAACTTTTAATTAGATTTTCGTGTTTTCATCAGATTGTTCTGTTTTAACGTATTCACATCCATTTGGAAATGATTTAATTTCACGCAGAATATCATGAGTCGAGGAACGGACTTATTGCCGGGGATTGTTTATTTAAGACCGCCGTGATGGAAGACAATGTAAGAAACGTTCGCGAAATTTACAATTATAATAAATTTATTAATAGATCATAACTTTCGTACGTGTATTGTATATGATACTTTACATAAACATTATATATATATTAAATTATTATTTGTGAAATCCAAAAATATCCTTCTATCGTTCCGTTTGTACTTTTTAATTGTAGCAAATAAATTGTTTCGTTTGTCATGTTAATTTTTTGATAAAGCACTACATATTAGGAAAATAAAAATTAGTTTAGATTAAAAACAATTTTGAAAATCTGTTATTATTGTATGTAAATAGTCATGAGATGTTTAAATGATGCAGTCCCCGCCAAAAAGAAATACGCGCCCAAGATACTCATATTAATTTGGGGCTTTCGAAAAGATCAACAACAACGAGTTGCAATTAAACTGCTTTTAAGAACAGGGCAAACCCCTAAGCCAGTTAGCCAGGTAAGTATGCTAGTTTAATGTAAAAACTAACGGGTTATCAAAAAAAGACTAATTTTAATTCGCGAGAAGATTTTATTCAACCGATTTTAAAGAAACTGTACATTATTATTATACTCATATTATTTATTAATATGAATCTATTGTAGCATTACAAATATTTTTATATTAGCTTTAGTTGGTAATTTTAAAGTTAAAATCAAGTCGTTATGAATTAAATCGTTATTTGTAGCATAAATTATGTCGGTAAGAGAAATTACATCATGGTAACTTAAAAACTCTAGGAGTTATAACGGTTTGAAAACGCTTTTTCTCTATCATGAAGTTAAATCTTTGTTCACTTCACATGCGATATCTCGAGAACGGTTCGACGTGGAGATACCCGATTCATACCATCAGATTCAGAAGGTTGCGTTCTTTCAGAATATATGTAACAGTTATGTGTAACGTATTTGAAGAAGCACTGAAAAATTGAAAAAGAAATTTTATTTGAGTTAAAAACCGGATAAAAATCATTTTTGTAGAACCGTTAATTTTTATAAAAAAAGAGTTTTATAATGTTCTTATGTATACAAAATTACACCATGATAACTCGACAACTCTAAGAGTTATAACGGTTTGAAAGCGCTTTTTCTCTATCATGAAGTTAAATCTTTGTTCACTTCACATGCGATATCTCGAGAACGGTTCGACGTGGAGATACCCGATTCATACCATCAGATTCAGAAAGTTGCGCTCTTTCAGAATATATGTAACTGTTATGTGTTACGTATTTGAAAAAGCACTGAAAAATTTAAAAAGAAATTTTATTTGAGTTAAAAACCGGATAAAAATGATTTTTCTAAAACCCTTAATTTTTATAAAAAAAGAGTTTTATAATGTTTTTATGTATTCAAAATTACATCTTGGTAACTTGAAAACTCTAGGAGTTATAATGGTTTAAAATCGCTTTTTCTCTATTATGAAGTTAAATCTTGGTCACTTGACATGCGATATCTTTATGGTAGCAAATAAGTTGTTTCGTTATAATCATGTTAGGTTTTTGAAAAAGCACTAAATTAGAAAATTAAAATTTAGTTTAGAATAAAAACTATTTTGAAAATTAGTTATTATTGTTTGTGAATAATCATGAGATAGATGTTTAAATGATGCAGTCTCCGCTAACAATAAACACGCGCCGTAGATACACACATTAATTTGAGACTTTCGCATAGGTCTCCCAAAACGAAGTGCAATAAAACTGCCTTCTTGAACACGGCAAACCCCTAGGCTGGGTAAAAATGCTCTTGTAATGTTAAAACTAACGTGTTATCAAAAATTGACTAATTTTTATTCGAGAGTAGATACTACTTAACCGATTTTAAAGAAACTTTACATTATTATTATACTCATATTATTTATCAATATGAAATAAGTGTAGCATTACAAATATTTATATTATTTTTCTTTATTTATTTTAAAGTTAAAATCAAGTCGTTACTAATTAAATCGTTTCTTGTAGCATAAATTGTTTTTTTTTTTTTTTTTTTTTTTAATTTCGCAGGATAGGTGGAAAATCTTCAAAAGACAAAGGGAGAAATCCGCTCTTCCCAATAGTGTGAGATTCTTACTCACTAAAAACCACCTTCCTTCCTGTTAGTACCCCTATCGCGTGGGACAAGGAAACAGGAAAGGTTTTCCATGTACCAAGCTGAGAAGCTCTTTCCATGGGCGTATCGAGATTGTAAATGTAGAAGAAAGCAGAACTTTATGTATCCGCGCGAAGGACGAGGTAAAGACCTGACTTGACAGAGTCCAGTCAGGTAAAACCTCGCGACAGATCATGCAGGAGCCCAGGTTTGGTAGATGTGGCGTGCAAGGTGAAGGATGGGAGTTACCTTACAAATACCTTGTTAGTGAATTTATTGGAGGAGATACATACAAGCTACATCTTCTTCTGCTGCCTACTCGATTATTGAAATAAGCGTGCAAGATTAGACTGCATGCAACTGCATCCTGGTGGCGACAGCTTGGCTCATGCCGCTGCGGTGCACCCTTTGATCTGAAACAGAGCTAGAAAGCAAAGAGGTGAAATTTAGGTATGAAGTAGGCTATGCATGGCTTTATAGGCCCAAACGAGAGATCAAGGTCGGTCGTGCGAATAAGGACAGCGGCCGTCTGTGTTTGTCAAATGTTGTGTCGTATGTACCTAGTGAAGAGATTAGTGTTGATGTTGGGTGTGCATGTGCCCCCTTGTAGAGATTAGCTGATAATTGTTGAATGTGTTGTTTGATGAACGGCACATTTAAGTCTTTATGTAAGGTCCTAACTCTGGTGCACATTGGTGCTTTAGTGATTATTCTCAAAACCTTGTTTTGGAATATCTGTAGCCTGCGCATGTGTGTGTCCCCAGTGTGTCCCCAGACGGGCGCTGCATAGGTAATGACGCTTCTAAGTATAGATAAATAGATTATGGTGGCTGTTCTCAATTGAAGAGAACTTGTTTTATTGAGCAATGGATATAGTTGTGACAGTGTCATGTTTGCTCTTTTAATTGTGTCAGATATGTGGGCAGACCAAGTCAGTTTCCTATCTAGGATGACCCCGAGGTACTTGACCTGGCCATGCCAGTGTATGTCTTCATTGAATAAGCGTAAAGGAGTATTAATGGTGTGTGAGTTTCTTTTAGAGAGCAAAAGCGCCTGGCACTTGGACACATTTACCTTTACTCTCCAGGCTCTAAGCCATGGCTCTATATTGTTTAGTGAAGTTTGTAGCCTACTGTAGATCATACATGGTTGCCATGACTGTGCGGATATCGCGGTGTCGTCAGCATATATAGCCACATTGGTGTTATCAAGTGTTGGAATGTCGTTGATGTAGATATTGAACAATACGGGCCCGATGAGCGAACCTTGAGGCACGCCAGCTTGTATTGTCCTCTGTGTGGATTTTGTTTGGTCTACATCAACCCTGAACTTGCGGTCTACTAGGTAAGACCTAATGAGGTGTATCAGCCCGTCTGGGAAGTTGTATTGCCTAAGTTTGTCTATTAGACCACTGTGCCAAACCCTATCAAAGGCCTTTTCAATATCCAGGAAGACTGACCCGGTCGACTGATTACCATTGAAACCCCTGGTAGCGTATTCAACAACTCTCAGCAGTTGAAGTGTTGTGGAGTGTTTGGTTCTGAAACCGAATTGCTCCGGCCTCAAGATGTTGTGTGTGTGTATATGTTTGTTGATACGTTTGAGCAGGATCTTCTCAAAGACCTTGCTCATTGTATTCAGCAAACTAATGGGTCTGTAGGATTCGGGCCTATGCTTGTCCTTCCCCAGCTTGGGAAAAACTAATATTTTAGCTTCTTTCCAAGCAGCAGGGAAATGTTGAGTGCGGAGAATTGCATTACATATGTTTGTAAAGAACCTGAGCGCTTTCTCCGATAAGTTTTTGAGTGTTGTATTTCCAATAGTGTCTGGCCCAGGAGCTTTCCTGGCCTTTGTGTGTGAAATCGCCCACTTAATTTCTGTGAGGGTTGTTTTGTGTATAGAGTGTTGGTGAGGAGAGTAGGCGAATTGTAAAGTGTTGTTTTCAACAGTGTCAGTGAAAACTGGGTCAGAGGGCTGAGTATTTGGTTGAAACGCTTGTTCCAGGGTGTCAGCAAATAGATTTACCTTATCATCCGGGTCCCCCACCTGTCCATGAGGGCCTATTAGTGGGGGATAGCACATAGGTGAACGTGTAAAGTGTTTTACAAGTGGCCATACGGGTTTCTCACTGACATCTAGACTGACCAATTCGGCTTGGAAGCCTTCAGCTCGAAATTGAGTTAGTTCTATCTTAATTCGTCTCTTGAGACGGTTTAGTTGTGTACGTGGTGTACATCTGTTTACTCCCTGCTGTAATGCCCTTCTTAGCCTATTGCGACGCTTGATGAGCGCAAGTATGTGTCGTGGTATGAACGTGTGATGCCGAGGCTGGCATTTAATCGGGACTGCGGCTTTCGTCGCGTCCTGTATGGCTGCTGTTAGTTTGTAGACAGCATTGTCAATGTCCTGAGGAGACAGAACCTCATCAGAGTTAGGTAATGAGCCATCCACTTGCTGACGGAACATCTCCCAGTCAGCAAGTCGGTAGTTCAGCACCTCTCTTGGCTCCTTGCTAATAGGATTGCCAGCCACCGCCATTACGACAGGATAGTGATCTGAATTCAAATCCCTATCTACGTGCAGCTGCGGTGATACCGTCAAGCCCTTAGCAATAGCCAAGTCGAGGATGTCTTCTGTGTTGTGAGTGCTAAGGTGTGTTGGTTCAGTGGGAGCCAGTAGAATGGCATTGTTTGATTCGATGTAGCGGTAAAGGATTCCCCCACTTGAGTTTGTATGTCTGCAGCCCCAGCGTGTATGTTTTGAATTTAAGTCCCCGGCGATGACAACTTTGTTAGAAGTTAACAGGAGTTTATCTATATCACGGGTGTCTATATTACCCGGGGGATTGTACGCTGAAATGAGTGTAGTGTGGCTGCCATTGAGCTCAAGCTTGATAGCAGTAGCTTCAATGCGTGTTAGTGTGGGCAACAAAATTTCAACATGTTTTATATGCTTATGTGTTATTACAGCCGTACCACCTCCGGCTCTGTTTGTTCTGTCGGTGCGGTATATTTTAAAATTTGAAAGAGTAAATTTATTGTGTGGCTTTAAATGTGTTTCTGAAATTAAAGCTATTTTATAGTTATTTCTTTGCATATAGCGAAGAAATTCTAATTTTTTGTTTTTAATGCCTTGAGCGTTCCAAAAAAGTACAGGTAGTCTATTGTCCATTATTATTTACGGATTTAATGGTGTTGAGGAGGGAGGTCAGGAAGGACGAAAAGGTAGTGTTGGGGGTAGTCATTAGGGATAATAGGAGTTGTAGGAAAGCAGGAAGAAATGCGTCCCAGGTGAAAGCTGGGTTTAACAATCTTAGGACGGATTCAATGGAGTTTTGGAATGAATCCGTGTTGGAGTCGGATGTGCCTGAATTGGGCTGTGTTGTGTTGTTCTGGGCTAGAGTGGTTTTGGATGTGGGTGTCTGTGGTTGTGACACCTCAGCTTGCTTTTCAGCACATGGAGTGGTACGGGACCTGGTGCGCCGGGTCCTCCGCTCCCTAGGTGCAGGCTTTGGCTGCTCTTTAAGAACAGGAATTACCTTTTCCTTTAGAGAAACCTGAGCCCTCTCCTTCGGGGCTATGGGGACTGTCGACACAGCGGGTACCGTGGTCTCCATTGGAACTGTCGCTGGTGCCTGTGGTGTTGAAGCAGCCTTCTGAATCGATGCTTGCGCATACGAAACATTTGGCCTTGTATGTCGGGGGGTGGAAGAGGGCCTGGTGCGTGGAGTTGGCTTGGCGGAGTCAACATTCGCCTTTTCCTTCCTGGCATTGATGTCTCGTGCTGCCTGTTTATGGGCATCGCATCCACGATAGCTCGCGGTGTGCGACTTCCCACAAAGGACGCACTTGAAGTTCTCCCTCGAAGCTTCACATTCTTTTGAGTCATGCTCCTGCCCACATTTTACGCACCTGGGCTTTGCCTTACAACAGCTTGTCGTATGGCCAAACCTTTGGCACCTAAAACACTGGGTAGGTGTATTGGGGTGCTTATAGGCCTCTGCGCGTACCTTCATACAGAGTACCTCCTTCAGTTCTAAGACAGAGCTGGCAATCTTATCAGAAGGCAGCTCTACCAGAAACATTGGGAGGGGCTTCCTGTTGTAGTGCCCACGCATTTGAGATACCTTAAGCACCTCAATACCCCGGCTCTCCAGATCGGCTTTCACCTCAGATGGGTATGTCTCCTCATCAATTCCACGAAGGACAACCTTGTACGTCCGTTCATTCGACAGACGATATATATGGTGAGGGACTTTGTGTTCGTCCAAGAACCTCTGTAGGTTTATATAATCCTTGTAGGTCGAGGTTTGGAGTCGCACTCCATCCTTCACCTTTACCGCCATATAGAAATATGGGTCGTACTTGGCTTTAAATTGACGGTTGATTTCCGCCAGCCTGGTGTTGTCTGGGTATATTGTAATGGGAGGAATCTTGACAGATGCCCCAGTACGTCCAGTGGGAGCATCCTGATTAGGCGCTATGGCATTTGCAAAAGGCTGTGGAGCCTTAAAGGTTCCAGAGTCCGTTGCACGCTTAGTCGCCTTACTGGACCTGTCTGAGTCTGAAATTGACTCCTTCTTCCTCTTCCTTCGAACGACCTTAAAAGGCCGTTCGTTGGTAGAGGCAGACGGATCCGTTGTGTCAATCTCATAGTGGTCGGTGTCAGTTTCGCTACCCGACATCGAGCTGTCGTTTGGGCGGTTAGATTCCTCTAGTGAGGAGCATAAATAAGCATAAATTGTGTCGGTAAGAGAAGTTTAACCTAAGTTCAGTAGTTTGCAAAATAATCAAAGGTAGCGCAGTTGATATAGTTTTGAGTTTATACAACCATTGTAACTGCAAAATCGACTTTTAAAATGAAACTTTTAATTATATTTTCGTGTTTTCATCAGATTGTTCTGTTTTAACGAATTCATAACCATTTTGAAATGATTTAATTTCACGCAGAATATCATGGGTCGTGCAACGGACTTATTGCCGGGGATTGTTTATTTAAGACCGCCGTGATGGAAGACAATGTAAAAAACGATCGCGAATTTTACAAGTATAGTAAATTTAATAACACTTCATAACTTTCGTAGGTTTATTATATACGATATTTTACGTAAACATTATTTATATATATATATATATATATATATATATTAAATTAATATTTGTGAAATCCAAAAATATCCCACTATCGTTCCGCTGGCACTTTTTTTATTGTAGCAAATAAGTTGTTTTGTTTATAGTCATGTTAGGTTTTTGAAAAAGCACAGCATATTAGAAAATTAAAATTTATTTTAGATTAAAAACTATTTTGAAAATCGGTTATTATTGTATGTAAATAGTCACGAGATGTTTAAATGACCGTAGTCTCCGCTAACAAAAAATACGCGCCCGAGATACCCACATTAATTAGGGGCTTTCGCAGAGGTCACAACAACGAGTTGCAATGAAACTACCTTCTAGATCACGGCAAACCCTTAAGCAGGGCAAGTATGCTCATGTAGTATTAAAACTAACAGGTTATCAAAAATTGACAAATTTTTATTAGAGAGAAGATTTTATTCAACCGATTTTAAAGAAACTGTATATTATTATTATACTCATATTATTTATTATTATGAAATAAGTGTAGCATTACAAATAATATTTTTATATTAGGTTTATTTAGTTATTTTAAAGTTAAAATCAAGTCGTGATGAATTAAATTGTTATTTGTAGCATAAATTGTGTCGGTAAGAGAAGTTTAACTTAAGTTCAGTAGTTATCAAAATAATCAAGGGTAGCGCAGTTACATTGTTTACTAGCCCCATCTGCTCGGGGTTTAAACAACCATTGTAACTGCAAAATCGACTTTTAAAACGAAACTTTTAATTAGATTTTCGTGTTTTCATCAGATTGTTCTGTTTTAACGTATTCACATCCATTTGGAAATGATTTAATTTCACGCAGAATATCATGAGTCGAGGAACGGACTTATTGCCGGGGATTGTTTATTTAAGACCGCCGTGATGGAAGACAATGTAAGAAACGTTCGCGAAATTTACAATTATAATAAATTTATTAATAGATCATAACTTTCGTACGTGTATTATATATGATACTTTACATAAACATTATATATATATTAAATTATTATTTGTGAAATCCAAAAATATCCTTCTATCGTTCCGTTTGTACTTTTTAATTGTAGCAAATAAATTGTTTCGTTTGTCATGTTAATTTTTTGATAAAGCACTACATATTAGGAAAATAAAAATTAGTTTAGATTAAAAACAATTTTGAAAATCTGTTATTATTGTATGTAAATAGTCATGAGATGTTTAAATGACGCAGTCCCCGCCAAAAAGAAATACGCGCCCAAGATACTCATATTAATTTGGGGCTTTCGAAAAGATCAACAACAACGAGTTGCAATTAAACTGCTTTTAAGAACAGGGCAAACCCCTAAGCCAGTTAGCCAGGTAAGTATGCTAGTTTAATGTAAAAACTAACGGGTTATCAAAAAAAGACTAATTTTAATTCGCGAGAAGATTTTATTCAACCGATTTTAAAGAAACTGTACATTATTATTATACTCATATTATTTATTAATATAAAATTAGTGTAGCATTACAAATATTTTTATATTAGCTTTAGTTGGTAATTTTAAAGTTAAAATCAAGTCGTTATGAATTAAATCGTTATTTGTAGCATAAATTATGTCGGTAAGAGAAATTACATCATGATAACTTAAAAACTCTAGGAGTTATAACGGTTTGAAAACGCTTTTTCTCTATCATGAAGTTAAATCTTTGTTCACTTCACATGCGATATCTCGAGAACGGTTCGACCTGGAGATACCCGATTCATACCATCAGATTCAGAAGGTTGCGCTCTTTCAGAATATATGTAACAGTTATGTCTTACGTTTTAGAAAAAGCACTGAAAAATTGAAAAAGAAATTTTATTTGAGAAAAAAACCAGATAAAAATCATTTTTGTAAAACCGTTAATTTTTATATAAAAAGAGTTTTATAATGTTCTTATGTATACAAAATTACATCATGATAACTCGAAAACTCTAGGAGATGTATCGGTTTGAAAACGCTTTTTCTCTGTCATGAAGTTAAATCTTTGTTCACTTCACAAGCGATATCTCGAGAACGGTTTGACGTGGAGATACCCGATTCATACCATCAGATTCAGAAGGTTGCTTTCTTTCAGAATATATGTAACAGTTATGTGTAACGTATTTGAAAAAGCACTGAAAAAATGAAAAAGAAATTTTATTTGAGTTAAAAACCGGATAAAAATCATTTTTGTAGAACCGTTAGTTTTTATAAAAAAAGAGTTTTATAATGTTCTTATGTATACAAAATTACATCATGATAACTCGAAAACTCTAGGAGATGTAACGGTTTGAAAACGTTTTTTCTCTGTCATGAAGTTAAATCTTTGTTCACTTCACAAGCGATATCTCGAGAACGGTTCGACGTGGAGATACCCGATTCATACCATCAGATTCAGAAGATTGCGCTCTTTCAGAATATATGTAACAGTTATGTGTTACGTTTTTGAAAAAGCACTGAAAAATTGAAAAAGAAATTTTATTTGAGAAAAAAACCAGATAAAAATCATTTTTGTAAAACCGTTAATTTTTATATAAAAAGAGTTTTATAATGTTCTTATGTATACAAAATTACACCATGATAATTAGAAAACTCTAGGAGTTATAACGATTTGAAAACGCTTTTTCTCTGTCATGAAGTTAAATCTTTGTTCACTTCACAAGCGATATCTCGAGAACGGTTCGACGTGGAGATACCCGATTCATACCATCAGATTCAGAAGGTTGCGCTCTTTCAGCATATATGTAACTGTTATGTGTTACGTATTTGAAAAAGCACTGAAAAATTTAAAAAGAAATTTTATTTGAGTTAAAAACCGGATAAAAATGATTTTTCTAAAACCCTTAATTTTTATAAAAAAAGAGTTTTATAATGTTTTTATGTATTCAAAATTACATCTTGGTAACTTGAAAACTCTAGGAGTTATAATGGTTTAAAATCGCTTTTTCTCTATTATGAAGTTAAATCTTGGTCACTTGACATGCGATATCTTTATGGTAGCAAATAAGTTGTTTCGTTATAATCATGTTAGGTTTTTGAAAAAGCACTAAATTAGAAAATTAAAATTTAGTTTAGAATAAAAACTATTTTGAAAGTTAGTTATTATTGTTTGTGAATAATCATGAGATAGATGTTTAAATGATGCAGTCTCCGCTAACAATAAACACGCGCCGTAGATACACACATTAATTTGAGACTTTCGCATAGGTCAACCAAAACGAAGTGCAATAAAACTGCCTTCTTGAACACGGCAAACCCCTAGGCTGGGTAAAAATGCTCTTGTAATGTTAAAACTAACGTGTTATCAAAAATTGACTAATTTTTATTCGAGAGTAGATACTACTTAACCGATTTTAAAGAAACTTTACATTATTATTATACTCATATTATTTATCAATATGAAATAAGTGTAGCATTACAAATATTTATATTATTTTTCTTTATTTATTTTAAAGTTAAAATCAAGTCGTTACTAATTAAATCGTTTCTTGTAGCATAAATTGTGTCGGTAAGAGAAGTTTAACCTAAGTTCAGTAGTTTGCAAAATAATCAAAGGTAGCGCAGTTGATATAGTTTTGAGTTTATACAACCATTGTAACTGCAAAATCGACTTTTAAAATGAAACTTTTAATTATATTTTCGTGTTTTCATCAGATTGTTCTGTTTTAACGAATTCATAACCATTTTGAAATGATTTAATTTCACGCAGAATATCATGGGTCGTGCAACGGACTTATTGCCGGGGATTGTTTATTTAAGACCGCCGTGATGGAAGACAATGTAAAAAACGATCGCGAATTTTACAAGTATAGTAAATTTAATAACACTTCATAACTTTCGTAGGTTTATTATATACGATATTTTACGTAAACATTATTTATATATATATATATATATATATATTAAATTAATATTTGTGAAATCCAAAAATATCCCACTATCGTTCCGCTTGCACTTTTTTTATTGTAGCAAATAAGTTGTTTTGTTTATAGTCATGTTAGGTTTTTGAAAAAGCACAGCATATTAGAAAATTAAAATTTATTTTAGATTAAAAACTATTTTGAAAATCGGTTATTATTGTATGTAAATAGTCCCGAGATGTTTAAATGACCGTAGTCTCCGCTAACAAAAAATACGCGCCCGAGATACCCACATTAATTAGGGGCTTTCGCAGAGGTCACAACAACGAGTTGCAATGAAACTACCTTCTAGATCACGGCAAACCCTGAAGCAGGGCAAGTATGCTCATGTAGTATTAAAACTAACAGGTTATCAAAAATTGACAAATTTTAATTAGAGAGAAGATTTTATTCAACCGATTTTAAAGAAACTGTATATTATTATTATACTCATATTATTTATTATTATGAAATAAGTGTAGCATTACAAATATTTTTATATTAGGTTTATTTAGTTATTTTAAAGTTAAAATCAAGTCGTGATGAATTAAATTGTTATTTGTAGCATAAATTGTGTCGGTAAGAGAAGTTTAACTTAAGTTCAGTAGTTATCAAAATAATCAAGGGTAGCGCTGTTACATTGTTTACTAGCCCCATCTGCTCGGGGTTTAAACAACCATTGTAACTGCAAATTCGACTTTTAAAACGAAACTTTTAATTAGATTTTCGTGTTTTCATCAGATTGTTCTGTTTTAACGTATTCACATCCATTTGGAAATGATTTAATTTCACGCAGAATATCATGAGTCGAGGAACGGACTTATTGCCGGGGATTGTTTATTTAAGACCGCCGTGATGGAAGACAATGTAAGAAACGTTCGCGAAATTTACAATTATAATAAATTTATTAATAGATCATAACTTTCGTACGTGTATTGTATATGATACTTTACATAAACATTATATATATATTAAATTATTATTTGTGAAATCCAAAAATATCCTTCTATCGTTCCGTTTGTACTTTTTAATTGTAGCAAATAAATTGTTTCGTTTGTCATGTTAATTTTTTGATAAAGCACTACATATTAGGAAAATAAAAATTAGTTTAGATTAAAAACAATTTTGAAAATCTGTTATTATTGTATGTAAATAGTCATGAGATGTTTAAATGATGCAGTCCCCGCCAAAAAGAAATACGCGCCCAAGATACTCATATTAATTTGGGGCTTTCGAAAAGATCAACAACAACGAGTTGCAATTAAACTGCTTTTAAGAACAGGGCAAACCCCTAAGCCAGTTAGCCAGGTAAGTATGCTAGTTTAATGTAAAAACTAACGGGTTATCAAAAAAAGACTAATTTTAATTCGCGAGAAGATTTTATTCAACCGATTTTAAAGAAACTGTACATTATTATTATACTCATATTATTTATTAATATGAATCTATTGTAGCATTTCAAATATTTTTATATTAGCTTTAGTTGGTAATTTTAAAGTTAAAATCAAGTCGTTATGAATTAAATCGTTATTTGTAGCATAAATTATGTCGGTAAGAGAAATTACATCATGGTAACTTAAAAACTCTAGGAGTTATAACGGTTTGAAAACGCTTTTTCTCTATCATGAAGTTAAATCTTTGTTCACTTCACATGCGATATCTCGAGAACGGTTCGACGTGGAGATACCTGATTCATACCATCAGATTCAGAAGATTGCGCTCTTTCAGAATATATGTAACAGTTATGTGTTACGTTTTTGAAAAAGCACTGAAAAATTGAAAAAGAAATTTTATTTGAGTTAAAAACCGGATAAAAATCATTTTTGTAGAACCGTTAATTTTTATAAAAAAAGAGTTTTATAATGTTCTTATGTATACCAAATTACACCATGATAACTCGACAACTCTAAGAGTTATAACGGTTTGAAAGCGCTTTTTCTCTATCATGAAGTTAAATCTTTGTTCACTTCACATGCGATATCTCGAGAACGGTTCGACGTGGAGATACCCGATTCATACCATCAGATTCAGAAAGTTGCGCTCTTTCAGAATATATGTAACTGTTATGTGTTACGTATTTGAAAAAGCACTGAAAAATTTAAAAAGAAATTTTATTTGAGTTAAAAACCGGATAAAAATGATTTTTCTAAAACCCTTAATTTTTATAAAAAAAGAGTTTTATAATGTTTTTATGTATTCAAAATTACATCTTGGTAACTTGAAAACTCTAGGAGTTATAATGGTTTAAAATCGCTTTTTCTCTATTATGAAGTTAAATCTTGGTCACTTGACATGCGATATCTTTATGGTAGCAAATAAGTTGTTTCGTTATAATCATGTTAGGTTTTTGAAAAAGCACTAAATTAGAAAATTAAAATTTAGTTTAGAATAAAAACTATTTTGAAAATTAGTTATTATTGTTTGTGAATAATCATGAGATAGATGTTTAAATGATGCAGTCTCCGCTAACAATAAACACGCGCCGTAGATACACACATTAATTTGAGACTTTCGCATAGGTCAACCAAAACGAAGTGCAATAAAACTGCCTTCTTGAACACGGCAAACCCCTAGGCTGGGTAAAAATGCTCTTGTAATGTTAAAACTAACGTGTTATCAAAAATTGACTAATTTTTATTCGAGAGTAGATACTACTTAACCGATTTTAAAGAAACTTTACATTATTATTATACTCATATTATTTATCAATATGAAATAAGTGTAGCATTACAAATATTTATATTATTTTTCTTTATTTATTTTAAAGTTAAAATCAAGTCGTTACTAATTAAATCGTTTCTTGTAGCATAAATTGTGTCGGTAAGAGAAGTTTAACCTAAGTTCAGTAGTTTGCAAAATAATCAAAGGTAGCGCAGTTGATATAGTTTTGAGTTTATACAACCATTGTAACTGCAAAATCGACTTTTAAAATGAAACTTTTAATTATATTTTCGTGTTTTCATCAGATTGTTCTGTTTTAACGAATTCATAACCATTTTGAAATGATTTAATTTCACGCAGAATATCATGGGTCGTGCAACGGACTTATTGCCGGGGATTGTTTATTTAAGACCGCCGTGATGGAAGACAATGTAAAAAACGATCGCGAATTTTACAAGTATAGTAAATTTAATAACACTTCATAACTTTCGTAGGTTTATTATATACGATATTTTACGTAAACATTATTTATATATATATATATATATATATATATATATATTAAATTAATATTTGTGAAATCCAAAAATATCCCACTATCGTTCCGCTTGCACTTTTTTTATTGTAGCAAATAAGTTGTTTTGTTTATAGTCATGTTAGGTTTTTGAAAAAGCACAGCATATTAGAAAATTAAAATTTATTTTAGATTAAAAACTATTTTGAAAATCGGTTATTATTGTATGTAAATAGTCACGAGATGTTTAAATGACCGTAGTCTCCGCTAACAAAAAATACGCGCCCGAGATACCCACATTAATTAGGGGCTTTCGCAGAGGTCACAACAACGAGTTGCAATGAAACTACCTTCTAGATCACGGCAAACCCTTAAGCAGGGCAAGTATGCTCATGTAGTATTAAAACTAACAGGTTATCAAAAATTGACAAATTTTTATTAGAGAGAAGATTTTATTCAACCGATTTTAAAGAAACTGTATATTATTATTATACTCATATTATTTATTATTATGAAATAAGTGTAGCATTACAAATAATATTTTTATATTAGGTTTATTTAGTTATTTTAAAGTTAAAATCAAGTCGTGATGAATTAAATTGTTATTTGTAGCATAAATTGTGTCGGTAAGAGAAGTTTAACTTAAGTTCAGTAGTTATCAAAATAATCAAGGGTAGCGCAGTTACATTGTTTACTAGCCCCATCTGCTCGGGGTTTAAACAACCATTGTAACTGCAAAATCGACTTTTAAAACGAAACTTTTAATTAGATTTTCGTGTTTTCATCAGATTGTTCTGTTTTAACGTATTCACATCCATTTGGAAATGATTTAATTTCACGCAGAATATCATGAGTCGAGGATCGGACTTATTGCCGGGGATTGTTTATCTAAGACCGCCGTGATGGAAGACAATGTAAGAAACGTTCGCGAAATTTACAATTATAATAAATTTATTAATAGATCATAACTTTCGTACGTGTATTATATATGATACTTTACATAAACATTATATATATATTAAATTATTATTTGTGAAATCCAAAAATATCCTTCTATCGTTCCGTTTGTACTTTTTAATTGTAGCAAATAAATTGTTTCGTTTGTCATGTTAATTTTTTGATAAAGCACTACATATTAGGAAAATAAAAATTAGTTTAGATTAAAAACAATTTTGAAAATCTGTTATTATTGTATGTAAATAGTCATGAGATGTTTAAATGACGCAGTCCCCGCCAAAAAGAAATACACGCCCAAGATACTCATATTAATTTGGGGCTTTCGAAAAGATCAACAACAACGAGTTGCAATTAAACTGCTTTTAAGAACAGGGCAAACCCCTAAGCCAGTTAGCCAGGTAAGTATGCTAGTTTAATGTAAAAACTAACGGGTTATCAAAAAAAGACTAATTTTAATTCGCGAGAAGATTTTATTCAACCGATTTTAAAGAAACTGTACATTATTATTATACTCATATTATTTATTAATATAAAATTAGTGTAGCATTACAAATATTTTTATATTAGCTTTAGTTGGTAATTTTAAAGTTAAAATCAAGTCGTTATGAATTAAATCGTTATTTGTAGCATAAATTATGTCGGTAAGAGAAATTACATCATGATAACTTAAAAACTCTAGGAGTTATAACGGTTTGAAAACGCTTTTTCTCTATCATGAAGTTAAATCTTTGTTCACTTCACATGCGATATCTCGAGAACGGTTCGACCTGGAGATACCCGATTCATACCATCAGATTCAGAAGGTTGCGCTCTTTCAGAATATATGTAACAGTTATGTCTTACGTTTTAGAAAAAGCACTGAAAAATTGAAAAAGAAATTTTATTTGAGAAAAAAACCAGATAAAAATCATTTTTGTAAAACCGTTAATTTTTATATAAAAAGAGTTTTATAATGTTCTTATGTATACAAAATTACACCATGATAACTCGAAAACTCTAGGAGTTATAACGGTTTGAAAACGCTTTTTCTCTGTCATGAAGTTAAATCTTTGTTCACTTCACAAGCGATATCTCGAGAACGGTTCGACGTGGAGATACCCGATTCATACCATCAGATTCAGAAGGTTGCGTTCTTTCAGAATATATGTAACAGTTATGTGTAACGTATTTGAAGAAGCACTGAAAAATTGAAAAAGAAATTTTATTTGAGTTAAAAACCGGATAAAAATCATTTTTGTAGAACCGTTAATTTTTATAAAAAAAGAGTTTTATAATGTTCTTATGTATACAAAATTACACCATGATAACTCGAAAACTCTAGGAGTTATAACGGTTTGAAAACGCTTTTTTTCTGTCATAAAGTTAAATCTTTGTTCACTTCACAAGGGATATCTCGAGAACGGTTCGACGTGGAGATACCCGATTCATACCATCAGATTCAGAAGGTTGCGTTCTTTCAGAATATATGTAACAGTTATGTGTAACGTATTTGAAAAAGCACTGAAAAATTGAAAAAGAAATTTTATTTGAGTTAAAAACCGGATAAAAATCATTTTTGTAGAACCGTTAATTTTTATTTAAAAAGAGTTTTATAATGTTCTTATGTATACAAAATTACACCATGATAACTCGAAAACTCTAGGAGTTATAACGGTTTGAAAACGCTTTTTCTCTGTCATGAAGTTAAATCTTTGTTCACTTCACAAGCGATATCTCGAGAACGGTTCGACGTGGAGATACCCGATTCATACCATCAGATTCAGAAGATTGCGCTCTTTCAGAATATATGTAACAGTTATGTGTAACGTATTTGAAAAAGCACTGAAAAATTGAAAAAGAAATTTTATTTGAGTTAAAAACCGGATAAAAATCATTTTTGTAGAACCGTTAATTTTTATAAAAAAAGAGTTTTATAATGTTCTTATGTATACAAAATTACATCATGATAACTCGAAAACTCTAGGAGATGTAACGGTTTGAAAACGTTTTTTCTCTGTCATGAAGTTAAATCTTTGTTCACTTCACAAGCGATATCTCGAGAACGGTTCGACGTGGAGATACCCGATTCATACCATCAGATTCAGAAGATTGCGCTCTTTCAGAATATATGTAACAGTTATGTGTTACGTTTTTGAAAAAGCACTGAAAAATTGAAAAAGAAATTTTATTTGAGAAAAAAACCGGATAAAAATCATAAATGTAGAACCGTTAATTTTTATAAAAAAAGAGTTTTATAATGTTCTTATGTATACAAAATTACATCATGATAACTCGAAAACTCTAGGAGATGTAACGGTTTGAAAACGCTTTTTCTCTGTCATGAAGTTAAATCTTTGTTCACTTCACAAGCGATATCTCGATAACGGTTCGACGTGGAGATACCCGATTCATACCATCAGATTCAGAAGATTGCGCTCTTTCAGAATATATGTAACAGTTATGTGTTACGTTTTAGAAAAAGCACTGAAAAATTGAAAAAGAAATTTTATTTGAGAAAAAACCCAGATAAAAATCATTTTTGTAAAACTGTTAATTTTTATATAAAAAGAGTTTTATAATGTTCTTATGTATACAAAATTACACCATGATAACTCGAAAACTCTAGGAGTTATAACGGTTTGAAAACGCTTTTTCTCTGTCATGAAGTTAAATCTTTGTTCACTTCACAAGCGATATCTCGAGAACGGTTCGACGTGGAGATACCCGATTCATACCATCAGATTCAGAAGGTTGCTTTCTTTCAGAATATATGTAACAGTTATGTGTAACGTATTTGAAAAAGCACTGGAAAAATGAAAAAGAAATTTTATTTGAGTTAAAAACCGGATAAAAATCATTTTTGTAGAACCGTTAGTTTTTATAAAAAAAGAGTTTTATAATGTTCTTATGTATACAAAATTACATCATGATAACTCGAAAACTCTAGGAGATGTAACGGTTTGAAAACGTTTTTTCTCTGTCATGAAGTTAAATCTTTGTTCACTTCACAAGCGATATCTCGAGAACGGTTCGACGTGGAGATACCCGATTCATACCATCAGATTCAGAAGATTGCGCTCTTTCAGAATATATGTAACAGTTATGTGTTACGTTTTTGAAAAAGCACTGAAAAATTGAAAAAGAAATTTTATTTGAGAAAAAAACCAGATAAAAATCATTTTTGTAAAACCGTTAATTTTTATATAAAAAGAGTTTTATAATGTTCTTATGTATACAAAATTACACCATGATAACTCGAAAACTCTAGGAGTTATAACTGTTTGAAAACGCTTTTTCTCTGTCATGAAGTTAAATCTTTGTTCACTTCACAAGCGATATCTCGAGAACGGTTCGACGTGGAGATACCCGATTCATACCATCAGATTCAGAAGTTTGCGTTCTTTCAGAATATATGTAACAGTTATGTGTAACGTATTTGAAAAAGCACTGAAAAATTGAAAATGAAATTTTATTTGAGTTAAAAACCGGATAAAAATCATTTTTGTAGAACCGTTAATTTTTATAAAAAAGAGTTTTATAATGTTCTTATGTATACAAAATTACATCATGATAACTCGAAAACTCTAGGAGATGTAACGGTTTGAAAACGCTTTTTCTCTGTCATGAAGTTAAATCTTTGTTCACTTCACAAGCGATATCTCGAGAACGGTTCGACGTGGAGATACCCGATTCATACCATCAGATTCAGAAGGTTGCGTTCTTTCAGAATATATGTAACAGTTATGTGTAACGTATTTGAAAAAGCACTGAAAAATTGAAAAAGAAATTTTATTTGAGTTTAAAACCGGATAAAAATCATTTTTGTAGAACTGTTAATTTTTATAAAAAAAGAGTTTTATAATGTTCTTATGTATACAAAATTACATCATGATAACTCGAAAACTCTAGGAGATGTAACGGTTTGAAAACGCTTTTTCTCTGTCATGAAGTTAAATCTTTGTTCACTTCACAAGCGATATCTCGAGAACGGTTCGACGTGGAGATACCCGATTCATACCATCAGATTCAGAAGATTGCGCTCTTTCAGAATATATGTAACAGTTATGTGTTACGTTTTAGAAAAAGCACTGAAAAATTGAAAAAGAAATTTTATTTGAGAAAAAACCCAGATAAAAATCATTTTTGTAAAACTGTTAATTTTTATATAAAAAGAGTTTTATAATGTTCTTATGTATACAAAATTACACCATGATAACTCGAAAACTCTAGGAGTTATAACGGTTTGAAAACGCTTTTTCTCTGTCATGAAGTTAAATCTTTGTTCACTTCACTAGCGATATCTCGAGAACGGTTCGACGTGGAGATACCCGATTCATACCATCAGATTCAGAAGGTTGCTTTCTTTCAGAATATATGTAACAGTTATGTGTAACGTATTTGAAAAAGCACTGAAAAAATGAAAAAGAAATTTTATTTGAGTTAAAAACCGGATAAAAATCATTTTTGTAGAACCGTTAGTTTTTATAAAAAAAGAGTTTTATAATGTTCTTATGTATACAAAATTACATCATGATAACTCGAAAACTCTAGGAGATGTAACGGTTTGAAAACGTTTTTTCTCTGTCATGAAGTTAAATCTTTGTTCACTTCACAAGCGATATCTCGAGAACGGTTCGACGTGGAGATACCCGATTCATACCATCAGATTCAGAAGATTGCGCTCTTTAAGAATATATGTAACAGTTATGTGTTACGTTTTTGAAAAAGCACTGAAAAATTTAAAAAGAAATTTTATTTGAGAAAAAAACCAGATAAAAATCATTTTTGTAAAACCGTTAATTTTTATATAAAAAGAGTTTTATAATGTTCTTATGTATACAAAATTACACCATGATAATTAGAAAACTCTAGGAGTTATAACGGTTTGAAAACGCTTTTTCTCTGTCATGAAGTTTAATCTTTGTTCACTTCACAAGCGATATCTCGAGAACGGTTCGACGTGGAGATACCCGATTCATACCATCAGATTCAGAAGGTTGCGCTCTTTCAGAATATATGTAACAGTTATGTCTTACGTATTTGAAAAAGCACTGAAAAATTTAAAACGAAATTTTAATTGATGAAAAAATAGGGTAAAAAACATTTATGAACATCGTGAATTTTTGTAAAAAAAGAGTTTTATGGTGTTTATATGTATACCACATTATATCATGATATCTTTAAAACTCTAGAAGATATGAATTTTTTAAAAAGACTTGGTTTATATAGCCCCTTGAATTCTAGAAGTGCGGTAATTTGCCATATACTGCAGTACTGCGAAATGCCGGACACTAAATTTGAAGGAGTAAAATTTTTATAAAAAACGTTATATCTCTAGAACGGTGTAACATAGAGGAACGCGATTCATACCATCAGATTCAGAATTTTGCGATCTTTCAGAATATATGTAACAGTTATGTGTTACATATTTGAAAAAGCACTGAAAAATTGAAAAAGAAATTTTAATTGAGAAAAAAACCGGGTAAAATCATTTTTGAAAAACCGTTAATTTTCCTAAAAAAAGAGTCTTATGATGTTTTTATGTATACAAAACTACATCATGATAACTTAAAAACTCTAGGAGTTATAACGGTTTGAAAACGCTTTTTCTCTATCATGAAGTTAAATCTTTGTTCACTTCACATGCGATATCTCGAGAACGGTTCGACGTGGAGATACCCGATTCATACCATCAGATTCAGAAGGTTGCGCTCTTTCAGCATATATGTAACTGTTATGTGTTACGTATTTGAAAAAGCACTGAAAAATTTAAAAAGAAATTTTATTTGAGTTAAAAACCGGATAAAAATGATTTTTCTAAAACCCTTAATTTTTATAAAAAAAGAGTTTTATAATGTTTTTATGTATTCAAAATTACATCTTGGTAACTTGAAAACTCTAGGAGTTATAATGGTTTAAAATCGCTTTTTCTCTATTATGAAGTTAAATCTTGGTCACTTGACATGCGATATCTTTATGGTAGCAAATAAGTTGTTTCGTTATAATCATGTTAGGTTTTTGAAAAAGCACTAAATTAGAAAATTAAAATTTAGTTTAGAATAAAAACTATTTTGAAAATTAGTTATTATTGTTTGTGAATAATCATGAGATAGATGTTTAAATGATGCAGTCTCCGCTAACAATAAACACGCGCCGTAGATACACACATTAATTTGAGACTTTCGCATAGGTCAACCAAAACGAAGTGCAATAAAACTGCCTTCTTGAACACGGCAAACCCCTAGGCTGGGTAAAAATGCTCTTGTAATGTTAAAACTAACGTGTTATCAAAAATTGACTAATTTTTATTCGAGAGTAGATACTACTTAACCGATTTTAAAGAAACTTTACATTATTATTATACTCATATTATTTATCAATATGAAATAAGTGTAGCATTACAAATATTTATATTATTTTTCTTTATTTATTTTAAAGTTAAAATCAAGTCGTTACTAATTAAATCGTTTCTTGTAGCATAAATTGTGTCGGTAAGAGAAGTTTAACCTAAGTTCAGTAGTTTGCAAAATAATCAAAGGTAGCGCAGTTGATATAGTTTTGAGTTTATACAACCATTGTAACTGCAAAATCGACTTTTAAAATGAAACTTTTAATTATATTTTCGTGTTTTCATCAGATTGTTCTGTTTTAACGAATTCATAACCATTTTGAAATGATTTAATTTCACGCAGAATATCATGGGTCGTGCAACGGACTTATTGCCGGGGATTGTTTATTTAAGACCGCCGTGATGGAAGACAATGTAAAAAACGATCGCGAATTTTACAAGTATAGTAAATTTAATAACACTTCATAACTTTCGTAGGTTTATTATATACGATATTTTACGTAAACATTATTTATATATATATATATATATATATATATATATTAAATTAATATTTGTGAAATCCAAAAATATCCCACTATCGTTCCGCTTGCACTTTTTTTATTGTAGCAAATAAGTTGTTTTGTTTATAGTCATGTTAGGTTTTTGAAAAAGCACAGCATATTAGAAAATTAAAATTTATTTTAGATTAAAAACTATTTTGAAAATCGGTTATTATTGTATGTAAATAGTCCCGAGATGTTTAAATGACCGTAGTCTCCGCTAACAAAAAATACGCGCCCGAGATACCCACATTAATTAGGGGCTTTCGCAGAGGTCACAACAACGAGTTGCAATGAAACTACCTTCTAGATCACGGCAAACCCTTAAGAAGGGCAAGTATGCTCATGTAGTATTAAAACTAACAGGTTATCAAAAATTTACAAATTTTAATTAGAGAGAAGATTTTATTCAACCGATTTTAAAGAAACTGTATATTATTATTATACTCATATTATTTATTATTATGAAATAAGTGTAGCATTACAAATATTTTTATATTAGGTTTATTTAGTTATTTTAAAGTTAAAATCAAGTCGTGATGAATTAAATTGTTATTTGTAGCATAAATTGTGTCGGTAAGAGAAGTTTAACTTAAGTTCAGTAGTTATCAAAATAATCAAGGGTAGCGCTGTTACATTGTTTACTAGCCCCATCTGCTCGGGGTTTAAACAACCATTGTAACTGCAAAATCGACTTTTAAAACGAAACTTTTAATTAGATTTTCGTGTTTTCATCAGATTGTTCTGTTTTAACGTATTCACATCCATTTGGAAATGATTTAATTTCACGCAGAATATCATGAGTCGAGGAACGGACTTATTGCCGGGGATTGTTTATTTAAGACCGCCGTGATGGAAGACAATGTAAGAAACGTTCGCGAAATTTACAATTATAATAAATTTATTAATAGATCATAACTTTCGTACGTGTATTATATATGATACTTTACATAAACATTATATATATATTAAATTATTATTTGTGAAATCCAAAAATATCCTTCTATCGTTCCGTTTGTACTTTTTAATTGTAGCAAATAAATTGTTTCGTTTGTCATGTTAATTTTTTGATAAAGCACTACATATTAGGAAAATAAAAATTAGTTTAGATTAAAAACAATTTTGAAAATCTGTTATTATTGTATGTAAATAGTCATGAGATGTTTAAATGACGCAGTCCCCGCCAAAAAGAAATACGCGCCCAAGATACTCATATTAATTTGGGGCTTTCGAAAAGATCAACAACAACGAGTTGCAATTAAACTGCTTTTAAGAACAGGGCAAACCCCTAAGCCAGTTAGCCAGGTAAGTATGCTAGTTTAATGTAAAAACTAACGGGTTATCAAAAAAAGACTAATTTTAATTCGCGAGAAGATTTTATTCAACCGATTTTAAAGAAACTGTACATTATTATTATACTCATATTATTTATTAATATAAAATTAGTGTAGCATTACAAATATTTTTATATTAGCTTTAGTTGGTAATTTTAAAGTTAAAATCAAGTCGTTATGAATTAAATCGTTATTTGTAGCATAAATTATGTCGGTAAGAGAAATTACATCATGATAACTTAAAAACTCTAGGAGTTATAACGGTTTGAAAACGCTTTTTCTCTATCATGAAGTTAAATCTTTGTTCACTTCACATGCGATATCTCGAGAACGGTTCGACCTGGAGATACCCGATTCATACCATCAGTTTCAGAAGGTTGCGCTCTTTCAGAATATATGTAACAGTTATGTCTTACGTTTTTGAAAAAGCACTGAAAAATTGAAAAAGAAATTTTATTTGAGAAAAAAACCAGATAAAAATCATTTTTGTAAAACCGTTAATTTTTATATAAAAAGAGTTTTATAATGTTCTTATGTATACAAAATTACATCATGATAACTCGAAAACTCTAGGAGATGTATCGGTTTGAAAACGCTTTTTCTCTGTCATGAAGTTAAATCTTTGTTCACTTCACAAGCGATATCTCGAGAACGGTTCGACGTGGAGATACCCGATTCATACCTTCAGATTCAAAAGATTGCGCTCTTTCAGAATATATGTAACAGTTATGTGTTACGTTTTTGAAAAAGCACTGAAAAATTGAAAAAGAAATTTTATTTGAGAAAAAAACCAGATAAAAATCATTTTTGTAAAACGGTTAATTTTTATATAAAAAGAGTTTTATAGTGTTCTTATGTATACAAAATTACATTATGATAACTCGAAAACTCTAGGAGTTATAACGGTTTGAAATAGCTTTTTCTCCGTCATGAAGTTAAATCTTTGTTCACTTCACAAGCGATATCTCGAGAACGGTTCGACGTGGAGATACCCGATTCATACCATCAGATTCAGAAGCATGCGCTCTTTCAGAATATATGTAACAGTTATGTGTAACGTATTTGAAAAAGCACTGAAAAATTGAAAAAGAAATTTTATTTGAGTTAAAAACCGGATAAAAATCATTTTTGTAGAACCGTTAATTTTTATAAAAAAAGAGTTTTATAATGTTCTTATGTATACAAAATTACATCATGATAACTCGAAAACTCTAGGAGATGTAACGGTTTGAAAACGTTTTTTCTCTGTCATGAAGTTAAATCTTTGTTCACTTCACAAGCGATATCTCGAGAACGGTTCGACGTGGAGATACCCGATTCATACCATCAGATTCAGAAGATTGCGCTCTTTCAGAATATATGTAACAGTTATGTGTTACGTTTTTGAAAAAGCACTGAAAAATTGAAAAAGAAATTTTATTTGAGAAAAAAACCAGATAAAAATCATTTTTGTAAAACCGTTAATTTTTATATAAAAAGAGTTTTATAATGTTCTTATGTATACAAAATTACACCATGATAACTCGAAAACTCTAGGAGTTATAACTGTTTGAAAACACTTTTTCTCTGTCATGAAGTTAAATCTTTGTTCACTTCACAAGCGATATCTCGAGAACGGTTCGACGTGGAGATACCCGATTCATACCATCAGATTCAGAAGTTTGCGTTCTTTCAGAATATATGTAACAGTTATGTGTAACGTATTTGAAAAAGCACTGAAAAATTGAAAAAGAAATTTTATTTGTGTTAAAAACCGGATAAAAATCATAAATGTAGAACCGTTAATTTTTATAAAAAAAGAGTTTTATAATGTTCTTATGTATACAAAATTACATCATGATAACTCGAAAACTCTAGGAGATGTAACGGTTTGAAAACGCTTTTTCTCTGTCATGAAGTTAAATCTTTGTTCACTTCACAAGCGATATCTCGATAACGGTTCGACGTGGAGATACCCGATTCATACCATCAGATTCAGAAGATTGCGCTCTTTCAGAATATATGTAACAGTTATGTGTTACGTTTTAGAAAAAGCACTGAAAAATTGAAAAAGAAATTTTATTTGAGAAAAAACCCAGATAAAAATCATTTTTGTAAAACTGTTAATTTTTATATAAAAAGAGTTTTATAATGTTCTTATGTATACAAAATTACACCATGATAACTCGAAAACTCTAGGAGTTATAACGGTTTGAAAACGCTTTTTCTCTGTCATGAAGTTAAATCTTTGTTCACTTCACAAGCGATATCTCGAGAACGGTTCGACGTGGAGATACCCGATTCATACCATCAGATTCAGAAGGTTGCTTTCTTTCAGAATATATGTAACAGTTATGTGTAACGTATTTGAAAAGCACTGAAAAAATGAAAAAGAAATTTTATTTGAGTTAAAAACCGGATAAAAATCATTTTTGTAGAACCGTTAGTTTTTATAAAAAAAGAGTTTTATAATGTTCTTTTGTATACAAAATTACATCATGATAACTCGAAAACTCTAGGAGATGTAACGGTTTGAAAACGTTTTTTCTCTGTCATGAAGTTAAATCTTTGTTCACTTCACAAGCGATATCTCTATAACGGTTCGACGTGGAGATACCCAATTCATACCATCAGATTCAGAAGATTGCGCTCTTTCAGAATATATGTAACAGTTATGTGTTACGTTTTTGAAAAAGCACTAAAAAATTGAAAAAGAAATTTTATTTGAGAAAAAAACCAGATAAAAATCATTTTTGTAAAACTGTTAATTTTTATATAAAAAGAGTTTTATAATGTTCTTATGTATACAAAATTACAGAATGATAACTCGAAAATTATAGGAGTTATAACAGTTTGAAAACGCTTTTTCTCTGTCATGAAGTTAAATCTTTGTTCACTTCACAAGCGATATCTCGAGAACGGTTCGACGTGGAGATACCCGATTCATACCATCAGATTCAGAAGGTTGCTTTTTTTCAGAATATATGTAACAGTTATGTGTAACGTATTTGAAAAAGCACTGAAAAATTGAAAAAGAAATTTTATTTGAGTTAAAAACCGGATAAAAATCATTTTTGTAGAACCGTTAGTTTTTATAAAAAAAGAGTTTTATAATGTTCTTATGTTTACAAAATTACATCATGATAACTCGAAAACTCTAGGAGATGTAACGGTTTGAAAACGCTTTTTCTCTGTCATGAAGTTAAATCTTTGTTCACTTCACAAGCGATATCTCGAGAACGGTTCGACGTGGAGATACCCGATTCATACCATCAGATTCAGAAGATTGCGCTCTTTCAGAATATATGTAACAGTTATGTGTTACGTTTTTGAAAAAGCACTGAAAAATTGAAAAAGAAATTTTATTTGAGAAAAAAACCAGATAAAAATCATTTTTGTAAAACCGTTAATTTTCATATAAAAAGAGTTTTATAATGTTCTTATGTATACAAAATTACACCATGATAATTAGAAAACTCTAGGAGTTATAACGGTTTGAAAACGCTTTTTCTCTGTCATGAAGTTAAATCTTTGTTCACTTCACAAGCGATATCTCAAGAACGGTTCGACGTGGAGATACCCGATTCATACCATCAGATTCAGAAGGTTGCGCTCTTTCAGAATATATGTAACAGTTATGTCTTACGTATTTGAAAAAGCACTGAAATATTTAAAAAGAAATTTTAATTGATGAAAAAATAGGGTAAAAAACATTTATGAACATCGTGAATTTTTGTATAAAAAGAGTTTTATGGTGTTTATATGTATACCACATTATATCATGATATCTTTAAAACTCTAGAAGATATAAATTTTTTAAAAAGACTTGGTTTATATAGCCCCTTGAATTCTAGAAGTGCGGTAATTTGCCATATACTGCAGTACTGCGAAATGCCGGACACTAAATTTGAAGTAGTAAATTTTTTATAAAAAACGTTATATCTCTAGAACGGTGTAACATAGAGGAACGCGATTCATACCATCAGATTCAGAATTTTGCGATCTTTCAGAATATATGTAACAGTTATGTGTTACGTATTTGAAAAAGCACTGAAAAATTGAAAAAGAAATTTTAATTGAGAAAAAAACCGGGTAAAATCATTTTTGAAAAACCGTTAATTTTCCTAAAAAAAGAGTCTTATGATGTTTTTATGTATACAAAACTACATCATGATAACTTAAAAACTCTAGGAGTTATAACGGTTTGAAAACGCTTTTTCTCTATCATGAAGTTAAATCTTTGTTCACTTCACAAGCGATATCTCGAGAACGGTTCGACGTGGAGATACCCGATTCATACCATCAGATTCAGAAGATTGCGCTCTTTCAGAATATATGTAACAGTTATGTGTTACGTTTTTGAAAAAGCACTGAAAAATTGAAAAAAAAATTTTATTTGAGAAAAAAACCAGATAAAAATCATTTTTGTAAAACCGTTAATTTTTATATAAAAAGAGTTTTATAATGTTCTTATGTATACAAAATTACACCATGATAACTCGAAAACTCTAGGAGTTATAACTGTTTGAAAACGCTTTTTCTCTGTCATGAAGTTAAATCTATGTTCACTTCACAAGCGATATCTCGAGAACGGTTCGACGTGGAGATACCCGATTCATACCATCAGATTCAGAAGTTTGCGTTCTTTCAGAATATATGTAACAGTTATGTGTAACGTATTTGAAAAAGCACTGAAAAATTGAAAATGAAATTTTATTTGAGTTAAAAACCGGATAAAAATCATTTTTGTAGAACCGTTAATTTTTATAAAAAAAGAGTTTTATAATGTTCTTATGTATACAAAATTACATCATGATAACTCGAAAACTCTAGGAGATGTAACGGTTTGAAAACGCTTTTTCTCTGTCATGAAGTTAAATCTTTGTTCACTTCACAAGCGATATCTCGAGAACGGTTCGACGTGGAGATACCCGATTCATACCATCAGATTCAGAAGGTTGCGTTCTTTCAGAATATATGTAACAGTTATGTGTAACGTATTTCAAAAAGCACTAAAAATTGAAAAAGAAATTTTATTTGAGTTTAAAACCGGATAAAAATCATTTTTGTAGAACTGTTAATTTTTATAAAAAAAGAGTTTTATAATGTTCTTATGTATACAAAATTACATCATGATAACTCGAAAACTCTAGGAGATGTAACGGTTTGAAAACGCTTTTTCTCTGTCATGAAGTTAAATCTTTGTTCACTTCACAAGCGATATCTCGAGAACGGTTCGACGTGGAGATACCCGATTCATACCATCAGATTCAGAAGATTGCGCTCTTTCAGAATATATGTAACAGTTATGTGTTACGTTTTAGAAAAAGCACTGAAAAATTGAAAAAGAAATTTTATTTGAGAAAAAACCCAGATAAAAATCATTTTTGTAAAACTGTTAATTTTTATATAAAAAGAGTTTTATAATGTTCTTATGTATACAAAATTACACCATGATAACTCGAAAACTCTAGGAGTTATAACGGTTTGAAAACGCTTTTTCTCTGTCATGAAGTTAAATCTTTGTTCACTTCACTAGCGATATCTCGAGAACGGTTCGACGTGGAGATACCCGATTCATACCATCAGATTCAGAAGGTTGCTTTCTTTCAGAATATATGTAACAGTTATGTGTAACGTATTTGAAAAAGCACTGAAAAAATGAAAAAGAAATTTTATTTGAGTTAAAAACCGGATAAAAATCATTTTTGTAGAACCGTTAGTTTTTATAAAAAAAGAGTTTTATAATGTTCTTATGTATACAAAATTACATCATGATAACTCGAAAACTCTAGGAGATGTAACGGTTTGAAAACGTTTTTTCTCTGTCATGAAGTTAAATCTTTGTTCACTTCACAAGCGATATCTCGAGAACGGTTCGACGTGGAGATACCCGATTCATACCATCAGATTCAGAAGATTGCGCTCTTTCAGAATATATGTAACAGTTATGTGTTACGTTTTTGAAAAAGCACTGAAAAATTGAAAAAGAAATTTTATTTGAGAAAAAAACCAGATAAAAATAATTTTTGTAAAACCGTTAATTTTTATATAAAAAGAGTTTTATAACGTTCTTATGTATACAAAATTACACCATGATAATTAGAAAACTCTAGGAGTTATAACGGTTTGAAAACGCTTTTTCTCTGTCATGAAGTTAAATCTTTGTTCACTTCACTAGCGATATCTCGAGAACGGTTCGACGTGGAGATACCCGATTCATACCATCAGATTCAGAAGGTTGCTTTCTTTCAGAATATATGTAACAGTTATGTGTAACGTATTTGAAAAAGCACTGAAAAAATGAAAAAGAAATTTTATTTGAGTTAAAAACCGGATAAAAATCATTTTTGTAGAACCGTTAGTTTTTATAAAAAAAGAGTTTTATAATGTTCTTATGTATACAAAATTACATCATGATAACTCGAAAACTCTAGGAGATGTAACGGTTTGAAAACGTTTTTTCTCTGTCATGAAGTTAAATCTTTGTTCACTTCACAAGCGATATCTCGAGAACGGTTTGACGTGGAGATACCCGATTCATACCATCAGATTCAGAAGATTGCGCTCTTTCAGAATATATGTAACAGTTATGTGTTACGTTTTTGAAAAAGCACTGAAAAATTGAAAAAGAAATTTTATTTGAGAAAAAAACCAGATAAAAATAATTTTTGTAAAACCGTTAATTTTTATATAAAAAGAGTTTTATAATGTTCTTATGTATACAAAATTACACCATGATAATTAGAAAACTCTAGGAGTTATAACGGTTTGAAAACGCTTTTTCTCTGTCATGAAGTTTAATCTTTGTTCACTTCACAAGCGATATCTCGAGAACGGTTCGACGTGGAGATACCCGATTCATACCATCAGATTCAGAAGGTTGCGCTCTTTCAGAATATATGTAACAGTTATGTGTAACGTATTTGAAAAAGCACTGAAAAATTGAAAAAGAAATTTTATTTGAGTTAAAAACCGGATAAAAATCATTTTTGTAGAACCGTTAATTTTTATAAAAAAAGAGTTTTATAATGTTCTTATGTATACAAAATTACATCATGATAACTCGAAAACTCTAGGAGATGTAACGGTTTGAAAACGCTTTTTCTCTGTCATGAAGTTAAATCTTTGTTCACTTCACAAGCGATATCTCGATAACGGTTCGACGTGGAGATACCCGATTCATACCATCAGATTCAGAAGATTGCGCTCTTTCAGAATATATGTAACAGTTATGTGTTACGTTTTAGAAAAAAGCACTGAAAAATTGAAAAAGAAATTTTATTTGAGAAAAAACCCAGATAAAAATCATTTTTGTAAAACTGTTAATTTTTATATAAAAAGAGTTTTATAATGTTCTTATGTATACAAAATTACACCATGATAACTCGCAAACTCTAGGAGTTATAACGGTTTGAAAACGCTTTTTCTCTGTCATGAAGTTAAATCTTTGTTCACTTCACAAGCGATATCTCGAGAACGGTTCGACGTGGAGATACCCGATTCATACCATCAGATTCAGAAGGTTGCTTTCTTTCAGAATATATGTAACAGTTATGTGTAACGTATTTGAAAAAGCACTGAAAAATTGAAAAAGAAATTTTATTTGAGTTAAAAACCGGATAAAAATCATTTTTGTAGAACCGTTAATTTTTATAAAAAAAGAGTTTTATAATGTTCTTATGTATACAAAATTACATCATGATAACTCGAAAACTCTAGGAGATGTAACGGTTTGAAAACGCTTTTTCTCTGTCATGAAGTTAAATCTTTGTTCACTTCACAAGCGATATCTCGATAACGGTTCGACGTGGAGATACCCGATTCATACCATCAGATTCAGAAGATTGCGCTCTTTCAGAATATATGTAACAGTTATGTGTTACGTTTTAGAAAAAAGCACTGAAAAATTGAAAAAGAAATTTTATTTGAGAAAAAACCCAGATAAAAATCATTTTTGTAAAACTGTTAATTTTTATATAAAAAGAGTTTTATAATGTTCTTATGTATACAAAATTACACCATGATAACTCGCAAACTCTAGGAGTTATAACGGTTTGAAAACGCTTTTTCTCTGTCATGAAGTTAAATCTTTGTTCACTTCACAAGCGATATCTCGAGAACGGTTCGACGTGGAGATACCCGATTCATACCATCAGATTCAGAAGGTTGCTTTCTTTCAGAATATATGTAACAGTTATGTGTAACGTATTTGAAAAAGCACTGAAAAATTGAAAATGAAATTTTATTTGAGTTAAAAACCGGATAAAAATCATTTTTGTAGAACCGTTAATTTTTATAAAAAAAGAGTTTTATAATGTTCTTATGTATACAAAATTACATCATGATAACTCGAAAACTCTAGGAGATGTAACGGTTTGAAAACGCTTTTTCTCTGTCATGAAGTTAAATCTTTGTTCACTTCACAAGCGATATCTCGAGAACGGTTCGACGTGGAGATACCCGATTCATACCATCAGATTCAGAAGGTTGCGTTCTTTCAGAATATATGTAACAGTTATGTGTAACGTATTTCAAAAAGCACTGAAAAATTGAAAAAGAAATTTTATTTGAGTTTAAAACCGGATAAAAATCATTTTTGTAGAACTGTTAATTTTTATAAAAAAAGAGTTTTATAATGTTCTTATGTATACAAAATTACATCATGATAACTCGAAAACTCTAGGAGATGTAACGGTTTGAAAACGCTTTTTCTCTGTCATGAAGTTAAATCTTTGTTCACTTCACAAGCGATATCTCGAGAACGGTTCGACGTGGAGATACCCGATTCATACCATCAGATTCAGAAGATTGCGCTCTTTCAGAATATATGTAACAGTTATGTGTTACGTTTTAGAAAAAGCACTGAAAAATTGAAAAAGAAATTTTATTTGAGAAAAAACCCAGATAAAAATCATTTTTGTAAAACTGTTAATTTTTATATAAAAAGAGTTTTATAATGTTCTTATGTATACAAAATTACACCATGATAACTCGAAAACTCTAGGAGTTATAACGGTTTGAAAACGCTTTTTCTCTGTCATGAAGTTAAATCTTTGTTCACTTCACTAGCGATATCTCGAGAACGGTTCGACGTGGAGATACCCGATTCATACCATCAGATTCAGAAGGTTGCTTTCTTTCAGAATATATGTAACAGTTATGTGTAACGTATTTGAAAAAGCACTGAAAAAATGAAAAAGAAATTTTATTTGAGTTAAAAACCGGATAAAAATCATTTTTGTAGAACCGTTAGTTTTTATAAAAAAAGGGTTTTATAATGTTCTTATGTATACAAAATTACATCATGATAACTCGAAAACTCTAGGAGATGTAACGGTTTGAAAACGTTTTTTCTCTGTCATGAAGTTAAATCTTTGTTCACTTCACAAGCGATATCTCGAGAACGGTTCGACGTGGAGATACCCGATTCATACCATCAGATTCAGAAGATTGCGCTCTTTCAGAATATATGTAACAGTTATGTGTTACGTTTTTGAAAAAGCACTGAAAAATTGAAAAAGAAATTTTATTTGAGAAAAAAACCAGATAAAAATAATTTTTGTAAAACCGTTAATTTTTATATAAAAAGAGTTTTATAACGTTCTTATGTATACAAAATTACACCATGATAATTAGAAAACTCTAGGAGTTATAACGGTTTGAAAACGCTTTTTCTCTGTCATGAAGTTAAATCTTTGTTCACTTCACTAGCGATATCTCGAGAACGGTTCGACGTGGAGATACCCGATTCATACCATCAGATTCAGAAGGTTGCTTTCTTTCAGAATATATGTAACAGTTATGTGTAACGTATTTGAAAAAGCACTGAAAAAATGAAAAAGAAATTTTATTTGAGTTAAAAACCGGATAAAAATCATTTTTGTAGAACCGTTAGTTTTTATAAAAAAAGAGTTTTATAATGTTCTTATGTATACAAAATTACATCATGATAACTCGAAAACTCTAGGAGATGTAACGGTTTGAAAACGTTTTTTCTCTGTCATGAAGTTAAATCTTTGTTCACTTCACAAGCGATATCTCGAGAACGGTTCGACGTGGAGATACCCGATTCATACCATCAGATTCAGAAGATTGCGCTCTTTCAGAATATATGTAACAGTTATGTGTTACGTTTTTGAAAAAGCACTGAAAAATTGAAAAAGAAATTTTATTTGAGAAAAAAACCAGATAAAAATAATTTTTGTAAAACCGTTAATTTTTATATAAAAAGAGTTTTATAATGTTCTTATGTATACAAAATTACACCATGATAATTAGAAAACTCTAGGAGTTATAACGGTTTGAAAACGCTTTTTCTCTGTCATGAAGTTTAATCTTTGTTCACTTCACAAGCGATATCTCGAGAACGGTTCGACGTGGAGATACCCGATTCATACCATCAGATTCAGAAGGTTGCGCTCTTTCAGAATATATGTAACAGTTATGTGTAACGTATTTGAAAAAGCACTGAAAAATTGAAAAAGAAATTTTATTTGAGTTAAAAACCGGATAAAAATCATTTTTGTAGAACCGTTAATTTTTATAAAAAAAGAGTTTTATAATGTTCTTATGTATACAAAATTACATCATGATAACTCGAAAACTCTAGGAGATGTAACGGTTTGAAAACGCTTTTTCTCTGTCATGAAGTTAAATCTTTGTTCACTTCACAAGCGATATCTCGATAACGGTTCGACGTGGAGATACCCGATTCATACCATCAGATTCAGAAGATTGCGCTCTTTCAGAATATATGTAACAGTTATGTGTTACGTTTTAGAAAAAAGCACTGAAAAATTGAAAAAGAAATTTTATTTGAGAAAAAACCCAGATAAAAATCATTTTTGTAAAACTGTTAATTTTTATATAAAAAGAGTTTTATAATGTTCTTATGTATACAAAATTACACCATGATAACTCGCAAACTCTAGGAGTTATAACGGTTTGAAAACGCTTTTTCTCTGTCATGAAGTTAAATCTTTGTTCACTTCACAAGCGATATCTCGAGAACGGTTCGACGTGGAGATACCCGATTCATACCATCAGATTCAGAAGGTTGCTTTCTTTCAGAATATATGTAACAGTTATGTGTAACGTATTTGAAAAAGCACTGAAAAATTGAAAATGAAATTTTATTTGAGTTAAAAACCGGATAAAAATCATTTTTGTAGAACCGTTAATTTTTATAAAAAAAGAGTTTTATAATGTTCTTATGTATACAAAATTACATCATGATAACTCGAAAACTCTAGGAGATGTAACGGTTTGAAAACGCTTTTTCTCTGTCATGAAGTTAAATCTTTGTTCACTTCACAAGCGATATCTCGAGAACGGTTCGACGTGGAGATACCCGATTCATACCATCAGATTCAGAAGGTTGCGTTCTTTCAGAATATATGTAACAGTTATGTGTAACGTATTTCAAAAAGCACTGAAAAATTGAAAAAGAAATTTTATTTGAGTTTAAAACCGGATAAAAATCATTTTTGTAGAACTGTTAATTTTTATAAAAAAAGAGTTTTATAATGTTCTTATGTATACAAAATTACATCATGATAACTCGAAAACTCTAGGAGATGTAACGGTTTGAAAACGCTTTTTCTCTGTCATGAAGTTAAATCTTTGTTCACTTCACAAGCGATATCTCGAGAACGGTTCGACGTGGAGATACCCGATTCATACCATCAGATTCAGAAGATTGCGCTCTTTCAGAATATATGTAACAGTTATGTGTTACGTTTTAGAAAAAGCACTGAAAAATTGAAAAAGAAATTTTATTTGAGAAAAAACCCAGATAAAAATCATTTTTGTAAAACTGTTAATTTTTATATAAAAAGAGTTTTATAATGTTCTTATGTATACAAAATTACACCATGATAACTCGAAAACTCTAGGAGTTATAACGGTTTGAAAACGCTTTTTCTCTGTCATGAAGTTAAATCTTTGTTCACTTCACTAGCGATATCTCGAGAACGGTTCGACGTGGAGATACCCGATTCATACCATCAGATTCAGAAGGTTGCTTTCTTTCAGAATATATGTAACAGTTATGTGTAACGTATTTGAAAAAGCACTGAAAAAATGAAAAAGAAATTTTATTTGAGTTAAAAACCGGATAAAAATCATTTTTGTAGAACCGTTAGTTTTTATAAAAAAAGGGTTTTATAATGTTCTTATGTATACAAAATTACATCATGATAACTCGAAAACTCTAGGAGATGTAACGGTTTGAAAACGTTTTTTCTCTGTCATGAAGTTAAATCTTTGTTCACTTCACAAGCGATATCTCGAGAACGGTTCGACGTGGAGATACCCGATTCATACCATCAGATTCAGAAGATTGCGCTCTTTCAGAATATATGTAACAGTTATGTGTTACGTTTTTGAAAAAGCACTGAAAAATTGAAAAAGAAATTTTATTTGAGAAAAAAACCAGATAAAAATAATTTTTGTAAAACCGTTAATTTTTATATAAAAAGAGTTTTATAACGTTCTTATGTATACAAAATTACACCATGATAATTAGAAAACTCTAGGAGTTATAACGGTTTGAAAACGCTTTTTCTCTGTCATGAAGTTAAATCTTTGTTCACTTCACTAGCGATATCTCGAGAACGGTTCGACGTGGAGATACCCGATTCATACCATCAGATTCAGAAGGTTGCTTTCTTTCAGAATATATGTAACAGTTATGTGTAACGTATTTGAAAAAGCACTGAAAAAATGAAAAAGAAATTTTATTTGAGTTAAAAACCGGATAAAAATCATTTTTGTAGAACCGTTAGTTTTTATAAAAAAAGAGTTTTATAATGTTCTTATGTATACAAAATTACATCATGATAACTCGAAAACTCTAGGAGATGTAACGGTTTGAAAACGTTTTTTCTCTGTCATGAAGTTAAATCTTTGTTCACTTCACAAGCGATATCTCGAGAACGGTTCGACGTGGAGATACCCGATTCATACCATCAGATTCAGAAGATTGCGCTCTTTCAGAATATATGTAACAGTTATGTGTTACGTTTTTGAAAAAGCACTGAAAAATTGAAAAAGCTATTTTATTTGAGAAAAAAACCAGATAAAAATAATTTTTGTAAAACCGTTAATTTTTATATAAAAAGAGTTTTATAATGTTCTTATGTATACAAAATTACACCATGATAATTAGAAAACTCTAGGAGTTATAACGGTTTGAAAACGCTTTTTCTCTGTCATGAAGTTTAATCTTTGTTCACTTCACAAGCGATATCTCGAGAACGGTTCGACGTGGAGATACCCGATTCATACCATCAGATTCAGAAGGTTGCGCTCTTTCAGAATATATGTAACAGTTATGTCTTACGTATTTGAAAAAGCACTGAAAAATTTAAAAAGAAATTTTAATTGATGAAAAAATAGGGTAAAAAACATTTATGAACATCGTGAATTTTTGTATAAAAAGAGTTTTATGGTGTTTATATGTATACCACATTATATCATGATATCTTTAAAACTCTAGAAGATATGAATTTTTTAAAAAGACTTGGTTTATATAGCCCCTTGAATTCTAGAAGTGCGGTAATTTGCCATATACTGCAGTACTGCGAAATGCCGGACACTAAATTTGAAGGAGTAAAATTTTTATAAAAAACGTTATATCTCTAGAACGGTGTAACATAGAGGAACGCGATTCATACCATCAGATTCAGAATTTTGCGATCTTTCAGAATATATGTAACAGTTATGTGTTACATATTTGAAAAATCACTGAAAAATTGAAAAAGAAATTTTAATTGAGAAAAAAACCGGGTAAAATCATTTTTGAAAAACCGTTAATTTTCCTAAAAAAAGAGTCTTATGATGTTTTTATGTATACAAAACTACATCATGATAACTTAAAAACTCTAGGAGTTATAACGGTTTGAAAACGCTTTTTCTCTATCATGAAGTTAAATCTTTGTTCACTTCACATGCGATATCTCGAGAACGGTTCGACGTGGAGATACCCGATTCATACCATCAGATTCAGAAGGTTGCGCTCTTTCAGCATATATGTAACTGTTATGTGTTACGTATTTGAAAAAGCACTGAAAAATTTAAAAAGAAATTTTATTTGAGTTAAAAACCGGATAAAAATGATTTTTCTAAAACCCTTAATTTTTATAAAAAAAGAGTTTTATAATGTTTTTATGTATTCAAAATTACATCTTGGTAACTTGAAAACTCTAGGAGTTATAATGGTTTAAAATCGCTTTTTCTCTATTATGAAGTTAAATCTTGGTCACTTGACATGCGATATCTTTATGGTAGCAAATAAGTTGTTTCGTTATAATCATGTTAGGTTTTTGAAAAAGCACTAAATTAGAAAATTAAAATTTAGTTTAGAATAAAAACTATTTTGAAAATTAGTTATTATTGTTTGTGAATAATCATGAGATAGATGTTTAAATGATGCAGTCTCCGCTAACAATAAACACGCGCCGTAGATACACACATTAATTTGAGACTTTCGCATAGGTCAACCAAAACGAAGTGCAATAAAACTGCCTTCTTGAACACGGCAAACCCCTAGGCTGGGTAAAAATGCTCTTGTAATGTTAAAACTAACGTGTTATCAAAAATTGACTAATTTTTATTCGAGAGTAGATACTACTTAACCGATTTTAAAGAAACTTTACATTATTATTATACTCATATTATTTATCAATATGAAATAAGTGTAGCATTACAAATATTTATATTATTTTTCTTTATTTATTTTAAAGTTAAAATCAAGTCGTTACTAATTAAATCGTTTCTTGTAGCATAAATTGTGTCGGTAAGAGAAGTTTAACCTAAGTTCAGTAGTTTGCAAAATAATCAAAGGTAGCGCAGTTGATATAGTTTTGAGTTTATACAACCATTGTAACTGCAAAATCGACTTTTAAAATGAAACTTTTAATTAAATTTTCGTGTTTTCATCAGATTGTTCTGTTTTAACGAATTCATAACCATTTTGAAATGATTTAATTTCACGCAGAATATCATGGGTCGTGCAACGGACTTATTGCCGGGGATTGTTTATTTAAGACCGCCGTGATGGAAGACAATGTAAAAAACGATCGCGAATTTTACAAGTATAGTAAATTTAATAACACTTCATAACTTTCGTAGGTTTATTATATACGATATTTTACGTAAACATTATATATATATATATATATATTAAATTAATATTTGTGAAATCCAAAAATATCCCACTATCGTTCCGCTTGCACTTTTTTTATTGTAGCAAATAAGTTGTTTTGTTTATAGTCATGTTAGGTTTTTGAAAAAGCACAGCATATTAGAAAATTAAAATTTATTTTAGATTAAAAACTATTTTGAAAATCGGTTATTATTGTATGTAAATAGTCACGAGATGTTTAAATGACCGTAGTCTCCGCTAACAAAAAATACGCGCCCGAGATACCCACATTAATTAGGGGCTTTCGCAGAGGTCACAACAACGAGTTGCAATGAAACTACCTTCTAGATCACGGCAAACCCTTAAGCAGGGCAAGTATGCTCATGTAGTATTAAAACTAACAGGTTATCAAAAATTGACAAATTTTTATTAGAGAGAAGATTTTATTCAACCGATTTTAAAGAAACTGTATATTATTATTATACTCATATTATTTATTATTATGAAATAAGTGTAGCATTACAAATAATATTTTTATATTAGGTTTATTTAGTTATTTTAAAGTTAAAATCAAGTCGTGATGAATTAAATTGTTATTTGTAGCATAAATTGTGTCGGTAAGAGAAGTTTAACTTAAGTTCAGTAGTTATCAAAATAATCAAGGGTAGCGCAGTTACATTGTTTACTAGCCCCATCTGCTCGGGGTTTAAACAACCATTGTAACTGCAAAATCGACTTTTAAAACGAAACTTTTAATTAGATTTTCGTGTTTTCATCAGATTGTTCTGTTTTAACGTATTCACATCCATTTGGAAATGATTTAATTTCACGCAGAATATCATGAGTCGAGGAACGGACTTATTGCCGGGGATTGTTTATTTAAGACCGCCGTGATGGAAGACAATGTAAGAAACGTTCGCGAAATTTACAATTATAATAAATTTATTAATAGATCATAACTTTCGTACGTGTATTATATATGATACTTTACATAAACATTATATATATATTAAATTATTATTTGTGAAATCCAAAAATATCCTTCTATCGTTCCGTTTGTACTTTTTAATTGTAGCAAATAAATTGTTTCGTTTGTCATGTTAATTTTTTGATAAAGCACTACATATTAGGAAAATAAAAATTAGTTTAGATTAAAAACAATTTTGAAAATCTGTTATTATTGTATGTAAATAGTCATGAGATGTTTAAATGATGCAGTCCCCGCCAAAAAGAAATACGCGCCCAAGATACTCATATTAATTTGGGGCTTTCGAAAAGATCAACAACAACGAGTTGCAATTAAACTGCTTTTAAGAACAGGGCAAACCCCTAAGCCAGTTAGCCAGGTAAGTATGCTAGTTTAATGTAAAAACTAACGGGTTATCAAAAAAAGACTAATTTTAATTCGCGAGAAGATTTTATTCAACCGATTTTAAAGAAACTGTACATTATTATTATACTCATATTATTTATTAATATAAAATTAGTGTAGCATTACAAATATTTTTATATTAGCTTTAGTTGGTAATTTTAAAGTTAAAATCAAGTCGTTATGAATTAAATCGTTATTTGTAGCATAAATTATGTCGGTAAGAGAAATTACATCATGATAACTTAAAAACTCTAGGAGTTATAACGGTTTGAAAACGCTTTTTCTCTATCATGAAGTTAAATCTTTGTTCACTTCACATGCGATATCTCGAGAACGGTTCGACCTGGAGATACCCGATTCATACCATCAGATTCAGAAGGTTGCGCTCTTTCAGAATATATGTAACAGTTATGTCTTACGTTTTTGAAAAAGCACTGAAAAATTGAAAAAGAAATTTTATTTGAGAAAAAAACCAGATAAAAATCATTTTTGTAAAACCGTTAATTTTTATATAAAAAGAGTTTTATAATGTTCTTATGTATACAAAATTACATCATGATAACTCGAAAACTCTAGGAGATGTATCGGTTTGAAAACGCTTTTTCTCTGTCATGAAGTTAAATCTTTGTTCACTTCACAAGCGATATCTCGAGAACGGTTCGACGTGGAGATACCCGATTCATACCTTCAGATTCAAAAGATTGCGCTCTTTCAGAATATATGTAACAGTTATGTGTTACGTTTTTGAAAAAGCACTGAAAAATTGAAAAAGAAATTTTATTTGAGAAAAAAACCAGATAAAAATCATTTTTGTAAAACGGTTAATTTTTATATAAAAAGAGTTTTATAGTGTTCTTATGTATACAAAATTACATTATGATAACTCGAAAACTCTAGGAGTTATAACGGTTTGAAAACGCTTTTTCTCCGTCATGAAGTTAAATCTTTGTTCACTTCACAAGCGATATCTCGAGAACGGTTCGACGTGGAGATACCCGATTCATACCATCAGATTCAGAAGATTGCGCTCTTTCAGAATATATGTAACAGTTATGTGTAACGTATTTGAAAAAGCACTGAAAAATTGAAAAAGAAATTTTATTTGAGTTAAAAACCGGATAAAAATCATTTTTGTAGAACCGTTAATTTTTATAAAAAAAGAGTTTTATAATGTTCTTATGTATACAAAATTACATCATGATAACTCGAAAACTCTAGGAGATGTAACGGTTTGAAAACGCTTTTTCTCTGTCATGAAGTTAAATCTTTGTTCACTTCACAAGCGATATCTCGATAACGGTTCGACGTGGAGATACCCGATTCATACCATCAGATTCAGAAGATTGCGCTCTTTCAGAATATATGTAACAGTTATGTGTTACGTTTTAGAAAAAGCACTGAAAAATTGAAAAAGAAATTTTATTTGAGAAAAAACCCAGATAAAAATCATTTTTGTAAAACTGTTAATTTTTATATAAAAAGAGTTTTATAATGTTCTTATGTATACAAAATTACACCATGATAACTCGCAAACTCTAGGAGTTATAACGGTTTGAAAACGCTTTTTCTCTGTCATGAAGTTAAATCTTTGTTCACTTCACAAGCGATATCTCGAGAACGGTTCGACGTGGAGATACCCGATTCATACCATCAGATTCAGAAGGTTGCTTTCTTTCAGAATATATGTAACAGTTATGTGTAACGTATTTGAAAAGCACTGAAAAAATGAAAAAGAAATTTTATTTGAGTTAAAAACCGGATAAAAATCATTTTTGTAGAACCGTTAGTTTTTATAAAAAAAGAGTTTTATAATGTTCTTATGTATACAAAATTACATCATGATAACTCGAAAACTCTAGGAGATGTAACGGTTTGAAAACGTTTTTTCTCTGTCATGAAGTTAAATCTTTGTTCACTTCACAAGCGATATCTCTATAACGGTTCGACGTGGAGATACCCAATTCATACCATCAGATTCAGAAGATTGCGCTCTTTCAGAATATATGTAACAGTTATGTGTTACGTTTTTGAAAAAGCACTGAAAAATTGAAAAAGAAATTTTATTTGAGAAAAAAACCAGATAAAAATCATTTTTGTAAAACTGTTAATTTTTATATAAAAAGAGTTTTATAATGTTCTTATGTATACAAAATTACAGAATGATAACTCGAAAATTATAGGAGTTATAACAGTTTGAAAACGCTTTTTCTCTGTCATGAAGTTAAATCTTTGTTCACTTCACAAGCGATATCTCGAGAACGGTTCGACGTGGAGATACCCGATTCATACCATCAGATTCAGAAGGTTGCTTTTTTTCAGAATATATGTAACAGTTATGTGTAACGTATTTGAAAAAGCACTGAAAAATTGAAAAAGAAATTTTATTTGAGTTAAAAACCGGATAAAAATCATTTTTGTAGAACCGTTAGTTTTTATAAAAAAAGAGTTTTATAATGTTCTTATGTATACAAAATTACATCATGATAACTCGAAAACTCTAGGAGATGTAACGGTTTGAAAACGCTTTTTCACTGTCATGAAGTTAAATCTTTGTTCACTTCACAAGCGATATCTCGAGAACGGTTCGACGTGGAGATACCCGATTCATACCATCAGATTCAGAAGATTGCGCTCTTTCAGAATATATGTAACAGTTATGTGTTACGTTTTTGAAAAAGCACTGAAAAATTGAAAAAGAAATTTTATTTGAGAAAAAAACCAGATAAAAATCATTTTTGTAAAACCGTTAATTTTCATATAAAAAGAGTTTTATAATGTTCTTATGTATACAAAATTACACCATGATAATTAGAAAACTCTAGGAGTTATAACGGTTTGAAAACGCTTTTTCTCTGTCATGAAGTTAAATCTTTGTTCACTTCACAAGCGATATCTCAAGAACGGTTCGACGTGGAGATACCCGATTCATACCATCAGATTCAGAAGGTTGCGCTCTTTCAGAATATATGTAACAGTTATGTCTTACGTATTTGAAAAAGCACTGAAATATTTAAAAAGAAATTTTAATTGATGAAAAAATAGGGTAAAAAACATTTATGAACATCGTGAATTTTTGTATAAAAAGAGTTTTATGGTGTTTATATGTATACCACATTATATCATGATATCTTTAAAACTCTAGAAGATATAAATTTTTTAAAAAGACTTGGTTTATATAGCCCCTTGAATTCTAGAAGTGCGGTAATTTGCCATATACTGCAGTACTGCGAAATGCCGGACACTAAATTTGAAGTAGTAAATTTTTTATAAAAAACGTTATATCTCTAGAACGGTGTAACATAGAGGAACGCGATTCATACCATCAGATTCAGAATTTTGCGATCTTTCAGAATATATGTAACAGTTATGTGTTACGTATTTGAAAAAGCACTGAAAAATTGAAAAAGAAATTTTAATTGAGAAAAAAACCGGGTAAAATCATTTTTGAAAAACCGTTAATTTTCCTAAAAAAAGAGTCTTATGATGTTTTTATGTATACAAAACTACATCATGATAACTTAAAAACTCTAGGAGTTATAACGGTTTGAAAACGCTTTTTCTCTATCATGAAGTTAAATCTTTGTTCACTTCACATGCGATATCTCGAGAACGGTTCGACCTGGAGATACCCGATTCATACCATCAGATTCAGAAGGTTGCGCTCTTTCAGAATATATGTAACAGTTATGTCTTACGTTTTAGAAAAAGCACTGAAAAATTGAAAAAGAAATTTTATTTGAGAAAAAAACCAGATAAAAATCATTTTTGTAAAACCGTTAATTTTTATATAAAAAGAGTTTTATAATGTTCTTATGTATACAAAATTACACCATGATAACTCGAAAACTCTAGGAGTTATAACGGTTTGAAAACGCTTTTTCTCTGTCATGAAGTTAAATCTTTGTTCACTTCACAAGCGATATCTCGAGAACGGTTCGACGTGGAGATACCCGATTCATACCATCAGATTCAGAAGGTTGCGTTCTTTCAGAATATATGTAACAGTTATGTGTAACGTATTTGAAGAAGCACTGAAAAATTGAAAAAGAAATTTTATTTGAGTTAAAAACCGGATAAAAATCATTTTTGTAGAACCGTTAATTTTTATAAAAAAAGAGTTTTATAATGTTCTTATGTATACAAAATTACATCATGATAACTCGAAAACTCTAGGAGATGTAACGGTTTGAAAACGCTTTTTCTCTGTCATGAAGTTAAATCTTTGTTCACTTCACAAGCGATATCTCGAGAACGGTTCGACGTGGAGATACCCGATTCATACCATCAGATTCAGAAGATTGCGCTCTTTCAGAATATATGTAACAGTTATGTGTAACGTATTTGAAAAAGCACTGAAAAATTGAAAAAGAAATTTTATTTGAGTTAAAAACCGGATAAAAATCATTTTTGTAGAACCGTTAATTTTTATAAAAAAAGAGTTTTATAATGTTCTTATGTATACAAAATTACATCATGATAACTCGAAAACTCTAGGAGATGTAACGGTTTGAAAACGTTTTTTCTCTGTCATGAAGTTAAATCTTTGTTCACTTCACAAGCGATATCTCGAGAACGGTTCGACGTGGAGATACCCGATTCATACCATCAGATTCAGAAGTTTGCGTTCTTTCAGAATATATGTAACAGTTATGTGTAACGTATTTGAAAAAGCACTGAAAAATTGAAAAAGAAATTTTATTTGAGTTAAAAACCGGATAAAAATCATAAATGTAGAACCGTTAATTTTTATAAAAAAAGAGTTTTATAATGTTCTTATGTATACAAAATTACATCATGATAACTCGAAAACTCTAGGAGATGTAACGGTTTGAAAACGTTTTTTCTCTGTCATGAAGTTAAATCTTTGTTCACTTCACAAGCGATATCTCGAGAACGGTTCGACGTGGAGATACCCGATTCATACCATCAGATTCAGAAGGTTGCTTTCTTTCAGAATATATGTAACAGTTATGTGTAACGTATTTGAAAAAGCACTGAAAAAATGAAAAAGAAATTTTATTTGAGTTAAAAACCGGATAAAAATCATTTTTGTAGAACCGTTAGTGTTTATAAAAAAAGAGTTTTATAATGTTCTTATGTATACAAAATTACATCATGATAACTCGAAAACTCTAGGAGATGTAACGGTTTGAAAACGTTTTTTCTCTGTCATGAAGTTAAATCTTTGTTCACTTCACAAGCGATATCTCGAGAACGGTTCGACGTGGAGATACCCGATTCATACCATCAGATTCAGAAGGTTGCGTTCTTTCAGAATATATGTAACAGTTATGTGTAACGTATTTGAAAAAGCACTGAAAAATTGAAAAAGAAATTTTATTTGAGTTAAAAACCGGATAAAAATCATAAATGTTGACCGTTAATTTTTATAAAAAAAGAGTTTTATAATGTTCTTATGTATACAAAATTACACCATGATAACTCGAAAACTCTAGGAGTTATAACTCTTTGAAAACGCTTTTTCTCTGTCATGAAGTTAAATCTTTGTTCACTTCACAAGCGATATCTCGAGAACGGTTCGACGTGGAGATACCCGATTCATACCATCAGATTCAGAAGTTTGCGTTCTTTCAGAATATATGTAACAGTTATGTGTAACGTATTTGAAAAAGCACTGAAAAATTGAAAAAGAAATTTTATTTGAGTTAAAAACCGGATAAAAATCATTTTTGTAGAACCGTTAATTTTTATAAAAAAAGAGTTTTATAATGTTCTTATGTATACAAAATTACATCATGATAACTCGAAAACTCTAGGAGATGTAACAGTTTGAAAACGCTTTTTCTCTGTCATGAAGTTAAATCTTTGTTCACTTCACAAGCGATATCTCGAGAACGGTTCGACGTGGAGATACCCGATTCATACCATCAGATTCAGAAGGTTGCGTTGTTTCAGAATATATGTAACAGTTATGTGTAACGTATTTGAAAAAGCACTGAAAAATTGAAAAAGAAATTTTATTTGAGTTTAAAACCGGATAAAAATCATTTTTGTAGAACTGTTAATTTTTATAAAAAAAGAGTTTTATAATGTTCTTATGTATACAAAATTACATCATGATAACTCGAAAACTCTAGGAGATGTAACGGTTTGAAAACGCTTTTTCTCTGTCATGAAGTTAAATCTTTGTTCACTTCACAAGCGATATCTCGATAACGGTTCGACGTGGAGATACCCGATTCATACCATCAGATTCAGAAGATTGCGCTCTTTCAGAATATATGTAACAGTTATGTGTTACGTTTTAGAAAAAGCACTGAAAAATTGAAAAAGAAATTTTATTTGAGTTAAAAACCGGATAAAAATCATAAATGTTGACCGTTAATTTTTATAAAAAAAGAGTTTTATAATGTTCTTATGTATACAAAATTACACCATGATAACTCGAAAACTCTAGGAGTTATAACGGTTTGAAAACGCTTTTTCTCTGTCATGAAGTTAAATCTTTGTTCACTTCACAAGCGATATCTCGAGAACGGTTCGACGTGGAGATACCCGATTCATACCATCAGATTCAGAAGGTTGCTTTCTTTCAGAATATATGTAACAGTTATGTGTAACGTATTTGAAAAAGCACTGAAAAAATGAAAAAGAAATTTTATTTGAGTTAAAAACCGGATAAAAATCATTTTTGTAGAACCGTTAGTGTTTATAAAAAAAGAGTTTTATAATGTTCTTATGTATACAAAATTACATCATGATAACTCGAAAACTCTAGGAGATGTAACGGTTTGAAAACGTTTTTTCTCTGTCATGAAGTTAAATCTTTGTTCACTTCACAAGCGATATCTCGAGAACGGTTCGACGTGGAGATACCCGATTCATACCATCAGATTCAGAAGGTTGCGTTCTTTCAGAATATATGTAACAGTTATGTGTAACGTATTTGAAAAAGCACTGAAAAATTGAAAAAGAAATTTTATTTGAGTTAAAAACCGGATAAAAATCATAAATGTTGACCGTTAATTTTTATAAAAAAAGAGTTTTATAATGTTCTTATGTATACAAAATTACACCATGATAACTCGAAAACTCTAGGAGTTATAACTCTTTGAAAACGCTTTTTCTCTGTCATGAAGTTAAATCTTTGTTCACTTCACAAGCGATATCTCGAGAACGGTTCGACGTGGAGATACCCGATTCATACCATCAGATTCAGAAGTTTGCGTTCTTTCAGAATATATGTAACAGTTATGTGTAACGTATTTGAAAAAGCACTGAAAAATTGAAAAAGAAATTTTATTTGAGTTTAAAACCGGATAAAAATCATTTTTGTAGAACTGTTAATTTTTATAAAAAAAGAGTTTTATAATGTTCTTATGTATACAAAATTACATCATGATAACTCGAAAACTCTAGGAGATGTAACGGTTTGAAAACGCTTTTTCTCTGTCATGAAGTTAAATCTTTGTTCACTTCACAAGCGATATCTCGATAACGGTTCGACGTGGAGATACCCGATTCATACCATCAGATTCAGAAGATTGCGCTCTTTCAGAATATATGTAACAGTTATGTGTTACGTTTTAGAAAAAGCACTGAAAAATTGAAAAAGAAATTTTATTTGAGTTAAAAACCGGATAAAAATCATAAATGTTGACCGTTAATTTTTATAAAAAAAGAGTTTTATAATGTTCTTATGTATACAAAATTACACCATGGTAACTCGAAAACTCTAGGAGTTATAACTCTTTGAAAACGCTTTTTCTCTGTCATGAAGTTAAATCTTTGTTCACTTCACAAGCGATATCTCGAGAACGGTTCGACGTGGAGATACCCGATTCATACCATCAGATTCAGAAGTTTGCGTTCTTTCAGAATATATGTAACAGTTATGTGTAACGTATTTGAAAAAGCACTGAAAAATTGAAAAAGAAATTTTATTTGAGTTAAAAACCGGATAAAAATCATTTTTGTAGAACCGTTAATTTTTATAAAAAAAGAGTTTTATAATGTTCTTATGTATACAAAATTACATCATGATAACTCGAAAACTCTAGGAGATGTAACAGTTTGAAAACGCTTTTTCTCTGTCATGAAGTTAAATCTTTGTTCACTTCACAAGCGATATCTCGAGAACGGTTCGACGTGGAGATACCCGATTCATACCATCAGATTCAGAAGGTTGCGTTCTTTCAGAATATATGTAACAGTTATGTGTAACGTATTTGAAAAAGCACTGAAAAATTGAAAAAGAAATTTTATTTGAGTTTAAAACCGGATAAAAATCATTTTTGTAGAACTGTTAATTTTTATAAAAAAAGAGTTTTATAATGTTCTTATGTATACAAAATTACATCATGATAACTCGAAAACTCTAGGAGATGTAACGGTTTGAAAACGCTTTTTCTCTGTCATGAAGTTAAATCTTTGTTCACTTCACAAGCGATATCTCGATAACGGTTCGACGTGGAGATACCCGATTCATACCATCAGATTCAGAAGATTGCGCTCTTTCAGAATATATGTAACAGTTATGTGTTACGTTTTAGAAAAAGCACTGAAAAATTGAAAAAGAAATTTTATTTGAGAAAAAACCCAGATAAAAATCATTTTTGTAAAACTGTTAATTTTTATATAAAAAGAGTTTTATTATGTTCTTATGTATACAAAATTACACCATGATAACTCGAAAACTCTAGGAGTTATAATGGTTTAAAATCGCTTTTTCTCTATTATGAAGTTAAATCTTGGTCACTTGACATGCGATATCTTTATGGTAGCAAATAAGTTGTTTCGTTATAATCATGTTAGGTTTTTGAAAAAGCACTAAATTAGAAAATTAAAATTTAGTTTAGAATAAAAACTATTTTGAAAATTAGTTATTATTGTTTGTGAATAATCATGAGATAGATGTTTAAATGATGCAGTCTCCGCTAACAATAAACACGCGCCGTAGATACACACATTAATTTGAGACTTTCGCATAGGTCAACCAAAACGAAGTGCAATAAAACTGCCTTCTTGAACACGGCAAACCCCTAGGCTGGGTAAAAATGCTCTTGTAATGTTAAAACTAACGTGTTATCAAAAATTGACTAATTTTTATTCGAGAGTAGATACTACTTAACCGATTTTAAAGAAACTTTACATTATTATTATACTCATATTATTTATCAATATGAAATAAGTGTAGCATTACAAATATTTATATTATTTTTCTTTATTTATTTTAAAGTTAAAATCAAGTCGTTACTAATTAAATCGTTTCTTGTAGCATAAATTGTGTCGGTAAGAGAAGTTTAACCTAAGTTCAGTAGTTTGCAAAATAATCAAAGGTAGCGCAGTTGATATAGTTTTGAGTTTATACAACCATTGTAACTGCAAAATCGACTTTTAAAATGAAACTTTTAATTATATTTTCGTGTTTTCATCAGATTGTTCTGTTTTAACGAATTCATAACCATTTTGAAATGATTTAATTTCACGCAGAATATCATGGGTCGTGCAACGGACTTATTGCCGGGGATTGTTTATTTAAGACCGCCGTGATGGAAGACAATGTAAGAAACGTTCGCGAAATTTACAATTATAATAAATTTATTAATAGATCATAACTTTCGTACGTGTATTATATATGATACTTTACATAAACATTATATATATTAAATTATTATTTGTGAAATCCAAAAATATCCTTCTATCGTTCCGTTTGTACTTTTTAATTGTAGCAAATAAATTGTTTCGTTTGTCATGTTAATTTTTTGATAAAGCACTACATATTAGGAAAATAAAAATTAGTTTAGATTAAAAACAATTTTGAAAATCTGTTATTATTGTATGTAAATAGTCATGAGATGTTTAAATGACGCAGTCCCCGCCAAAAAGAAATACGCGCCCAAGATACTCATATTAATTTGGGGCTTTCGAAAAGATCAACAACAACGAGTTGCAATTAAACTGCTTTTAAGAACAGGGCAAACCCCTAAGCCAGTTAGCCAGGTAAGTATGCTAGTTTAATGTAAAAACTAACGGGTTATCAAAAAAAGACTAATTTTAATTCGCGAGAAGATTTTATTCAACCGATTTTAAAGAAACTGTACATTATTATTATACTCATATTATTTATTAATATAAAATTAGTGTAGCATTACAAATATTTTTATATTAGCTTTAGTTGGTAATTTTAAAGTTAAAATCAAGTCGTTATGAATTAAATCGTTATTTGTAGCATAAATTATGTCGGTAAGAGAAATTACATCATGATAACTTAAAAACTCTAGGAGTTATAACGGTTTGAAAACGCTTTTTCTCTATCATGAAGTTAAATCTTTGTTCACTTCACATGCGATATCTCGAGAACGGTTCGACCTGGAGATACCCGATTCATACCATCAGATTCAGAAGGTTGCGCTCTTTCAGAATATATGTAACAGTTATGTCTTACGTTTTAGAAAAAGCACTGAAAAATTGAAAAAGAAATTTTATTTGAGAAAAAAACCAGATAAAAATCATTTTTGTAAAACCGTTAATTTTTATATAAAACGAGTTTTATAATGTTCTTATGTATACAAAATTACACCATGATAACTCGAAAACTCTAGGAGTTATAACGGTTTGAAAACGCTTTTTCTCTGTCATGAAGTTAAATCTTTGTTCACTTCACAAGCGATATCTCGAGAACGGTTCGACGTGGAGATACCCGATTCATACCATCAGATTCAGAAGGTTGCGTTCTTTCAGAATATATGTAACAGTTATGTGTAACGTATTTGAAGAAGCACTGAAAAATTGAAAAAGAAATTTTATTTGAGTTAAAAACCGGATAAAAATCATTTTTGTAGAACCGTTAATTTTTATAAAAAAAGAGTTTTATAATGTTCTTATGTATACAAAATTACATCATGATAACTCGAAAACTCTAGGAGATGTAACGGTTTGAAAACGCTTTTTCTCTGTCATGAAGTTAAATCTTTGTTCACTTCACAAGCGATATCTCGAGAACGGTTCGACGTGGAGATACCCGATTCATACCATCAGATTCAGAAGATTGCGCTCTTTCAGAATATATGTAACAGTTATGTGTTACGTTTTAGAAAAAGCACTGAAAAATTGAAAAAGAAATTTTATTTGAGAAAAAACCCAGATAAAAATCATTTTTGTAAAACTGTTAATTTTTATATAAAAAGAGTTTTATAATGTTCTTATGTATACAAAATTACACCGTGATAACTCGAAAACTCTAGGAGTTATAACGGTTTGAAAACGCTTTTTCTCTGTCATGAAGTTAAATCTTTGTTCACTTCACAAGCGATATCTCGAGAACGGTTCGACGTGGAGATACCCGATTCATACCATCAGATTCAGAAGGTTGCTTTCTTTCAGAATATATGTAACAGTTATGTGTAACGTATTTGAAAAAGCACTGAAAAAATGAAAAAGAAATTTTATTTGAGTTAAAAACCGGATAAAAATCATTTTTGTAGAACCGTTAGTGTTTATAAAAAAAGAGTTTTATAATGTTCTTATGTATACAAAATTACATCATGATAACTCGAAAACTCTAGGAGATGTAACGGTTTGAAAACGTTTTTTCTCTGTCATGAAGTTAAATCTTTGTTCACTTCACAAGCGATATCTCAAGAACGGTTCGACGTGGAGATACCCGATTCATACCATCAGATTCAGAAGGTTGCGTTCTTTCAGAATATATGTAACAGTTATGTGTAACGTATTTGAAAAAGCACTGAAAAATTGAAAAAGAAATTTTATTTGAGTTAAAAACCGGATAAAAATCATAAATGTTGACCGTTAATTTTTATAAAAAAAGAGTTTTATAATGTTCTTATGTATACAAAATTACACCATGATAACTCGAAAACTCTAGGAGTTATAACTCTTTGAAAACGCTTTTTCTCTGTCATGAAGTTAAATCTTTGTTCACTTCACAAGCGATATCTCGAGAACGGTTCGACGTGGAGATACCCGATTCATACCATCAGATTCAGAAGGTTGCGTTCTTTCAGAATATATGTAACAGTTATGTGTAACGTATTTGAAAAAGCACTGAAAAATTGAAAAAGAAATTTTATTTGAGTTTAAAACCGGATAAAAATCATTTTTGTAGAACTGTTAATTTTTATAAAAAAAGAGTTTTATAATGTTCTTATGTATACAAAATTACATCCTGATAACTCGAAAACTCTAGGAGATGTAACGGTTTGAAAACGCTTTTTCTCTGTCATGAAGTTAAATCTTTGTTCACTTCACAAGCGATATCTCGATAACGGTTCGACGTGGAGATACCCGATTCATACCATCAGATTCAGAAGATTGCGCTCTTTCAGAATATATGTAACAGTTATGTGTTACGTTTTAGAAAAAGCACTGAAAAATTGAAAAAGAAATTTTATTTGAGAAAAAACCCAGATAAAAATCATTTTTGTAAAACTGTTAATTTTTATATAAAAAGAGTTTTATTATGTTCTTATGTATACAAAATTACACCATGATAACTCGAAAACTCTAGGAGTTATAATGGTTTAAAATCGCTTTTTCTCTATTATGAAGTTAAATCTTGGTCACTTGACATGCGATATCTTTATGGTAGCAAATAAGTTGTTTCGTTATAATCATGTTAGGTTTTTGAAAAAGCACTAAATTAGAAAATTAAAATTTAGTTTAGAATAAAAACTATTTTGAAAATTAGTTATTATTGTTTGTGAATAATCATGAGATAGATGTTTAAATGATGCAGTCTCCGCTAACAATAAACACGCGCCGTAGATACACACATTAATTTGAGACTTTCGCATAGGTCAACCAAAACGAAGTGCAATAAAACTGCCTTCTTGAACACGGCAAACCCCTAGGCTGGGTAAAAATGCTCTTGTAATGTTAAAACTAACGTGTTATCAAAAATTGACTAATTTTTATTCGAGAGTAGATACTACTTAACCGATTTTAAAGAAACTTTACATTATTATTATACTCATATTATTTATCAATATGAAATAAGTGTAGCATTACAAATATTTATATTATTTTTCTTTATTTATTTTAAAGTTAAAATCAAGTCGTTACTAATTAAATCGTTTCTTGTAGCATAAATTGTGTCGGTAAGAGAAGTTTAACCTAAGTTCAGTAGTTTGCAAAATAATCAAAGGTAGCGCAGTTGATATAGTTTTGAGTTTATACAACCATTGTAACTGCAAAATCGACTTTTAAAATGAAACTTTTAATTATATTTTCGTGTTTTCATCAGATTGTTCTGTTTTAACGAATTCATAACCATTTTGAAATGATTTAATTTCACGCAGAATATCATGGGTCGTGCAACGGACTTATTGCCGGGGATTGTTTATTTAAGACCGCCGTGATGGAAGACAATGTAAAAAACGATCGCGAATTTTACAAGTATAGTAAATTTAATAACACTTCATAACTTTCGTAGGTTTATTATATACGATATTTTACGTAAACATTATATATATATATATATATATTAAATTAATATTTGTGAAATCCAAAAATATCCCACTATCGTTCCGCTTGCACTTTTTTTATTGTAGCAAATAAGTTGTTTTGTTTATAGTCATGTTAGGTTTTTGAAAAAGCACAGCATATTAGAAAATTAAAATTTATTTTAGATTAAAAACTATTTTGAAAATCGGTTATTATTGTATGTAAATAGTCACGAGATGTTTAAATGACCGTAGTCTCCGCTAACAAAAAATACGCGCCCGAGATACCCACATTAATTAGGGGCTTTCGCAGAGGTCACAACAACGAGTTGCAATGAAACTACCTTCTAGATCACGGCAAACCCTTAAGCAGGGCAAGTATGCTCATGTAGTATTAAAACTAACAGGTTATCAAAAATTGACAAATTTTTATTAGAGAGAAGATTTTATTCAACCGATTTTAAAGAAACTGTATATTATTATTATACTCATATTATTTATTATTATGAAATAAGTGTAGCATTACAAATAATATTTTTATATTAGGTTTATTTAGTTATTTTAAAGTTAAAATCAAGTCGTGATGAATTAAATTGTTATTTGTAGCATAAATTGTGTCGGTAAGAGAAGTTTAACTTAAGTTCAGTAGTTATCAAAATAATCAAGGGTAGCGCAGTTACATTGTTTACTAGCCCCATCTGCTCGGGGTTTAAACAACCATTGTAACTGCAAAATCGACTTTTAAAACGAAACTTTTAATTAGATTTTCGTGTTTTCATCAGATTGTTCTGTTTTAACGTATTCACATCCATTTGGAAATGATTTAATTTCACGCAGAATATCATGAGTCGAGGAACGGACTTATTGCCGGGGATTGTTTATTTAAGACCGCCGTGATGGAAGACAATGTAAGAAACGTTCGCGAAATTTACAATTATAATAAATTTATTAATAGATCATAACTTTCGTACGTGTATTATATATGATACTTTACATAAACATTATATATATATATATTAAATTATTATTTGTGAAATCCAAAAATATCCTTCTATCGTTCCGTTTGTACTTTTTAATTGTAGCAAATAAATTGTTTCGTTTGTCATGTTAATTTTTTGATAAAGCACTACATATTAGGAAAATAAAAATTAGTTTAGATTAAAAACAATTTTGAAAATCTGTTATTATTGTATGTAAATAGTCATGAGATGTTTAAATGATGCAGTCCCCGCCAAAAAGAAATACGCGCCCAAGATACTCATATTAATTTGGGGCTTTCGAAAAGATCAACAACAACGAGTTGCAATTAAACTGCTTTTAAGAACAGGGCAAACCCCTAAGCCAGTTAACCAGGTAAGTATGCTAGTTTAATGTAAAAACTAACGGGTTATCAAAAAAAGACTAATTTTAATTCGCGAGAAGATTTTATTCAACCGATTTTAAAGAAACTGTACATTATTATTATACTCATATTATTTATTAATATAAAATTAGTGTAGCATTACAAATATTTTTATATTAGCTTTAGTTGGTAATTTTAAAGTTAAAATCAAGTCGTTATGAATTAAATCGTTATTTGTAGCATAAATTATGTCGGTAAGAGAAATTACATCATGATAACTTAAAAACTCTAGGAGTTATAACGGTTTGAAAACGCTTTTTCTCTATCATGAAGTTAAATCTTTGTTCACTTCACATGCGATATCTCGAGAACGGTTCGACCTGGAGATACCCGATTCATACCATCAGATTCAGAAGGTTGCGCTCTTTCAGAATATATGTAACAGTTATGTCTTACGTTTTAGAAAAAGCACTGAAAAATTGAAAAAGAAATTTTATTTGAGAAAAAAACCAGATAAAAATCATTTTTGTAAAACCGTTAATTTTTATATAAAAAGAGTTTTATAATGTTCTTATGTATACAAAATTACACCATGATAACTCGAAAACTCTAGGAGTTATAACGGTTTGAAAACGCTTTTTCTCTGTCATGAAGTTAAATCTTTGTTCACTTCACAAGCGATATCTCGAGAACGGTTCGACGTGGAGATACCCGATTCATACCATCAGATTCAGAAGGTTGCGTTCTTTCAGAATATATGTAACAGTTATGTGTAACGTATTTGAAGAAGCAATGAAAAATTGAAAAAGAAATTTTATTTGAGTTAAAAACCGGATAAAAATCATTTTTGTAGAACCGTTAATTTTTATAAAAAAAGAGTTTTATAATGTTCTTATGTATACAAAATTACATCATGATAACTCGAAAACTCTAGGAGATGTAACGGTTTGAAAACGCTTTTTCTCTGTCATGAAGTTAAATCTTTGTTCACTTCACAAGCGATATCTCGAGAACGGTTCGACGTGGAGATACCCGATTCATACCATCAGATTCAGAAGTTTGCGTTCTTTCAGAATATATGTAACAGTTATGTGTAACGTATTTGAAAAAGCACTGAAAAATTGAAAAAGAAATTTTATTTGAGTTAAAAACCGGATAAAAATCATAAATGTAGAACCGTTAATTTTTATTTAAAAAGAGTTTTATAATGTTCTTATGTATACAAAATTACACCATGATAACTCGAAAACTCTAGGAGATGTAACGGTTTGAAAACGCTTTTTCTCTGTCATGAAGTTAAATCTTTGTTCACTTCACAAGCGATATCTCGATAACGGTTCGACGTGGAGATACCCGATTCATACCATCAGATTCAGAAGATTGCGCTCTTTCAGAATATATGTAACAGTTATGTGTTACGTTTTTGAAAAAGCACTGAAAAATTGAAAAAGAAATTTTATTTGAGAAAAAAACCAGATAAAAATCATTTTTGTAAAACCGTTAATTTTCATATAAAAAGAGTTTTATAATGTTCTTATGTATACAAAATTACACCATGATAATTAGAAAACTCTAGGAGTTATAACGGTTTGAAAACGCTTTTTCTCTGTCATGAAGTTAAATCTTTGTTCACTTCACAAGCGATATCTCAAGAACGGTTCGACGTGGAGATACCCGATTCATACCATCAGATTCAGAAGGTTGCGCTCTTTCAGAATATATGTAACAGTTATGTCTTACGTATTTGAAAAAGCACTGAAATATTTAAAAAGAAATTTTAATTGATGAAAAAGTAGGGTAAAAAACATTTATGAACATCGTGAATTTTTGTATAAAAAGAGTTTTATGGTGTTTATATGTATACCACATTATATCATGATATCTTTAAAACTCTAGAAGATATAAATTTTTTAAAAAGACTTGGTTTATATAGCCCCTTGAATTCTAGAAGTGCGGTAATTTGCCATATACTGCAGTACTGCGAAATGCCGGACACTAAATTTGAAGTAGTAAATTTTTTATAAAAAACGTTATATCTCTAGAACGGTGTAACATAGAGGAACGCGATTCATACCATCAGATTCAGAATTTTGCGATCTTTCAGAATATATGTAACAGTTATGTGTTACGTATTTGAAAAAGCACTGAAAAATTGAAAAAGAAATTTTAATTGAGAAAAAAACGGGTAAAATCATTTTTGAAAAACCGTTAATTTTCCTAAAAAAAGAGTCTTATGATGTTTTTATGTATACAAAACTACATCATGATAACTTAAAAACTCTAGGAGTTATAACGGTTTGAAAACGCTTTTTCTCTATCATAAAGTTAAATCTTTGTTCACTTCACAAGCGATATCTCGAGAACGGTTCGACGTGGAGATACCCGATTCATACCATCAGATTCAGAAGATTGCGCTCTTTCTGAATATATGTAACAGTTATGTGTTACGTTTTTGAAAAAGCACTGAAAAATTGAAAAAGAAATTTTATTTGAGAAAAAAACCAGATAAAAATCATTTTTGTAAAACCGTTAATTTTTATATAAAAAGAGTTTTATAATGTTCTTATGTATACAAAATTACACCATGATAACTCGAAAACTCTAGGAGTTATAACTGTTTGAAAACGCTTTTTCTCTGTCATGAAGTTAAATCTTTGTTCACTTCACAAGCGATATCTCGAGAACGGTTCGACGTGGAGATACCCGATTCATACCATCAGATTCAGAAGTTTGCGTTCTTTCAGAATATATGTAACAGTTATGTGTAACGTATTTGAAAAAGCACTGAAAAATTGAAAATGAAATTTTATTTGAGTTAAAAACCGGATAAAAATCATTTTTGTAGAACCGTTAATTTTTATAAAAAAAGAGTTTTATAATGTTCTTATGTATACAAAATTACATCATGATAACTCGAAAACTCTAGGAGATGTAACGGTTTGAAAACGCTTTTTCTCTGTCATGAAGTTAAATCTTTGTTCACTTCACAAGCGATATCTCGAGAACGGTTCGACGTGGAGATACCCGATTCATACCATCAGATTCAGAAGGTTGCGTTCTTTCAGAATATATGTAACAGTTATGTGTAACGTATTTGAAAAAGCACTGAAAAATTGAAAAAGAAATTTTATTTGAGTTTAAAACCGGATAAAAATCATTTTTGTAGAACTGTTAATTTTTATAAAAAAAGAGTTTTATAATGTTCTTATGTATACAAAATTACATCATGATAACTCGAAAACTCTAGGAGATGTAACGGTTTGAAAACGCTTTTTCTCTGTCATGAAGTTAAATCTTTGTTCACTTCACAAGCGATATCTCGAGAACGGTTGGACGTGGAGATACCCGATTCATACCATCAGATTCAGAAGATTGCGCTCTTTCAGAATATATGTAACAGTTATGTGTTACGTTTTAGAAAAAGCACTGAAAAATTGAAAAAGAAATTTTATTTGAGAAAAAACCCAGATAAAAATCATTTTTGTAAAACTGTTAATTTTTATATAAAAAGAGTTTTATAATGTTCTTATGTATACAAAATTACACCATGATAACTCGAAAACTCTAGGAGTTATAACGGTTTGAAAACGCTTTTTCTCTGTCATGAAGTTAAATCTTTGTTCACTTCACTAGCGATATCTCGAGAACGGTTCGACGTGGAGATACCCGATTCATACCATCAGATTCAGAAGGTTGCTTTCTTTCAGAATATATGTAACAGTTATGTGTAACGTATTTGAAAAAGCACTGAAAAAATGAAAAAGAAATTTTATTTGAGTTAAAAACCGGATAAAAATCATTTTTGTAGAACCGTTAGTTTTTATAAAAAAAGAGTTTTATAATGTTCTTATGTATACAAAATTACATCATGATAACTCGAAAACTCTAGGAGATGTAACGGTTTGAAAACGTTTTTTCTCTGTCATGAAGTTAAATCTTTGTTCACTTCACAAGCGATATCTCGAGAACGGTTCGACGTGGAGATACCCGATTCATACCATCAGATTCAGAAGGTTGCGCTCTTTCAGAATATATGTAACAGTTATGTCTTACGTATTTGAAAAAGCACTGAAAAATTTAAAAAGAAATTTTAATTGATGAAAAAATAGGGTAAAAAACATTTATGAACATCGTGAATTTTTGTATAAAAAGAGTTTTATGGTGTTTATATGTATACCACATTATATCATGATATCTTTAAAACTCTAGAAGATATGAATTTTTTAAAAAGACTTGGTTTATATAGCCCCTTGAATTCTAGAAGTGCGGTAATTTGCCATATACTGCAGTACTGCGAAATGCCGGACACTAAATTTGAAGGAGTAAAATTTTTATAAAAAACGTTATATCTCTAGAACGGTGTAACATAGAGGAACGCGATTCATACCATCAGATTCAGAATTTTGCGATCTTTCAGAATATATGTAACAGTTATGTGTTACATATTTGAAAAAGCACTGAAAAATTGAAAAAGAAATTTTAATTGAGAAAAAAACCGGGTAAAATCATTTTTGAAAAACCGTTAATTTTCCTAAAAAAAGAGTCTTATGATGTTTTTATGTATACAAAACTACATCATGATAACTTAAAAACTCTAGGAGTTATAACGGTTTGAAAACGCTTTTTCTCTATCATGAAGTTAAATCTTTGTTCACTTCACATGCGATATCTCGAGAACGGTTCGACGTGGAGATACCCGATTCATACCATCAGATTCAGAAGGTTGCGCTCTTTCAGCATATATGTAACTGTTATGTGTTACGTATTTGAAAAAGCACTGAAAAATTTAAAAAGAAATTTTATTTGAGTTAAAAACCGGATAAAAATCATTTTTGTAAAACCGTTAATTTTTATATAAAAAGAGTTTTATAATGTTCTTATGTATACAAAATTACACCATGATAACTCGAAAACTCTAGGAGTTATAATGGTTTAAAATCGCTTTTTCTCTATTATGAAGTTAAATCTTGGTCACTTGACATGCGATATCTTTATGGTAGCAAATAAGTTGTTTCGTTATAATCATGTTAGGTTTTTGAAAAAGCACTAAATTAGAAAATTAAAATTTAGTTTAGAATAAAAACTATTTTGAAAATTAGTTATTATTGTTTGTGAATAATCATGAGATAGATGTTTAAATGATGCAGTCTCCGCTAACAATAAACACGCGCCGTAGATACACACATTAATTTGAGACTTTCGCATAGGTCAACCAAAACGAAGTGCAATAAAACTGCCTTCTTGAACACGGCAAACCCCTAGGCTGGGTAAAAATGCTCTTGTAATGTTAAAACTAACGTGTTATCAAAAATTGACTAATTTTTATTCGAGAGTAGATACTACTTAACCGATTTTAAAGAAACTTTACATTATTATTATACTCATATTATTTATCAATATGAAATAAGTGTAGCATTACAAATATTTAAATTATTTTTCTTTATTTATTTTAAAGTTAAAATCAAGTCGTTACTAATTAAATCGTTTCTTGTAGCATAAATTGTGTCGGTAAGAGAAGTTTAACCTAAGTTCAGTAGTTTGCAAAATAATCAAAGGTAGCGCAGTTGATATAGTTTTGAGTTTATACAACCATTGTAACTGCAAAATCGACTTTTAAAATGAAACTTTTAATTATATTTTCGTGTTTTCATCAGATTGTTCTGTTTTAACGAATTCATAACCATTTTGAAATGATTTAATTTCACGCAGAATATCATGGGTCGTGCAACGGACTTATTGCCGGGGATTGTTTATTTAAGACCGCCGTGATGGAAGACAATGTAAAAAACGATCGCGAATTTTACAAGTATAGTAAATTTAATAACACTTCATAACTTTCGTAGGTTTATTATATACGATATTTTACGTAAACATTATTTATATATATATATATATATTAAATTAATATTTGTGAAATCCAAAAATATCCCACTATCGTTCCGCTTGCACTTTTTTTATTGTAGCAAATAAGTTGTTTTGTTTATAGTCATGTTAGGTATTTGAAAAAGCACAGCATATTAGAAAATTAAAATTTATTTTAGATTAAAAACTATTTTGAAAATCGGTTATTATTGTATGTAAATAGTCCCGAGATGTTTAAATGACCGTAGTCTCCGCTAACAAAAAATACGCGCCCGAGATACCCACATTAATTAGGGGCTTTCGCAGAGGTCACAACAACGAGTTGCAATGAAACTACCTTCTAGATCACGGCAAACCCTTAAGCAGGGCAAGTATGCTCATGTAGTATTAAAACTAACAGGTTATCAAAAATTGACAAATTTTAATTAGAGAGAAGATTTTATTCAACCGATTTTAAAGAAACTGTATATTATTATTATACTCATATTATTTATTGTTATGAAATAAGTGTAGCATTACAAATATTTTTATATTAGGTTTATTTAGTTATTTTAAAGTTAAAATCAAGTCGTGATGAATTAAATTAATATTTGTAGCATAAATTGTGTCGGTAAGAGAAGTTTAACTTAAGTTCAGTAGTTATCAAAATAATCAAGGGTAGCGCTGTTACATTGTTTACTAGCCCCATCTGCTCGGGGTTTAAACAACCATTGTAACTGCAAATTCGACTTTTAAAACGAAACTTTTAATTAGATTTTCGTGTTTTCATCAGATTGTTCTGTTTTAACGTATTCACATCCATTTGGAAATGATTTAATTTCACGCAGAATATCATGAGTCGAGGAACGGACTTATTGCCGGGGATTGTTTATTTAAGACCGCCGTGATGGAAGACAATGTAAGAAACGTTCGCGAAATTTACAATTATAATAAATTTATTAATAGATCATAACTTTCGTACGTGTATTATATATGATACTTTACATAAACATTATATATATATATATTAAATTATTATTTGTGAAATCCAAAAATATCCTTCTATCGTTCCGTTTGTACTTTTTAATTGTAGCAAATAAATTGTTTCGTTTGTCATGTTAATTTTTTGATAAAGCACTACATATTAGGAAAATAAAAATTAGTTTAGATTAAAAACAATTTTGAAAATCTGTTATTATTGTATGTAAATAGTCATGAGATGTTTAAATGATGCAGTCCCCGCCAAAAAGAAATACGCGCCCAAGATACTCATATTAATTTGGGGCTTTCGAAAAGATCAACAACAACGAGTTGCAATTAAACTGCTTTTAAGAACAGGGCAAACCCCTAAGCCAGTTAGCCAGGTAAGTATGCTAGTTTAATGTAAAAACTAACGGGTTATCAAAAAAAGACTAATTTTAATTCGCGAGAAGATTTTATTCAACCGATTTTAAAGAAACTGTACATTATTATTATACTCATATTATTTATTAATATGAATCTATTGTAGCATTACAAATATTTTTATATTAGCTTTAGTTGGTAATTTTAAAGTTAAAATCAAGTCGTTATGAATTAAATCGTTATTTGTAGCATAAATTATGTCGGTAAGAGAAATTACATCATGGTAACTTAAAAACTCTAGGAGTTATAACGGTTTGAAAACGCTTTTTCTCTATCATGAAGTTAAATCTTTGTTCACTTCACATGCGATATCTCGAGAACGGTTCGACGTGGAGATACCTGATTCATACCATCAGATTCAGAAGATTGCGCTCTTTCAGAATATATGTAACAGTTATGTGTTACGTTTTTGAAAAAGCACTGAAAAATTGAAAAAGAAATTTTATTTGAGTTAAAAACCGGATAAAAATCATTTTTGTAGAACCGTTAATTTTTATAAAAAAAGAGTTTTATAATGTTCTTATGTATACAAAATTACACCATGATAACTCGACAACTCTAAGAGTTATAACGGTTTGAAAGCGCTTTTTCTCTATCATGAAGTTAAATCTTTGTTCACTTCACATGCGATATCTCGAGAACGGTTCAACGTGGAGATACCCGATTCATACCATCAGATTCAGAAAGTTGCGCTCTTTCAGAATATATGTAACTGTTATGTGTTACGTATTTGAAAAAGCACTGAAAAATTTAAAAAGAAATTTTATTTGAGTTAAAAACCGGATAAAAATGATTTTTCTAAAACCCCTAATTTTTATAAAAAAAGAGTTTTATAATGTTTTTATGTATTCAAAATTACATCTTGGTAACTTGAAAACTCTAGGAGTTATAATGGTTTAAAATCGCTTTTTCTCTATTATGAAGTTAAATCTTGGTCACTTGACATGCGATATCTTTATGGTAGCAAATAAGTTGTTTCGTTATAATCATGTTAGGTTTTTGAAAAAGCACTAAATTAGAAAATTAAAATTTAGTTTAGAATAAAAACTATTTTGAAAATTAGTTATTATTGTTTGTGAATAATCATGAGATAGATGTTTAAATGATGCAGTCTCCGCTAACAATAAACACGCGCCGTAGATACACACATTAATTTGAGACTTTCGCATAGGTCAACCAAAACGAAGTGCAATAAAACTGCCTTCTTGAACACGGCAAACCCCTAGGCTGGGTAAAAATGCTCTTGTAATGTTAAAACTAACGTGTTATCAAAAATTGACTAATTTTTATTCGAGAGTAGATACTACTTAACCGATTTTAAAGAAACTTTACATTATTATTATACTCATATTATTTATCAATATGAAATAAGTGTAGCATTACAAATATTTATATTATTTTTCTTTATTTATTTTAAAGTTAAAATCAAGTCGTTACTAATTAAATCGTTTCTTGTAGCATAAATTGTGTCGGTAAGAGAAGTTTAACCTAAGTTCAGTAGTTTGCAAAATAATCAAAGGTAGCGCAGTTGATATAGTTTTGAGTTTATACAACCATTGTAACTGCAAAATCGACTTTTAAAATGAAACTTTTAATTATATTTTCGTGTTTTCATCAGATTGTTCTGTTTTAACGAATTCATAACCATTTTGAAATGATTTAATTTCACGCAGAATATCATGGGTCGTGCAACGGACTTATTGCCGGGGATTGTTTATTTAAGACCGCCGTGATGGAAGACAATGTAAAAAACGATCGCGAATTTTACAAGTATAGTAAATATAATAACACTTCATAACTTTCGTAGGTTTATTATATACGATATTTTACGTAAACAACTAAACATTATTTATATATATATATATATATATATATATATATTAAATTAATATTTGTGAAATCCAAAAATATCCCACTATCGTTCCGCTTGCACTTTTTTTATTGTAGCAAATAAGTTGTTTTGTTTATAGTCATGTTAGGTTTTTGAAAAAGCACAGCATATTAGAAAATTAAAATTTATTTTAGATTAAAAACTATTTTGAAAATCGGTTATTATTGTATGTAAATAGTCACGAGATGTTTAAATGACCGTAGTCTCCGCTAACAAAAAATACGCGCCCGAGATACCCACATTAATTAGGGGCTTTCGCAGAGGTCACAACAACGAGTTGCAATGAAACTACCTTCTAGATCACGGCAAACCCTTAAGCAGGGCAAGTATGCTCATGTAGTATTAAAACTAACAGGTTATCAAAAATTGACAAATTTTTATTAGAGAGAAGATTTTATTCAACCGATTTTAAAGAAACTGTATATTATTATTATACTCATATTATTTATTATTATGAAATAAGTGTAGCATTACAAATAATATTTTTATATTAGGTTTATTTAGTTATTTTAAAGTTAAAATCAAGTCGTGATGAATTAAATTGTTATTTGTAGCATAAATTGTGTCGGTAAGAGAAGTTTAACCTAAGTTCAGTAGTTTGCAAAATAATCAAAGGTAGCGCAGTTGATATAGTTTTGAGTTTATACAACCATTGTAACTGCAAAATCGACTTTTAAAATGAAACTTTTAATTATATTTTCGTGTTTTCATCAGATTGTTCTGTTTTAACGAATTCATAACCATTTTGAAATGATTTAATTTCACGCAGAATATCATGGGTCGTGCAACGGACTTATTGCCGGGGATTGTTTATTTAAGACCGCCGTGATGGAAGACAATGTAAAAAACGATCGCGAATTTTACAAGTATAGTAAATTTAATAACACTTCATAACTTTCGTAGGTTTATTATATACGATATTTTACGTAAACATTATTTATATATATATATATATATATATATATATTAAATTAATATTTGTGAAATCCAAAAATATCCCACTATCGTTCCGCTTGCACTTTTTTTATTGTAGCAAATAAGTTGTTTTGTTTATAGTCATGTTAGGTTTTTGAAAAAGCACAGCATATTAGAAAATTAAAATTTATTTTAGATTAAAAACTATTTTGAAAATCGGTTATTATTGTATGTAAATAGTCACGAGATGTTTAAATGACCGTAGTCTCCGCTAACAAAAAATACGCGCCCGAGATACCCACATTAATTAGGGGCTTTCGCAGAGGTCACAACAACGAGTTGCAATGAAACTACCTTCTAGATCACGGCAAACCCTTAAGCAGGGCAAGTATGCTCATGTAGTATTAAAACTAACAGGTTATCAAAAATTGACAAATTTTTATTAGAGAGAAGATTTTATTCAACCGATTTTAAAGAAACTGTATATTATTATTATACTCATATTATTTATTATTATGAAATAAGTGTAGCATTACAAATAATATTTTTATATTAGGTTTATTTAGTTATTTTAAAGTTAAAATCAAGTCGTGATGAATTAAATTGTTATTTGTAGCATAAATTGTGTCGGTAAGAGAAGTTTAACTTAAGTTCAGTAGTTATCAAAATAATCAAGGGTAGCGCTGTTACATTGTTTACTAGCCCCATCTGCTCGGGGTTTAAACAACCATTGTAACTGCAAAATCGACTTTTAAAACGAAACTTTTAATTAGATTTTCGTGTTTTCATCAGATTGTTCTGTTTTAACGTATTCACATCCATTTGGAAATGATTTAATTTCACGCAGAATATCATGAGTCGAGGAACGGACTTATTGCCGGGGATTGTTTATTTAAGACCGCCGTGATGGAAGACAATGTAAGAAACGTTCGCGAAATTTACAATTATAATAAATTTATTAATAGATCATAACTTTCGTACGTGTATTATATATGATACTTTACATAAACATTATATATATATTAAATTATTATTTGTGAAATCCAAAAATATCCTTCTATCGTTCCGTTTGTACTTTTTAATTGTAGCAAATAAATTGTTTCGTTTGTCATGTTAATTTTTTGATAAAGCACTACATATTAGGAAAATAAAAATTAGTTTAGATTAAAAACAATTTTGAAAATCTGTTATTATTGTATGTAAATAGTCATGAGATGTTTAAATGACGCAGTCCCCGCCAAAAAGAAATACGCGCCCAAGATACTCATATTAATTTGGGGCTTTCGAAAAGATCAACAACAACGAGTTGCAATTAAACGGCTTTTAAGAACAGGGCAAACCCCTAAGCCAGTTAGCCAGGTAAGTATGCTAGTTTAATGTAAAAACTAACGGGTTATCAAAAAAAGACTAATTTTAATTCGCGAGAAGATTTTATTCAACCGATTTTAAAGAAACTGTACATTATTATTATACTCATATTATTTATTAATATAAAATTAGTGTAGCATTACAAATATTTTTATATTATCTTTAGTTGGTAATTTTAAAGTTAAAATCAAGTCGTTATGAATTAAATCGTTATTTGTAGCATAAATTATGTCGGTAAGAGAAATTACATCATGATAACTTAAAAACTCTAGGAGTTATAACGGTTTGAAAACGCTTTTTCTCTATCATGAAGTTAAATCTTTGTTCACTTCACATGCGATATCTCGAGAACGGTTCGACCTGGAGATACCCGATTCATACCATCAGATTCAGAAGGTTGCGCTCTTTCAGAATATATGTAACAGTTATGTCTTACGTTTTAGAAAAAGCACTGAAAAATTGAAAAAGAAATTTTATTTGAGAAAAAAACCAGATAAAAATCATTTTTGTAAAACCGTTAATTTTTATATAAAAAGAGTTTTATAATGTTCTTATGTATACAAAATTACACCATGATAACTCGAAAACTCTAGGAGTTATAACTCTTTGAAAACGCTTTTTCTCTGTCATGAAGTTAAATCTTTGTTCACTTCACAAGCGATATCTCGAGAACGGTTCGACGTGGAGATACCCGATTCATACCATCAGATTCAGAAGGTTGCGTTCTTTCAGAATATATGTAACAGTTATGTGTAACGTATTTGAAGAAGCACTGAAAAATTGAAAAAGAAATTTTATTTGAGTTAAAAACCGGATAAAAATCATTTTTGTAGAACCGTTAATTTTTATAAAAAAAGAGTTTTATAATGTTCTTATGTATACAAAATTACATCATGATAACTCGAAAACTCTAGGAGATGTAACGGTTTGAAAACGCTTTTTCTCTGTCATGAAGTTAAATCTTTGTTCACTTCACAAGCGATATCTCGAGAACGGTTCGACGTGGAGATACCCGATTCATACCATCAGATTCAGAAGATTGCGCTCTTTCAGAATATATGTAACAGTTATGTGTAACGTATTTGAAAAAGCACTGAAAAATTGAAAAAGAAATTTTATTTGAGTTAAAAACCGGATAAAAATCATTTTTGTAGAACCGTTAATTTTTATAAAAAAAGAGTTTTATAATGTTCTTATGTATACAAAATTACATCATGATAACTCGAAAACTCTAGGAGATGTAACGGTTTGAAAACGTTTTTTCTCTGTCATGAAGTTAAATCTTTGTTCACTTCACAAGCGATATCTCGAGAACGGTTCGACGTGGAGATACCCGATTCATACCATCAGATTCAGAAGGTTGCTTTCTTTCAGAATATATGTAACAGTTATGTGTAACGTATTTGAAAAAGCACTGAAAAAATGAAAAAGAAATTTTATTTGAGTTAAAAACCGGATAAAAATCATTTTTGTAGAACCGTTAGTGTTTATAAAAAAAGAGTTTTATAATGTTCTTATGTATACAAAATTACATCATGATAACTCGAAAACTCTAGGAGATGTAACGGTTTGAAAACGTTTTTTCTCTGTCATGAAGTTAAATCTTTGTTCACTTCACAAGCGATATCTCGAGAACGGTTCGACGTGGAGATACCCGATTCATACCATCAGATTCAGAAGGTTGCGTTCTTTCAGAATATATGTAACAGTTATGTGTAACGTATTTGAAAAAGCACTGAAAAATTGAAAAAGAAATTTTATTTGAGTTAAAAACCGGATAAAAATCATAAATGTTGACCGTTAATTTTTATAAAAAAAGAGTTTTATAATGTTCTTATGTATACAAAATTACACCATGATAACTCGAAAACTCTAGGAGTTATAACTCTTTGAAAACGCTTTTTCTCTGTTATGAAGTTAAATCTTTGTTCACTTCACAAGCGATATCTCGAGAACGGTTCGACGTGGAGATACCCGATTCATACCATCAGATTCAGAAGGTTGCTTTCTTTCAGAATATATGTAACAGTTATGTGTAACGTATTTGAAAAAGCACTGAAAAAATGAAAAAGAAATTTTATTTGAGTTAAAAACCGGATAAAAATCATTTTTGTAGAACCGTTAGTTTTTATAAAAAAAGAGTTTTATAATGTTCTTATGTATACAAAATTACATCATGATAACTCGAAAACTCTAGGAGATGTAACGGTTTGAAAACGTTTTTTCTCTGTCATGAAGTTAAATCTTTTTTCACTTCACAAGCGATATCTCGAGAACGGTTCGACGTGGAGATACCCGATTCATACCATCAGATTCAGAAGGTTGCTTTCTTTCAGAATATATGTAACAGTTATGTGTAACGTATTTGAAAAAGCACTGAAAAAATGAAAAAGAAATTTTATTTGAGTTAAAAACCGGATAAAAATCATTTTTGTAGAACCGTTAGTTTTTATAAAAAAAGAGTTTTATAATGTTCTTATGTATACAAAATTACATCATGATAACTCGAAAACTCTAGGAGATGTAACGGTTTGAAAACGTTTTTTCTCTGTCATGAAGTTAAATCTTTGTTCACTTCACAAGCGATATCTCGAGAACGGTTCGACGTGGAGATACCCGATTCATACCATCAGATTCAGAAGATTGCGCTCTTTCAGAATATATGTAACAGTTATGTGTAACGTATTTGAAAAAGCACTGAAAAATTGAAAAAGAAATTTTATTTGAGTTTAAAACCGGATAAAAATCATTTTTGTAGAACTGTTAATTTTTATAAAAAAAGAGTTTTATAATGTTCTTATGTATACAAAATTACATCATGATAACTCGAAAACTCTAGGAGATGTAACGGTTTGAAAACGCTTTTTCTCTGTCATGAAGTTAAATCTTTGTTCACTTCACAAGCGATATCTCGATAACGGTTCGACGTGGAGATACCCGATTCATACCATCAGATTCAGAAGATTGCGCTCTTTCAGAATATATGTAACAGTTATGTGTTACGTTTTAGAAAAAGCACTGAAAAATTGAAAAAGAAATTTTATTTGAGAAAAAACCCAGATAAAAATCATTTTTGTAAAACTGTTAATTTTTGTATAAAAAGAGTTTTATGGTGTTTATATGTATACCACATTATATCATGATATCTTTAAAACTCTAGAAGATATAAATTTTTTAAAAAGACTTGGTTTATATAGCCCCTTGAATTCTAGAAGTGCGGTAATTTGCCATATACTGCAGTACTGCGAAATGCCGGACACTAAATTTGAAGTAGTAAATTTTTTATAAAAAACGTTATATCTCTAGAACGGTGTAACATAGAGGAACGCGATTCATACCATCAGATTCAGAATTTTGCGATCTTTCAGAATATATGTAACAGTTATGTGTTACGTATTTGAAAAAGCACTGAAAAATTGAAAAAGAAATTTTAATTGAGAAAAAAACGGGTAAAATCATTTTTGAAAAACCGTTAATTTTCCTAAAAAAAGAGTCTTATGATGTTTTTATGTATACAAAACTACATCATGATAACTTAAAAACTCTAGGAGTTATAACGGTTTGAAAACGCTTTTTCTCTATCATAAAGTTAAATCTTTGTTCACTTCACAAGCGATATCTCGAGAACGGTTCGACGTGGAGATACCCGATTCATACCATCAGATTCAGAAGATTGCGCTCTTTCTGAATATATGTAACAGTTATGTGTTACGTTTTTGAAAAAGCACTGAAAAATTGAAAAAGAAATTTTATTTGAGAAAAAAACCAGATAAAAATCATTTTTGTAAAACCGTTAATTTTTATATAAAAAGAGTTTTATAATGTTCTTATGTATACAAAATTACACCATGATAACTCGAAAACTCTAGGAGTTATAACTGTTTGAAAACGCTTTTTCTCTGTCATGAAGTTAAATCTTTGTTCACTTCACAAGCGATATCTCGAGAACGGTTCGACGTGGAGATACCCGATTCATACCATCAGATTCAGAAGTTTGCGTTCTTTCAGAATATATGTAACAGTTATGTGTAACGTATTTGAAAAAGCACTGAAAAATTGAAAATGAAATTTTATTTGAGTTAAAAACCGGATAAAAATCATTTTTGTAGAACCGTTAATTTTTATAAAAAAAGAGTTTTATAATGTTCTTATGTATACAAAATTACATCATGATAACTCGAAAACTCTAGGAGATGTAACGGTTTGAAAACGCTTTTTCTCTGTCATGAAGTTAAATCTTTGTTCACTTCACAAGCGATATCTCGAGAACGGTTCGACGTGGAGATACCCGATTCATACCATCAGATTCAGAAGGTTGCGTTCTTTCAGAATATATGTAACAGTTATGTGTAACGTATTTGAAAAAGCACTGAAAAATTGAAAAAGAAATTTTATTTGAGTTTAAAACCGGATAAAAATCATTTTTGTAGAACTGTTAATTTTTATAAAAAAAGAGTTTTATAATGTTCTTATGTATACAAAATTACATCATGATAACTCGAAAACTCTAGGAGATGTAACGGTTTGAAAACGCTTTTTCTCTGTCATGAAGTTAAATCTTTGTTCACTTCACAAGCGATATCTCGAGAACGGTTCGACGTGGAGATACCCGATTCATACCATCAGATTCAGAAGGTTGCGCTCTTTCAGAATATATGTAACAGTTATGTCTTACGTATTTGAAAAAGCACTGAAAAATTTAAAAAGAAATTTTAATTGATGAAAAAATAGGGTAAAAAACATTTATGAACATCGTGAATTTTTGTATAAAAAGCGTTTTATGGTGTTTATATGTATACCACATTATATCATGATATCTTTAAAACTCTAGAAGATATGAATTTTTTAAAAAGACTTGGTTTATATAGCCCCTTGAATTCTAGAAGTGCGGTAATTTGCCATATACTGCAGTACTGCGAAATGCCGGACACTAAATTTGAAGGAGTAAAATTTTTATAAAAAACGTTATATCTCTAGAACGGTGTAACATAGAGGAACGCGATTCATACCATCAGATTCAGAATTTTGCGATCTTTCAGAATATATGTAACAGTTATGTGTTACGTATTTGAAAAAGCACTGAAAAATTGAAAAAGAAATTTTAATTGAGAAAAAAACCGGGTAAAATCATTTTTGAAAAACCGTTAATTTTCCTAAAAAAAGAGTCTTATGATGTTTTTATGTATACAAAACTACATCATGATAACTTAAAAACTCTAGGAGTTATAACGGTTTGAAAACGCTTTTTCTCTATCATGAAGTTAAATCTTTGTTCACTTCACATGCGATATCTCGAGAACGGTTCGACGTGGAGATACCCGATTCATACCATCAGATTCAGAAGGTTGCGCTCTTTCAGCATATATGTAACTGTTATGTGTTACGTATTTGAAAAAGCACTGAAAAATTTAAAAAGAAATTTTATTTGAGTTAAAAACCGGATAAAAATGATTTTTCTAAAACCCTTAATTTTTATAAAAAAAGAGTTTTATAATGTTTTTATGTATTCAAAATTACATCTTGGTAACTTGAAAACTCTAGGAGTTATAATGGTTTAAAATCGCTTTTTCTCTATTATGAAGTTAAATCTTGGTCACTTGACATGCGATATCTTTATGGTAGCAAATAAGTTGTTTCGTTATAATCATGTTAGGTTTTTGAAAAAGCACTAAATTAGAAAATTAAAATTTAGTTTAGAATAAAAACTATTTTGAAAATTAGTTATTATTGTTTGTGAATAATCATGAGATAGATGTTTAAATGATGCAGTCTCCGCTAACAATAAACACGCGCCGTAGATACACACATTAATTTGAGACTTTCGCATAGGTCAACCAAAACGAAGTGCAATAAAACTGCCTTCTTGAACACGGCAAACCCCTAGGCTGGGTTTTTTTTTTTTTTTTTTTTAATTTCGCAGGATAGGTGGAAAATCTTCAAAAGACAAAGGGAGAAATCCGCTCTTCCCAATAGTGTGAGATTCTTACTCACTAAAAACCACCTTCCTTCCTGTTAGTACCCCTATCGCGTGGGACAAGGAAACAGGAAAGGTTTTCCATGTACCAAGCTGAGAAGCTCTTTCCATGGGCGTATCGAGATTGTAAATGTGGAAGAAAGCAGAACTTTATGTATCCGCGCGAAGGGCGAGGTAAAGACCTGACTTGACAGAGTCCAGTCAGGTAAAACCTCGCGACAGATCATGCAGGAGCCCAGGTTTGGTAGATGTGGCGTGCAAGGTGAAGGATGGGAGTTACCTTACAAATACCTTGTTAGTGAATTTATTGGAGGATATACATACAAGCTACATCTTCTTCTGCTGCCTACTCGATTACTGAAATAAGCGTGCAAGATTAGACTGCATGCAACTGCATCCTGGTGGCGACAGCTTGGCTCATGCCGCTGCGGTGCACCCTTTGATCTGAAACAGAGCTAGAAAGCAAAGAGGTGAAATTTAGGTATGAAGTAGGCTATGCATGGCTTTATAGGCCCAAACGAGAGATCAAGGTCGGTCGTGCGAATAAGGACAGCGGCCGTCTGTGTTTGTCAAATGTTGTGTCGTATGTACCTAGTGAAGAGATTAGTGTTGATGTTGGGTGTGCATGTGCCCCCTTGTAGAGATTAGCTGATAATTGTTGAATGTGTTGTTTGATGAACGGCACATTTAAGTCTTTATGTAAGGTCCTAACTCTGGTGCACATTGGTGCTTTAGTGATTATTCTCAAAACCTTGTTTTGGAATATCTGTAGCCTGCGCATGTGTGTGTCCCCAGTGTGTCCCCAGACGGGCGCTGCATAGGTAATGACGCTTCTAAGTATAGATAAATAGATTATGGTGGCTGTTCTCAATTCAAGAGAACTTGTTTTATTGAGCAATGGATATAGTTGTGACAGTGTCATGTTTGCTCTTTTAATTGTGTCGGATATGTGGGCAGACCAAGTCAGTTTCCTATCTAGGATGACCCCGAGGTACTTGACCTGGCCATGCCAGTGTATGTCTTCATTGAATAAGCGTAAAGGAGTATTAATGGTGTGTGAGTTTCTTTTAGAGAGCAAAAGCGCCTGGCACTTGGACACATTTACCTTTACTCTCCAGGCTCTAAGCCATGGCTCTATATTGTTTAGTGAAGTTTGTAACCTACTGTAGATCATACATGGTTGCCATGACTGTGCGGATATCGCGGTGTCGTCAGCATATATAGCCACATTGGTGTTATCAAGTGTTGGAATGTCGTTGATGTAGATATTGAACAATACGGGCCCGATGAGCGAACCTTGAGGCACGCCAGCTTGTATTGTCCTCTGTGTGGATGTTGTTTGGTCTACATCAACCCTGAACTTGCGGTCTGCTAGGTAAGACCTAATGAGGTGTATCAGCCCGTCTGGGAAGTTGTATTGCCTAAGTTTGTCTATGAGACCACTGTGCCAAACCCTATCAAAGGCCTTTTCAATATCCAGGAAGACTGACCCGGTCGACTGATTACCTAGGCTGGGTAAAAATGCTCTTGTATTGTTAAAACTAACGTGTTATCAAAAATTGACTAATTTTTATTCGAGAGTAGATACTACTTAACCGATTTTAAAGAAACTTTACATTATTATTATACTCATATTATTTATCAATATGAAATAAGTGTAGCATTACAAATATTTATATTATTTTTCTTTATTTATTTTAAAGTTAAAATCAAGTCGTTACTAATTAAATCGTTTCTTGTAGCATAAATTGTGTCGGTAAGAGAAGTTTAACCTAAGTTCAGTAGTTTGCAAAATAATCAAAGGTAGCGCAGTTGATATAGTTTTGAGTTTATACAACCATTGTAACTGCAAAATCGACTTTTAAAATGAAACTTTTAATTATATTTTCGTGTTTTCATCAGATTGTTCTGTTTTAACGAATTCATAACCATTTTGAAATGATTTAATTTCACGCAGAATATCATGGGTCGTGCAACGGACTTATTGCCGGGGATTGTTTATTTAAGACCGCCGTGATGGAAGACAATGTAAAAAACGATCGCGAATTTTACAAGTATAGTAAATTTAATAACACTTCATAACTTTCGTAGGTTTATTATATACGATATTTTACGTAAACATTATATATATATATATATATATATATATATATATATATAAAATTAATATTTGTGAAATCCAAAAATATCCCACTATCGTTCCGCTTGCACTTTTTTTATTGTAGCAAATAAGTTGTTTTGTTTATAGTCATGTTAGGTTTTTGAAAAAGCACAGCATATTAGAAAATTAAAATTTATTTTAGATTAAAAACTATTTTGAAAATCGGTTATTATTGTATGTAAATAGTCACGAGATGTTTAAATGACCGTAGTCTCCGCTAACAAAAAATACGCGCCCGAGATACCCACAATAATTAGGGGCTTTCGCAGAGGTCACAACAACGAGTTGCAATGAAACTACCTTCTAAATCACGGCAAACCCTTAAGCAGGGCAAGTATGCTCGTGTAGTATTAAAACTAACAGGTTATCAAAAATTGACAAATTTTAATTAGAGAGAAGATTTTATTCAACCGATTTTAAAGAAACTGTATATTATTATTATACTCATATTATTTATTATTATGAAATAAGTGTAGCATTACAAATATTTTTATATTAGGTTTATTTAGTTATTTTAAAGTTAAAATCAAGTCGTGATGAATTAAATTGTTATTTGTAGCATAAATTGTGTCGGTAAGAGAAGTTTAACTTAAGTTCAGTAGTTATCAAAATAATCAAGGGTAGCGCTGTTACATTGTTTACTAGCCCCATCTGCTCGGGGTTTAAACAACCATTGTAACTGCAAAATCGACTTTTAAAACGAAACTTTTAATTAGATTTTCGTGTTTTCATCAGATTGTTCTGTTTTAACGTATTCACATCCATTTGGAAATGATTTAATTTCACGCAGAATATCATGAGTCGAGGAACGGACTTATTGCCGGGGATTGTTTATTTAAGACCGCCGTGATGGAAGACAATGTAAGAAACGTTCGCGAAATTTACAATTATAATAAATTTATTAATAGATCATAACTTTCGTACGTGTATTATATATGATACTTTACATAAACATTATATATATATTAAATTATTATTTGTGAAATCCAAAAATATCCTTCTATCGTTCCGTTTGTACTTTTTAATTGTAGCAAATAAATTGTTTCGTTTGTCATGTTAATTTTTTGATAAAGCACTACATATTAGGAAAATAAAAATTAGTTTAGATTAAAAACAATTTTGAAAATCTGTTATTATTGTATGTAAATAGTCATGAGATGTTTAAATGATGCAGTCGCCGCCAAAAAGAAATACGCGCCCAAGATACTCATATTAATTTGGGGCTTTCGAAAAGATCAACAACAACGAGTTGCAATTAAACTGCTTTTAAGAACAGGGCAAACCCCTAAGCCAGTTAACCAGGTAAGTATGCTAGTTTAATGTAAAAACTAACGGGTTATCAAAAAAAGACTAATTTTAATTCGCGAGAAGATTTTATTCAACCGATTTTAAAGAAACTGTACATTATTATTATACTCATATTATTTATTAATATGAAATTAGTGTAGCATTACAAATATTTTTATATTAGCTTTAGTTGGTAATTTTAAAGTTAAAATCAAGTCGTTATGAATTAAATCGTTATTTGTAGCATAAATTATGTCGGTAAGAGAAATTACATCATGATAACTTAAAAACTCTAGGAGTTATAACGGTTTGAAATCGCTTTTTCTCTATCATGAAGTTAAATCTTTGTTCACTTCACATGCGATATCTCGAGAACGGTTCGACCTGGAGATACCCGATTCATACCATCAGATTCAAAAGGTTGCGCTCTTTCAGAATATATGTAACAGTTATGTGTTACGTTTTAGAAAAAGCACTGAAAAATTGAAAAAGAAATTTTATTTGAGAAAAAAACCAGATAAAAATCATTTTTGTAAAACCGTTAATTTTTATATAAAAAGAGTTTTATAATGTTCTTATGTATACAAAATTACACCATGATAACTCGAAAACTCTAGGAGTTATAACGGTTTGAAAACGCTTTTTCTCTGTCATGAAGTTAAATCTTTGTTCACTTCACAAGCGATATCTCGAGAACGGTTCGACGTGGAGATACCCGATTCATACCATCAGATTCAGAAGGTTGCGTTCTTTCAGAATATATGTAACAGTTATGTGTAACGTATTTGAAGAAGCAATGAAAAATTGAAAAAGAAATTTTATTTGAGTTAAAAACCGGATAAAAATCATTTTTGTAGAACCGTTAATTTTTATAAAAAAAGAGTTTTATAATATTCTTATGTATACAAAATTACATCATGATAACTCGAAAACTCTAGGAGATGTAACGGTTTGAAAACGCTTTTTCTCTGTCATGAAGTTAAATCTTTGTTCACTTCACAAGCGATATCTCGAGAACGGTTCGACGTGGAGATACCCGATTCATACCATCAGATTCAGAAGTTTGCGTTCTTTCAGAATATATGTAACAGTTATGTGTAACGTATTTGAAAAAGCACTGAAAAATTGAAAAAGAAATTTTATTTGAGTTAAAAACCGGATAAAAATCATAAATGTAGAACCGTTAATTTTTATAAAAAAAGAGTTTTATAATGTTCTTATGTATACAAAATTACATCATGATAACTCGAAAACTCTAGGAGATGTAACGGTTTGAAAACGCTTTTTCTCTGTCATGAAGTTAAATCTTTGTTCACTTCACAAGCGATATCTCGATAATGGTTCGACGTGGAGATACCCGATTCATACCATCAGATTCAGAAGATTGCGCTCTTTCAGAATATATGTAACAGTTATGTGTTACGTTTTAGAAAAAGCACTGAAAAATTGAAAAAGAAATTTTATTTGAGAAAAAACCCAGATAAAAATCATTTTTGTAAAACTGTTAATTTTTATATAAAAAGAGTTTTATAATGTTCTTATGTATACAAAATTACACCATGATAACTCGAAAACTCTAGGAGTTATAACGGTTTGAAAACGCTTTTTCTCTGTCATGAAGTTAAATCTTTGTTCACTTCACAAGCGATATCTCGAGAACGGTTCGACGTGGAGATACCCGATTCATACCATCAGATTCAGAAGGTTGCTTTCTTTCAGAATATATGTAACAGTTATGTGTAACGTATTTGAAAAAGCACTGAAAAAATGAAAAAGAAATTTTATTTGAGTTAAAAACCGGATAAAAATCATTTTTGTAGAACCGTTAGTTTTTATAAAAAAAGAGTTTTATAATGTTCTTATGTATACAAAATTACATCATGATAACTCGAAAACTCTAGGAGATGTAACGGTTTGAAAACGTTTTTTCTCTGTCATGAAGTTAAATCTTTGTTCACTTCACAAGCGATATCTCGAGAACGGTTCGACCTGGAGATACCCGATTCATACCATCAGATTCAGAAGATTGCGCTCTTTCAGAATATATGTAACAGTTATGTGTAACGTATTTGAAAAAGCACTGAAAAATTGAAAAAGAAATTTTATTTGAGTTTAAAACCGGATAAAAATCATTTTTGTAGAACTGTTAATTTTTATAAAAAAAGAGTTTTATAATGTTCTTATGTATACAAAATTACATCATGATAACTCGAAAACTCTAGGAGATGTAACGGTTTGAAAACGCTTTTTCTCTGTCATGAAGTTAAATCTTTGTTCACTTCACAAGCGATATCTCGATAACGGTTCGACGTGGAGATACCCGATTCATACCATCAGATTCAGAAGATTGCGCTCTTTCAGAATATATGTAACAGTTATGTGTTACGTTTTAGAAAAAGCACTGAAAAATTGAAAAAGAAATTTTATTTGAGAAAAAACCCAGATAAAAATCATTTTTGTAAAACTGTTAATTTTTATATAAAAAGAGTTTTATAATGTTCTTATGTATACAAAATTACACCATGATAACTCGAAAACTCTAGGAGTTATAACGGTTTGAAAACGCTTTTTCTCTGTCATGAAGTTAAATCTTTGTTCACTTCACTAGCGATATCTCGAGAACGGTTCGACGTGGAGATACCCGATTCATACCATCAGATTCAAAAGGTTGCGCTCTTTCAGAATATATGTAACAGTTATGTGTTACGTTTTAGAAAAAGCACTGAAAAATTGAAAAAGAAATTTTATTTGAGAAAAAAACCAGATAAAAATCATTTTTGTAAAACCGTTAATTTTTATATAAAAAGAGTTTTATAATGTTCTTATGTATACAAAATTACACCATGATAACTCGAAAACTCTAGGAGATGTAACGGTTTGAAAACGCTTTTTCTCTGTCATGAAGTTAAATCTTTGTTCACTTCACAAGCGATATCTCGAGAACGGTTCGACGTGGAGATACCCGATTCATACCATCAGATTCAGAAGATTGCGCTCTTTCAGAATATATGTAACAGTTATGTGTTACGTTTTTGAAAAAGCACTGAAAAATTGAAAAAGAAATTTTATTTGAGAAAAAAACCAGATAAAAATCATTTTTGTAGAACCGTTAATTTTTATATAAAAAGAGTTTTATAATGTTCTTATGTATACAAAATTACACCATGATAACTCGAAAACTCTAGGAGTTATAACGGTTTGAAAACGCTTTTTCTCTGTCATGAAGTTAAATCTTTGTTCACTTCACAAGCGATATCTCGAGAACGGTTCGACGTGGAGATACCCGATTCATACCATCAGATTCAGAATGTTGCGCTCTTTCTGAATATATGTAACAGTTATGTCTTACGTATTTGAAAAAGCACTGAAAAATTGAAAAAGAAATTTTAATTGATGAAAAAATAGGGTAAAAAACATTTATGAACATCGTGAATTTTTGTATAAAAAGAGTTTTATGGTGTTTATATGTATACCACATTATATCATGATATCTTTAAAACTCTAGAAGATATGAATTTTTTAAAAAGACTTGGTTTATATAGCCCCTTGAATTCTAGAAGTGCGGTAATTCGCCATATACTGCAGTACTGCGGAATGCCGGACACCAAATTTGAAGGAGTAAAATTTTTATAAAAAACGTTATATCTCTAGAACGGTGTAACATAGAGGAACGCGGTTCATACCATCAGATTCAGAATTTTGCGATCTTTCAGAATATATGTAACAGTTATGTGTTACGTATTTGAAAAAGCACTGAAATATTGAAAAAGAAATTTTAATTGAGAAAAAAACCGGGTAAAATCATTTTTGAAAAACCGTTAATTTTCCTAAAAAAAGAGTCTTATGATGTTTTTATGTATACAAAACTAAACTCTAGGAGTTATAACGGTTTGAAAACGCTTTTTCTCTATCATGAAGTTAAATCTTTGTTCACTTCACATGCGATATCTCGAGAACGGTTCGACCTGGAGATACCCGATTCATACCATCAGATTCAGAAGGTTGCGCTCTTTCAGAATATATGTAACAGTTATGTGTTACGTATTTGAAAAAGCACTGAAAAATTAAAAAAGAAATTTTATTTGAGTTAAAAACCGGATAAAAATCATTTTTTTAGAACCGTTAATTTTTATAAAAAAAGAGTTTTATAATGTTCTTATGTATACAAAATTACACCATGATAACTCGACAACTCTAAGAGTTATAACGGTTTGAAAGCGCTTTTTCTCTATCATGAAGTTAGAGAAAAAGCGCTTATAATGTTTTTATGTATTCAAAATTACATCTTGGTAACTTGAAAACTCTAGGAGTTATAATGGTTTAAAATCGCTTTTTCTCTATTATGAAGTTAAATCTTGGTCACTTGACATGCGATATCTTTATGGTAGCAAATAAGTTGTTTTGTTATAATCATGTTAGGTTTTTGAAAAAGCACTAAATTAGAAAATTAAAATTTAGTTTAGAATAAAAACTATTTTGAAAATTAGTTATTATTGTTTGTGAATAATCATGAGATAGATGTTTAAATGATGCAGTCTCCGCTAACAATAAACACGCGCCGTAGATACACACATTAATTTGAGACTTTCGCATAGGTCAACCAAAACGAAGTGCAATAAAACTGCCTTCTTGAACACGGCAAACCCCTAGGCTGGGTAAAAATGCTCTTGTAATGTTAAAACTAACGTGTTATCAAAAATTGACTAATTTTTATTAGAGAGTAGATACTACTTAACCGATTTTAAAGAAACTTTACATTATTATTATACTCATATTATTTATCAATATGAAATAAGTGTAGCATTACAAATATTTATATTATTTTTCTTTATTTATTTTAAAGTTAAAATCAAGTCGTTACTAATTAAATCGTTTCTTGTAGCATAAATTGTGTCGGTAAGAGAAGTTTAACCTAAGTTCAGTAGTTTGCAAAATAATCAAAGGTAGCGCAGTTGATATAGTTTTGAGTTTATACAACCATTGTAACTGCAAAATCGACTTTTAAAATGAAACTTTTAATTATATTTTCGTGTTTTCATCAGATTGTTCTGTTTTAACGAATTCATAACCATTTTGAAATGATTTAATTTCACGCAGAATATCATGGGTCGTGCAACGGACTTATTGCCGGGGATTGTTTATTTAAGACCGCCGTGATGGAAGACAATGTAAAAAACGATCGCGAATTTTACAAGTATAGTAAATTTAATAACACTTCATAACTTTCGTAGGTTTATTATATACGATATTTTACGTAAACATTATTTATATATATATATATATATATATATTAAATTAATATTTGTGAAATCCAAAAATATCCCTCTATCGTTCCGCTTGCACTTTTTTTATTGTAGCAAATAAGTTGTTTTGTTTATAGTCATGTTAGGTTTTTGAAAAAGCACAGCATATTAGAAAATTAAAATTTATTTTAGATTAAAAACTATTTTGAAAATCGGTTATTATTGTATGTAAATAGTCACGAGATGTTTAAATGACCGTAGTCTCCGCTAACAAAAAATACGCGCCCGAGATACCCACATTAATTAGGGGCTTTCGCAGAGGTCACAAACAACGAGTTGCAATGAAACTACCTTCTTGATCACGGCAAACCCTTAAGCAGGGCAAGTATGCTCATGTAGTATTAAAACTAACAGGTTATCAAAAATTGACAAATTTTAATTAGAGAGAAGATTTTATTCAACCGATTTTAAAGAAACTGTATATTATTATTATACTCATATTATTTATTATTATGAAATAAGTGTAGCATTACAAATTATTTTATATTAGGTTTATTTAGTTATTTTAAAGTTAAAATCAAGTCGTGATGAATTAAATTGTTTTTTGTAGCATAAATTGTGTCGGTAAGAGAAGTTTAACTTAAGTTCAGTAGTTATCAAAATAATCAAGGGTAGCGCTGTTGACATAGTTTACTAGCCCCATCTGCTCGGGGTTTAAACAACCATTGTAACTGCAAAATCGACTTTTAAAACGAAACTTTTAATTAGATTTTCGTGTTTTCATCAGATTGTTCTGTTTTAACGAATTCATAACCATTTTGAAATGATTTAATTTCACGCAGAATATCATGGGTCGTGCAACGGACTTATTGCCGGGGATTGTTTATTTAAGACCGCCGTGATGGAAGACAATGTAAGAAACGTTCGCGAAATTTACAATTATAATAAATTTATTAATAGATCATAACTTTCGTACGTGTATTATATATGATACTTTACATAAACATTATATATATATTAAATTATTATTTGTGAAATCCAAAAATATCCTTCTATCGTTCCGTTTGTACTTTTTAATTGTAGCAAATAAATTGTTTCGTTTGTCATGTTAATTTTTTGATAAAGCACTACATATTAGGAAAATAAAAATTAGTTTAGATTAAAAACAATTTTGAAAATCTGTTATTATTGTATGTAAATAGTCATGAGATGTTTAAATGATGCAGTCCCCGCCAAAAAGAAATACGCGCCCAAGATACTCATATTAATTTGGGGCTTTCGAAAAGATCAACAACAACGAGTTGCAATTAAACTGCTTTTAAGAACAGGGCAAACCCCTAAGCCAGTTAACCAGGTAAGTATGCTAGTTTAATGTAAAAACTAACGGGTTATCAAAAAAAGACTAATTTTAATTCGCGAGAAGATTTTATTCAACCGATTTTAAAGAAACTGTACATTATTATTATACTCATATTATTTATTAATATGAAATTAGTGTAGCATTACAAATATTTTTATATTAGCTTTAGTTGGTAATTTTAAAGTTAAAATCAAGTCGTTATGAATTAAATCGTTATTTGTAGCATAAATTATGTCGGTAAGAGAAATTACATCATGATAACTTAAAAACTCTAGGAGTTATAACGGTTTGAAATCGCTTTTTCTCTATCATGAAGTTAAATCTTTGTTCACTTCACATGCGATATCTCGAGAACGGTTCGACCTGGAGATACCCGATTCATACCATCAGATTCAGAAGGTTGCGCTCTTTCAGAATATATGTAACAGTTATGTGTTACGTATTTGAAAAAGCACTGAAAAATTAAAAAAGAAATTTTATTTGAGTTAAAAACCGGATAAAAATCATTTTTTTAGAACCGTTAATTTTTATAAAAAAAGAGTTTTATAATGTTCTTATGTATACAAAATTACACCATGATAACTCGACAACTCTAAGAGTTATAACGGTTTGAAAGCGCTTTTTCTCTATCATGAAGTTAGAGAAAAAGCGCTTATAATGTTTTTATGTATTCAAAATTACATCTTGGTAACTTGAAAACTCTAGGAGTTATAATGGTTTAAAATCGCTTTTTCTCTATTATGAAGTTAAATCTTGGTCACTTGACATGCGATATCTTTATGGTAGCAAATAAGTTGTTTTGTTATAATCATGTTAGGTTTTTGAAAAAGCACTAAATTAGAAAATTAAAATTTAGTTTAGAATAAAAACTATTTTGAAAATTAGTTATTATTGTTTGTGAATAATCATGAGATAGATGTTTAAATGATGCAGTCTCCGCTAACAATAAACACGCGCCGTAGATACACACATTAATTTGAGACTTTCGCATAGGTCAACCAAAACGAAGTGCAATAAAACTGCCTTCTTGAACACGGCAAACCCCTAGGCTGGGTAAAAATGCTCTTGTAATGTTAAAACTAACGTGTTATCAAAAATTGACTAATTTTTATTAGAGAGTAGATACTACTTAACCGATTTTAAAGAAACTTTACATTATTATTATACTCATATTATTTATCAATATGAAATAAGTGTAGCATTACAAATATTTATATTATTTTTCTTTATTTATTTTAAAGTTAAAATCAAGTCGTTACTAATTAAATCGTTTCTTGTAGCATAAATTGTGTCGGTAAGAGAAGTTTAACCTAAGTTCAGTAGTTTGCAAAATAATCAAAGGTAGCGCAGTTGATATAGTTTTGAGTTTATACAACCATTGTAACTGCAAAATCGACTTTTAAAATGAAACTTTTAATTATATTTTCGTGTTTTCATCAGATTGTTCTGTTTTAACGAATTCATAACCATTTTGAAATGATTTAATTTCACGCAGAATATCATGGGTCGTGCAACGGACTTATTGCCGGGGATTGTTTATTTAAGACCGCCGTGATGGAAGACAATGTAAAAAACGATCGCGAATTTTACAAGTATAGTAAATTTAATAACACTTCATAACTTTCGTAGGTTTATTATATACGATATTTTACGTAAACATTATTTATATATATATATATATATATATATATATTAAATTAATATTTGTGAAATCCAAAAATATCCCTCTATCGTTCCGCTTGCACTTTTTTTATTGTAGCAAATAAGTTGTTTTGTTTATAGTCATGTTAGGTTTTTGAAAAAGCACAGCATATTAGAAAATTAAAATTTATTTTAGATTAAAAACTATTTTGAAAATCGGTTATTATTGTATGTAAATAGTCACGAGATGTTTAAATGACCGTAGTCTCCGCTAACAAAAAATACGCGCCCGAGATACCCACATTAATTAGGGGCTTTCGCAGAGGTCACAAACAACGAGTTGCAATGAAACTACCTTCTTGATCACGGCAAACCCTTAAGCAGGGCAAGTATGCTCATGTAGTATTAAAACTAACAGGTTATCAAAAATTGACAAATTTTAATTAGAGAGAAGATTTTATTCAACCGATTTTAAAGAAACTGTATATTATTATTATACTCATATTATTTATTATTATGAAATAAGTGTAGCATTACAAATTATTTTATATTAGGTTTATTTAGTTATTTTAAAGTTAAAATCAAGTCGTGATGAATTAAATTGTTTTTTGTAGCATAAATTGTGTCGGTAAGAGAAGTTTAACTTAAGTTCAGTAGTTATCAAAATAATCAAGGGTAGCGCTGTTGACATAGTTTACTAGCCCCATCTGCTCGGGGTTTAAACAACCATTGTAACTGCAAAATCGACTTTTAAAACGAAACTTTTAATTAGATTTTCGTGTTTTCATCAGATTGTTCTGTTTTAACGAATTCATAACCATTTTGAAATGATTTAATTTCACGCAGAATATCATGGGTCGTGCAACGGACTTATTGCCGGGGATTGTTTATTTAAGACCGCCGTGATGGAAGACAATGTAAGAAACGTTCGCGAAATTTACAATTATAATAAATTTATTAATAGATCATAACTTTCGTACGTGTATTATATATGATACTTTACATAAACATTATATATATATTAAATTATTATTTGTGAAATCCAAAAATATCCTTCTATCGTTCCGTTTGTACTTTTTAATTGTAGCAAATAAATTGTTTCGTTTGTCATGTTAATTTTTTGATAAAGCACTACATATTAGGAAAATAAAAATTAGTTTAGATTAAAAACAATTTTGAAAATCTGTTATTATTGTATGTAAATAGTCATGAGATGTTTAAATGATGCAGTCCCCGCCAAAAAGAAATACGCGCCCAAGATACTCATATTAATTTGGGGCTTTCGAAAAGATCAACAACAACGAGTTGCAATTAAACTGCTTTTAAGAACAGGGCAAACCCCTAAGCCAGTTAACCAGGTAAGTATGCTAGTTTAATGTAAAAACTAACGGGTTATCAAAAAAAGACTAATTTTAATTCGCGAGAAGATTTTATTCAACCGATTTTAAAGAAACTGTACATTATTATTATACTCATATTATTTATTAATATGAAATTAGTGTAGCATTACAAATATTTTTATATTAGCTTTAGTTGGTAATTTTAAAGTTAAAATCAAGTCGTTATGAATTAAATCGTTATTTGTAGCATAAATTATGTCGGTAAGAGAAATTACATCATGATAACTTAAAAACTCTAGGAGTTATAACGGTTTGAAATCGCTTTTTCTCTATCATGAAGTTAAATCTTTGTTCACTTCACATGCGATATCTCGAGAACGGTTCGACCTGGAGATACCCGATTCATACCATCAGATTCAAAAGGTTGCGCTCTTTCAGAATATATGTAACAGTTATGTGTTACGTTTTAGAAAAAGCACTGAAAAATTGAAAAAGAAATTTTATTTGAGAAAAAAACCAGATAAAAATCATTTTTGTAAAACCGTTAATTTTTATATAAAAAGAGTTTTATAATGTTCTTATGTATACAAAATTACACCATGATAACTCGAAAACTCTAGGAGATGTAACGGTTTGAAAACGCTTTTTCTCTGTCATGAAGTTAAATCTTTGTTCACTTCACAAGCGATATCTCGAGAACGGTTCGACGTGGAGATACCCGATTCATACCATCAGATTCAGAAGATTGCGCTCTTTCAGAATATATGTAACAGTTATGTGTTACGTTTTTGAAAAAGCACTGAAAAATTGAAAAAGAAATTTTATTTGAGAAAAAAACCAGATAAAAATCATTTTTGTAGAACCGTTAATTTTTATATAAAAAGAGTTTTATAATGTTCTTATGTATACAAAATTACACCATGATAACTCGAAAACTCTAGGAGTTATAACGGTTTGAAAACGCTTTTTCTCTATCATGAAGTTAGAGAAAAAGCGCTTATAATGTTTTTATGTATTCAAAATTACATCTTGGTAACTTGAAAACTCTAGGAGTTATAATGGTTTAAAATCGCTTTTTCTCTATTATGAAGTTAAATCTTGGTCACTTGACATGCGATATCTTTATGGTAGCAAATAAGTTGTTTTGTTATAATCATGTTAGGTTTTTGAAAAAGCACTAAATTAGAAAATTAAAATTTAGTTTAGAATAAAAACTATTTTGAAAATTAGTTATTATTGTTTGTGAATAATCATGAGATAGATGTTTAAATGATGCAGTCTCCGCTAACAATAAACACGCGCCGTAGATACACACATTAATTTGAGACTTTCGCATAGGTCAACCAAAACGAAGTGCAATAAAACTGCCTTCTTGAACACGGCAAACCCCTAGGCTGGGTAAAAATGCTCTTGTAATGTTAAAACTAACGTGTTATCAAAAATTGACTAATTTTTATTAGAGAGTAGATACTACTTAACCGATTTTAAAGAAACTTTACATTATTATTATACTCATATTATTTATCAATATGAAATAAGTGTAGCATTACAAATATTTATATTATTTTTCTTTATTTATTTTAAAGTTAAAATCAAGTCGTTACTAATTAAATCGTTTCTTGTAGCATAAATTGTGTCGGTAAGAGAAGTTTAACCTAAGTTCAGTAGTTTGCAAAATAATCAAAGGTAGCGCAGTTGATATAGTTTTGAGTTTATACAACCATTGTAACTGCAAAATCGACTTTTAAAATGAAACTTTTAATTATATTTTCGTGTTTTCATCAGATTGTTCTGTTTTAACGAATTCATAACCATTTTGAAATGATTTAATTTCACGCAGAATATCATGGGTCGTGCAACGGACTTATTGCCGGGGATTGTTTATTTAAGACCGCCGTGATGGAAGACAATGTAAAAAACGATCGCGAATTTTACAAGTATAGTAAATTTAATAACACTTCATAACTTTCGTAGGTTTATTATATACGATATTTTACGTAAACATTATTTATATATATATATATATATATATATATTAAATTAATATTTGTGAAATCCAAAAATATCCCTCTATCGTTCCGCTTGCACTTTTTTTATTGTAGCAAATAAGTTGTTTTGTTTATAGTCATGTTAGGTTTTTGAAAAAGCACAGCATATTAGAAAATTAAAATTTATTTTAGATTAAAAACTATTTTGAAAATCGGTTATTATTGTATGTAAATAGTCACGAGAGTTTAAATGACCGTAGTCTCCGCTAACAAAAAATACGCGCCCGAGATACCCACATTAATTAGGGGCTTTCGCAGAGGTCACAAACAACGAGTTGCAATGAAACTACCTTCTTGATCACGGCAAACCCTTAAGCAGGGCAAGTATGCTCATGTAGTATTAAAACTAACAGGTTATCAAAAATGGACAAATTTTAATTAGAGAGAAGATTTTATTCAACCGATTTTAAAGAAACTGTATATTATTATTATACTCATATTATTTATTATTATGAAATAAGTGTAGCATTACAAATTATTTTATATTAGGTTTATTTAGTTATTTTAAAGTTAAAATCAAGTCGTGATGAATTAAATTGTTTTTTGTAGCATAAATTGTGTCGGTAAGAGAAGTTTAACTTAAGTTCAGTAGTTATCAAAATAATCAAGGGTAGCGCTGTTGACATAGTTTACTAGCCCCATCTGCTCGGGGTTTAAACAACCATTGTAACTGCAAAATCGACTTTTAAAACGAAACTTTTAATTAGATTTTCGTGTTTTCATCAGATTGTTCTGTTTTAACGAATTCATAACCATTTTGAAATGATTTAATTTCACGCAGAATATCATGGGTCGTGCAACGGACTTATTGCCGGGGATTGTTTATTTAAGACCGCCGTGATGGAAGACAATGTAAGAAACGTTCGCGAAATTTACAATTATAATAAATTTATTAATAGATCATAACTTTCGTACGTGTATTATATATGATACTTTACATAAACATTATAATATAATGTATATATTATATATATTAAATTATTATTTGTGAAATCCAAAAATATCCTTCTATCGTTCCGTTTGTACTTTTTAATTGTAGCAAATAAATTGTTTCGTTTGTCATGTTAATTTTTTGATAAAGCACTACATATTAGGAAAATAAAAATTAGTTTAGATTAAAAACAATTTTGAAAATCTGTTATTATTGTATGTAAATAGTCATGAGATGTTTAAATGATGCAGTCCCCGCCAAAAAGAAATACGCGCCCAAGATACTCATATTAATTTGGGGCTTTCGAAAAGATCAACAACAACGAGTTGCAATTAAACTGCTTTTAAGAACAGGGCAAACCCCTAAGCCAGTTAACCAGGTAAGTATGCTAGTTTAATGTAAAAACTAACGGGTTATCAAAAAAAGACTAATTTTAATTCGCGAGAAGATTTTATTCAACCGATTTTAAAGAAACTGTACATTATTATTATACTCATATTATTTATTAATATGAAATTAGTGTAGCATTACAAATATTTTTATATTAGCTTTAGTTGGTAATTTTAAAGTTAAAATCAAGTCGTTATGAATTAAATCGTTATTTGTAGCATAAATTATGTCGGTAAGAGAAATTACATCATGATAACTTAAAAACTCTAGGAGTTATAACGGTTTGAAATCGCTTTTTCTCTATCATGAAGTTAAATCTTTGTTCACTTCACATGCGATATCTCGAGAACGGTTCGACCTGGAGATACCCGATTCATACCATCAGATTCAAAAGGTTGCGCTCTTTCAGAATATATGTAACAGTTATGTGTTACGTTTTAGAAAAAGCACTGAAAAATTGAAAAAGAAATTTTATTTGAGAAAAAAACCAGATAAAAATCATTTTTGTAAAACCGTTAATTTTTATATAAAAAGAGTTTTATAATGTTCTTATGTATACAAAATTACACCATGATAACTCGAAAACTCTAGGAGATGTAACGGTTTGAAAACGCTTTTTCTCTGTCATGAAGTTAAATCTTTGTTCACTTCACAAGCGATATCTCGAGAACGGTTCGACGTGGAGATACCCGATTCATACCATCAGATTCAGAAGATTGCGCTCTTTCAGAATATATGTAACAGTTATGTGTTACGTTTTTGAAAAAGCACTGAAAAATTGAAAAAGAAATTTTATTTGAGAAAAAAACCAGATAAAAATCATTTTTGTAGAACCGTTAATTTTTATATAAAAAGAGTTTTATAATGTTCTTATGTATACAAAATTACACCATGATAACTCGAAAACTCTAGGAGTTATAACGGTTTGAAAACGCTTTTTCTCTATCATGAAGTTAGAGAAAAAGCGCTTATAATGTTTTTATGTATTCAAAATTACATCTTGGTAACTTGAAAACTCTAGGAGTTATAATGGTTTAAAATCGCTTTTTCTCTATTATGAAGTTAAATCTTGGTCACTTGACATGCGATATCTTTATGGTAGCAAATAAGTTGTTTTGTTATAATCATGTTAGGTTTTTGAAAAAGCACTAAATTAGAAAATTAAAATTTAGTTTAGAATAAAAACTATTTTGAAAATTAGTTATTATTGTTTGTGAATAATCATGAGATAGATGTTTAAATGATGCAGTCTCCGCTAACAATAAACACGCGCCGTAGATACACACATTAATTTGAGACTTTCGCATAGGTCAACCAAAACGAAGTGCAATAAAACTGCCTTCTTGAACACGGCAAACCCCTAGGCTGGGTAAAAATGCTCTTGTAATGTTAAAACTAACGTGTTATCAAAAATTGACTAATTTTTATTAGAGAGTAGATACTACTTAACCGATTTTAAAGAAACTTTACATTATTATTATACTCATATTATTTATCAATATGAAATAAGTGTAGCATTACAAATATTTATATTATTTTTCTTTATTTATTTTAAAGTTAAAATCAAGTCGTTACTAATTAAATCGTTTCTTGTAGCATAAATTGTGTCGGTAAGAGAAGTTTAACCTAAGTTCAGTAGTTTGCAAAATAATCAAAGGTAGCGCAGTTGATATAGTTTTGAGTTTATACAACCATTGTAACTGCAAAATCGACTTTTAAAATGAAACTTTTAATTATATTTTCGTGTTTTCATCAGATTGTTCTGTTTTAACGAATTCATAACCATTTTGAAATGATTTAATTTCACGCAGAATATCATGGGTCGTGCAACGGACTTATTGCCGGGGATTGTTTATTTAAGACCGCCGTGATGGAAGACAATGTAAAAAACGATCGCGAATTTTACAAGTATAGTAAATTTAATAACACTTCATAACTTTCGTAGGTTTATTATATACGATATTTTACGTAAACATTATTTATATATATATATATATATATATATATTAAATTAATATTTGTGAAATCCAAAAATATCCCTCTATCGTTCCGCTTGCACTTTTTTTATTGTAGCAAATAAGTTGTTTTGTTTATAGTCATGTTAGGTTTTTGAAAAAGCACAGCATATTAGAAAATTAAAATTTATTTTAGATTAAAAACTATTTTGAAAATCGGTTATTATTGTATGTAAATAGTCACGAGATGTTTAAATGACCGTAGTCTCCGCTAACAAAAAATACGCGCCCGAGATACCCACATTAATTAGGGGCTTTCGCAGAGGTCACAAACAACCAGTTGCAATGTTACCTTCTTGATCACGGCAAACCCTTAAGCAGGGCAAGTATGCTCATGTAGTATTAAAACTAACAGGTTATCAAAAATTGACAAATTTTAATTAGAGAGAAGATTTTATTCAACCGATTTTAAAGAAACTGTATATTATTATTATACTCATATTATTTATTATTATGAAATAAGTGTAGCATTACAAATTATTTTATATTAGGTTTATTTAGTTATTTTAAAGTTAAAATCAAGTCGTGATGAATTAAATTGTTTTTTGTAGCATAAATTGTGTCGGTAAGAGAAGTTTAACTTAAGTTCAGTAGTTATCAAAATAATCAAGGGTAGCGCTGTTGACATAGTTTACTAGCCCCATCTGCTCGGGGTTTAAACAACCATTGTAACTGCAAAATCGACTTTTAAAACGAAACTTTTAATTAGATTTTCGTGTTTTCATCAGATTGTTCTGTTTTAACGAATTCATAACCATTTTGAAATGATTTAATTTCACGCAGAATATCATGGGTCGTGCAACGGACTTATTGCCGGGGATTGTTTATTTAAGACCGCCGTGATGGAAGACAATGTAAGAAACGTTCGCGAAATTTACAATTATAATAAATTTATTAATAGATCATAACTTTCGTACGTGTATTATATATGATACTTTACATAAACATTATATATATATTAAATTATTATTTGTGAAATCCAAAAATATCCTTCTATCGTTCCGTTTGTACTTTTTAATTGTAGCAAATAAATTGTTTCGTTTGTCATGTTAATTTTTTGATAAAGCACTACATATTAGGAAAATAAAAATTAGTTTAGATTAAAAACAATTTTGAAAATCTGTTATTATTGTATGTAAATAGTCATGAGATGTTTAAATGATGCAGTCCCCGCCAAAAAGAAATACGCGCCCAAGATACTCATATTAATTTGGGGCTTTCGAAAAGATCAACAACAACGAGTTGCAATTAAACTGCTTTTAAGAACAGGGCAAACCCCTAAGCCAGTTAACCAGGTAAGTATGCTAGTTTAATGTAAAAACTAACGGGTTATCAAAAAAAGACTAATTTTAATTCGCGAGAAGATTTTATTCAACCGATTTTAAAGAAACTGTACATTATTATTATACTCATATTATTTATTAATATGAAATTAGTGTAGCATTACAAATATTTTTATATTAGCTTTAGTTGGTAATTTTAAAGTTAAAATCAAGTCGTTATGAATTAAATCGTTATTTGTAGCATAAATTATGTCGGTAAGAGAAATTACATCATGATAACTTAAAAACTCTAGGAGTTATAACGGTTTGAAATCGCTTTTTCTCTATCATGAAGTTAAATCTTTGTTCACTTCACATGCGATATCTCGAGAACGGTTCGACCTGGAGATACCCGATTCATACCATCAGATTCAAAAGGTTGCGCTCTTTCAGAATATATGTAACAGTTATGTGTTACGTTTTAGAAAAAGCACTGAAAAATTGAAAAAGAAATTTTATTTGAGAAAAAAACCAGATAAAAATCATTTTTGTAAAACCGTTAATTTTTATATAAAAAGAGTTTTATAATGTTCTTATGTATACAAAATTACACCATGATAACTCGAAAACTCTAGGAGATGTAACGGTTTGAAAACGCTTTTTCTCTGTCATGAAGTTAAATCTTTGTTCACTTCACAAGCGATATCTCGAGAACGGTTCGACGTGGAGATACCCGATTCATACCATCAGATTCAGAAGATTGCGCTCTTTCAGAATATATGTAACAGTTATGTGTTACGTTTTTGAAAAAGCACTGAAAAATTGAAAAAGAAATTTTATTTGAGAAAAAAACCAGATAAAAATCATTTTTGTAGAACCGTTAATTTTTATATAAAAAGAGTTTTATAATGTTCTTATGTATACAAAATTACACCATGATAACTCGAAAACTCTAGGAGTTATAACGGTTTGAAAACGCTTTTTCTCTGTCATGAAGTTAAATCTTTGTTCACTTCACAAGCGATATCTCGAGAACGGTTCGACGTGGAGATACCCGATTCATACCATCAGATTCAGAATGTTGCGCTCTTTCTGAATATATGTAACAGTTATGTCTTACGTATTTGAAAAAGCACTGAAAAATTGAAAAAGAAATTTTAATTGATGAAAAAATAGGGTAAAAAACATTTATGAACATCGTGAATTTTTGTATAAAAAGAGTTTTATGGTGTTTATATGTATACCACATTATATCATGATATCTTTAAAACTCTAGAAGATATGAATTTTTTAAAAAGACTTGGTTTATATAGCCCCTTGAATTCTAGAAGTGCGGTAATTCGCCATATACTGCAGTACTGCGGAATGCCGGACACCAAATTTGAAGGAGTAAAATTTTTATAAAAACGTTATATCTCTAGAACGGTGTAACATAGAGGAACGCGGTTCATACCATCAGATTCAGAATTTTGCGATCTTTCAGAATATATGTAACAGTTATGTGTTACGTATTTGAAAAAGCACTGAAATATTGAAAAAGAAATTTTAATTGAGAAAAAAACCGGGTAAAATCATTTTTGAAAAACCGTTAATTTTCCTAAAAAAAGAGTCTTATGATGTTTTTATGTATACAAAACTAAACTCTAGGAGTTATAACGGTTTGAAAACGCTTTTTCTCTATCATGAAGTTAAATCTTTGTTCACTTCACATGCGATATCTCGAGAACGGTTCGACCTGGAGATACCCGATTCATACCATCAGATTCAGAAGGTTGCGCTCTTTCAGAATATATGTAACAGTTATGTGTTACGTATTTGAAAAAGCACTGAAAAATTGAAAAAGAAATGTTATTTGAGTTAAAAACCGGATAAAAATCATTTTTTTAGAACCGTTAATTTTTATAAAAAAAGAGTTTTATAATGTTCTTATGTATACAAAATTACACCATGATAACTCGACAACTCTAAGAGTTATAACGGTTTGAAAGCGCTTTTTCTCTATCATGAAGTTAGAGAAAAAGCGCTTATAATGTTTTTATGTATTCAAAATTACATCTTGGTAACTTGAAAACTCTAGGAGTTATAATGGTTTAAAATCGCTTTTTCTCTATTATGAAGTTAAATCTTGGTCACTTGACATGCGATATCTTTATGGTAGCAAATAAGTTGTTTTGTTATAATCATGTTAGGTTTTTGAAAAAGCACTAAATTAGAAAATTAAAATTTAGTTTAGAATAAAAACTATTTTGAAAATTAGTTATTACTGTTTGTGAATAATCATGAGATAGATGTTTAAATGATGCAGTCTCCGCTAACAATAAACACGCGCCGTAGATACACACATTAATTTGAGACTTTCGCATAGGTCAACCAAAACGAAGTGCAATAAAACTGCCTTCTTGAACACGGCAAACCCCTAGGCTGGGTAAAAATGCTCTTGTAATGTTAAAACTAACGTGTTATCAAAAATTGACTAATTTTTATTAGAGAGTAGATACTACTTAACCGATTTTAAAGAAACTTTACATTATTATTATACTCATATTATTTATCAATATGAAATAAGTGTAGCATTACAAATATTTATATTATTTTTCTTTATTTATTTTAAAGTTAAAATCAAGTCGTTACTAATTAAATCGTTTCTTGTAGCATAAATTGTGTCGGTAAGAGAAGTTTAACCTAAGTTCAGTAGTTTGCAAAATAATCAAAGGTAGCGCAGTTGATATAGTTTTGAGTTTAAACAACCATTGTAACTGCAAAATCGACTTTTAAAATGAAACTTTTGATTATATTTTCGTGTTTTCATCAGATTGTTCTGTTTTAACGAATTCATAACCATTTTGAAATGATTTAATTTCACGCAGAATATCATGGGTCGTGCAACGGACTTATTGCCGGGGATTGTTTATTTAAGACCGCCGTGATGGAAGACAATGTAAAAAACGATCGCGAATTTTACAAGTATAGTAAATTTAATAACACTTCATAACTTTCGTAGGTTTATTATATACGTTATTTTACGTAAACGTTATTTATATATATATATATATATTAAATTAATATTTGTGAAATCCAAAAATATTCCTCTATCGTTCCGCTTGCACTTTTTTTATTGTAGCAAATAAGTTGTTTTGTTTATAGTCATGTTAGGTTTTTGAAAAAGCACAGCATATTAGAAAATTAAAATTTATTTTAGATTAAAAACTATTTTGAAAATCGGTTATTATTGTATGTAAATAGTCACGAGATGTTTAAATGACCGTAGTCTCCGCTAACAAAAAATACGCGCCCGAGATACCCACATTAATTAGGGGCTTTCGCAGAGGTCACAACAACGAGTTGCAATGAAACTACCTTCTAGATCACGGCAAACCCTTAAGCAGGGCAAGTATGCTCATGTAGTATTAAAACTAACAGGTTATCAAAAATTGACAAATTTTTATTAGAGAGAAGATTTTATTCAACCGATTTTAAAGAAACTGTACATTATTATTATACTCATATTATTTATTAATATAAAATTAGTGTAGCATTACAAATATTTTTATATTAGCTTTAGTTGGTAATTTTAAAGTTAAAATCAAGTCGTTATGAATTAAATCGTTATTTGTAGCATAAATTATGTCGGTAAGAGAAATTACATCATGATAACTTAAAAACTCTAGGAGTTATAACGGTTTGAAAACGCTTTTTCTCTATCATGAAGTTAAATCTTTGTTCACTTCACATGCGATATCTCGAGAACGGTTCGACCTGGAGATACCCGATTCATACCATCAGATTCAGAAGGTTGCGCTCTTTCAGAATATATGTAACAGTTATGTCTTACGTTTTAGAAAAAGCACTGAAAAATTGAAAAAGAAATTTTATTTGAGAAAAAAACCAGATAAAAATCATTTTTGTAAAACCGTTAATTTTTATATAAAAAGAGTTTTATAATGTTCTTATGTATACAAAATTACACCATGATAACTCGAAAACTCTAGGAGTTATAACGGTTTGAAAACGCTTTTTCTCTGTCATGAAGTTAAATCTTTGTTCACTTCACAAGCGATATCTCGAGAACGGTTCGACGTGGAGATACCCGATTCATACCATCAGATTCAGAAGGTTGCGTTCTTTCAGAATATATGTAACAGTTATGTGTAACGTATTTGAAGAAGCACTGAAAAATTGAAAAAGAAATTTTATTTGAGTTAAAAACCGGATAAAAATCATTTTTGTAGAACCGTTAATTTTTATAAAAAAAGAGTTTTATAATGTTCTTATGTATACAAAATTACATCATGATAACTCGAAAACTCTAGGAGATGTAACGGTTTGAAAACGCTTTTTCTCTGTCATGAAGTTAAATCTTTGTTCACTTCACAAGCGATATCTCGAGAACGGTTCGACGTGGAGATACCCGATTCATACCATCAGATTCAGAAGATTGCGCTCTTTCAGAATATATGTAACAGTTATGTGTTACGTTTTAGAAAAAGCACTGAAAATTGAAAAAGAAATTTTATTTGAGAAAAAAACCAGATAAAAATCATTTTTGTAAAACCGTTAATTTTTATATAAAAAGAGTTTTATAATGTTCTTATGTATACAAAATTACACCATGATAACTCGAAAACTCTAGGAGTTATAACGGTTTGAAAACGCTTTTTCTCTGTCATAAAGTTAAATCTTTGTTCACTTCACAAGCGATATCTCGAGAACGGTTCGACGTGGAGATACGCGATTCATACCATCAGATTCAGAAGGTTGCGTTCTTTCAGAATATATGTAACAGTTATGTGTAACGTATTTGAAAAAGCACTGAAAAATTGAAAAAGAAATTTTATTTGAGTTAAAAACCGGATAAAAATCATTTTTGTAGAACCGTTAATTTTTATATAAAAAGAGTTTTATAATGTTCTTATGTATACAAAATTACACCATGATAACTCTAAAACTCTAGGAGTTATAACGGTTTGAAAACGCTTTTTCTCTGTCATGAAGTTAAATCTTTGTTCACTTCACAAGCGATATCTCGAGAACGGTTCGACGTGGAGATACCCGATTCATACCATCAGATTCAGAAGGTTGCGTTCTTTCAGAATATATGTAACATTTATGTGTAACGTATTTGAAAAAGCACTGAAAAATTGAAAAAGAAATTTTATTTGAGTTAAAAACCGGATAAAAATCATTTTTGTAGAACCGTTAATTTTTATAAAAAAAGAGTTTTATAATGTTCTTATGTATAAAAAATTACATCATGATAACTCGAAAACTCTAGGAGATGTAACGGTTTGAAAACGCTTTTTCTCTGTCATGAAGTTAAATCTTTGTTCACTTCACAAGCGATATCTCGAGAACGGTTCGACGTGGAGATACCCGATTCATACCATCAGATTCAGAAGATTGCGCTCTTTCAGAATATATGTTACAGTTATGTCTTACGTATTTGAAAAAGCACTGAAAAATTGAAAAAGAAATTTTAATTGATGAAAAAATAGGGTAAAAAACATTTATGAACATCGTGAATTTTTGTATAAAAAGAGTTTTATGGTGTTTATATGTATACCACATTATATCTTTAAAACTCTAGAAGATATGAATTTTTAAAAAGACTTGGTTTATATAGCCCCTGGAATTCTAGAAGTGCGGTAATTCGCCATATAATGCAGTACTGCGGAATGCCGGACACCAAATTTGAAGGAGTAAAATTTTTATAAAAAACGTTATATCTCTAGAACGGTGTAACATAGAGGAACGCGGTTCATACCATCAGATTCAGAATTTTGCGATCTTTCAGAATATATGTAACAGTTATGTGTTACGTATTTGAAAAAGCACTGAAAAATTGAAAAAGAAATTTTAATTGAGAAAAAAACCGGGTAAAATCATTTTTGAAAAACCGTTAATTTTCCTAAAAAAAGAGTCTTATGATGTTTTTATGTATACAAAACTACATCATGATAACATAAAAATTCTATGAGTTATAACGGTTTGAAAACGCTTTTTCTCTATCATGAAGTTAAATCTTTGTTCACTTCACATGCGATATCTCGAGAACGGTTCGACGTGGAGATACCCGATTCATACCATCAGATTCAGAAAGTTGCGCTCTTTCAGAATATATGTAACTGTTATGTGTTACGTATTTGAAAAAGCACTGAAAAATTTAAAAAGAAATTTTATTTGAGTTAAAAACCGGATAAAAATGATTTTTCTAAAACCCTTAATTTTTATAAAAAAAGAGTTTTATAATGGTTTTATGTATTCAAATTTACATCTTGGTAACTTGAAAACTCTAGGAGTTATAATGGTTTAAAATCGCTTTTTCTCTATTATGAAGTTAAATCTTGGTCACTTGACATGCGATATCTTTATGGTAGCAAATAAGTTGTTTTGTTATAATCATGTTAGGTTTTTGAAAAAGCACTAAATTAGAAAATTAAAATTTAGTTTAGAATAAAAACTATTTTGAAAATTAGTTATTATTGTTTGTGAATAATCATGAGATAGATGTTTAAATGATGCAGTCTCCGCTAACAATAAACACGCGCCGTAGATACACACATTAATTTGAGACTTTCGCATAGGTCAACCAAAACGAAGTGCAATAAAACTGCCTTCTTGAACACGGCAAACCCCTAGGCTGGGTAAAAATGCTCTTGTAATGTTAAAACTAACGTGTTATCAAAAATTGACTAATTTTTATTCGAGAGTAGATACTACTTAACCGATTTTAAAGAAACTTTACATTATTATTATACTCATATTATTTATCAATATGAAATACGTGTAGCATTACAAATATTTATATTATTTTTCTTTATTTATTTTAAAGTTAAAATCAAGTCGTTACTAATTAAATCGTTTCTTGTAGGATAAATTGTGTCGGTAAGAGAAGTTTAACCTAAGTTCAGTAGTTTGCAAAATAATCAAAGGTAGCGCAGTTGATATAGTTTTGAGTTTAAACAACCATTGTAACTGCAAAATCGACTTTTAAAATGAAACTTTTAATTATATTTTCGTGTTTTCATCAGATTGTTCTGTTTTAACGAATTCATAACCATTTTGAAATGATTTAATTTCACGCAGAATATCATGGGTCGTGCAACGGACTTATTGCCGGGGATTGTTTATTTAAGACCGCCGTGATGGAAGACAATGTAAAAAACGATCGCGAATTTAACAAGTATAGTAAATTTAATAACACTTCATAACTTTCGTAGGTTTATTATATACGATATTTTACGTAAACATTATTTATATATATATATAAAATTAATATTTGTGAAATCCAAAAATATCCCTCGCACTTTTTTTATTGTAGCAAATAAGTTGTTTTGTTTATAGTCATGTTAGGTTTTTGAAAAAGCACAGCATATTAGAAAATTAAAATTTATTTTAGATTAAAAACTATTTTGAAAATCGGTTATTATTGTACGTAAATAGTCACGAGATGTTTAAATGACCGTAGTCTCCGCTAACAAAAAATACGCGCCCGAGATACCCACATTAATTAGGGGCTTTCGCAGAGGTCACAAACAACGAGTTGCAATGAAACTACCTTCTTGATCACGGCAAACCCTTAAGCAGGGCAAGTATGCTCATGTAGTATTAAAACTAACATGTTATCAAAAATTGACAAATTTTAATTAGAGAGAAGATTTTATTCAACCGATTTTAAAGAAACTGTATATTATTATTATACTCATATTATTTATTATTATGAAATAAGTGTAGCATTACAAATATTTTTATATTAGGTTTATTTAGTTATTTTAAAGTTAAAATCAAGTCGTGATGAATTAAATTGTTATTTGTAGCATAAATTGTGTCGGTAAGAGAAGTTTAACTTAAGTTTAGTAGTTATCAAAATAATCAAGGGTAGCGCTGTTGACATAGTTTACTAGCCCCATCTGCTCGGGGTTTAAACAACCATTGTAACTGCAAAATCGACTTTTAAAACGAAACTTTTTATTAGATTTTCGTGTTTTCATCAGATTGTTCTGTTTTAACGTATTCACATCCATTTGGAAATGATTTAATTTCACGCAGAATATCATGAGTCGAGGAACGGACTTTTTGCCGGGGATTGTTTATTTAAGACCGCCGTGATGGAAGACAATGTAAGAAACGTTCGCGAAATTTACAATTATAATAAATTTATTAATAGATCATAACTTTCGTACGTGTATTATATAAAATATGATACTTTACATAAACATTATATATATATTAAATTATTATTTGTGAAATCCAAAAATATCCTTCTATCGTTCCGTTTGTACTTTTTAATTGTAGCAAATAAATTGTTTCGTTTGTCATGTTAATTTTTTGATAAAGCACTACATATTAGGAAAATAAATATTAGTTTAGATTAAAAACAATTTTGAAAATCTGTTATTATTGTATGTAAATAGTCATGAGATGTTTATGATGCAGTCCCCGCCAAAAAGAAATACGCGCCCAAGATACTCATATTAATTTGGGGCTTTCGAAAAGATCAACAACAACGAGTTGCAATTAAACTGCTTTTAAGAACAGGGCAAACCCCTAAGCCAGTTAACCAGGTAAGTATGCTAGTTTAATGTAAAAACTAACGGGTTATCAAAAAAAGACTAATTTTAATTCGCGAGAAGATTTTATTCAACCGATTTTAAAGAAACTGTACATTATTATTATACTCATATTATTTATTAATATGAAATTAGTGTAGCATTACAAATATTTTTATATTAGCTTTAGTTGGTAATTTTAAAGTTAAAATCAAGTCGTTATGAATTAAATCGTTATTTGTAGCATAAATTATGTCGGTAAGAGAAATTACATCATGATAACTTAAAAACTCTAGGAGTTATAACGGTTTGAAATCGCTTTTTCTCTATCATGAAGTTAAATCTTTGTTCACTTCACATGCGATATCTCGAGAACGGTTCGACCTGGAGATACCCGATTCATACCATCAGATTCAAAAGGTTGCGCTCTTTCAGAATATATGTAACAGTTATGTGTTACGTTTTAGAAAAAGCACTGAAAAATTGAAAAAGAAATTTTATTTGAGAAAAAAACCAGATAAAAATCATTTTTGTAAAACCGTTAATTTTTATATAAAAAGAGTTTTATAATGTTCTTATGTATACAAAATTACACCATGATAACTCGAAAACTCTAGGAGTTATAACGGTTTGAAAACGCTTTTTCTCTGTCATGAAGTTAAATCTTTGTTCACTTCACAAGCGATATCTCGAGAACGGTTCGACGTGGAGATACGCGATTCATACCATCAGATTCAGAAGGTTGCGTTCTTTCAGAATATATGTAACAGTTATGTGTAACGTATTTGAAAAAGCACTGAAAAATTGAAAAAGAAATTTTATTTGAGTTAAAAACCGGATAAAAATGATTTTTCTAAAACCCTTAATTTTTATAAAAAAAGAGTTTTATAATGTTTTTATGTATTCAAATTTACATCTTGGTAACTTGAAAACTCTAGGAGTTATAATGGTTTAAAATCGCTTTTTCTCTATTATGAAGTTAAATCTTGGTCACTTGACATGCGATATCTTTATGGTAGCAAATAAGTTGTTTTGTTATAATCATGTTAGGTTTTTGAAAAAGCACTAAATTAGAAAATTAAAATTTAGTTTAGAATAAAAACTATTTTGAAAATTAGTTATTATTGTTTGTGAATAATCATGAGATAGATGTTTAAATGATGCAGTCTCCGCTAACAATAAACACGCGCCGTAGATACACACATTAATTTGAGACTTTCGCATAGGTCAACCAAAACGAAGTGCAATAAAACTGCCTTCTTGAACACGGCAAACCCCTAGGCTGGGTAAAAATGCTCTTGTAATGTTAAAACTAACGTGTTATCAAAAATTGACTAATTTTTATTCGAGAGTAGATACTACTTAACCGATTTTAAAGAAACTTTACATTATTATTATACTCATATTATTTATCAATATGAAATAAGTGTAGCATTACAAATATTTATATTATTTTTCTTTATTTATTTTAAAGTTAAAATCAAGTCGTTACTAATTAAATCGTTTCTTGTAGGATAAATTGTGTCGGTAAGAGAAGTTTAACCTAAGTTCAGTAGTTTGCAAAATAATCAAAGGTAGCGCAGTTGATATAGTTTTGAGTTTAAACAACCATTGTAACTGCAAAATCGACTTTTAAAATGAAACTTTTAATTATATTTTCGTGTTTTCATCAGATTGTTCTGTTTTAACGAATTCATAACCATTTTGAAATGATTTAATTTCACGCAGAATATCATGGGGCGTGCAACGGACTTATTGCCGGGGATTGTTTATTTAAGACCGCCGTGATGGAAGACAATGTAAAAAACGATCGCGAATTTAACAAGTATAGTAAATTTAATAACACTTCATAACTTTCGTAGGTTTATTATATACGATATTTTACGTAAACATTATTTATATATATATATATATATAAAATTAATATTTGTGAAATCCAAAAATATCCCTCTATCGTTCCGCTTGCACTTTTTTTATTGTAGCAAATAAGTTGTTTTGTTTATAGCCATGTTAGGTTTTTGAAAAAGCACAGCATATTAGAAAATTAAAATTTATTTTAGATTAAAAACTATTTTGAAAATCGGTTATTATTGTATGTAAATAGTCACGAGATGTTTAAATGACCGTAGTCTCCGCTAACAAAAAATACGCGCCCGAGATACCCACATTAATTAGGGGCTTTCGCAGAGGTCACAAACAACGAGTTGCAATGAAACTACCTTCTTGATCACGGCAAACCCTTAAGCAGGGCAAGTATGCTCATGTAGTATTAAAACTAACATGTTATCAAAAATTGACAAATTTTAATTAGAGAGAAGATTTTATTCAACCGATTTTAAAGAAACTGTATATTATTATTATACTCATATTATTTATTATTATGAAATAAGTGTAGCATTACAAATATTTTTATATTAGGTTTATTTAGTTATTTTAAAGTTAAAATCAAGTCGTGATGAATTAAATTGTTATTTGTAGCATAAATTGTGTCGGTAAGAGAAGTTTAACTTAAGTTCAGTAGTTATCAAAATAATCAAGGGTAGCGCTGTTGACATAGTTTACTAGCCCCATCTGCTCGGGGTTTAAACAACCATTGTAACTGCAAAATCGACTTTTAAAATGAAACTTTTAATTGGATTTTCGTGTTTTCATCAAATTGTTCTGTTTTAACGTATTCACATCCATTTGGAAATGATTTAATTTCACGCAGAATATCATGAGTCGAGGAACGGACTTATTGCCGGGGATTGTTTATTTAAGACCGCCGTGATGGAAGACAATGTAAGAAACGTTCGCGAAATTTACAATTATAATAAATTTATTAATAGATCATAACTTTCGTACGTGTATTATATATGATACTTTACATAAACATTATATATATATATTAAATTATTATTTGTGAAATCCAAAAATATCCTTCTATCGTTCCGTTTGTACTTTTAATTGTAGCAAATAAATTGTTTCGTTTGTCTTGTTAATTTTTTGATAAAGCACTACATATTAGGAAAATAAAAATTAGTTTAGATTAAAAACAATTTTGAAAATCTGTTATTATTGTATGTAAATAGTCATGAGATGTTTAAATGATGCAGTCCCCGCCAAAAAGAAATACGCGCCCAAGATACTCATATTAATTTGGGGCTTTCGAAAAGATCAACAACAACGAGTTGCAATTAAACTGCTTTTAAGAACAGGGCAAACCCCTAAGCCAGTTAGCCAGGTAAGTATGCTAGTTTAATGTAAAAACTAACGGGTTATCAAAAAAAGACTAATTTTAATTCGCGAGAAGATTTTATTCAACCGATTTTAAAGAAACTGTACATTATTATTATACTCATATTATTTATTAATATGAAATTAGTGTAGCATTACAAATATTTTTATATTAGCTTTAGTTGGTAATTTTAAAGTTAAAATCAAGTCGTTATGAATTAAATCGTTATTTGTAGCATAAATTATGTCGGTAAGAGAAATTACATCATGATAACTTAAAAACTCTAGGAGTTATAACGGTTTGAAATCGCTTTTTCTCTATCATGAAGTTAAATCTTTGTTCACTTCACATGCGATATCTCGAGAACGGTTCGACCTGGAGATACCCGATTCATACCATCAGATTCAAAAGGTTGCGCTCTTTCAGAATATATGTAACAGTTATGTGTTACGTTTTAGAAAAAGCACTGAAAAATTGAAAAAGAAATTTTATTTGAGAAAAAAACCAGATAAAAATCATTTTTGTAAAACCGTTAATTTTTATATAAAAAGAGTTTTATAATGTTCTTATGTATACAAAATTACACCATGATAACTCGAAAACTCTAGGAGTTATAACGGTTTGAAAACGCTTTTTCTCTGTCATGAAGTTAAATCTTTGTTCACTTCACAAGCGATATCTCGAGAACGGTTCGACGTGGAGATACGCGATTCATACCATCAGATTCAGAAGGTTGCGTTCTTTCAGAATATATGTAACAGTTATGTGTAACGTATTTGAAAAAGCACTGAAAAATTGAAAAAGAAATTTTATTTGAGTTAAAAACCGGATAAAAATGATTTTTCTAAAACCCTTAATTTTTATAAAAAAAGAGTTTTATAATGTTTTTATGTATTCAAATTTACATCTTGGTAACTTGAAAACTCTAGGAGTTATAATGGTTTAAAATCGCTTTTTCTCTATTATGAAGTTAAATCTTGGTCACTTGACATGCGATATCTTTATGGTAGCAAATAAGTTGTTTTGTTATAATCATGTTAGGTTTTTGAAAAAGCACTAAATTAGAAAATTAAAATTTAGTTTAGAATAAAAACTATTTTGAAAATTAGTTATTATTGTTTGTGAATAATCATGAGATAGATGTTTAAATGATGCAGTCTCCGCTAACAATAAACACGCGCCGTAGATACACACATTAATTTGAGACTTTCGCATAGGTCAACCAAAACGAAGTGCAATAAAACTGCCTTCTTGAACACGGCAAACCCCTAGGCTGGGTAAAAATGCTCTTGTAATGTTAAAACTAACGTGTTATCAAAAATTGACTAATTTTTATTCGAGAGTAGATACTACTTAACCGATTTTAAAGAAACTTTACATTATTATTATACTCATATTATTTATCAATATGAAATAAGTGTAGCATTACAAATATTTATATTATTTTTCTTTATTTATTTTAAAGTTAAAATCAAGTCGTTACTAATTAAATCGTTTCTTGTAGGATAAATTGTGTCGGTAAGAGAAGTTTAACCTAAGTTCAGTAGTTTGCAAAATAATCAAAGGTAGCGCAGTTGATATAGTTTTGAGTTTAAACAACCATTGTAACTGCAAAATCGACTTTTAAAATGAAACTTTTAATTATATTTTCGTGTTTTCATCAGATTGTTCTGTTTTAACGAATTCATAACCATTTTGAAATGATTTAATTTCACGCAGAATATCATGGGGCGTGCAACGGACTTATTGCCGGGGATTGTTTATTTAAGACCGCCGTGATGGAAGACAATGTAAAAAACGATCGCGAATTTAACAAGTATAGTAAATTTAATAACACTTCATAACTTTCGTAGGTTTATTATATACGATATTTTACGTAAACATTATTTATATATATATATATATATATAAAATTAATATTTGTGAAATCCAAAAATATCCCTCTATCGTTCCGCTTGCACTTTTTTTATTGTAGCAAATAAGTTGTTTTGTTTATAGCCATGTTAGGTTTTTGAAAAAGCACAGCATATTAGAAAATTAAAATTTATTTTAGATTAAAAACTATTTTGAAAATCGGTTATTATTGTATGTAAATAGTCACGAGATGTTTAAATGACCGTAGTCTCCGCTAACAAAAAATACGCGCCCGAGATACCCACATTAATTAGGGGCTTTCGCAGAGGTCACAAACAACGAGTTGCAATGAAACTACCTTCTTGATCACGGCAAACCCTTAAGCAGGGCAAGTATGCTCATGTAGTATTAAAACTAACATGTTATCAAAAATTGACAAATTTTAATTAGAGAGAAGATTTTATTCAACCGATTTTAAAGAAACTGTATATTATTATTATACTCATATTATTTATTATTATGAAATAAGTGTAGCATTACAAATATTTTTATATTAGGTTTATTTAGTTATTTTAAAGTTAAAATCAAGTCGTGATGAATTAAATTGTTATTTGTAGCATAAATTGTGTCGGTAAGAGAAGTTTAACTTAAGTTCAGTAGTTATCAAAATAATCAAGGGTAGCGCTGTTGACATAGTTTACTAGCCCCATCTGCTCGGGGTTTAAACAACCATTGTAACTGCAAAATCGACTTTTAAAATGAAACTTTTAATTGGATTTTCGTGTTTTCATCAAATTGTTCTGTTTTAACGTATTCACATCCATTTGGAAATGATTTAATTTCACGCAGAATATCATGAGTCGAGGAACGGACTTATTGCCGGGGATTGTTTATTTAAGACCGCCGTGATGGAAGACAATGTAAGAAACGTTCGCGAAATTTACAATTATAATAAATTTATTAATAGATCATAACTTTCGTACGTGTATTATATATGATACTTTACATAAACATTATATATATATATTAAATTATTATTTGTGAAATCCAAAAATATCCTTCTATCGTTCCGTTTGTACTTTTAATTGTAGCAAATAAATTGTTTCGTTTGTCTTGTTAATTTTTTGATAAAGCACTACATATTAGGAAAATAAAAATTAGTTTAGATTAAAAACAATTTTGAAAATCTGTTATTATTGTATGTAAATAGTCATGAGATGTTTAAATGATGCAGTCCCCGCCAAAAAGAAATACGCGCCCAAGATACTCATATTAATTTGGGGCTTTCGAAAAGATCAACAACAACGAGTTGCAATTAAACTGCTTTTAAGAACAGGGCAAACCCCTAAGCCAGTTAGCCAGGTAAGTATGCTAGTTTAATGTAAAAACTAACGGGTTATCAAAAAAAGACTAATTTTAATTCGCGAGAAGATTTTATTCAACCGATTTTAAAGAAACTGTACATTATTATTATACTCATATTATTTATTAATATGAAATTAGTGTAGCATTACAAATATTTTTATATTAGCTTTAGTTGGTAATTTTAAAGTTAAAATCAAGTCGTTATGAATTAAATCGTTATTTGTAGCATAAATTATGTCGGTAAGAGAAATTACATCATGATAACTTAAAAACTCTAGGAGTTATAACGGTTTGAAAACGCTTTTTCTCTATCATGAAGTTAAATCTTTGTTCACTTCACATGCGATATCTCGAGAACGGTTCGACCTGGATATACCCGATTCATACCATCAGATTCAGAAGGTTGCGTTCTTTCAGAATATATGTAACAGTTATGTGTAACGTATTTGAAAAAGCACTGAAAAATTGAAAAAGAAATTTTATTTGAGAAAAAAACCAGATAAAAATCATTTTTGTAGAACCGTTATTTTTATATAAAAAGAGTTTTATAATGTTCTTATGTATACAAAAATACACCATGATAACTCGAAAACTCTAGGAGTTATAACGGTTTGAAAACGCTTTTTCTCTGCCATGAAGTTAAATCTTTGTTCACTTCACAAGCGATATCTCGAGAACGGTTCGACGTGGAGATACCCGATTCATACCATCAGATTCAGAAGGTTGCGCTCTTTCTGAATATATGTAACAGTTATGTCTTACGTATTTGAAAAAGCACTGAAAAATTGAAAAAGAAATTTTAATTGATGAAAAAATAGGGTAAAAAACATTTATGAACATCGTATTTTTGCATAAAAAGAGTTTTATGGTGTTTATATGTATACCACATTATATCATGATATCTTTAAAACTCTAGAAGATATGAATTTTTTAAAAAGACTTGGTTTATATAGCCCCTTGAATTCTAGAAGTGCGGTAATTCGCCATATACTGCAGTACTGCGGAATGCCGGACACCAAATTTGAAGGAGTAAAATTTTTATAAAAAACGTTATATCTCTAGAACGGTGTAACATAGAGGAACGCGGTTCATACCATCAGATTCAGAAGGTTGCGCTCTTTCAGAATATATGTAACAGTTATGTGTTACGTATTTGAAAAAGCACTGAAATATTGAAAAAGAAATTTTAATTGAGAAAAAAACCGGGTAAAATCATTTTTGAAAAACCGTTAATTTTCCTAAAAAAAGAGTCTTATGATGTTTTTATGTATACAAAACTACATCATGATAACTTAAAAACTCTAGGAGTTATAACGGTTTGAAAACGCTTTTTCTCTATCATGAAGTTAAATCTTTGTTCACTTCACATGCGATATCTCGAGAACGGTTCGACCTGGAGATACCCGATTCATACCATCAGATTCAGAAGGTTGCGCTCTTTCAGAATATATGTAACAGTTATGTGTTACGTATTTGAAAAAGCACTGAAAAATTGAAAAAGAAATTTTATTTGAGTTAAAAACCGGATAAAAATCATTTTTGTAGAACCGTTAATTTTTATAAAAAAAGAGTTTTATAATGTTCTTATGTATACAAAATTACATCATGATAACTCGAAAACTCTAGGAGATGTAACGGTTTGAAAACGCTTTTTCTCTGTCATGAAGTTAAATCTTTGTTCACTTCACAAGTGATATCTCGAGAACGGTTCGACGTGGAGATACCCGATTCATACCATCAGATTCAGAAGATTGCGCTCTTTCAGAATATATGTAACAGTTATGTGTTACGTTTTTGAAAAAGCACTGAAAAATTGAAAAAGAAATTTTATTTGAGAAAAAAACCAGATAAAAATCATTTTTGTAGAACCGTTAATTTTTATATAAAAAGAGTTTTATAATGTTCTTATGTATACAAAATTACACCATGATAACTCGATAACTCTAGGAGTTATAACGGTTTGAAAACGCTTTTTCTCTGTCATGAAGTTAAATCTTTGTTCACTTCACAAGCGATATCTCGAGAACGGTTTGACGTGGAGATACCCGATTCATACCATCAGATTCAGAAGGTTGCGCTCTTTCTGAATATATGTAACAGTTATGTCTTACGTATTTGAAAAAGCACTGAAAAATTGAAAAAGAAATTTTAATTGATGAAAAAATAGGGTAAAAAACATTTATGAACATCGTGAATTTTTGTATAAAAAGAGTTTTATGGTGTTTATATGTATACCACATTATATCATGATATCTTTAAAACTCTAGAAGATATGAATTTTTTAAAAAGACTTGGTTTATATAGCCCCTTGAATTCTAGAAGTGCGGTAATTCGCCATATACTGCAGTACTGCGGAATGCCGGACAACAAATTTGAAGGAGTAAACTTTTTATAAAAAACGTTATATCTCTAGAACGGTGTAACATAGAGGAACGCGGTTCATACCATCAGATTCAGAATTTTGCGATCTTTCAGAATATATGTAACAGTTATGTGTTACGTATTTGAAAAAGCACTGAAATATTGAAAAAGAAATTTTAATTGAGAAAAAAACCGGGTAAAATCATTTTTGAAAAACCGTTAATTTTCCTAAAAAAAGAGTCTTATGATGTTTTTATGTATACAAAACTACATCATGATAACTTAAAAACTCTAGGAGTTATAACGGTTTGAAAACGCTTTTTCTCTGTCATGAAGTTAAATCTTTGTTCACTTCACAAGCGATATCAATAGAACGGTTCGACGTGGAGATACCCGATTCATACCATCAGATTCAGAAAGTTGCGCTCTTTCAGAATATATGTAACTGTTATGTGTTACGTATTTGAAAAAGCACTGAAAAATTTAAAAAGAAATTTTATTTGAGTTAAAAACCGGATAAAAATGATTTTTCTAAAACCCTTAATTTTTATAAAAAAAGAGTTTTATAATGTTTTTATGTATTCAAAATTACATCTTGGTAACTTGAAAACTCTAGGCTAGTTATAATGGTTTAAAATCGCTTTTTCTCTATTATGAAGTTAAATCTTGGTCACTTGACATGCGATATCTTTATGGTAGCAAATAAGTTGTTTCGTTATAATCATGTTAGGTTTTTGAAAAAGCACAGCATATTAGAAAATTAAAATTTATTTTAGATTAAAAACTATTTTGAAAATCGGTTATTATTGTATGTAAATAGTCACGAGATGTTTAAATGACCGTAGTCTCCGCTAACAAAAAATACGCGCCCGAGATACCCACATTAATTAGGGGCTTTCGCAGAGGTCACAAACAACGAGTTGCAATGAAACTACCTTCTTGATCACGGCAAACCCTTAAGCAGGGCAAGTATGCTCATGTAGTATTAAAACTAACATGTTATCAAAAATTGACAAATTTTAATTAGAGAGAAGATTTTATTCAACCGATTTTAAAGAAACTGTATATTATTATTATACTCATATTATTTATTATTATGAAATAAGTGTAGCATTACAAATATTTTTATATTAGGTTTATTTAGTTATTTTAAAGTTAAAATCAAGTCGTGATGAATTAAATTGTTATTTGTAGCATAAATTGTGTCGGTAAGAGAAGTTTAACTTAAGTTCAGTAGTTATCAAAATAATCAAGGGTAGCGCTGTTGACATAGTTTACTAGCCCCATCTGCTCGGGGTTTAAACAACCATTGTAACTGCAAAATCGACTTTTAAAATGAAACTTTTAATTGGATTTTCGTGTTTTCATCAAATTGTTCTGTTTTAACGTATTCACATCCATTTGGAAATGATTTAATTTCACGCAGAATATCATGAGTCGAGGAACGGACTTATTGCCGGGGATTGTTTATTTAAGACCGCCGTGATGGAAGACAATGTAAGAAACGTTCGCGAAATTTACAATTATAATAAATTTATTAATAGATCATAACTTTCGTACGTGTATTATATATGATACTTTACATAAACATTATATATATATATATTAAATTATTATTTGTGAAATCCAAAAATATCCTTCTATCGTTCCGTTTGTACTTTTAATTGTAGCAAATAAATTGTTTCGTTTGTCTTGTTAATTTTTTGATAAAGCACTACATATTAGGAAAATAAAAATTAGTTTAGATTAAAAACAATTTTGAAAATCTGTTATTATTGTATGTAAATAGTCATGAGATGTTTAAATGATGCAGTCCCCGCCAAAAAGAAATACGCGCCCAAGATACTCATATTAATTTGGGGCTTTCGAAAAGATCAACAACAACGAGTTGCAATTAAACTGCTTTTAAGAACAGGGCAAACCCCTAAGCCAGTTAGCCAGGTAAGTATGCTAGTTTAATGTAAAAACTAACGGGTTATCAAAAAAAGACTAATTTTAATTCGCGAGAAGATTTTATTCAACCGATTTTAAAGAAACTGTACATTATTATTATACTCATATTATTTATTAATATGAAATTAGTGTAGCATTACAAATATTTTTATATTAGCTTTAGTTGGTAATTTTAAAGTTAAAATCAAGTCGTTATGAATTAAATCGTTATTTGTAGCATAAATTATGTCGGTAAGAGAAATTACATCATGATAACTTAAAAACTCTAGGAGTTATAACGGTTTGAAAACGCTTTTTCTCTATCATGAAGTTAAATCTTTGTTCACTTCACATGCGATATCTCGAGAACGGTTCGACCTGGATATACCCGATTCATACCATCAGATTCAGAAGGTTGCGTTCTTTCAGAATATATGTAACAGTTATGTGTAACGTATTTGAAAAAGCACTGAAAAATTGAAAAAGAAATTTTATTTGAGAAAAAAACCAGATAAAAATCATTTTTGTAGAACCGTTATTTTTATATAAAAAGAGTTTTATAATGTTCTTATGTATACAAAAATACACCATGATAACTCGAAAACTCTAGGAGTTATAACGGTTTGAAAACGCTTTTTCTCTGCCATGAAGTTAAATCTTTGTTCACTTCACAAGCGATATCTCGAGAACGGTTCGACGTGGAGATACCCGATTCATACCATCAGATTCAGAAGGTTGCGCTCTTTCTGAATATATGTAACAGTTATGTCTTACGTATTTGAAAAAGCACTGAAAAATTGAAAAAGAAATTTTAATTGATGAAAAAATAGGGTAAAAAACATTTATGAACATCGTATTTTTGCATAAAAAGAGTTTTATGGTGTTTATATGTATACCACATTATATCATGATATCTTTAAAACTCTAGAAGATATGAATTTTTTAAAAAGACTTGGTTTATATAGCCCCTTGAATTCTAGAAGTGCGGTAATTCGCCATATACTGCAGTACTGCGGAATGCCGGACACCAAATTTGAAGGAGTAAAATTTTTATAAAAAACGTTATATCTCTAGAACGGTGTAACATAGAGGAACGCGGTTCATACCATCAGATTCAGAAGGTTGCGCTCTTTCAGAATATATGTAACAGTTATGTGTTACGTATTTGAAAAAGCACTGAAATATTGAAAAAGAAATTTTAATTGAGAAAAAAACCGGGTAAAATCATTTTTGAAAAACCGTTAATTTTCCTAAAAAAAGAGTCTTATGATGTTTTTATGTATACAAAACTACATCATGATAACTTAAAAACTCTAGGAGTTATAACGGTTTGAAAACGCTTTTTCTCTATCATGAAGTTAAATCTTTGTTCACTTCACATGCGATATCTCGAGAACGGTTCGACCTGGAGATACCCGATTCATACCATCAGATTCAGAAGGTTGCGCTCTTTCAGAATATATGTAACAGTTATGTGTTACGTATTTGAAAAAGCACTGAAAAATTGAAAAAGAAATTTTATTTGAGTTAAAAACCGGATAAAAATCATTTTTGTAGAACCGTTAATTTTTATAAAAAAAGAGTTTTATAATGTTCTTATGTATACAAAATTACATCATGATAACTCGAAAACTCTAGGAGATGTAACGGTTTGAAAACGCTTTTTCTCTGTCATGAAGTTAAATCTTTGTTCACTTCACAAGTGATATCTCGAGAACGGTTCGACGTGGAGATACCCGATTCATACCATCAGATTCAGAAGATTGCGCTCTTTCAGAATATATGTAACAGTTATGTGTTACGTTTTTGAAAAAGCACTGAAAAATTGAAAAAGAAATTTTATTTGAGAAAAAAACCAGATAAAAATCATTTTTGTAGAACCGTTAATTTTTATATAAAAAGAGTTTTATAATGTTCTTATGTATACAAAATTACACCATGATAACTCGATAACTCTAGGAGTTATAACGGTTTGAAAACGCTTTTTCTCTGTCATGAAGTTAAATCTTTGTTCACTTCACAAGCGATATCTCGAGAACGGTTTGACGTGGAGATACCCGATTCATACCATCAGATTCAGAAGGTTGCGCTCTTTCTGAATATATGTAACAGTTATGTCTTACGTATTTGAAAAAGCACTGAAAAATTGAAAAAGAAATTTTAATTGATGAAAAAATAGGGTAAAAAACATTTATGAACATCGTGAATTTTTGTATAAAAAGAGTTTTATGGTGTTTATATGTATACCACATTATATCATGATATCTTTAAAACTCTAGAAGATATGAATTTTTTAAAAAGACTTGGTTTATATAGCCCCTTGAATTCTAGAAGTGCGGTAATTCGCCATATACTGCAGTACTGCGGAATGCCGGACAACAAATTTGAAGGAGTAAACTTTTTATAAAAAACGTTATATCTCTAGAACGGTGTAACATAGAGGAACGCGGTTCATACCATCAGATTCAGAATTTTGCGATCTTTCAGAATATATGTAACAGTTATGTGTTACGTATTTGAAAAAGCACTGAAATATTGAAAAAGAAATTTTAATTGAGAAAAAAACCGGGTAAAATCATTTTTGAAAAACCGTTAATTTTCCTAAAAAAAGAGTCTTATGATGTTTTTATGTATACAAAACTACATCATGATAACTTAAAAACTCTAGGAGTTATAACGGTTTGAAAACGCTTTTTCTCTGTCATGAAGTTAAATCTTTGTTCACTTCACAAGCGATATCAATAGAACGGTTCGACGTGGAGATACCCGATTCATACCATCAGATTCAGAAAGTTGCGCTCTTTCAGAATATATGTAACTGTTATGTGTTACGTATTTGAAAAAGCACTGAAAAATTTAAAAAGAAATTTTATTTGAGTTAAAAACCGGATAAAAATGATTTTTCTAAAACCCTTAATTTTTATAAAAAAAGAGTTTTATAATGTTTTTATGTATTCAAAATTACATCTTGGTAACTTGAAAACTCTAGGCTAGTTATAATGGTTTAAAATCGCTTTTTCTCTATTATGAAGTTAAATCTTGGTCACTTGACATGCGATATCTTTATGGTAGCAAATAAGTTGTTTCGTTATAATCATGTTAGGTTTTTGAAAAAGCACTAAATTAGAAAATTAAAATTTAGTTTAGACTAAAAACTATTTTGAAAATTAGTTATTATTGTTTGTGAATAATCATGAGATAGATGTTTAAATGATGCAGTCTCCGCTAACAATAAACACGCGCCGTAGATACACACATTAATTTGAGACTTTCGCATAGGTCAACCAAAACGAAGTGCAATAAAACTGCCTTCTTGAACACGGCAAACCCCTAGGCTGGGTAAAAATGCTCTTGTAATGTTAAAACTAACGTGTTATCAAAAATTGACTAATTTTTATTCGAGAGTAGATACTACTTAACCAATTTTAAAGAAACTTTACATTATTATTATACTCATATTATTTATCAATATGAAATAAGTGTAGCATTACAAATATTTATATTATTTTTCTTTATTTATTTTAAAGTTAAAATCAAGTCGTTACTAATTAAATCGTTTCTTGTAGCATAAATTGTGTCGGTAAGAGAAGTTTAACCTAAGTTCAGTAGTTTGCAAAATAATCAAAGGTAGCGCAGTTGATATAGTTTTGAGTTTAAACAACCATTGTAACTGCAAAATCGACTTTTAAAATGAAACTTTTAATTATATTTTCGTGTTTTCATCAGATTGTTCTGTTTTAACGAATTCATAACCATTTTGAAATGATTTAATTTCACGCAGAATATCATGGGTCGTGCAACGGACTTATTGCCGGGGATTGTTTATTTAAGACCGCCGTGATGGAAGACAATGTAAAAAACGTTCGCGAAATTTACAATTATAATAAATTTATTAATAGATCATAACTTTCGTACGTGTATTATATATGATACTTTACATAAACATTATATATATATTAAATTATTATTTGTGAAATCCAAAAATATCCTTCTATCGTTCCGTTTGTACTTTTAATTGTAGCAAATAAATTGTTTCGTTTGTCTTGTTAATTTTTTGATAAAGCACTACATATTAGGAAAATAAAAATTAGTTTAGATTAAAAACAATTTTGAAAATCTGTTATTATTGTATGTAAATAGTCATGAGATGTTTAAATGATGCAGTCCCCGCCAAAAAGAAATACGCGCCCAAGATACTCATTTTAATTTGGGGCTTTCGAAAAGATCAACAACAACGAGTTGCAATTAAACTGCTTTTAAGAACAGGGCAAACCCCTAAGCCAGTTAGCCAGGTAAGTATGCTAGTTTAATGTAAAAACTAACGGGTTATCAAAAAAAGACTAATTTTAATTCGCGAGAAGATTTTATTCAACCGATTTTAAAGAAACTGTACATTATTATTATACTCATATTATTTATTAATATGAAATTAGTGTAGCATTACAAATATTTTTATATTAGCTTTAGTTGGTAATTTTAAAGTTAAAATCAAGTCGTTATGAATTAAATCGTTATTTGTAGCATAAATTATGTCGGTAAGAGAAATTACATCATGATAACTTAAAAACTCTAGGAGTTATAACGGTTTGAAAACGCTTTTTCTCTATCATGAAGTTAAATCTTTGTTCACTTCACATGCGATATCTCGAGAACGGTTCGACCTGAAGATACCCGATTCATACCATCAGATTCAGAAGGTTGCGCTCTTTCAGAATATATGTAACAGTTATGTGTTACGTTTTAGAAAAAGCACTGAAAAATTGAAAAAGAAATTTTATTTGAGAAAAAAACCAGATAAAAATCATTTTTGTAAAACCGTTAATTTTTATATAAAAAGAGTTTTATAATGTTCTTATGTATACAAAATTACACCATGATAACTCGAAAACTCTAGGAGTTATAACGGTTTGAAAACGCTTTTTCTCTGTCATGAAGTTAAATCTTTGTTCACTTCACAAGCGATATCTCGAGAACGGTTCGACGTGGAGATACCCGATTCATACCATCAGATTCAGAAGGTTGCGTTCTTTCAGAATATATGTAACAGTTATGTGTAACGTATTTGAAAAAGCACTGAAAAATTGAAAAAGAAATTTTATTTGAGAAAAAAACCAGATAAAAATCATTTTTGTAGAACCGTTATTTTTATATAAAAAGAGTTTTATAATGTTCTTATGTATACAAAAATACACCATGATAACTCGAAAACTCTAGGAGTTATAACGGTTTGAAAACGCTTTTTCTCTGTCATGAAGTTAAATCTTTGTTCACTTCACAAGCGATATCTCGAGAACGGTTCGACGTGGAGATACCCGATTCATACCATCAGATTCAGAAGGTTGCGCTCTTTCTGAATATATGTAACAGTTATGTCTTACGTATTTGAAAAAGCACTGAAAAATTGAAAAAGAAATTTTAATTGATGAAAAAATAGGGTAAAAAACATTTATGAACATCGTGAATTTTTGTATAAAAAGAGTTTTATGGTGTTTATATGTATACCACATTATATCATGATATCTTTAAAACTCTAGAAGATATGAATTTTTTAAAAAGACTTGGTTTATATAGCCCCTTGAATTCTAGAAGTGCGGTAATTCGCCATATACTGCATTACTGCGGAATGCCGGACACCAAATTTGAAGGAGTAAAATTTTTATAAAAAACGTTATATCTCTAGAACGGTGTAACATAGAGGAACGCGGTTCATACCATCAGATTCAGAATTTTGCGATCTTTCAGAATATATGTAACAGTTATGTGTTACGTATTTGAAAAAGCACTGAAATATTGAAAAAGAAATTTTAATTGAGAAAAAAACCGGGTAAAATCATTTTTGAAAAACCGTTAATTTTCCTAAAAAAAGAGTCTTATGATGTTTTTATGTATACAAAACTACATCATGATAACTTAAAAACTCTAGGAGTTATAACGGTTTGAAAACGCTTTTTCTCTATCATGAAGTTAAATCTTTGTTCACTTCACATGCGATATCTCGAGAACGGTTCGACCTGGAGATACCCGATTCATACCATCAGATTCAGAAGGTTGCGCTCTTTCAGAATATATGTAACAGTTATGTGTTACGTATTTGAAAAAGCACTGAAAAATTGAAAAAGAAATTTTATTTGAGTTAAAAACCGGATAAAAATCATTTTTGTAGAACCGTTAATTTTTATAAAAAAAGAGTTTTATAATGTTCTTATGTATACAAAATTACATCATGATAACTCGAAAACTCTAGGAGATGTAACGGTTTGAAAACGCTTTTTCTCTGTCATGAAGTTAAATCTTTGTTCACTTCACAAGTGATATCTCGAGAACGGTTCGACGTGGAGATACCCGATTCATACCATCAGATTCAGAAGATTGCGCTCTTTCAGAATATATGTAACAGTTATGTGTTACGTTTTTGAAAAAGCACTGAAAAATTGAAAAAGAAATTTTATTTGAGAAAAAAACCAGATAAAAATCATTTTTGTAGAACCGTTAATTTTTATATAAAAAGAGTTTTATAATGTTCTTATGTATACAAAATTACACCATGATAACTCGATAACTCTAGGAGTTATAACGGTTTGAAAACGCTTTTTCTCTGTCATGAAGTTAAATCTTTGTTCACTTCACAAGCGATATCTCGAGAACGGTTTGACGTGGAGATACCCGATTCATACCATCAGATTCAGAAGGTTGCGCTCTTTCTGAATATATGTAACAGTTATGTCTTACGTATTTGAAAAAGCACTGAAAAATTGAAAAAGAAATTTTAATTGATGAAAAAATAGGGTAAAAAACATTTATGAACATCGTGAATTTTTGTATAAAAAGAGTTTTATGGTGTTTATATGTATACCACATTATATCATGATATCTTTAAAACTCTAGAAGATATGAATTTTTTAAAAAGACTTGGTTTATATAGCCCCTTGAATTCTAGAAGTGCGGTAATTCGCCATATACTGCAGTACTGCGGAATGCCGGACAACAAATTTGAAGGAGTAAAATTTTTATAAAAAACGTTATATCTCTAGAACGGTGTAACATAGAGGAACGCGGTTCATACCATCAGATTCAGAATTTTGCGATCTTTCAGAATATATGTAACAGTTATGTGTTACGTATTTGAAAAAGCACTGAAATATTGAAAAAGAAATTTTAATTGAGAAAAAAACCGGGTAAAATCATTTTTGAAAAACCGTTAATTTTCCTAAAAAAAGAGTCTTATGATGTTTTTATGTATACAAAACTACATCATGATAACTTAAAAACTCTAGGAGTTATAACGGTTTGAAAACGCTTTTTCTCTATCATGAAGTTAAATCTTTGTTCACTTCACATGCGATATCTCGAGAACGGTTCGACCTGGAGATACCCGATTCATACCATCAGATTCAGAAAGTTGCGCTCTTTCAGAATATATGTAACTGTTATGTGTTACGTATTTGAAAAAGCACTGAAAAATTTAAAAAGAAATTTTATTTGAGTTAAAAACCGGATAAAAATCATTTTTGTAGAACCGTTAATTTTTATAAAAAAAGAGTTTTATAATGTTCTTATGTATACAAAATTACACCATGATAACTCGACAACTCTAAGAGTTATAACGGTTTGAAAGCGCTTTTTCTCTATCATGAAGTTAAATCTTTGTTCACTTCACATGCGATATCTCGAGAACGGTTCGACGTGGAGATACCCGATTCATACCATCAGATTCAGAAGGTTGCGCTCTTTCAGCATATATGTAACAGTTATGTGTAACGTATTTGAAAAAGCACTGAAAAATTGAAAAAGAAATTTTATTTGAGTTAAAAACCGGATAAAAATGATTTTTCTAAAACCCTTAATTTTTATAAAAAAAGAGTTTTATAATGTTTTTATGTATTCAAAATTACATCTTGGTAACTTGAAAACTCTAGGAGTTATAATGGTTTAAAATCGCTTTTTCTCTATTATGAAGTTAAATCTTGGTCACTTGACATGCGATATCTTTATGGTAGCAAATAAGTTGTTTCGTTATAATCATGTTAGGTTTTTGAAAAAGCACTAAATTAGAAAATTAAAATTTAGTTTAGAATAAAAACTATTTTGAAAATTAGTTATTATTGTTTGTGAATAATCATGAGATAGATGTTTAAATGATGCAGTCTCCGCTAACAATAAACACGCGCCGTAGATACACACATTAATTTGAGACTTTCGCATAGGTCAACCAAAACGAAGTGCAATAAAACTGCCTTCTTGAACACGGCAAACCCCTAGGCTGGGTAAAAATGCTCTTGTAATGTTAAAACTAACGTGTTATCAAAAATTGACTAATTTTTATTCGAGAGTAGATACTACTTAACCGATTTTAAAGAAACTTTACATTATTATTATACTCATATTATTTATCAATATGAAATAAGTGTAGCATTACAAATATTTATATTATTTTTCTTTATTTATTTTAAAGTTAAAATGAAGTCGTTACTAATTAAATCGTTTCTTGTAGCATAAATTGTGTCGGTAAGAGAAGTTTAACCTAAGTTCAGTAGTTTGCAAAATTATCAAAGGTAGCGCAGTTGATATAGTTTTGAGTTTAAACAACCATTGTAACTGCAAAATCGACTTTTAAAATGAAACTTTTAATTATATTTTCGTGTTTTCATCAGATTGTTCTGTTTTAACGAATTCATAACCATTTTGAAATGATTTAATTTCACGCAGAATATCATGAGTCGAGGAACGGACTTATTGCCGGGGATTGTTTATTTAAGACCGCCGTGATGGAAGACAATGTAAGAAACGTTCGCGAAATTTACAATTATAATAAATTTATTAATAGATCATAACTTTCGTACGTGTATTATATATGATACTTTACATAAACATTATATATATATTAAATTATTATTTGTGAAATCCAAAAATATCCTTCTATCGTTCCGTTTGTACTTTTTAATTGTAGCAAATAAATTGTTTCGTTTGTCATGTTAATTTTTTGATAAAGCACTACATATTAGGAAAATAAAAATTAGTTTAGATTAAAAACAATTTTGAAAATCTGTTATTATTGTATGTAAATAGTCATGAGATGTTTAAATGATGCAGTCCCCGCCAAAAAGAAATACGCGCCCAAGATACTCATATTAATTTGGGGCTTTCGAAAAGATCAACAACAACGAGTTGCAATTAAACTGCTTTTAAGAACAGGGCAAACCCCTAAGCCAGTTAGCCAGGTAAGTATGCTAGTTTAATGTAAAAACTAACGGGTTATCAAAAAAAGACTAATTTTAATTCGCGAGAAGATTTTATTCAACCGATTTTAAAGAAACTGTACATTATTATTATACTCATATTATTTATTAATATGAAATTAGTGTAGCATTACAAATATTTTTATATTAGCTTTAGTTGGTAATTTTAAAGTTAAAATCAAGTCGTTATGAATTAAATCGTTATTTGTAGCATAAATTATGTCGGTAAGAGAAATTACATCATGGTAAAAAACGTTCGCAAATTTTACAATTATAATGAATTTAATAACACATCATAACTCTCGTAGAAAAAGCACTACATATTTGGAAATTAAAATTTAGTTTAGATTAAAAACAATTTTGAAAATCGGATATTATTGTATGTAAATAGTAATGAGATGTTTAAATGACGCAGTCTCCGCTAACAAGAAATATGCGCCCGAGACGATACCCACATTAATTTGGGGCTTTCGCAGCGTTCAGCCAAAACGAAGTGCAAAGGAACAGACTATATATATATATCTTTCTGACTATATATAATAGTCATGTGTTAAGTTTTTAAAAAAACACTTAAAAATAGAAAATTAAAATTTAGTTGAGAAAAAAACAGGGTAAAAATTATTTTTGAAAATGGGTAATTTTTGTATAAAAAGAATGATAAGTTGTTTATACATATAAGAAATTACATATTATATATATACTTACAAAAATCGTTTTTTTTCGGCCTGTAATAATGATTTTGCAAAATTGAAAATTGTCTGATTTCTTTCATTAATTTCTCGGAAACATTGAGATAATTACAATTTCTATAAAAACAGGAATTTGTCAACTTTCTTGTTTTTTCATCATTCACATGAATAGTAAGCTAGTAATAAATAGTTTAAAAAAACCTTGAAATGTTATCTGATGGTTTTCCACACTTAAACTGCTATTTCTCCTAAACCATTTTAGATTTCAAAGTGATTTTTTAGGAATTGTTACACATCTGTTTTAAAAATTGTTGAGTTTTTGAAAAAAAACTTTGTACTGCAATTTTTCCAAAACCCTTTAGGAATTTAAAGTTATTTCTTTAAGATAATTCTTCACCTATTTATGAGCATATTATTTTTATTTAAAAAATGTTGATATTCCAACAACACACCTCGATTCCAAATTTAATTCTACTATTATTAATATAAATATTCAAAAATTTAAAAAAAATCATTTTTCAGCCTTAAAAACTATTTCAAGGCCTTCTTACTTTTTTATTACAAATGTAGAAAATTTTCCACTATCCTTAACTATTTTCTGGGAAGTTATTTTTAATTTGAAAAAAAGGAAACAATAAAATTTGGATTTGCTAAAAATTTCATACCAGACATTTTTATGTTTAAAAATGTACATTTATTCTTAAAAAAGTTGATAAGGCACACAACAATAAAACACCATTTTTGTTATTTAATTATATACAACTTTATTGACAAAATTACAATTCAAATGCAACTAAAACAGTTCATGTGTTATTTTGTGTATGTATATATATATATATATATATATATATATCGATTTTTTAATAATATTTAACACAAAAAACTTAAATATATATTCTGAGTAATACTAGTTCACAAAACATTATACTTTCTATAGCATAAGATATAGATAAGATACAGATATATATATTTTAACAAAACTATGAATTATTTGTAACTACTATAATACTTTTAGAACCAACAATATATCTACAAAGTCTGTAACTATTTGTACTATTAAGTACATAATACTTGTTGAGCACAACACAAGACTTGTAATAGTTATAAAAATGAGCCTTTGTCTTACTTAAAGAGTACTTATTTTTATTAAGAAAATATAAAAATGATTTTAATTTTTATTATTATTTATAAAACTATGCCAAGCTTTTTATGGGCGCCAGGAAGCGTTAGCTTACCAATTTTGAAAAAAGAAGGAAGTTAATTGTTATTATGATTAAAATCTCTCAGGGTCGCAAGTCCTTTTAAAAGTGTACTTCAGTGGTTCTTGGTGAAATAAAAAATCTTATTTTGTTGAACTGAAATTGAACATAATTTATTGAGTTAAGTATTAACATTTATACAAAATAAAACAAACATAATAAGAATACATGTAAATGAGCAAATTCAAGCAATATATTTTAAGTTAACACATCCTACACAGTTATTCCATTATATTCAAGTCTCAATATTAAAAAATTAATTTTTATTGACTTTAGTCTTCAGTTGCAACTTCTTAATAAAAAATGAAATGAATTTAATCTTACTTCTCATAAAAAGAAGAAATTGAATTACTATAAAGTAGATTCTCTACAAAAAACAAATAAATCTCAATTAGCTAGTTTCTTAAAAAAGACTAACATATTAATTTTATTTTGAAATATAAGACATTGCGTCTTATTAATCAAAAAACATCAAGTAATAAATTCAAACTTATTATATTGAAAAATTTCTAAATTATTACAAATACATATTTTATTTTACATAGTAAAAAGTTTATACGTGCTATACCAAGACACGTTTTCTCATTTTAAACAGAACTTTTCCTCTAAAATCACTTCTTCATTGTCCTGCACGTCTACATGATGACTCGCCAATCTCGCTCCAGCCGTTACATCATAAGTCCACGCTTCATGTTTTACAACGACACATTTATTGTTCATATTATGAAAATGGTACATATCAATGTTCAAATTGTTCTATTTCTTGCTTTGAAACACAAAATTAAATTTAGTCTCTATAACATTAGTTCACCAAATTGCAATATCTTTTGTTAGGTATGCAAAATTCATTGTTCAAACTATATCACTCCAACGTCTATACATAATTGAAACTGTATTGCATTGTTTCTTTATTAAAATAGTTCTCACCTTATAAAACACACCTTTGATACTTTGTCTTTGTGTTATAAGGAACACGTGTTCACCAATGCTGTTTATTCACTTTAAACGTTCTACAGGTTAAAATATTCAGTTCTACGCATTAAAAATACTCAAATTCTATTCACTTATCGTCTCATAACAATTTAGTTTATATTTGTTACATGTTACTAAAGAAAAATACTATTACATCACTTTTCTATTGTCTAGAACCAGATATACCGGTCCGAAACAAACGTAGTCTTGCCTCAAGACCTCCATCCAGACTGACCAAAACCACATGTGTCTTTTTTCAGCTTCCAAACCAAGCGTCCTATTTAATATGCAACGTATGCGAGAATTATTCTCACACCTAGCAACACTGACACGGTTCAAATTATTTTACCTAACACAATACAAATACTACCTAAATATTTATTACAACTTATAACTAATTTTTTATACATGACATTATTATTTTGGAAACCTATATTTAATTTTTTATTACCCTAGTTTTAATAATCTATATATTTGAGTCATCTTTTTGACTTCTAAAACCCCCTCCCTTATTCAACTTTAACGTTTCCCGGGTTACTTTAAATATTCAAATCTCAATATAACCATTTTTTGGTTATTTAGGTTAAAATTACCATTTTTGGTATTACAAATACCCCATCAAAGCTGTGATTCAATATATATATATTGAAACACAGATTTCTCTTTTATTTAACAAAAAAAATTTAAACTTCAAAAAAAAATTTTCAAATTCGGTCCCTATAGATTTCCAAAATTAAAAAAGTTTCAGCAAACTAAGAATATTCATATTCCTTTTTTAAAAAAAACAAAACTTTAAAATAAGAAATCTTCTCTCTTTAATTACATTAAACATCTTATAATCTATTGATTCACTAAATCTACCTAGTTGCATATTCTAATCAATCAAACCACTTATACCCAAGTCTTATCCATCATCAAAAAACCTTCATCAACTTCTTATCATTAAGCTGTCCATCACTCAACTTTTATCTTGCGTCAGAGTGTCTACTCCTGATTGCTAAAAAGAAAAAAATATCTCTATCTCTTTGCCAAGATCCTAACTATTCATCTGAATATTTCTTTCACTTTAATACAATCCAAAATTAAAACTTCTCATTTTTATTTAATATCATTACAAAATTATTTACTTATTACTCAAAATCATTTTAATTTACTTTAAACTCTTCAATTTTAATCTTATATTATTTTAGTTTAAATCCAATAATTATTTATTCTTACTTAAATTCTTAATTACTCTTTGTCTCGCTGGGACAACATGTTAACTACTGATTTTACAATTACCAAAAACTCCTCTCTTCAACTAAAATTCAAAAAAATATAACATCATTATTACAAAAAAAAATCACTTATAAACTCATCTCATCTATTTCAAAATTACCTCTTTACAATTGTATCATCTTTTAGTACCTTATCTTAAAATTATTTCCATCTTATCTTTCATATTTTAATAATTCAAGTTGCATTAATCCCCAAAAAACTCTTCATCATCTATTTATGCAGACCTCGCGGGTTACCTACATATTTGTATAAATAATCTCTTTATTTCAACGTAGCTTCCTTTAAAAATCATAATAATCGCCGTATTTCGTAGAATTCCTCAAATCTCCCTTTATTTCATTAAAATCGTCGTATATTTCCTTTATTTCATCGCAGTATTCAAAAAACCTCTTAAAAACTAAAATTTACCATTAATGCAACCTAACTACTCTTTTTATAAAAGCTTATTAACAGAACAACTTCATTTTAAATACCACTTTACTCAACAATTCTGTAAAGTCATCATCTTCATATAAAACTCAAAAATCTCTCATCTAAACTACTTCTTATTAAAATCTTCTTAATCATCTATTACTTGTATATAAAAACTTCAAAAAAAATTAAAATTTACATTGTTTCCCAGCTAACACCGTATTTCATCAAAATCTTTAGACACCTTTATCAATAACTTCTCACAATCGTCTATTGTTTTAAATTCAAACATTATTTATTAAAAATCATTAATTATTTATTTCATTTATAAATCTCATCAAAATCTCTCTTATCATTATTAATTTATTATTCCTTCCTTTAAAAAACAAAAACTTAACCTCCTTTACTCATCATTTAACATCAAAAAAAAAACTTAAAAACTTTATTATTATCTGTCTTGGCAAAACTCACATAGATTCTCTTCATATTATATTATTTATTAATTATATCTCCTTCCTTAAAAAACAAAAACTTTAACATTTTTAACTCTATTATTCATTTTATTACCATTTCATTAAAAAAAAAACAAAAAACTTCAATATTATCATCATCTTTGCAATGCCTCTTGAAAACCACTCAATTCCTTTACAAGTCACCTTTCAAATCTCAAATTATTTAAATCTAACAATATTTTGCATATAATTACTTATTTTATTATTCTTAACTTTTGTAAACAAATATCAAATACTTTCTACATATAAGCCAAGCATTATTACTCTTAATCTATTATATATATTTAAAAATTACTATCTTTCTTACTAAATTACTCCCTAATAATGTCACGTCCGGTTTTATTTTGTATATATACAGATTGATCAGTTCTGTATACACTACACTTTATCTTTCTTCTATCATCTGTCTAAAGTATCATTACATGGAAATTCTATGTAATATTATATCAAATTATTTTTGTCTTTACCGTTGTTACAAATTCTCCATCACCTTATCAAAAATACTTTCAATTTTACTTAAAACATTTTAATTTTAAAACTTTTACAAATTTTAACTCATCATTTTCCAAAATTTACTTTTTTATCCAAATTTTAATTATTTAGTAGTCTCTTGTGTATTCTCCTATTATCTCCAATATCCGCGACACTTCTTGTCGACTTAATTACACTTTGTATCCTTCTGATTACAACTTTAGACACTTACATTGAAGTCTGCATTATGATCTTCAGATGTGAGAAGGTTGAAATGCAAAATTCCTACTCAGTTCAGAATAAAGCCCACCTCACAACCTTACAACCACAATACACCTTTAATGCTGTCTACATGCCTTATTTCTAAGAATAAGACATGTTTTCGACTACCGTTACCCTGCCTCCTCCCATAATGTTCATGTACTCCTTAAATGCATCTACACGAAGAAAATTTTAAAATTCATAAAAAATTTCATTAAAATCGTTTCATCCGAAGTTGAAATAATGTTTATTTTTACCAAGTTTATTACTAGCATCGTCGATTTTCTGTTTATGTAATCCTTTCTAGATGTTATTATTCAAATTCAAAAAGAAAATTTTATTTTTTAAAATTTATTCTAAGTTCTTTACTTAAAAAATTTACCTTCAATACTATTAAAGTTATTTAAGTAATCTACTTTTGTTCTTGTTTACTTTATTTAAGTAAATTTTATTTGAAAACACAAGTTAAATTAGAATTATACGTCAAAAGCTTTTTATTTTCCTAGCTAGCATTTTGGTAACACCCTATATTTCGTCTCAATGTCATGCATAGGAATTTATACCTGACTAAGGAATAAACAAGTCCCCTCGATATGAGACAATCCTTATCTGTCTACTGATAAGACATGAAGACCTTTTGGTTCCAATACGATCTGCAAATGAATCTCAACTCTCTCTCGTCACATTTTATTGAATATTTAATATTGAATCTACCTACTTAATATTGAATATTTTTTCTTCAACACTACTCTGAATCCTCGCTTCGAACTAACTATCTTATCTATGTCACGTTTCATAATTATTTATATTGGAATAAACAACAATTCAGAGTTATCTACTGATATAAACCTAGCGTCTTTCACTTAGCAAATACCTAAACGTTTTCTAAAACTAAACTCTTAATCATACTAGCTTGGCTTATATTATTATTTATTAATACTCATACTATTGTTATTTCAAACTATAGACTATACATTATTCAAATTTAAAACTACTTATTAACAGAATCTTAACTACCTTTTATTAATTATTTTTCAAAATCAAGTCCGTTTATTTATAAAAATGTCTTTACATTATTATTTATTCCTTCCAAATTTCAATTGATTACAACTCAATTATAAATTATACATTTTTTACGATGGTTCCCAGATTGGTGAAAAATTTTAAAGTACATGATTTGATTTTTGTAACTATCTCTAGGGTTAAATACCTCTGTCCACACGGACAGTGTGTCTAGCCTAGTCATCACAACAGACCCTTTCCTAACAAAAGATCCCACTTTGTTATTGTCTCCTCCTATCTCAAACATTCCATCATTTTCTCCCCTCATAGACATATCAAGACACAATGACCTACTTTTGTTATCTGTCAGCTTAGCATTCCTAACCTTATCATACTCCTTTGCTTTTACAAAAATCTCTTTCACACACCCATTTTTATATTCACATTCAACATTATACTGTTCACTAAAACTTTTAATTTTTTTCTCTTGAATTTTAAAAATACTTGTAAATTTCAACATTACGTAGTTCTCAAAGCTTACAGTGCTACAAAAGTTTTGCCTTTTTACACAAACAGCTGACTCTTTTATTATTACATCATTTATCTTACTCACACATTCATTTACTTTAATTTTACCCTTGTTATTTAAATCACTTACAATCTCTCTAACCCCATCAAAATTGGTAACCCCATCATTTTTCTTAATTTCAACATTACCTGTTAACTGTTTTAACTCATTGTTCTCCATAGGCTCATCCTGACACATTTCATCTTTCTTAAATTCTAATTTCATCTCATTGTTACTTAATCCATTGTTTACTTGTTCAAAAACATAATCATTCATACAAATATTCTCTATTATTTCAGTTTGATCATTTTTAATAAAAACTTTTAATTGGAAGTTAATTTTTTCTTTTACAGCTAATCTATTTAACATTTTATTATAAACTTCATTTCTTACTTTGAGAACAGCATGTAACATTTTAATTATTTCCTTTAACTCTAATTCTTTATTTATTCCACCCCTTCCTAATTCTTTATACCAATATTCATTTAAATCATCCCTACTTATTTCTATACACCATAGTTCAGTTCTATTACCCAAATCATCCAATTTCAAATCTTCCTTCCTAAAACATTTACTAACTTTACCAAAATACTTATCAGCTTCTTTTTTCATAATTTTAAATTCTACCATTACTCTGTCTTTCTCACTTATTAAATTATTATTAATTGTACCCTCCATTTTTAATTATTATTATTATTTAAACTTTAAATTTAGAATTAGTTATTTTAAAATTACTTATCTACTTATTATAAAAAAAATTTTAGAGAGAACATTCTTATTTTTATATTAATTATGAATATTCTTACCTTTTTGATAAGAATTTCTAATCCACCAAGAAACCACTGTTTTTCGACTTATATTCTTATATTTTTCAATATAAGAATACAGCCCCGAGTTGAGCGACACTTGTAATAGTTATAAAAATCAGCCTTTGTCTTACTTAAAGAGTACTTATTTTTATTAAGAAAATATAAAAATGATTTTAATTTTTATTATTATTTATAAAACTATGCCAAGCTTTTTATGGGCGCCAGGAAGCGTTAGCTTACCAATTTTGAAAAAAGAAGGAAGTTAATTGTTATTATGATTAAAATCTCTCAGGGTCGCAAGTCCTTTTAAAAGTGTACTTCAGTGGTTCTTGGTGAAATAAAAAATCTTATTTTGTTGAACTGAAATTGAACATAATTTATTGAGTTAAGTATTAACATTTATACAAAATAAAACAAACATAATAAGAATACATGTAAATGAGCAAATTCAAGCAATATATTTTAAGTTAACACATCCTACACAGTTATTCCATTATATTCAAGTCTCAATATTAAAAAATTAATTTTTATTGACTTTAGTCTTCAGTTGCAACTTCTTAATAAAAAATGAAATGAATTTAATCTTACTTCTCATAAAAAGAAGAAATTGAATTACTATAAAGTAGATTCTCTACAAAAAACAAATAAATCTCAATTAGCTAGTTTCTTAAAAAAGACTAACATATTAATTTTATTTTGAAATATAAGACATTGCGTCTTATTAATCAAAAAACATCAAGTAATAAATTCAAACTTATTATATTGAAAAATTTCTAAATTATTACAAATACATATTTTATTTTACATAGTAAAAAGTTTATACGTGCTATACCAAGACACGTTTTCTCATTTTAAACAGAACTTTTCCTCTAAAATCACTTCTTCATTGTCCTGCACGTCTACATGATGACTCGCCAATCTCGCTCCAGCCGTTACATCATAAGTCCACGCTTCATGTTTTACAACGACACATTTATTGTTCATATTATGAAAATGGTACATATCAATGTTCAAATTGTTCTATTTCTTGCTTTGAAACACAAAATTAAATTTAGTCTCTATAACATTAGTTCACCAAATTGCAATATCTTTTGTTAGGTATGCAAAATTCATTGTTCAAACTATATCACTCCAACGTCTATACATAATTGAAACTGTATTGCATTGTTTCTTTATTAAAATAGTTCTCACCTTATAAAACACACCTTTGATACTTTGTCTTTGTGTTATAAGGAACACGTGTTCACCAATGCTGTTTATTCACTTTAAACGTTCTACAGGTTAAAATATTCAGTTCTACGCATTAAAAATACTCAAATTCTATTCACTTATCGTCTCATAACAATTTAGTTTATATTTGTTACATGTTACTAAAGAAAAATACTATTACATCACTTTTCTATTGTCTAGAACCAGATATACCGGTCCGAAACAAACGTAGTCTTGCCTCAAGACCTCCATCCAGACTGACCAAAACCACATGTGTCTTTTTTCAGCTTCCAAACCAAGCGTCCTATTTAATATGCAACGTATGCGAGAATTATTCTCACACCTAGCAACACTGACACGGTTCAAATTATTTTACCTAACACAATACAAATACTACCTAAATATTTATTACAACTTATAACTAATTTTTTATACATGACATTATTATTTTGGAAACCTATATTTAATTTTTTATTACCCTAGTTTTAATAATCTATATATTTGAGTCATCTTTTTGACTTCTAAAACCCCCTCCCTTATTCAACTTTAACGTTTCCCGGGTTACTTTAAATATTCAAATCTCAATATAACCATTTTTTGGTTATTTAGGTTAAAATTACCATTTTTGGTATTACAGACTAAAGCAACAGAATCTTGCCAATACTGTCAGGATAAAATATAATATAATCTTGGCACCACTGTTAAAGACGAACCTTCTATATTTTTATAATTCAAATTTTTGCTTATAATTTACTATAGAAACCGTTATTTTTTTTAATATTTAGAAATGTTTCCAAGATCTCCCGACAAGATATCTCCACGATAAGTGTAGAAAATATGTTCTACGATCTCCCAGTATATCTTGTCAGGAGATTAAAAACTTCACTATGCACCTGATAAAGTTATCAGCTTGTTGAAGCTCCCATTAAGCACTTACCTAGCAGATAAAGTAAATTTTGATGTGTTTAATTTGTGGCTGCTATATTTATTTATAACTATTTAATTATAAATTTGTTTATTTAGTGTTTCCTATTTAGATTTGAGATGAAAAACGGTTCAGTTTCAACAAATATTCTGTTTAAACAACAGACAAATATTGGTTGGACGGGTCAATTCGTTACACTTTGCATTTTTCTATGTAAATGCATTGGTTCTTTTATTTTTTATCATTTCCATTCTTTCTTACAAACTAAATTAGTCTCTTCAAATGAGAGATTGTCACTATATAGCAATCGTTTAGGAGAATAGAGGTTGTCAAAATAGTTTTGAAAATTTACAATGAGTCTTTCCCCCCAAAACTGATCATCAATTTGTTTAAAATAAACTTTAAAATTAAAAGTAACAAAGATTCCTTGTGTGTAGCTTCCAATAGAGATAACTAATTTCACACACTGTATTCATATACTTAGCTGCCAAGAAATACAATTACATATTATGAACATAGATTTAAAATGTGTATATTTACATTATACTATTTTAAAGAAAACATTTGTTCCATGAGATACAAAGAAAATGTTACATTATACTATCTTTAAAGAAAACATTTGTTCAAACAAACAAAATGTAACTTATTTGTAGGTAATACAGATTCATTTATTTATAACAGTAAAAGACTATTATTAATAAACAATATTAATGGATAATTTGCTGTATCATGTTGGCACCATTTGTAAATAGTGCAGTGTACTATAGAAATGCCAGTCGCAGGATGACAACTTGACCAAATTCTTCAAATCTATGATTTTTACTTCCTTATATACTTATGTTTACTTTCTATTTTTAAATGTCTGTATGTCTATACAGTGTATTACAGTTAAAACTTAGTGGTATGTTCTATTAACTCCAAATATCATAAAATCCAGACAAAATTTTGAATTTCACAAATCTGTTTTTTTAGCAAATTTTGCTTCAAAGCAGCATCTTAGAAAATAACAAAATATTTTCTACAATCCCATATTTGTCAGTTAAATAAGTTGATTTTGATCAAATTTATTATTTTTTAAATAAGAAAGCTTCAATCAGCAAACAATTTAAAATTAGGATTGTGGGTAAATTGGAAAACAAACTTTGACCGTCAACATTTGTAGACATGTATTACAAGTGACAACAATAATAATTTACTGGACAGTGTCGCAAGTCTTTTTATAAACCTTAACTCTAGAGTGGTTTTGTTTAAGTAACCAAGTTTAGGATGTTGGCAATGAGTCTTATTCTCAGGTTTTTTAAATATTTATAGAATAGGTATGGAGTACTCCGTAGACATCGGCCTCTGCATATTTTATTGTTAAGAAGATCTGATACCCATGTCCCAGTCACTTTTACAAGTTAAGTATTCACATACATTACCAGAAATTCTTTGTTGATTTTAACTGCTGTAACCCAAACGCTAAAATTTCATCAAATCTGTTTAATACTTTGGACAGTAATGTACTGCACAGATTCTATACTACCTTTTTGTAAAACGGTAATAAAAGTATTTTACACAAATAAATTAATTCTCTATTAGATTTTGGATATTGACACTTTTCTGATTACTCAGTGGGCCACCCTGTGTAAATACATTTTAATCTAAATGCAAAAAGTTCTTGCAGTTTTAAACGATACAAATTTTAAAAGCTGATGATTTTTAAATCTAAAACACTTAAACGAACAAATGAATGTCCCTCAGAGAACATATTTGGAAAAAAAACAATTAAAATTTACAAATTAAAAAGAATTGTTTTAAAAATAAGTATTTCTATTATATCTAAAAATAAACGCAATTGCCGAGCGGGAATATACTCCACAGCCTTGCGTAATAAAATTTCATATCTATTAACTAAAAACTCTATAACTTGTTTTAATTATTTAAGTACAACAACTGGAAACCAAACAACTGAGTCTTAAATCAATTATTTACAGTGATTATTGCTAGTGCAAGCTTGGACATATGAATATAGGAAGAAATATATACATAACTTCCTATAAAAGAAATATTTTGTTATTGTCAGTCTGTTTATATATATATATATATATATATATATATATATATATATATATATAATTTTAAAGTTGAGACAGTTTGTTCAAATGTGGGAAGTGGGAAAGATGTGTAGTTTTAGTATAACCTTTTAATGTAGAATAACATACTTTTATTGTTAGGTGAATTAAAAAAAAAAAAAAATTATTTATATGTTTCAAGATCGTAATTCCATCATCACTATCTTTACTCTCTAGTTGGACAATATCAATATAACACACATACTGAGGGTTACACTTTGATATCTTTGCTCTTATTTGTCTTTACATCTTGATTAACAGCTAAATCAGCTAATAGGTCGTTAGATTGAAACCATTACTAGTTTATCTTCATAAATTTCAAAATTTATCTTCCACATTAATGAATCCGGACATCAGACGTTAATTGTCACATACATCAATTATCAATCTACAGTCAATCCTCCTTTATATCAACCACCTAAATAAATCCCTTACGAAGAATCATCCCATCTAAATGATTGACTAAGCGGTCATGCTATGATTTTAAAATATATCGTTAATTATATATTTAACTAAATCGTCTATTATCTTGGAAATACAATTTTTACTTCATTTTCATGGATACGTTTCTGATCTGGTTTTGCTCATTAATAATTGCCTTTGTTATTAACTATATAGTTTTTTAGGCTACCTCTAGGTTTGGGCTTGATATCTTCATTGAATCATTTTTTAGGCCAAACCTTCATTTCAAATACTACCAATTAGTTCAGGTTAGGCCTAACATAAAATTATCAGACTAATTTGATAATTCATGCTGATAAACCCAATCACCTGCTTTATCTGTTATTTTATGCAAATAGATATAAAAATGGCTACAAACGGCATATGTTTTAAACATTTTAAAACTAATTTTTGTTGATACAGTAAAACTTCGATAGTTTGACACTTTGTGGACTTAGGAGGTGTCGAAGTATCAAAATGTCGAACTATAGAGAGTGTATTGGATATACACTAATAACACATTAAAAACATGACTTTTATAAGAAAATTGCACATATTTAACGAATACTGTACAAAAGTAAACAATTAAACAAAAGTAAAAGTACAGTAGAGCCGTGTTTATCCAAGCCCCGAGTTCCAGGTTAACCGATGTAGTCAAAAAAATTCAGAAATTCTGTTTATAAAAATAGAAATAGCGCACAAGTTTCCATATTAACCGATGTGAATCCGAGTATTATGAAATTACAGAAAAATCACATTTTTATTTTCATATTCATGCATAAAACTTCATTGATTTATTTATAGCTACCTGTAATAAAACTGTATACAATAGTGCAGTTTTAAGAAGCTATAAAGATTAAAAATATAACACGGGAAAAATGCTGCAGTTGTGAAGATCATTTCATTGGGTCTTGTAAAAAATAGTTTTGTTCATAGGAAACTATTGTCTTCAATTCTTGGAATTAAGGTTGTTTCCTTATTGAGACCTGTCATTTACACAAATAAAGCCCCACCCCTCATCTAAAATACTGTACAGGCCAATGAGAAACATGTACATTGTGACATGTCAATCAACATCCTAATGGGTTGTTTGCCTGCTAATATTTTTAGTCTGTATTAAACTTTGCGAGCGAGATTGTCATTATGAGTGGAAAAGAATACTGTATATGTATTCAATTTCTTTCATTTGAGTACAATATCAAACCTTTTTTTGTTAATTTAACCCTGGAAGTGACAGAATGCTCAAACAGCACGCTTTGTGACGTGTATGGACAGGTTCATGTGTCGAAGTATCAAAGGTTTACTGTATTACTATATTTACTGTATTCATAGGAATGAAGGTTTCCACATTATTGTTAATTATGTTGTTGTAATGTTATTTTTACTATATTAAATATAATATTTGAAGAAAATGTTAATAGTTTTTCATTAAATTGTTGGATGTTCGGATTGATTTTCTGACTTTGAGATTTTATCCCTCATAGACAGGATACAGTCCTTACGAGGAATCGTAGTTTCAATTGTATTTTTTCGTTTTGTATTATAATACTGGCTTGAAAATAAAATTAGATAATATGTAAAACCGCCTGGACTGTCACATAATGAAACATATCTAGACAATGTAAATAAGAAATTTTTGTTCAAAGAATGGGGCTTCCCATTTATTGTGTACACTGTGACTATTCTACTAAAAATATTCACAAATAAATACAATCTAAAATAACACAAAAGTTTGGATCGGTAAATCTGACCAAAAACTAGAATTTTTGATAATTAAAGTAATAGTTAGAAATACAATTAAATTTGTAAACGTTAAAAAAATATCAATACTTTTAACATAAAGTAACTAAATATCCTATCACACTTTACAAATCACACTCTATTTATCTTACACACTAAATAACAATCTATGAACCCTACAGGTTAACCAACTCTCACATTTGCACTTCAAATGCTTTAACTGGTGTAGTCGATAAGAACAGGTTAGTACTTCTCTGCTGTCCTTTACGTGAAGCAATCGCAGCCCACTCTGCATCAAAAGGATCTGATGTCCCATTAGCATTATGATGAGAATAATAAGATTTCCGCTAAGCTTAATGAATGTGCACATAGATGAAGTGAAAGTAAAGGCACTCTACGAGGCAGTGTCGGTGAATTTCCTGCTAGCGTGATGGCAGTGACTTTGCCTAACCATTGTTCATGTTGTGGTAAATCACAAACGGTAGGTAGCGAGGATGCTGGTAGAGGTGGAGTAGCAGGCGGCGTAAGGGTGCTCCTCGTGCGAGAGGAGAAGGGGATGGCCATTGATTATCCCCACCACGACCGACACCGTTGTTGTTGTTATTGTTGATATTATGATATTTCATAGAGTCAATTTTGGCAATAAAACTTTCGCTGGTTTGTACTTTTTTCTGAAACAAAAATAAAATATATGGTAACAGATTAATTGTTACTCTTAATTTACAGTAACAGATGTTGACATATACAAAACTTAATTTTTTGTCAGTTTTCCCTGTCCATTAAAGTTAGATTGACCAATTGTTACTACTGCAATTCATCAAATAAGATCAATCAAGGCAAGAAACCGTCTTGCTTATGAATGGTGTCTATTAAATATTGAGACTCTGTTTTTATCTCTTAAAGAAAGCAGAGAGAACTGATTGGCTCTTTTACAGAGTCCTAAGACGTGTCTGAAACCTGAATGACAAATATCAACAACCTCTGTCATTTATTTGATTATGAGTAATTGTTTAGTGCAGTTGTGTGCAGGAATAATGCTAAGTTTATAAGTTTAGTAACGTGACTTACGAGGAAGACATATATATATATCATACACATGTGTTTGAGTGGCAGAAAAAATTCAGTGAACGGTGTCAGAACATGAAAGACGATGAATATCCTGTACAACCACTTAAAGAACTGGAGAAAATGTAGACTAAATTAGCTACATTGTTTGAGAAGACTGCTAATTTAGCCAATTTAGTGTCAGAATGTTAGATGGAACCTCATTGATAAAACACATTGAGGATCTCAATACAAAACAAGATCTTACACCAGACTAAAAACATTTGGGGAAATTAGCTATTATATTACAGCAACTTAAGTCAATCCCATACTTCTGCAAAAAGTCACCACTTCCGATGAAACCTGCATCTTCCAGTATGAACTCAGAGACAAAACAAAGGTCAATGCACTGGAAAACGCTGTCATAAATATAAATTAAAAGCTATGCTCATTGTGTTTTTTATACCAAGAGAGTAATTTTGGAAGAATGACTCCCAGAAGACACAAAAATGAACTAGTTTTACTTTATGGAAATTTTGACAGACTGAGTCTGAAAAATAAAAACAGAACTGTGAAAAAATGGTTTCATTCTTCATCACTTCAAAACTGGGCATGGTGTAGTGGTTATACCTTCTTCTTGTACTCTTTCCACTATTGAAAGGTTTTCAGATAAGCATAACTAAATTATGGTATGAATGTAAATAGTTTTCATTCCAGAGGCCAATTCCCAGGGTTTTCTGTGTAGCTTGCTAATATTGTTTTCTCTTGAGAAACTTAAGTTGAACAACCGTTCTGCCTTTACATGTGCAAGTTGTTACTTGAGACTGTTCTGCAGATGTGTAATTATTTTTATACTATCAGAGATCATTATTTTTTAATATATCTCTGACAGGTGTTACAAGGATATCTAAGGGTAAGAGGATGAGAATTTTGTATGGCTAACAACAGAAAGTGGTGTACTAAGGCATAGAACTAAGAAATTACAATCATGTTTTAATGGGGGAAATTGCAGAGGAATACTTTATAAAATTATAACCAGTAAATATGATAGACAGGAAATTAAAAGATGCTGGTGAAGAGATGTAAATGTACTTTGGATATATACGGTAATAAGATGGAAATTTTATAGGTTAACAACGGATTTATCAAGCCCCTACAATTCTAAAAGTGCAGCAACCCTCACAACAATAAAGTAATGCAAAATTCTGCATACCAAATTTGAAGGAGAAAATAATTTATAAAAACCGTTATATCTTGAGAACGGTTTGACTTAGTGAAACGTGGTTTATTTTTTTTACTTATGGTGCTACTACCACCAAATTTTGAGTTATTGGAAAAAAAAAATTAATCCTGAAATATGGTCAAACTATGTCCACATAGCAAATTTAATTCAAAGCAGTCCATACAGGGCCGTCGCGTGGGTGGGGCGACCGAGGCGGTCGCCTTGGGCGCCGCAATCCAGGGGGCGCCACCGAGCGGGGGTAAAAAAAAAAATGCATGCACGTGTTATCTACTTTTATTTATAAGCACTTTGACAACTGTTTTGAACTCTGTATTATAAAATTGATGCATTACTGAGTACGTAAAATTCTGTCTATGCATAACTGGTAATGTAATAGATTTATCAGTCTCAGCAACTGTGTATACCGACGAGCAGCGCTGCACTGCTAAACAAATCACTGATACGAATCCAAAGCTGTCATGACTCACCACACTCACAGCGGCTCGCGCCGCGCCGGCGCCCCCCCTCCCCTCAACTTATTACACTAAACTCAACCAGTCGTCACTTGTCAGTCAGTCGCTGGCTGCATTCAGTACGCGTCAGACACCGTTGTTGTGAAGTGTATAAGCGTATAGTGTAATAGTGACAGTCCACACAGTGCGTGTGTATGGTGTGGTGCCTTTAGATTTAAGTTATGTGATATTAGTTGAAAACTCAAGCATTATTATGTCGAAAAAGTTGTCAGGGGCACAAAGGAGAAGGTTGAACAAGGAAAGTGAGTTAGCGAACGAGGCTTTGTTAAGTAAAGTGCCAAAACTAACAAATTTTTTTAAAACCAATACGACACAAAATGTTCCCGTTGTTGAGATCAGTACTACGTTTGTATCAAGCTGTAGTTCTTCCTCACAAAGTAGCATTCAAGAGCAAGAGGCCAAAGACACAGAATTTGTGCCTGTACTTTCCCATACTGGCCGTACTGCTGATGATACCGTTACAAGCGATCGTGACTACAGTGATTGTGATAGTTCTAGTGACAATAAAATAGTGATAACACTGTCAACAGACACTGAAATTGAATTAATATCTGAACCAGATCAGGTGCCGGTGATAACTTCAGATCCATCAACGTGGCCAGCGCGTGTTCTCCATGTTCACCGTGATGAACTTATTTTGAAAGGGCCGACTGAATATTTTAAAGAAGACCGTGATTACCCAAAAAATAACGACGGTAGGCACTTTTCAAACCAATCTCGATATCGGATTTTGGAAAACGGAGAAAGAATATCAAGGAGATGGCTGATTTATTCTGAAAAATCGGATGCTGTCTACTGTTTCTGTTGTAGGCTATTTAATCCATCATCAAAGTCAAATTTTGGACAAGCAATGGGTTTTAATAACTGGAAAAATTTGACAGACCGTTTAAAATCCCATGAGTTGTCACCAGATCATTTCAAAAATATGGCTGAATGGTTTGAAGCAGAAAAAAGAATTAAAGGAGACACTTCAATTAATCAGCACATCATAAGGCAAATTGAAACTGAGGCTCAGCGTTCAGCAGAAGTGTTGCGTCGGTTAGTAGAAATTACTTTATTTCTAGCAGAGCACAATATGGGGTTTCGTGGGTCATCTGCCAAAGTTTTTACCAAAAATAATGGGAACTTCCTTGGACTTGTACAACTTTTAGGGAAATTTGATACTGTACTAATGGAACACTTAAGACGTATAACTGAAAAAGAAACACAATTTCATTTATTAAGCGTGTCAATACAAAATGAACTACTAACTATACTAGGTGATTCAGTAAAGCAAAGCATCTTGACTAAAATAAAGGAAGCCAGATATTTTTCCGTTATCCTTGATTGTACTCCAGACATAAGTCACAAGGAGCAAGTTTCTTTAACGATTCGCTATGTCACTGAAGATGAAGATGGGAAAATCAAAATAGAAGAAAGTTTTATAGCCTATCGAGTTGCCGAAGGAACTACTGGAGAAGCTCTCGCTGACTTATTGTTCAAAGAAATTGAAGAGTGTGGTTTGAACATGACCAACTGTCGAGGTCAAGGATATGACAATGGCGCTAATATGGCAGGTGTACATAATGGAGTTCAAGCCCGAGTACTGGAAAAATTCCCTTCGGCTGTGTTTATTCCCTGTGGATGCCATAGCCTAAACCTAGTGATTGCTGATGGAGCAAAATCATCAGTTAAGTCTACGTCTTTATTTGGTATTCTACAACGACTCTTTACCATCTTTTCAAGTTCAACAAAGCGCTGGTGTATAATAAACGACCATACTAAAGCACTTACTTTAAAGCAAGTGTGTGAAACGCGTTGGGAAGCTCGCATAAGTGCTGTTCAAGCTGTCAGATACCAATATGTGGAAGTCAGAGATGCGTTGGTTGAGTTAGGCGACAAAATAGATGACCCCCAAACAGCCTCTGAAGCTCAATCTTTGATTAGTCAGATGGAAGACTTTTCGTTCATCGTAACTCTGATTTTGTGGAATGAAATTCTGTTTGAAGTTAATTTGATCAGTAAAAGCATTCAAGGTAAAGATGTAGATATCAGTGACTGTTCTGAGAAGTTCAACAAGTGTTTGGAGTTTTTAAACAGGTTTAGAGAGACTGGATATGTGGACGCAGTAATCTCAGCTAAAGAAATAGCAGCCGAACTTGGTATAGAACCTGTTTTCTCCGAGAAAAGGATTCGAAAAAGAAAACGCGTATTTTTGTATGAGTCTTCTGAGGAAGTGCAATCGTCATCTGAAGAAACCTTTACAAGAGAAGTTTTTTATCCATTAGTAGATAACGTTCTGGCCTCACTTGAGAAAAGATCATCTGCGTTGAAGGAACACCGAAAAATGTGGGGATTTTTGAGTAATGTTGATGATGCTCAACTTCCAGGAAAAGAAGATCTAAAAAAAAGTTGCTTGGACCTTGAAATACATTTAACAGACGAAATAACCAAAGTGTCAGATATAAACGGCATTGAGCTGTATCATGAACTTTTACATGTAAGTTCGATTTTGGATCATGGAAACCAAAAGAACATCAAAGTCTCACCAAAAGATCTATTGTGTAAGATAAAAACCACAAACAGTACAGATTTGTTCCCAAACTTGTGGGTCGCACTAAGAGTCTTACTAACAATACCCGTGACAGTTGCTAGTGCCGAACGGAGCTTTAGTAAACTTAAGCTCATAAAAACGTATTTGCGCTCTACAATGGCACAGGAAAGGCTGAACTCTCTCGCCATTCTTTCAATAGAGAATGACACAGCAAAAAACTTAGACTTCAAAGAAATTTTAAGAACTTTTGCTAATGCGAAAGCCAGGCGAATGCCTTTCAAAGTTTAAAGTTTGAATTTATGGACTACAAGAAAGAGCACTAAAGACATTAACGGAGAATGAAATATAAAATTATGTAAATAAATAAATCAAATGTAAATAAAAATGTATGTATATAAAATATGTAGGGGAGGGTGGGTGGTCCGTGATGATTTTATTTATATCTGCCGGTTTTTCCAGTCCGGAACACGGCGGGTCCATAGGTGGTGGATAATGGAATGGCTCTAAAGAGCTAGGGTTTATCCCCCCGAACCAAAACTGGAACGGACAAAATACGGGGGTTTTTAAGGGGGGGGGGCGCCGATTTCAACTTCGCCTTGGGCTCCCACAAACCACGCGACGGCCCTGAGTCCATACATATGTTTTGGCTGGAGAGTACTGGACATACGACATGCAAACAATTCCCAAAACTATTATTATGAACTCAAGGCTCAACACATTACTCAAGGCTCAAGTATCACATTCCATTACTTTCTACATACTACATATATGCAAGAAGTACAAATGCTCTGTCTACAATTAAATTACTCTTCTGTTCTAGCTCTGTGTTAGACAGTATCTCTCATAGAGAGTTATCTCCCAAAGAATTAACCAGTTTGTATGGAAATGTTTTCCATCTACTACCTCTTCATTGGTTTAGGAGTTTCGGTTGCAGCTTTTATTCAGGTAAAACTAACATATCTGAGGGTATTGTTTTTAAAATTGTTTTGGAATTGAAGGGAAAGTATTATAATCATTTAAAATGAGACAAGACAAGATGAGAGGAGACGAGACGAAGACAAGATGAAGACAAGACAAAGACAAGACGAAGACGAGATGAAGATGTGATGAGACGAAGATGAGATGGAGATGAGACGAGACATATACAAGATGAGACAAGACGAAGACGTGACAAAGATGAAGACGAGACAAGAGAAAGACTAAGATGAGTTTTGTCTAGTCTTGTCCTGTCTTGTCCTGTCCTGTCCTGGTGTGTCTTGTCTTGTCTTCATCTTCGTCTCCGTCTCATCCCCGTCTCGTCTCCATCTTGTCTCCATCTCGTCTTTGCCTCATCTTTGTCTCGTCTTCATCTCATCTTCGTCTCATCTATGTCTTGTCTTGTCTTCGTCTCGTCTCGTCTAATCTCATCTCATCTCATCTCATCTTCGCCTCGTCTCGTCTCATCTTTTCTCATTTGTCTCATAAAAAATGAGGGGGAAAATTTAATTTCTAAACATTTTTCTTTTTTCTTTAAATATTCAAGTAACCAATCGGGTCCACAAAGAGAATTTAGTAAAACTGAACCACTGAGTTTTTTGAAAATAAAGAACCCAGGCCTAATAAAAGGAACTTCTTAACAGCAGTGAGACTCCCAAAAGATGGTGAGACCATCGAACGTTACCAGATTGCTATCAGCATCATTGCTCTTCAGGAGAAAAGTCCAGAGAACCAAGGACCACTAAGGATCACAGTTTGGGCACAGATAAGCTCCAGAACAAAGGTGAGCATGCTTCATGTAACTCTTCTTATTTTAAGTTTGTATATATCAGCCTATATGAAGAGAGATTAATAAACTAACTTTCTTCTTGCAACATTCCTTTAGCTCTCGATTAAAGATAGTAAAACTATTATGTAAATTTAAGTAATTGAACCACCGATGATTAAATCTAAATATAGGAATACAAAACCATTGTATTAGTGTAGATAATTGGCAGCTATGTGCCTACCATTTATGTAACCTATTTATGTAAATTTTCGCACAAAGTATTATATTAGTTAATGATTGTAACTACGAACTATATACAACCAAAAATACTATAAACATATTTGAAACACTGTAACTAAAAACTGGGAAAAGTTTTAAATACAATTACAATTCTCACTTCTACTGAACTAATACACTGAACAGCTAAACTACACAGCACATAGCAATGGCTGCCGTCTTATGAAACATTGCAATATGACAATAAACTCTTCTAGAATAGACCATGGACTAGATCGAATCTTCTTAAAGATGCGGATCAATCGATCCTGTTTAAATTATAAAATAGTGGTTCTGCGCACCATATTCCTCGTCATATTGTGATTGGTGCACTAGCGCAGTTTGAATTTTAAAACTCTAGCAAGTTATCGAGACAAAAGACACGATGTCTCTTTAGTTTCCTTGAACTCGAGATTAGCAGTGAATGTTTGGTTGAATAGCCAGGCATTTTGTAAATGTAAATAATTACAATAAGAAAGAATTGAACTGAGTTTAGTTTACTTAAAAATTATAACTTTGTGATTGTATTTTCGTTATTAGAATAATACATTTACTTCTGCAACGACAATTTTGCTCAAGTGCAACCTCTAAGAACTGTAATAAAATTAATTTGTCACCGTCTCTCTAAAAATGCTTGTTCGTGATTAATCGGTAAAAATAAACAAAAATCAGCTCGCAACATTAAATTTTGAGTGAAACATGAATGTGAAAATGAAGTGAAAATGACCCAAACAATTATGCAAAATCGCAAATAAACAAATTTAACGGTTCAGGAATAAAGAACAAAATGAACCTTGGTCACCGTCATTAAAAGCTCAATTTTAAGTGTACGATCTCTGAGGACGTGTTTATGGCACAAGTGAACCAAGTTTAGACCCTTATATGTATACATTTTTTTTCAAAGACAATGTCCATAGTTCATTTTCACTTTTTGACTAACAATTACAGAACTAACATTTTTGGGTGACGAACAATTATTTTGGTTTTGGGGTTGGAGGAACGAGAAAATTTGTTAATGTTTTTGCATCATTTATTTATTCATTTATGAGTAAAAGAAAATGGTTTACTCATATTAATTATAGTTACAATACTGTAGTCTGCTTCCAGCTGTTAACATCTATCAGAAGGAAAGATTTCAATGTCATAAAATATATTACAATTTAAAAAATGTTTAATTGTTATAACTTTTAGAGTTGTCGGAAGTCGGTTACCTGGGTGAAAAATAGAATGAATAGTCCGGTCACCTTCTACAACATTTCCTATATATGAGTCCTTCACCCCCTCCCCCCAAATCCGTGATCCAAACTCATTTTCAATTAGTTCAAATGAAAAAAGTCCCAAAGTTAAATTGATAAAAGAATTACCTGAGAATTGATTTTAAATTCTATGATGGCTGCAATCTTAACTCCATATTCCAATGTTGCGAAAGAATCACAAACCATTTGAATCATATTATGACATGACTCCTCTGCAATAAGTATGACTGCTAACAACTGTATGAAGAAATCAGCTGGGTTGTAATGGCTTGCACATGTGGCTCCCATTCTGTAATACAGTGTAAATATTGCATAATCTTTCATATATAGACAAAGTTATGTCATAGGTTTGAAATTTTGTGGAAATATTCATTATGAGATCCTTTGATAGAGCAATCTGTAGAATAGAGAGCAAGTTTGAACCTAAAACTAATTTATTTTCTGAAGAGATTTGACTCAATCCGTAAGGAGACTGTGTTCAAGATTCTAATAGGATATGGTGTGTCTTCTAACATAATAAAAACATAGAGAGCTTGATGGATGAGTTTCCTTGTAGTTTCTAGAATTATACGATTTATTTTATATTCATTGTTGTTTATCCTTAGGAATAATAATAAATACCTTAATAATAAACATAAAATAGTGTTTAAAGGTGATTTATTCTACTTATACAGATTTAAAGAACTTTAAAATGAAGACCATCATCCTAATTTAAAATTTTAAGCTATCCCCTCCCCCTCCCCTAGAGGGCCAAATACCCGAACTTATTGAGAATATTTTCAAATAATAATAAAGTTAAGATGGGCAGATGCAATTTACATTTAACTACCTTAATAGATTTGTTATTGACTGATATTTTAGATACTATGGTCCAAACAAAATGTTTAAATATCATTTTTGATTGTCTCACTGACTCCTTTAAAATGATGTATCACATGACTATATGTCCTATTTACAGCCCTTATTTTTGACAGCCCTTACTGCCAAAGACCAAAATTAAAAACATGAGCTAATAAAGACATCCGTTCACTATAAAAAAGATAGCCACAAATTGTGTTTAGCTGTCTTAATTTTTAAACACAATTCAGAATTAATGAACGCACTCGTATACACCTCATCTCAGAGGCCGACATTCTAGCATACTTAGAGATTTTCTGGTTTTGCAAAATAATTAACTTAGTTTTACCCCTTGTTGATTAAAGTAAAAAAATCTCTCGGCCACCATTGCTTTAAAAAAAAAAGAAAAAAGAGGATAAAATAAAGACCCCTAAGGCTTCGAATATTATAAAGAGCATCAGGGTCAGAAAAGAACAAGAGTTTTTCAAGAGAAACTTGATAGAAAAAATGAAAGAAAGGGATACAAGACTACATGAAGAAATGAGTTGATCTATATAGGGTCCCTCGAGATTGACATGACCATATTCACTGCTAATGAGCTCCTAAAGAGGGAAAAGAAGAATAATATAGAGAATACGTTGAAAGAAGAAAGGGGATATCCAGGAAGACAGCCCGATCAATGATGTAGTAGCAAGAGCAATGGCTACCAGAGAAAAAAGGAAGATGGACAGCAGGCTCATCCCTTCTGTCAAAAAACCGCAAAAAAGGAAGAACGTGATTTAATTTCTGTTTGTCTATTCTGACAATATCTTTTTAGCATGGGCAAGAGAGATAAACCCTCCTGTATTCATTGTAAGGACATCACTGACTTGATGTGTAACACATCTTCTTTAGTTACGATAAGTGGAAAACAGAGAAAAGCTTATTAACTAAAGCGATGGAAAAAGTGACTCCAAAAAATATTATTGGGTAGATGCTTGGAAGAAGGAACACTGAGAGTATGTTGTGAGTTTCATCAAGCCGGTGTTACGACAGAAGGAATAAACACCAATAGCCGGAACGGAATTATGTAAGTAAGAAAGACTTTAAGAACATACTAGAATGTCCCAGAAGACTCAAAAGACTGCACCAGCACAGAATTCCGCACTAGACCTCATCAGAGGAAAGAAAAGGTCTTAATACCAAAATGAAAATATGATACAAGTTTATTTTTCGGCCATACTGTGTGGTTGCTGGCATGGGATTTTTCCGTATATTAAGCAAAAATGCTGTATTGCAGGCAATCATTCTGAAAACTATGGGCCAACAGCATTTCCAGAAATGTATTGCCGCAACATGGCCAAGCAATGTGTAGCCAGATATGGGGCATCTACATTTCGGCCAAATAGTTAACCAAGAATTTGTCGCATATACTTGACAATGGCTGAAAGTGAAGAAGTGCTTGTTAGTGCAGCATACATAGTAATTAACAATTATATAAAGAAAAAGAGAAGAACGTGGATTCGACCATACATAAATAAACGAAAAACACTTCATAATTTGAGCAAAGAATTAGTTCTCGATAATTATGTATTCAAAAACTTTACAAGAATGTCGAAAAGTGACTTCGAATATTTACTTAAGAAAATTGGACCAAATATTGAAAAACAGGTTACAGTAATGAAACAGCTATACTGATCACTACAAGATTAGCAACAACACTTAGATTTTTGGCCACTGGAGACTCCTATAAGTCCTTAATCTACTTATACACCTCGGCCAGTAGTTGCAATATGACCATACGTGATATATTGCTGGGCTACAGGAATATAGTCCAGGAAATGTTTCTGGATGTTGAGCAATATTGCCGTCCACACATTGCCATTAAATGTTACTTGTTTATGAGCGCATTTATACTAGTAGTCTGTCTTCATAGTCGAACTAGAATGAAACTAAGCAACAAATAAAATTTTAAAGTGAGATAAAAAATAAAAAGCAAACACCTTACTCATTACTCTATTCATATCTACTTGTAAATACTGTATTACACAACTGGCTATATTTTACATACGTTTTGAAAAAATCAATCGCTTCTGCAGGTGATCCCAAGAATGCAACTATTCCTTCAGCCATGAGCAGTATTTAATGAAACATAACGTAGACTTCAGACGAAGGTTGATGTATCATACATATCACTGTCTTTCCTTTGTTAGCTAAGGACTTGAGTACAGTCACTACATTCTGTGTCATGAATGAGTTCAAACCGAAAGTAGGTTCATCACAGGACATCAGTGGTGGATCTGTCAGAATCTGTAAACCCAAGCAATACACCAACATTCTTTACACATTTAACAGTTTTTCTTAAAACTGATACATTATGATACTGATACTTAATTATATTTGATACTTTTATCTGTTATATTTAGTGTCAAGTTTCTAGTGGACGAAAAAAAAGAGAAGACACCACGTGCCTGCCAACAGGGAACTTAATAGGAGAAACCCTGGACCTGCTAAATCCTACGCACAATATCACCTCCTGCAAAGGAAATTGTAAGCGCTCCATATAGGAAAAGCGCTCCTTTGGACTGACTTTTGTAACCTCTCCTGTAGGCCTATTATACAATTACACACAAAAATGAGAAATTTAACATTTAGGTAGTACAACCACTACTCAATAATAATACAATTTGATTATAGGAATTCTCTACTTAAAGAAAACCGTAATCCAAACTACAAAAAATCAAATTGGACTTTATTTGTATAACCAGCTTTTATTAAAGGATTTACCTTATTTAAAAGTTACTTTCCATTTCAAAATTCCTATTAAGCTGAGGCATGTTATCAAAGCACCCTTCTACCGATAGGTGGAACAATTAAAAACAAAATATAAGAAAATATTACAGGGTCCTAAACATGTTGGGAATGAATGCGCAGATATGATGACTAATAATTTAGCTTTTCCTTGTTGTTTAAAGGCAAAAACCTCTTGGACATCATCGCTTTATCAAAAAAATAAGAAACTTGCCTGAAAACTGTCTTCTTAACAAGCTTGTTTTTGACATGAATAATGGATTTCGACAATTCAAAAGTGTAAATCTTGTTAAGGGTAGTAGGCACCTTTCCCCTCTCCTATGTTAATTAAATGGGAGTAAATACTTTACTTTAGCTACCATTATCTATGAAACCATTAGTGCTACAGACTTGAAATTTTTGGTACATATTTAGTAAATGTGAATTTACTTACTGTAGCAGAAATATAAAAATAAAGTGAAAAAATAAAAATATAAGGATTTTTATAGTTTTTAAATTTTTAAAACCCTATTAATTTTTTAGATTTTTATTGATAATAAAGGTTTTAACTATCTTACCTCAAAAAATCTGCAAGGGTAGTGTCAAGTAGTTGTATAAATGATGTGTCTAAAATTTCAGACTTGTAGTTGCAATATTTTTTGAAATATATGTACCTAAAGTTTAAAAAACACAAGATATGGAAAACTGACTTTAAAAGTTTGTCACACTTTGAACACAATAAGATCAAGACTGAGAAATATGCAATCAGTTTTTTCACATAACTTACATTTAGTGGACTGAATTAAATTTGATATTATTTGTAGATCAACTCTAAAATATTACCTGGTTATCAGTATAATACTAAGTCCTTTGGGAGTTTAGAATTAAGTAACTTTCCATAACTAGATGAATTCTAAGAATTAGATTCATCAGTAGATGTAAGCCTAACTTGAGTTGAACAGCCAGATGAATATCGGTTACTATATAAACTCATTTTGATTAAATTTTCTGATTCTAGGCATTATCACAGAACTAAAAATAACACACAACTACACAAACAATATCACTGAGTTTGTGATAAACACAAAGAAATAAATCGCTAACCTCAATAGTACAAATAATGTTTACAAACTGTAAATAAAAATTAACTTTATACAAAATGAAACAGCTGATATACAGTGTGAACTGTGAACAACCTAAAATAACTCAAAAATAAAAAATAAAATTGAAGTATGCAATATAACAAATCAAGGAATTTATATAGCCTATAACTAGCATGTAGGCTAATGTCTACATACCTATCACATATAATCGCAGAATACTCTGTTACTAATAAGCTTTAAATAATTATTTATGTAGATATCAATTATTATTCATATATATAGTGTTATATATTTTAATAAACAGGATAAAATGGAGAATGTTTTAGGCTATTTTTTTTTTTTTATTTGTATTTTTTAAACCAAAAAAGGTGCCTACTACTCCTTTAGGACATGTTATTTATGGAACAGAAGGTGTTTTATATCAAACTGTCAACATTTAGCTAGTAAAAAGCTTGTGGCAGTCGATTGCATAATTATTTACCAAAACTTTTAACATCTTAATATGCCTGGCATGAATAAAGTACCCTAACCACGCCAGGAGTAAATAAAAAGCGTCCCACCTTAACCTCTTATTAAACATATATAAATGACTTATTAGAGACAAATTGGACTTTTGTAATTTTCTTTTTGGACATATATAATAATAGAATAAATCGCTGCTGGAAAATTAGCATTAACGCTGAGCTCTAACCTTAACATATTCCTAACCTAAAAACATCGACCGGAAAAATGTCTAAGTTTAAATAAATATTATCTAATATCTCTTTTCATATTTAAGTATAACATCTAACACTAGTAATTTAATAAATAAAAAGTTATAAACTGCTAATTCTTCAATTTTGAACATTAAAATTGTAATTTAGTAACATCCTAAATTCTGTTTCTACAGACGTTTTAGTCATATTTTCATCAATAACTAGAAAAAAAAAATAAAAAATACCTCAATGAAATTTTGCATAAATACTCTTTAAGACTATTAGTTTAATATTTTATAAACACCATATAATTATATCTGGAATTAGGTTCTGACCAGACCTAGAGTCGTTTATATGAAGAGGGTGGGGAGAGAGTCATGTATTTTCATTAATAACTAAAAAATTTGAAAAATTACCTCGATGAAACTTTGCATAAATACTCTTAAGGAATAGTAGTTTAATATTTTATAATCACCATAGGCCTATCTAGAATTAAGGTCTGACCAGACCTACAGCCTTTTTAGTGATGAAGAGGGAATTCTTGCATTAACTTTCCAAGTACTACATATATACAAAACCAAAGCAACCTTCAGGGGTATAGTGAGTACGGTTTTAGCAATCCCGAGGGAATTAACTGGATCTACACGTTTTTAGATCCCTCTCTTTCATCTTTCCTATCAGGTCATTCTTAACAATTCTTGCTAACGCTATTAAACAATTCATGGGCTAGGGGTACAAGGCTCTGATGACCGACAGTTTTATCGCCTTTAAAACAACAGAGCAAAAATGGGAAGTAGGTACATTGCAACCGATATGTATTAGAGCTCACGTTTTAGCAAAATTTGATAGAATCCGTAAAAATATAAACAATTTCATTCCAACCAACAACTCATCATAAAAACCACTTTTTGGAGTTGGTGACTTCATAACAGTTAACTATTGAAATAAGTACACTGCATCGGAACATTAGTGCACTGCAGGTCATTAGACTGCAGAACACCGGATGACCCAGTGAAGCTATTGCGTAGGTATTCTAGTAAATTATCAAACATGATTATTTTCTAGTTTTTAAACGAAACCTCGGTTACCATTCAACATATCGCTCGTACAATACACTATCTTACAGAGCAAGGCTAAAAAATTTGTATATTGTTATTTTTACAACCAATGTTTTCTGAGAAAATGTTTTATGAACGCCATTTTTAAACTGTTACGTCATAAATAGTACAGAACATTCTGCAAAATTTGATATCAATATCTCAGGATTTATATCTGATTTTTGAAAATAATATAAACAGAGCACTTTTGAACAAATGTTTAAACGAACTTTTGACTCTCATGTCCAGAATCACTTTCCAAAGGTTAGCAACTTGTTTACTAAACACTCTATATTCACAATAAAGCAAAACGTTCATGCCTCTGGTTCCGAAAATGATGATCTGGCTATTCATTTCGAATTTATATACACTAAAACAAAACAAAAAATGTAAAATAGCATATAGTCGAATTCCGTTTCATTATCTGTCTATCCGCCATTTTGTTCTTTTACAAAAAACCATTATATCTCCAGAAATAGATAAGATATCGAGTTCAGATTTGGTAATTAAGCATTTTGTATGTTAGGCCTACGCTTTACAAGTGTACCAATCACAAAGACTTTTTAAAATTAAAAAATGGCAGTTTAAAACTTAAAAACGCCCTGAATTTTGAAATATATAAAAAGTCTTTGTGTTTGGTACACTTGTAAAACGTAACATACAAAACGCTTAAATTTAAACGCTTAAATTTATAGCTCTGTTTGTATTACATTATATGATGAAGCTGGGTAAGTACCATGATGGCCATATCAATTTGTTTTATTTCTTTACCTATATGTAGTGAATGGATTTTGGGTCGAGGAGGGGAATTGAAACGAATATAATTTTTGATGGGTATTTGATATGGATCCACGGGAAAGTTAATGCAATGCGTTGTTTATATCTGTAACCAAACATTTCAAAAAAGTTTTGGACTTTGTGTGCGATTGTTTAATAAAACAGATTTATTTTGTTTGAAGAAGAAGAAGACTAGTAGTCTATATTAAACGTCTTCGTTATAAAGGGCTTATTATATCAAATTTGAGTTCAATATCTTATCTATTTCTGGAGTTATAGTGGTATTTTTTAAAAGAACAAAATGGCGGATAATGAAACGGAATTCGACTGTATGTTAGTTGAAATTTGTTTTATTTGTTTTAACCTAGAAAATAATCCGAAAATGAATAGCCAATTCACATTTATCGGAACACTTGTATAACATTTTGTATAGCACAAAATAAAGAACCCTAGCCCTCGAATACTCCAATAGCGTCAAGGTCGGAAAAGAACAAGAGTTGGTCAAAAGAGACCTGATAGGATTGGAAGAAAGGGATCTAACCCAAGACTATATGAAAAAAGATGTAAATCCATTTAGGGTGTTTAAAATTTCATGTTTTGTGGCCGTTTATCATGCATCCGTGCAGACAATAACGAAGAAAGACGGACAGCATGTTGAAATTGTTTTTTCTTCGGTGTCTATAAGTTATGAAACGTGAAAATGGGTCAAAAGGAAGTCGATGTGTGTCATACTTACCCTATACTTCGCAATCTGGGTAAAGGTGGCTGGCAAAACATATAGAGCATAGATGAGATAAATGTCACGTGGTCGTTTATCTTATCAAGGCTGTGGATGAACTGACAAAGAGGTAAACAAAGCCTAACTGCTGCCTGCCAAGAAAAGTGACAACTGAATAACACTCCTTATAGTGTTTCATAAAGGACGTTTACAATAACTTAAATGCACCTTCTCAAAATGTAATACAGTAATACTACAAATAAAGTTACATTTTTCTCTATTTTTTTAATAATGTTTCTGTCTATTTTAACACAATCTCTTTTTATTTGATTTATTAAATATTAATTTAACGTTTTTTATAATTAATAACATTGGTTTTTCTTGTATTAAAAACTTTCATTTCTCAGTTAAAGTGAAAATCAAGGTTACTATTTCGAGGGAATTTGAAAATAAAATAATATTTAAAAACTTTATCACTGACAGAAAGGACTTTCCAGAATGGCATGGTGTTTTGCTACTTTTTTTAAAGTTTTTTTTTTAACTCACCAAAAATAGTAATATTATCCAAAACTCAACTTATGTATAATTTTTCTCGGAAGAGTCATAGAATACATCTTTGTAATGAATAAAGAGTTTGGATGTAAAAATTCAACAGAGTTTTAAATCGATTATTCTTTTCAATATGTATATGTGAGAAATCATTACAATGGTTTTAGTAATGACACCTGAAGTGATACTATATATCTTAAGGTCGTAAGCGATACACAATAATTATCTTATAAGATAGGTATCGCTAGTGCGCGTCAAATCGTGTTGTAATGGCTAAACAGCTGTACACCATTATAACGACAACAATCGCAAGATCTATGTATGATCTTCTAGACGTCTAGAGGTACAAGTAATACTGAAGATTTAAGTTTCATCAATAGTGTTGGAACAGCCTCAGGGGCTCACTATTATAGTAAGGGGGATCTTAGCCGGATTGGGTTAGATCCCTCTCTTTCATCTTGCCAGGTCTCTCTTGACCAACTCTTGTTCTCTTCCGACCCTGACCTATTATAGTATTCAAAAGCATTATGTTCTATTCTATTTTTTCATAAGATATAGACGATCGAGAGGTTTTTAGCCAACAACAACAAATATTAGAATGTTTAGAATTCTTTTACACAGTAACTAAAAGTAGACGTTAAATATTGCTGGGCGACATACAAAATTATTGTAAACGTAAAAAGGGTGTATGGAGGTAGGAAAACAAAAGAGTCTGTTTCCTGGAAATCTACCCAGAATAAAACAGGATGCAAGACTGCATCCGGTTGCTTGAGTTTATCTCCTCTTTTAATGAAATGTTTTATAATTCGCAAAACAAACTTTATTTACTTATCGGCCGTCATGGATTTCTAACAAACTAAAGGGAATTTTTCAGTGTTTATTTAAGTAATAGTCTTTCTAAAAACATTTTTTTCGACACCTGTAAACTAGAGTCATGCACATTATTGTTTGTCAGCTTCAGAGTTCTTCCTCATTGTGTTCTTATAACTATTTCATGTAGAAAAAATAATGCTACGAATCGAAAAAAAGTCGGCATTTTCGCAGAAACATTCGTTAGGTAAAGTCCAAAAATGAGGTTTTGGGATTTATGTGTTTCTTCTGTGTTATGCCCAAACGAGCGGAATTATTTTTATAAAATTCTGTATGTGCTAAAATATACCATTTCTTTAGAGAACACAAACAAATCGCCATTACTATAAATAGAATGTTTGAGTACAAAATCACGAGTAAAATAAAATTACGGTTCAGGAAAAAAAGAAAAGAACATGAACCTTGATCGCCTTCAAGGAAACTTGATTTATGCCCAGGGTGAATTTTTACAGAAGCAAAAGAATCCTAGGCTACTTTTACATATATTTTATAGGCTAGATGTCACAAAAAGTTAATAATAGGGGAAACTTACCTTCGTAAGAAATACAAGAGAAAAGATTTAATGGGTTCCATTACTTACACTGAGAACCGCTAAGTTACTTAGGCCTTGTAGGAAATGTTAAATTATATTGTTAGAACAAGTAGGGTTACAGTTATTGCACAAGTGTTCTGAATCTCGTAATTGTGTATAACATTATTTTTTGACGTCTGTTAGACTCTAACTTACCTCGTAAATGTGTCTATATTGCACTAAACAGTCTCCACTCGCTTCGCTCCTATACGAATATTTTTTCTTGAAAAGTGAAGGATCGAAGTTACATTTTTGACAATAAAGTCGCTATTTGTGGGGTGGGTACCCGTTTAGTAGAATTGAAATCTACAAATTTATTTAATTAATTATGTTACAAGTAGAATAATATACGAAGTATGGGTAAAAAAACTGTTTAATTTTTTAATTTTATTTTTTGCTGCCGTTTTAATATTTTTTAATTTTTTTTTCTGAAATTCAATAGGGTCCTATAAGAGGACACTCTATACCAAATGTCTTGTTAATATGATAATTTTGTCGCCACTATCGTGCTTGTGGGAACGTCGACAGACGGACAGTATATGAAAAATAACTTTTTAGATTTTCTTAGGCCATGATACGTGGCGATCAGAATTACCTAACTTGCCCTCTATTTATTATATTGAGTAAGTAATAAAGAAAATATAAGTATCTCTCGTCTTAGTATATAGAGTGAACCAAATGTATGAAAACCCCTTAATAACTTTAAATCTGTTTTAGATAGAATTCTGTAACTTTCCGAATAACGTGTGGTCAACTATTCTATCTTTTGACGTAACAGCATTTAAATCCCTTCTTGGAGGGGGGGGGGTGGACCAGGGGTTGTGACTTAATATTTTTAATGGGAACACCCATTGTGTGATACATCATATTAAAGTTCTCTTTAAAACACGAAAAATAGTGTAAATGAAAGGTTTCTACGATACTTGTATCCAAAATGGGGGCCGATTGAAGTTATTTTAAAAAATAAATAAGATCAAATAAAATAAATTAAACTTCAATTTTATTTTTAAATTAATGCAATGACATTTGAAAATTAAAATTAAATTCAGAAAATTGTATGTGTTGGCCTATAATTAAGACTGTATTTTTACGTTACCCCCTCCCAATTTATCTGTTTTTTAACTAGAAGTGTGAAGGGGGGGCGAATAACGTTGCGTATCTACTCCAAGACAACTCTCGCAGGTTTCGTTAGCCACATTTGTAGTTGTGATTTAGGTTCTACAGGAGCTGGTGCAAATTCGGGTTGACATTGTATAACAGGGAAAGTTGTGTAATTACTGTTAAAGGGTGTTAATTTTAATATATTATTATATTTAAACAGAAGGGAAGAAGTATGTGCTAGTGTGGTGTAGAGTTATTTTGAGTGTTTGTTTAGTGTTCAGTGAGATGTAAAATCGTATAGAGAAAATTGTGTAATATTCTCAAAAACTAAATATTGTGTTGGTTTACTACAAAATGCGGTTTTGGTCGTTATGATATTCTTATTATATTGTAAACATTTTGAATGTCCACCATTTTGAAACTTGTGAATGGAAGTCCTTTTACTTTTAGATATCAATGAGATACATTTTTAAAAGTGGAAAATTAAAACAAAATTCAAGGAATTAAATTAAATTTTAAACTAATTTGATTTTCAGTCTTGCATACTTCAGAAGAACACAAATATAGGTAAGCCTACTGTAGTTGTTCTATTTTCTGTCAATAGTGAGATTACTGTAGCTTATTTTCTGCATTAAAAATGAGCTGTTTATTAAAACAACAATAACTAATCTTAAAAATCTGTACATATACTTACAGATGTCCACGAAATGTTAAAAAGTGTAGAAATTTACTTTTTACAAGCCCAAAATTTGACAATGTTTTTGTTAACATTGGACCTATATTTTGAGCCAAAATTTGTATATTTTCATAAAACTTTCAAAACAAATTCAATCCTATTTTACCAGACACAGTTCAGACTAAAGTTTTTAAAACAAAATTGATCAATAGTAAAGTTATAATTAGATCAACAGACTAATCTAAGAGAGAGAAATAGTTGGAAATTGGGTGGAGAGGGGTTCTGGTTTGATAAAGCATTGAACAATTTAAAACAAAACTATTATCAGAAATAATTAATTATATGTATAAGTTATTTATACATACTTAAACCAAATTAAAACTTTCAACATTCATAGAAATTATAACCTATATTTGGACATAAACTTAGATAATTTTGTCAAATAAATCAAAATGCAATATTGTTAATTTATATCACATAAACTACATGTCTACAAATTAACTAACAAATAGGTTAATTTTGTCCATATATAAACCATACACATAAAATACTTTTCAGGTTATTGGTGGAGTTCAAACTGTGAAGAGTAGAGATTAAACGAATTGGGTAAAATCTAAAATAAAACTATTACCAGGCAATTTATTTTAAACATTTTTTCAAACTTATAAACAATAAATTTTATAATCTGTCTAATTTTACAATACAAATTAGATAAAGTGATAGGCCTAGGAAATAATAAATCAAGAGACTTTGGTAACCCGCCATGTTGTTAACAAAAAGAACTGTTTGACAACTATACAAAATATTGGTACATACAAATTTCAATATTTTAAAATAACACTTTTTCAATTTAAAAAAAATCACATACCTTTATTTAATTCACATTCTCCCAATTTATAAAAATAATAATAAACTTAAACCGTTTGTTTACACACTGCATGAGATGAAACGAAACGTATGTTTTGTGACCTTGTAATGGAACTGCTTATTGAATTGAATTGTCTAATCGGGAATTAATTAAAACTACTGAATCATGAAAGTAGATTTCGATTATTTAGTTATTATTTTTTAAATACATTATATAATTTTCTTCCAATATTTTGATTTAAAACGTATACTGTATTTACTTTTATTTACAATGAAAACATAAAAGAAACGAAAGAATTTTAAATGAAGGTAACGTTTTAGATCAGTTCATAATTGTATAATATAACCTATGTATGGTACTAATCAACATAATACATAATACAGTTTCAGTTTTAAATAATAATTTTATAGCGAAACTAATATTTGAACATCCCTATATGATTCAGATTAAAAAATATGCAAATAAAAGATGTTTTCTAATAAAATAAATTCAATAACTATTTGATGGTTTATTAATCGTTCGCTTATCAATTTAATTATTTAATTTAATTTTTGATTGTTTAAAAAATGAATAAAGAAAACTTAAACATTAAACAAATATATGTATATATTATACATGATGAAATATTATAATACATGATCTCAATGTTTTTGCTACCGAAAGCCAAATAACTTCAAGGTCTTCATCTTCCCTGGAGAGGATATTTTTATTTAGTGGTAGTGGTATTCAAATTCATTCATTTGGATTTTGGCGTCTTTTAGTGGATGGGTGTTCTAAAAGTTTCCAAAATAAGCGCATTTCGTTTAAGAACTTTCGAAATTTTGGTAAAATTTGATGATCCCGAGCTACTTAACAGTGTCAACTTACAGGAAACTTCCGATTTTACCAAAATTGTGAGTTCTTACGTATATACAAATCAGAAAATTTTGTTAGCTTCCCGCCAGGCAGATTTCACAATAGGTGAGAACAAAAAACAATTTTTAAAACTTATTCACTCTGGTAATCTAAAGAAAATGTTTTTACTTTTTTTAATTACGTTTATTTTGAATAAATTAAATGTGTATTTTTATTTTGCTAGACAAATATATTTTAGTATGGTGTTGCTATTGAAGGAATAAATTTGTGTTGGCCATTTTAGTTATGGTAATTTTAATTCTGTCTGGAAAACTTCTACAGTTTATTTATTTTGATTTATCAATGAAATTGATTTAGTGAGTGTTTATTAATAACAGATTTAGTATAATTTATTTTGTGTTTAAAAATATAACTGTATATAATTATTAAATATACATTTAAGGCAAACTGTATTTGCCATTTAGTTTTTTTAGGAACAAGATAGCCTATTTTCATCTTTTGTAATTTTTAGATATTTTACAAGTAATAATAAATACTAGATTTGTTATTTTCTTTTGGGAGAATGCAAGTTGTTTTATTTTATTTTTGTATGCACTATGTTTGAGGGCTGTGAATGTGGGATTGTGTGAATTGGTTTAAAAATTTGGAAATAGGGAAGTGTGTATTTGAGTGAATGTATAGTATTGTATTAAAATTTGTTCCTAATAAGAATAAGGTAGGCCTATTTTTAGATTGTATGTTTTTGTTTTTTTTAATTACTAAGTTAGTTTGTTTTGCTTTTTTCTATATGTCTGTGTATTTATAATTTTATTTTTGGAAAGACATATTAATTTTTTTAAATATGAAATTTTATTTTATTATTTGTTACTTTGAGCAAGCTGTTGTGTTTGTATTTCTTCAGTTTTAATATTTTATTTTTTATTTTGTAGGAAATCTTTAAATGGGTATTGCCAAAGGGTTTCCTTGCCAGAGGGGTTCCTAAGTTTACTTTTTTCTATTTGTTTATTGCAAGATTTTGTTTGTGGGGAATACAAATTTATTATTTAGTTTACAGTTGTACAATTTTTAAGTAACTTTTAGGTGCAAGTGTGTATTTTTCATGGTGATTGAGAGTTTGATGCTTGGGTACACTGATAACCTATCCTTATTTAGTCTTTTAGGCATAACATGTGAAATGATACAGTTTGTAATAAACTTGAAGCTAAATAAACCTAGGCTTTGATGTAGGCTCCTAAACTGATGTTGGTATTTCACAGTTTTTTTTTTCTTTTCAAAATTGAAATGTTTAACGTAATATTAATTTTGCAAAACATTTTTAAAACTTTTGGACACATTCGAGTACTTTTGAAAATCTTTTAATATAGTAGGATATATATGTGTACATACATCAATTTGTTTAACTAATTTGGTTTTGTAATTCATAAAAAGGTATTTTGTTTTATAGCCTATTATTTTCAATTAGTTTTTTTTAAAACTTAATTTAACTGTGAAATCTCTGAACAATTTTTTTTTATTGTTTTGTTTGTCTTTACACACAATAATTTTAATAATGATTGATTCCAATCTTAATTGACCCTTAGGTGCTCACTCATAGTGACTACAACCATGGCAATCCCAAAGGATTTGATTGATTTTAGGAGCTCACTATAGGGAGTAGCAAACTCGAGGGATCCTAACTGGATTTTTCCTTTAGTCTTGGGTTAGATCTCCTTCTTTCATTTTTACTAACACACCTCTCTTAACCAATCCTTGTTCTTTTTCAGCCCTGATGCTATTTGAGTATTCAAGGGTTAGGGGTCTTTATTTTATGTTATTTTTTTCCTTTTTAGGGTTCATAAGTAAAATCAAGGGTAATTATATTTCACATGTGTCTTTAATTTGACACACAGTCTATACACCTGTCTTTTACCAGCCTACACAGACAAGACGATAAATCCTAAATATTTCAAACTTTGCATTTAAATTCTTTGTATTGTACAACATATAGGAAAAATATAGTGGTAACAAAAAAAGACTTGGGGAACTATAGAGTTGAATTTTTTTTTTTTGAAATATGTGTGGGTTATCAAATAAAACTAGATTTAATAATCTGATTATGAATATTATGTTAATTTGACGAAAAATTAATATGTTGGTGCTAGGATAAATTATTGTCGGATCTCATATCCCTCCCCTCTCCCAACTTGAACATGGCATAACCTAAAAATATGAAAAAAAAAAAAAAATTGAAATTAAATTGCAGTTTAAAATCATATATTATAGATTTTGTACTACGAATAGATTTCAATTTAACCACACAATGAGAAATTCGTAGCTTAAATTTTAAAAGTTGTTTTTATGAAATGTGAGACAAACAATTCAATAGCCATTAGAAGATGAATTCCATTTTCATTGATTTCTCTTAATTATGGTCTGTAGTTAAAATCAAGGACCTTTATAATTTTATTTGCATGTCTGTCTGTACAATTTAAACTCTCACTTAAATTACATCGACTTTATAAAAATAATTTTCCTATGTGCCTACGGAGCCTAAATTGTGTGGTTTTAGAGTGCTTACGAGCCATTTATTTATAAGATGATGATGTCCTAAAGGTTATTTTACCTTTTAAAACAACAACAATAATAATAATAGTAAAATGTGATTGATTGCTGTGTGGGTGATTATTTAATTTAAGTTAAACAATATTCATCTTTATTCTGATGGATATTTATATTTATTTAGGTGTTGCAACCATTTATACATGTTTATTTGTTCAGGCATTGCGACCGACCGGGTATTGGAAACACATTTTGCCATACACACCCATTGTATGAGCAAGGACTACAGCCACATTACAGTCCACCAATGAAGTCAAAATAATCGAACAATAAGTTATAGGTATGTATAGCTTTACTATAGTGTGTTGTTGGTTTAACAAGTTGGTTTTTGTGATATCTGTGTGTGTGTGACTGAGATTAATAGCATTAGTAACTTTTCCATACTACTGTATACAAGTGCTAATTTAAAGCTCTGTAAGTAATTGTTCCAATGATACTTTACTTAAATTGCAATATTTTTACTTACTCAGAGTATATGTAGATGGAGTAAGTGTGGCATTTGTAAAAGCATTGAACTTGTGTTACTGTCTTTGCATTTCATTGTCTAAAGAAAACGTAATCTTCGTCATTCTTGTTATGTGACCTTCAGGGGCTCACTATAGTGAGTAGCAAACTCTAGGGATCCTAGAGGGATCTACACATTGATAGATCCTTCTCTTGTCCCAACTCTTGTTCTCTTGCGACGCAAACACTATTAATGTTTTAAATATTATACATTGTTATTTGTATTCAAATCACAAGTGATAAGCAATTCAATCTAAAATAATTCCGTCTATTGTACACTTATTATCTACTTACTTACCTCTTGACGTGTTTCAGAACTCCATTCCATCATCAGAAAATCACTCTATGGAAGTCGTCCTCACATTAAGAAATTACAACACACAACACAAATGTACATTACAAAAAGTCACAAGTTAGAAGACTACCTATAAAGTCTACTGAAGACTTCTAGTATCATTCGCGTTTGCCCGATGCTTGCCATTATCTTTTGCTGCATTACTGTATTATAGATCATGTTAGATTCGAAGTTCAAATGGTCATTTAATATATGTACTAAGCTATTTTTGTATGCTTTATAAATCTCATATTCCTCAAGCGTGTCCATATATCTACTTTTATTGCATATATGTGATGATTGGAATTTAGTTTTAAAATCTGAATATGTGTAGTCAAGATCCATTATGTGGCATGCGTTATTTGATTTAATGGAGACTGTGTTGTGGTTGCATAGATTTTCTTTATATCACTTTTTAAATTGTCTTCCTGTCTGACCTATAAAAAAACATTCACTATCATTGCATTTGATTTGATCCCTGAATTCCGTTCTGTCGGTATTGAATTTTTAATATTTTCTTAAAATTGTTAGTAGTAGGGAATGATATTTTCATATTAAATTTGTAAATGCATTAGTCAGGATGCTGGGCAGAATGTTGCCATACTCTGTTGATCTGAACCATACTTCAGCTTTACCTTCCAGTGATTTTGTCTGTTTTCTTATTATTTGTTCTCTGAGGATGGAGTCCACCATAGAGCTGTTATAACCGTTATCTATATTATATGTTTATAGTATCTAGTTCAGTTGGTAGTCAGTATCCTTGAGTAGAACTGTTATTAGTCTGTAGACGAAACTATTGTACACCAACATTTTCTGCAAGAGAGGATGGTGGGATTCAGTATGCATTGTGGTATCGGTTATTGTAGGTTTTCTAATAATTTTGAACTTGAATTCATGTGATCTAATTATTATAAGATCCAAAAAATTTATAATCCCACCTGATTCAAGCGTGAACTGAATTTGGCTGTTTATACTATTCATGTATTTTTCCAAGTTTTCTATTTGCCGAAAGGTTCCATTGAATACGATAAAAGTGTCGTCTACATAACGGGAGTAACTTGTTATTATGCGATTTATTATCATCAGATAACAGGGGTTTATTTTCAAAATCGTTTAGGTAGATATCCGCTAACAATCCTGTTAGTGGCGAACTCATTGTCAGTCCCTATTCTTGAATGTAAACATTGTTCATGAATTAAAATAGTTTTGTCCAAGTAAGACTTCCAGTAACATTATTAATTCGTCAACAGCTTGCGTCTCCAATCTATTGGCTTCAATGAGTCGGTTTTTAAAAGTTTAAGCACCTTTAACTCCTAAACAAGTGTGCATGTAAAAAAAAAACCCAAAAATATAAAGGCTTATAATGTGGTGTAATCCAAAATCAGCATAAACAGTAGGGGTTTCTGTAAGATTTATAATTTGGCTGTTATATTGAAAACGGTGGCCATTTTTGTTTTCAAAACTGGCTTTTAAATTCCATGAAAAAGTAATAAGGTATGTCAGATCCTATCAAACAGCTGTGTATATATTAGATTGTAACAATTATTTTGTTGTTGAAATTAATATATCATATTGCTGTAAATAAACAATCAACAGATATCGCTGAAGTGTTTAATAAGTTCATTTCTTTAAGCCTCTCTCGAGCATATTAAAAACCATGTGCACAGTCCAATTGGACCCTAAATATCACAACATTGCAACTTGTACAATACTTGTGTTGCACTTAAGTTACTTGTTTTATAAACTTCTATGTTGAACTGTTTTATATAAACATATTGTTATATATATGAAAGAGACTGCCCTTCTTTTCTCTCAAGAAAGGTATAATCATGTCTCCTTGGGCCTTTCTCTGTCTCTCCATGGGGATTCTAATTATAAGCCTGTTTCTCTATGCCGCCCTCAACTTTTCTGAGGGTGTATTCTATCCACTTCCATTTCTTTCTCTTGATATCCAGCTCTATAGGACACTGATCTGTATACCTGTCCACAAGTCCTCATTTGTAACCTTGTTCTGTTAACAGATCCCAAGGATCCTTCTCAGACGTTTCACAAAAATCTGCAATGGCTGGTCACAGTTGGTGATATTTACCAGGTCTTGCAGCCATACAGCAACACAGACTTTATATTAGTATTAAAAAACCTCATCTTCATTGAACAATTTATAACTATCCATGCTGGATGAATGCTTCATTTACATTTTTAATGTGAATTTTAACATCATCTGTTGTGTTCCTCCCTTCGTACCACACTTCAAAAGTATACTAATTTCTCCTCAGAGAAATTGGGTTCGGAATTTGTTTATATGTTCTCTTTTGTCTTTTTTTATATTTATACTAAGATCAGCACTACTTGCTATTGTATCTAGAGTTGTAATCTTGCTCTGTAAATCACTAAATCACTGTACAAGGAAACATAAATCATCAGCAAAATCGAGATCCTCAATCTATCCATATAGCCCTCACTACATGCACCATCTTATGCCCTAAGGTCACTTTGGATTACCTCATTCACCATCACAATAAAAAAAAGTCTGTGAAAGGATACACTCTTGTTCTATCTTTTTGTTTTACATAACTATTAATTTTTCATAAAGTTATACATGAACTGAATTTTGAAGACAAGATATTAAACGTTAATATATCAATAAATTAGAATTAAAAACAATTAAATGTGATGGATAAATTAGTTTTAGGTGAGATGTTAGTCCTCTACTGTGCCTTGCTAACTTAGGATCATTATCTCAGTTTTTACTGAACAGATGACAATGAAATTTGCACAAATAACTCCAACGTGCTTTTATACACATTAGTCGTAGGGTGACAATTTTCTTCAGTGATGAGGGAGAAAAAAAGTTTCAGATACACATCTTACATTATTTATATGACCCTTCTTTACAACATGTAAAAATATTCAGCAAAATCGATATCAAGCAAAATCCACCGACAAAATGTATGCTTTAGTTAGTTTGAACTTACTTGAAAATTTGATTAGAATTGGTTGAGTGGTCATTGAGGAAATGTTCCTCCGTGTGAAAAAATAAAAACTTCTGAGATAAAGAAACTTTGGTATTTCTTACGTTCCCCATGTTTGGTAACAGTCTTTTTTTTTAAAAATAGCAATACAGTATTAAGTGTATTTAAAAAAATAAAAATATATGTGCACTAAATATTTATACACAATTATTTTTTGGGGGTATTGAGTTCCTACAAAACTCTTGTGTTAAAGTTATGTAAGGAACATTTTATATAAGTTTGAGATGTCTAGGTGAAGAGTTTCTGAAAAAGGTAGGCTACATTATGACTGTTAAAATAACAATTTTCGGGAAAATTAGTTAAAGTACATACATTTTCAGTATATTCCAGAAGCCAATTGAAGCTTTACAATCTTGAGCTTCTAATATTCTTCCAAATAACTTTATTTTTTGTAACTTTTCTACTTTGTATGATTTCAAATGATTTATTTTTAGGCGTAATAATTTCAAAGTCAAGAATACAGTAATTCTAGTGGTTTTTTTTACTTAACACTTGTACAAAAATAAAAACTTTTCCCGTAGCATGACTCTGTGATCAGAGGATTGTCGTCTTCAGCCCCTGTGACAATTTAGATTTTTTCCTTGTTTAAAGGCGAAAAACCTCTCAATTATCATCGCCTTAAAAACAAAAGAGAAAGAATAAAAAATAAAGACTACACTAGCCCTTGAATACTCTAATAGCATCAGATTTGGAGAGAAGAGTTAGGCAAGAGAGATCTGATAACAAATATGAAAGAGAGGGATTTAACTCAAGACTACGTGTATAAGAGTGTAGGTTAAGTCAACACTTAGATAGTCAGTCATTTAACATTATTTGAGTGATGTAGTCTGATTGACTCCTGGCAAAAAAGTGCCTTGTACATAAGTCTGATATTTGTCATCCAAGTAAAGTGCGCTCAGCCACAAATAATATAATTATTTTTGTCCAATTTCAACTTATTATATCAAAATGTTCATTATATATTAATAATCCATCTATATTAATATGCAAGCCTTTTGAAGTTTTATTTGATGAACACAAATATACATATAGTTTTAATAAATTGTTTATTACTACTTAATAAATAATTACTTCACTTTGACTAGTTATTATATTACAAAACATTAAGCTTAGGCATACAGTATCTAATTTGTTGTTGTTTAGTTTCAGGATCAAACGATTTATGAAACAATGGCTAACAAAAGGGACTAATACACTCTCACGCTACTTGAGTGTTCACACCCATAGACTACATGACGCTCTGAGTTCCTTGCATCAGCTGATAGCTGTAAGTAGAAATTGTGTTTGTATATTATAAAATACTTTAGTCTTATACTTGTGTCAGTGCCTTAGGTTAGCTTCCACCCCACCCTATTTGTTGTTTAAAGGCGAAAAATCTCAAGGTTATACATCGGTAGAAAACACTTTTACCAATACCACAAAACATTACCACTACAGGGAGACGGAAGGCCATTTGTACGATTTTAATCTGTGGGTAAGTAACCATGAATTGTGAAGATCAGTTGAAAAATGGAGGTTGAATTTTTTTCTAATTACTAAACTTAACCCACTTCTTAAGTAAAAAACAAATGAATATCATAATCGCCTTGAAATCCGGATTTAATATTTAATCCTTTTCATATAGGGTCATGTTAAGGACCTAAAGAAAATTCAACAATCTCTTCGATATCAAAAGGTTACAACTTTAAATACGCATATAATTAATTGTACCAATAAATTTTGTGACATTTATTTTTAGTTATGTTCGGGAATTTTTTTAAATGGTTTTATTTAATCAATGTTTCTTGAAATCTCTGAATTCTATTTCCATGCCTTTGTAAATGATTATATATTTTATAACTGAATATGTTATGAAATTGTTTGTATTAGGGAAGCAATGATCTTCATTCATTATCAACAACGACCAGAACATCCATCATTTTCAACAGCATCCAGAAAATTCACCTTCAGCAACATATAGAACATCACTCATTACAACACCATCTAGAACATCCCATCATTATCAACATTATTACAGATTTTGTTCTACGATTGGTAAGGTAAGTTATACTAAAAATGGTTTGTTATATACTCTTCACCGCTTAAAAGCAATAAATAAATGTAACTCATGTTACATTTAACTTTTAATAGATTGTAGTTGTTATAACTAAATTATTAAATAGGCCTGTTTATTGGTGTGGCCATGAGTGTATTACAGATGATCTAAAGTAGAAGCTTAATTATAAACTGCTGAATTAAATTATGTAAAAAATAAATAAAAAAGTAGAAATACAATTTTCTATATTAATTTCATATAGTTATTAAAAAAAAGAAATGTACTGATTTTGTAAAAAAATGACACTACAGACTATGTATAGATAAGATAGTTCAATGTAAATTTTAACATCAGGTACCGTATAACTTTTTCCAAAGAAAAATCTTTATCAAGTTGGTGTTCACCATAGAGGACACTAAATCAAAGATTAAAGAATAACAAAATTAACCCTCGATCTGGCACAATGTGTAAACAAACATGAACAGGCTGAGAGATACATAATTCTTATTATATCTTTATATGATATTATTTGTTTATTAAAAAACCTTTATTGTAATTTTTATTAAATTTCTTTTTTTTCCTTTTTAATTTTAAAGAATAAATTATATTCTTATTAGTACAGAATAAAAAAATACATAAAAAAGAAATAAAATAAAGTTTTAATTTTTGTTAAACAAAGATATATTGTTTTAATCTTCCTCTGAATCACTTATTGTTTGAGACGATTGTTGTTTTGAGTTGCAGTTTTCACATATCATTATTGCATGTGTGGCCGTCGCCTACTTTTTGGCGGCAGAAAACTCCCTGTTTAAAAGTCAGAAGTTCTCTGCTGGTTGGAGAATGCATCCATGTTGGCCAAAATCTGTCATTATGGCAACAAGGACGCGGTCTCAGGCGATAAATTAATCTTAATGTTCATTGTTGGTGTCCAAGTCAATAATGATTAACAATTAACATGTAGTAATAAATTACCTCATTTGTTCCGTCATGTGACTTTACTTGTCTTGTTCTCAAGACGCGTTTCGGAATCGGGACTCCATCCTCAGTTGTATATCTGTAGAGGTCATCAAAACATTAAAACATTTACGAAGACATATATAATATTGCACCCACTCAAAATGCACATACACATGTATACTTAGTTACCGACATAATGTTTACAGTGCGCACTGCTGTACGGTCCGCAGACTACTGATTGCTGCGGTGGGTGACATGTATTATTACTACATGTTAATTGTTGATAAATTAATTAACGTAACACAAGCTTAATGTTAAATAAACTTCTTTTTTTTAAAGATATTGTTAAATATATAATTTAAATATCATGTTAAATTTAGAGTTTTATTGGGCAACAATAATTTTAGTTCACAAATTTGCTGAAGACTATGAATTCCAATTGCTTTACAACTTCTTATTTTTAGTTGATCTAATATCAATTCCTGCAAAAGTTTTTTTAGAAATAATCTTTTAAGATGTCACCTCAATTTGGTTTCCATTTGTTATAATTTGAGCATTTATACCAGAGGTACATTAAGCATGGAGTAAAAAACTACCATTGACCACCGACGGGTGTTTCTTGCAACATTATATGTAGAACACAACTTATCAACTACGTCTACACCCGACTTAGTATCATTATAAAATGTTTTCATGTAAGGCTTATACTGTTTGCCAGTATTTTCATCAATAGAATCTTCGAAGTGTAGACTTGAAACAACTTAAACTTTTTTTTCTTTTTTTTAGGAATATAAGATACAATTGTTGAATCAAACTTACTAGAATTTATTGGTCTGATTTTTATACTTTTATTTTAACAGGAAGTTATGTTTCATTCATTTTTAAAGTTGCATCAAAAGATATATTTTATTTCTGGAGTTCTTCTACAATTTTTATGTCGGAATACCAATTATCCACTGTAAAATTTCGGCCACTATTGAGTATTAGTTTAACTCACCTTCATACAACATCAGTTAGTTGGTGTATTACTTAAACAATAAGATCCATCTGGTTGCTTTTCTGAATATATTTCCATGTTATATGTGTAGTAGAATTTTGCATCTACTAAGGTGTATATTTTAATTCGGTTTTTATGAAATATATTGTTTGTCAGCAAATTTCCCCTGAAAGCTCTCGAGTTTCTCATCTAGGGTTACATTTTTAACAAACAAGTAGTATCTCTGACAGTTTGTTACAAATTGTAAGAATATTTTCTTTTAATGGTGCTAACCGAACACGTACTGCACATGTAGATTTGTCATGAAACCAAATACATCTAATGATAAATTATAATGTTTTTAATTCATTGACAAACGAAAATTTCAAGACCATCTCAGCACTCCCCAATAATTTTTCTAAACTTTGTCGATTATTTCTTAGTGTCCCTACCCGATAAAGAGTCCAATAAATGCTTTCTCAGTTCAACTAAAGTTAAACTTTTTGCATCTCTTTTCTGATCAAATTTTAGCCTTATAGTATCAATATATGTATTTGTACATTACAAAATCTCTTCTAATATTTCATTAGTTATTAAATAATTCCAAGACTCGAAAGGTGACTTTGCATTTTCAGCTTCTCTAACGATATCAGGTAAGTGTCTTATGAGATTTTGTGCTCGAGTTTGCACATTCTGAGTAGGTCTCCTTTTGTTCCATTTTGTAATTTTGTCTTTTCCAAGATAAAAAGGATCATTGGTATTTTCTATCTCTTCATCAGTATCATCCTGGCATGTGTCTGAATCACTTTCGTGCTAAATGGCATCTTCCAGCTCACTATCTGACAATTCATCCAAACTTTCATTAGCCATCATTTTCAAGAAATAAATTTTGAATAATTTGTAAATAGTGTTCATTAGAAACACATAAGTAGTCTGACTCCATCATAAGTAGAAAAATATATAACTAAAAACAAATGCGTATTTTACACAAAAATAAATAAAAACAACAAATATATAGAAAAAATAATAATATGTCTATTTACAGTATATATTTACAACTTAAATCTTTGAAAACATTTTATTTGCAACATATTAAAGAAACACATTATTTTAAAAACTATAAAAAATAAACACAAACGGGCTCAATGTATCTGATAAATCCTTCACTAAAAGACATGTGTACTCAACTCATCGTCTAAAACTGGACTAAAACATAAGATAGGGGAAGTTGGGAAGGATTAGGAGTGGAGGTTTGTCGGCTTCCAACAGTTAAAGACTACAAAATAAAATGGTGCACCATTATCTGTCAGACAATACGCCCGACGGAGGGTTAAACTAAATGTGGAGATAGAAATCAAAAGTTTTGAAAAAACAAAATTAAGTTGGAAATATGTTATAGGCATGCATTTTGTTTTAATTTTTCATAATATTTTCTTTTCTTGTCTAAATAATAAACTTTGATAAATAACATAATTATATTATAAGAAAAATGTTACAAAAGCATTTGCTTTCATATTATCAATATACTCAACATGTTAGTTTACAATAAATTACTTTCAGTACACGTGTTTGAAAAACTACATGTTTAGTTTGCTGCATTAAAATAGATTATACAAATAAAAAGTAATAAACCTTACCATCTAGGTTTTCTATTTCTTCCTCCAGAATAACTTCCAGTTCTGATGAGACAGAATCGTTATGTAAAATCTCTAAAATTTGATTTTTTTTGTAAGTATGGAGTCTTCCATTTTGTTGCAGCGAACAAACAGAATGTTTGAATCATATGCTATGTCAAAGGTTTATGAAATGCTATACAGATCCTTTTTATATTGAACTATGGTCCAAGCGTTGCTCGTAAGTTCTCATAGTATTATATAGCAACTTGTAAAAATAATAAAATGTGCACTAATTCTCACAAAATAACTTTTAATTTGTTAGAAGAGTGTTTCACCAACAATGTCACCATCCACAGTGATACATTGTTGTTGAAAAGTATTTGACAATAATTATTTAGTAGACTCAAATTTTCTCTTCCGATTGTTTTTTAAACTGTATTTTATTTTCTGTTCTAGGTTTAATACATTTGAAAAATTGAAGTAAGTTACATATTAGCAACATGAGTGAGTAAAAGTTGTGTAAAATAGTTTTAAACATATGTCAGCTAAACTTGTATCCATCATGCCTTTGATATCCTGTGTTTTTAGGTTGGAGAAGCCCATTAAGTTAGGTTAGTTTTATGAAATAGTATTAGTTAAGTTAATGTAGGTATCATAAGATGTGTGTTTAGTTGTTAGAAATATTTTCAAAGGCATGATGGAATGTAAATTATTGTATATTTTTCCTAGTGTATTTAAATAGAATTATTTTCAATCATCTTAATGTTGCACAAATTTTGCAAGTACTTTTTCACTTCACCACATTTTGAGATTTTAGGTTTACTCATTTAGGATATAATCGGTTGAACCGTTTAGTTTTTTTACACTTAATAAGTTTTGACTGGAAACAAGTTAAATGTTAGTACATACACATAGAGAAAAGTATTGTATGTACTAGTGATGTGTGAGTTCGAATTAAAATACTCGGTGCATCCGAGTATCAAAATCCTCGGAAGAGTCCGTGTATTAAAATCCTCGGTTTCGTATTAAAATACTCGGACAAAATCCTCGTAACTAGGAACAAGGAGGTAATGTGCGAGTATCCTTGGTGTGCGAGTATCCTTGGACAACGATATTCGTTAGTGTTGTGTCAATTCGAAATAAAATGCCCGGTGTTTTTACTTTGGTTATAATTAGTTTGTAAGCTGATTTTTCACTTCACATTAATTAAACATTACGATTTTGAGTTATAATGATTTAGGTTCGGTAACAAGTTCAATTTAAAATAACAATAGTACGGTATTCATTTATTTCCACATTAACAAAACTTAAATTAAATAATTATTTAATTGTTATTATTTATATTTAAATAAATATTAATAGGTTACCATCTTTTATTTTAGCTGATTTGTTAAAAAAAAATCCAAACCACCGACTTTTTACCAGACGACATTATAAATTATAACAATAGACGAGTATTATAAAAATATATAAACATAGGAAAAACACAATCACTTATAATCACTCACAATAATTAAGACTCACATATATAAACACTAGAGAGAGAAAATGTGAAAAAACAGATTAATTATTAGGAATGGACACCATACACAACACTACAATGAAAATAAAAATATTTGTAATTTGTCTTCTAATTCCCCTGTGTTTGTCAACACAAAGGGAGGGGTGTGCTGTTATAGTCTGTAAACAGAGACAGACTATTTGAAAGGTTGTATCATAATAAATCTTTGACCTTGGTTATTCTACTATAGTTTCAAAAAACATTCGGTTATATTAAACACAAAAGTGTAGGTTTATCTAAAACGATCTGATTGCTAAAGCTGAGTTCGAGTCCGATGCGCATAATCATTCTGCGCAGATACTCTATTTCGAAATAATAATACGAGTATTGAAATCATAAGAAGCCGAGTATTGCGAGTATCCATTTCACCCAAGTATCAACATCGCTAGTACGTCTCATTTTATGTGTTAAATATTTTTGTTTTCAGAAATCCACCAAAATTTTTACTTTTTAAAACCTTTCTGTCATCATCACCATAATCTTATAAAAAAAAGTAAGAAAAAACATAAAATAAAGTTCCCTAGATCTTGATTACCTTGATTAAAAAGGGGTTTTATCCTGTAGAGTAAGTTTGTTTAAGACACAGGTTTTCTGAACCTTGTAATTGTGTATATTACTATTTTTTTGATATCAGTTAGCCACTAATGGGCCTTGCAGATGTGTATATGTTAAAATGTCTTACTCGCTTTGCTCTTCCCTGGTGGGCCTCAAAGCTGTACTTCAACGAATAAACACAACTTTTTACGAGCTAGACCGTATGCTTCCCCTATCTTATTTAATAAACGCACTAGCCTCGAATCCTGAAATTTTTCGTCCAGGATTCGTTTCCGCGAAACAAAGAATGAATTAATCAATCCCCTGGAAGTGTAGGCTTCTGTATTTTGTCTGGCCTGGATTGAATAACCCCTTCAACAGTTTAGGTTGCCCCAAACTGCCGGTACCCCCCGTTTTATTTAATTACTTCAAGTAAAATAAATTCAAGTAAAATTAAATTGAATAACGTATGAGTTATGAACAAAAGATTATTAAATGACCGCCATTTAATACTCTTTTATTAAATTTTTCTTAATTTCAATATGGTTCTATATTAGCATACTATAATCTCCTATAGCAAATTTCGTGTTCCTATCTAAATTTTTGTGGCCGGTATGTAGTTTTGTACAAAGGCAATGGAGAGATGAACAGGATGTTGAAAATTACTTTTTCTGATCATCACAAACCAGAGGTCAAAATTTTTGATGATTGCCAAACTTTGTATTTTGAGTAAGTAAACATCAATATAATTTAACCATAAGATTAAATGAGTTCAGATACCAAGGTATAATAAAATTTAAAAAATAAAAATATTTATAAACTCACAGACTCGAACACAAAAATTGAAATTGGTCATTTAGATGTATTTACTGTAATGAAATTAAGGCAATTTACATTTACCTCTTTAATATTCTCAGAATTCCTGTTTAAGATTATTTTAAACACAAAGAGAGAAAAGTCCAAACTCATATTTTCTTAATATCTCATTTGCAAGCAAAAACAGCTTTATAGTTGTGGAACAGATTTAATATATATATTTTTTTTTTATATATAGGAACACTAGCATTGTTTGTGCATATTTAATGATTAAACAATACAAGTCATTGACATTTATATTCTAAATAGTTTAGCTGACATATTTATTTAATAAGTTGTTGAATCCATTACAGCCTCAAGAATGAAGATTAGATCTGCATCATCAATGAACTTCATCAAGATCCCTCCAGTAGATTGCCCTCCCTTATGAATCTAACAGGAATGCAATCAGTTTTTTTGAATTAAAAATTAAAATTAAATATTATAGAAATATATATAATTAATGTTTTTCATTTATATTTATTAAATAATCAGATTAGATTTTTTTATTTTATTTTATTTATTTTTTTTACTTTCAGTTTTGAATAATATCAGTCATCATACTTAGGTCCTTTTTGAAATATTTAATTTTCTTAAATTATTTTTCTTATTTTCTTTTAGTTTTGAATCTTAAAAAAAAAAAAAAAAAAAAAAATATATATATATATATATATATATATATATAGATTTATGTATAAGACCTTTCGAGTGCCTAATGGTACGGGCGACGACCTATTGGAGGCCTGGAGTGCTTGAACTCAGGCATTCAAAAGGTCTGTTTTCATACACTAAAACGACCTTTTGTGCCCTCTGTATAAAGCGAAAACGTCGACGAACCTTTTGGATACCTAGAGTGCCTGGTGTGAAATGTACGGGAGACGATATTTTGAAGGCTTATATACGAACAGTTACAAATGCTACCTATTGAAGTCTTATAAGATCAGTTACAAAAGTCACCTTTTAAAGGCTTTAGTTGACGCCTGTTCCTGTTAATTTCTATTTTCTGACGCCTGTTATAAACCTGGGTATAAGTCATCGTGTTTTAGAGACCTTTTGAAGACCTGCTATTATTTAAATAGAACCTTTTGAAGACCTTATGCTCTCCAATAAACTTAATTTTGACATTACTTTGTCTGAAACATTATTTGAGTAAAATTTTGCGTCACATAACAATATTGTATAGTTTTAATACAAAAAAAAATTAGATTTAAAAATTTTCTCATATCACTTACTTTCTTTCATTAATACTATTGTTTGTCAAATACTAATGAAGTAACTATTTATTTTAAATATAACTAGAGGGTACATAATCCTCTGTTCGCGGTACAACTCCCTTTCAGCCATTCGTTGTCCTCGTTTTCATAATATAGTTAACAGAATGTTAAAATATGTTACACAATATTAATCAGAAGACGAAAATAGTTACATTTATTTCTCCAAACAAGTAGGCTACGGTATTTATTTTTTCAAGTTTATAAATAAAACTATAATTTAACTAGTTACCATTTTACTTTCACACTATACTATAGTATAGAGAAAGTATAGTGATCGCAAAAAAATCGATGATGAGATTTTTGTGGATATACCCGTTTTGGGACCCCCTGACTCCAAAAAAGTGGTTTTTACAAAATGTCTGTCTGTATGTCTGTATGTATAAAAAGCTAGAGAGAAAAATATTCGATCGATTTCAAACAAAATTGCACCAAGCATGTCAATTAGGCATGCTTTATTTTTGTTTAAATTTGGTAAATTGTTAAATTTGTTTAACAACAAAACACACGTCATAGTACTTTTCCCAGCCCTTAAATGTATGTTATACTGTAAATATATGTTAAGTGTACTGTTTAATTTGTGTGTGTGTGTGTGTGTGTGTGTGTGTGTGTGTGTGTGTGTGTGTGTGTGTGTGTGTGTGTGTGAACTTGTATTGCTATTGTTATGAGGCTGTAAACAAGTCACATTCTATTCTTGTGAGGATATGCCCCCTTGTGAGGATATCCTCATAAGGTAGTCACTTCAGATTTCAATAGAAATGGCTTTAGATTGCTAGTCCGAACCTATACATATATTTTTTGTCGATATTAAAAAAAGCTTCATAAGAATAGTATAGGACAACCCGAAGTTCACGTGTGTAAGGTCTAGGTAGCGCTAGTAGTCATTTGCTTTACACACTTGCCTAGTTTTGATTGGCAGTTGGCACAGTGGAAGAGTTCAAGTAATATGAAATAAGATGTTTAGCAGTGGAAAATGTATGGTAAACTTATGTTCTATGTTCATTAAATAAAAAAAGTTAAGTCAAGTGTCTTTTCATGTTAGGGTTATGTTTAGTAACTAGACATAATGCAATAGTTTCTATGCACCTTCCTACATTCGCCATGAAGCTTTGGATAAGTTTATTTTATTTCCATAAAATGTTTTTATTGAACTACTAACAACTTATGGATTCACAACTTGTGGAAATTTATTTTATACAACTTAGAACATTAAAAAAATAAAATTGTATAGGACTACAATTCAAGCCTAATGTGCTACTTTTGTACAAGCCTAGAATATTCTGGGTTAAGTCCTAGATAATTAACCCTTAAGTGCGCACGTTTGCATATCTGCAAAGCTACACTGACATAGCTTGTATTCAAAGCTAAGTAGATAAAATACTCTGAATTTCTCCTTTACACATCAGCAAAAGTGTGCATTAGCGACACAACTATAAACTGTGCCACCAGAATGCGCTGTTAACTTGTTTTATTATTGTTTGTAAATCTATGTCTAAGGTTGTGCTGCCAACTATAGTTTGTCAATTTCTAGGCAGTATTTAAAGAAGTTAATGTTTTTATTAACAGTTAATAATTTAAGTGGTTTAGGTAACATTTTAGGTATCTATTGGTGAAGTTTAATTTTTGTGTTTAGTATAATTATTGATTTTGTATAAAAAATGATTTCTTTGCATATCTGTGCACATTATAGTGCACATTATAGTGCACACCTTTGCACATATGCAATGTATCGAAAAACCATAATTAAATCTATAAAAAAAGTTTAATATTTTTTTTACCATTTTTCCCTTTTAAAATGATGACATATGAAAATAAAAATAATATTTTTTGTTCAAAATAAAAAATTGATCTTCTAAGGGTTAAAACTTTTTCATTACCCAGAACAATTGATACAACTGTTCCCATAATAGGCCATCTATATTTAAGGATTGTAATAGGCTATGCACTGCATGCCTCTATTAAGGCCCACGAGAAAAATATTTAATTAGGCATCACCTCTATATTATTTCTTGGGCTGTTTTTAAATAAACAAGATTAAGTTATAGCTTAGGCCTAATTTGCCTTTTACAAGATTCAATTAGCCAATTTTTCTTAATTGAAAAATCTAGAGTAATGACCTATATGTTCTAAAAGTTAATTAGGCTAGATTTTTTTGTTTACACATTTTAAAATAGCATAATGCATAGACAACATAATAAATCTCTAATTCCGAAAGCACACATTAAAAACAAATCTTGTTGAAATAATATTTTTTTGAAATCTGTGACATCTAAAGGTAATATGACCAATAATAAAGGCAATAAAGATGGAAACAATTCTAAATATCTTAAAGAAATTATAAAATTAACATTTTACTATATATTTTGTCATATGTTAGCCTACATTCCATAATTCTTGAGATGTGATTGTCATTCTTAACTGTATGCAGTATTAGGCCTATAGTATTTTGTCCGGTTCTGAAAGATCGACTTGTTTCATAGCTATGATATTGGTTTATTATGTATGATGAGAATGGAGATTTAGGACAGACACGTTATAATTAATCACAGTTGTTGCCTTAAAGGAAAGAAATAGTTTATCGTGTTGAGGATTAAATTAGAATCAAAATATACCAAACTAATTACGAATGGGTATATTTTTTAGTGCACCAACTAATTATAAAATTACTGCATCAAATTGGATTAGAACCAAGATTTACCAAATTAACTAGAAATGCGTTTATCCTAATTCATCAGTTGATTCGAAAAAAAAAAACAAAAGAGAATTAAATTACAGCTAATATTTACTAAAGTCATTGTAAATGTGTTTGTTTCTGCATCAGTGGACTAAAAATCTAGGTAGAAATAAAATTAGAATCAACATTTAACATTTTAACTTACATTTTTAAACCGTATTGTTTTTAAACTAAATAACTTCATCAGTATTTGAATGTACATTATAACATAACCTGGAAGAACCTAGCTTATTTGTAGAGTTTTTGCTAAACCAAAACAACTTAGATTAGATTAATGGTGGAAGCAAGAATCACTCCAAATAGGTTAGGTAATAAACAAAAGGAATAGAAATAAAGCCACGCTCATGCGTAATACGATGTTTATTTATTGTTTCTCTTTATTTTGTGGAAATAATTGTTACGTATGAACAACAGATCATACATCAAGCAGAGGGATTAATGTTCTCATTTTAGAAAGTTTAACTTGAAGCAAAATTGCCTTGAAGAGTAGGCATATGTATGTTTATAAACATTATAAATTACTGTTTATAGGGACCAATGTAACTTTATTTGCTAATCTGCAGATAGTCGTAATTAAGGTTAGGCCTAAACCTAAATTATTGTGATATTGAAACTTATAATTAGACAACAAGCATGTAAAACCTTAACGCATGCACAGTCCTAATTTGTTTGAATTTGACAAATATGTTTAACAGATCAGAATGAGGTGGCATTAATATCCCTTACAATTCGGTTTAGAAGTTAATAATTTTTTTCTCTCAAGTGGTTAGAACTGTTTCTGACAATTATGTCTGTTGAATGTATTACATTTAGTCATTGTAGATTTAAAAAAATATATTTCATCAAGAAACTATAGAAATGTGTTTTTTTTTTCAGAATTACCTAAATCTAAGTTTTAAGACTAACACCTTAGTGTTATGAATAATCTATACATAAATTATGCTTTACCTAGGTATTAAATTTAAAAGAAAATGAATTGGATAATCTAGCTCAATTTCTTGGCCACAATATACGAGTCCATAGGCAATATTACCGCATGCCAGAAGAAATGGTCCAAAAAACACAAATTAGCAAAATACTAATGACTTTAGAAAAAGGACGATTAAGAGAAATGAAGGGAAAATCTTTGTCTGAAATAGACATTGAAATGAAAGACACTACTAGTAAACAAAAATCAATAGCTGTTGTAGATGATACATTATACAAAGATTCTGATGAATCTGACGACTCAAACTCGGAGCTTTTTATGTTTGAAAACCTTTCAGTTAATACTGTCAATGAAAACAGTAAAAAAAAAAATAGGCCTATGACCAGGAACAATCATAATTCCATCTTAGAATTTGAAAGTTCTTACATTGAAAGACAGAAAATAACAATTGTAACAAAAGAAAAAACACAGGTAGCAAATCAGAATCTGAATTCTCTGATTTTGAAGCACCAGGAAAACAGTTGAAAAAACAGAAAGGGAGAGGCATACGAAGGAAAAATTGTGTTAAATTTAGCTGGACCGATATTGACTTGGAAATTGTGAATAAATTCTTTTTAAAAAGTATTTTATGTAAAAAAGTTCTGGGAAAAAAGTATTATGACAGTTTTATCAAAATATATCCGCAATTTGAAGAGAGGGGTTGGAGTAAAATAAAAAGGTGTGTATACAATTTGATTAAAAAAAAGTAACAATTGTGGGATAACTTAGAAGTAAATTAAAATAACTGAGAATTTTCTTGACTTTTTGAAGACTGTACCAATTTAATTTATTAAATAATCAAATTAGAACTGTATAAGTATTATAGTAAAGTGGTAGTTGTTTGTTTATTACTACAAAAACAAGTGTTCTCTAAGAAGTTCTCAAAAATATTAAGTTATTTCTTTCTAGAAGCCAGTTAACTTATATGATTTTGTTATTTAGGTCTAAGAACTTATATAGGAATTATGTTTGCCAGTAAGTTAAAAAAATGTTCATGTACCAATGATAAGGTTACATTTTTAATAATATACTAGGAATCTTGTTCGAAAAAAAGTTTTAAAAATGTTCATGTATCAATGATAAAGTTACATTGTTATTAATATACTAGGAATCATGTTTGCAAAAAAGTTAAAAATTGTTCATGTACAAATGATAAAGTTACATTTTTATTAATATACTAGGAATCATGTTTGCAAAAAAGTTAAAAAACTGTTCATGTACAAATGATAAAGTTACATTTTTATTAATATACTAGGAATCTTGTTTGAAAAAAAAAACTTAGAAAATTGTTCATGTACCAATGATAAAGTTACATTTTTATTAATATACTAGGAATCTTGTTTGAAAAAAGTTTTTAAAATGTTCATGTATCAATGATAAAGTTACATTTTTATTAATATACTAGGAATCTTGTTTGAAAAAAAGTTTTAAAATTGTTCATGTACAAAACGATTAAGTTTCATTTGTATTACTATACTAGGAATAATGTTTGAAAAAAAGTTATAAATTGTTCATGTACCAATGGTAAAGTTTCATTTTTTTTAATATACTAAGAATCATGTTTGCAAAAGAATAATAAAATTGTTCATGTACCAAATGATAAAAATTTGTTATTGCCTTAGCTCGAATAAATACTTATTGGATTCATAATTTGTAGGTTTCATTGACAACCTGTTTTAGTTGTAGACTATAGAAATTAAAAGTATTGAAGGTTTGTCTAAAAAATGAATTGTTGGTCAATCTTGACTAAGAAACTATTCTCAGAGTTATTACACTAACAAGGATAAATATAGTTTGTTATAATGTATAGATTTATGTAGTGAAATAATAAATATGACATATGTATTATTTTCGCATTAAAACTATTAAAAACCAAACTATTAGGTATACCAATTTTAACGTAGGCTTACATTACTATTATTAATTTTTTTCATTAATGCAGACTTTATGTATTTCTATTTTATATAAAGTTTTTTTTCTGCAACTCAAGATATAATTTTACTGTTTGACTATATTTTTCTCAATTTCGATATTTTTATTTTATGTATTCTAATTTAAACCAATAAGTTTACTCTGATAATGATTTTAATTAATTTCTTTGATATATATTTTATATAAATTAATTTATCTCAATTCACACTGAGTAATATTGTGTATATGTGAATTATCCCCCCCGCATAAACGTCTTTTTATCTTTTTATCTTGGCTTGTAGATTTTTTTTCTTTTATTGGATGATAGGAATTAAAATTCTCTAACTGTGCAGATAGTTAATTATATGTTTGTAATCCAATTATATTCTGAATATGTAGGTTAGGGCAGAATAAAACCCCTGCTTTTTGGTTCGGTTAATTTTGTTTTATATCGTAATAAATTCTTGCTTTTCAAAAATCATTAATGATAGACTTTGAACATTTTTTGAATCTCTGGCGATATCAATATATTTGTATTATTTATTTTTCAAACATGCTAATTTATGGTTTAAGACGTTATATTTTCTCGTAGGTCATTGCATACTTCTGACATTTCAATATAAATGGAGATAATATTTTTATAAGGTCATACACGAAAACTTTTTTTTACATATATTATTATTTATTAGGTGTATTCAGTTGCAATAAATTATATAAATATATTCAGATGTTTGGTATTTTTCTAAATATGCCCGATTTGTTTTATGACGGACGAGCTAACGGTCAAACCGTTGGCGAACTCAAAAAATAAATACAATATTTGTGTTTAGATAAAAAAAAAATAAATAAATAAAATAAAAATACATGAATTGTAAGAAATTAAAATTTTGATGACGGACATACCATTCTCCAAAAATAAGTTCAGCAACAGAAAATACACAAGAATTTTAATTTAATTGGTTAAATTCGATCATTCTAAAGTTGTTGGGCTCGGACAGATGGAATAACGGACCGACCGTTGATCAAACCGAAATATGAATTCAATATTTGAGTTCAGTGACAAAAAATACATAAGAATATAGTCTGTTTAATTCTGTCATTCTAAAATTGTTGGTGCCGGACAGACGGACTAACAGACAAACCGTTAGTCAAACCGAAAAATAAATGCAATATTTGAGTTCAATGACAAAAAATACATAAGAATATAGTCTGTTAAATTTGAGCAGTCTAAAGTTGTTGTCGTCGGACGGACTAACAGACGAACCGTTGGTCAAATCGAAAAATAAATGCAACATTTGAGTTCAATGACAAAAAAATACACAAGAATATACATTTTAATTTTTAATTTCGAACATTGCACAAATGTTGATGGTTGTGATTATTCCGAATGCTTTAGATATGTGAGAAATGGTTCTGTTACAGCTAAGGGGCTACAAGTTAGTGAGACATTTAAACTCCTCATAAAGGTTTACACAAAAGGCTCACAAAGTCTCACACATATCCTCGCAAAACAGTTAACACAAAAACCGTTATAGCCCTCTAAAAATAGTCTAGGACACATTTTAAAAAAAAACTATATTTCAACGAATAAACTTTGGCACTCCTAACAACTTATGAATATCATGAAATTTGTTAATTGCCACATATAGCTGGAATCACTTTAAACCGATTTATAACACCTTTCTCACAAGGGTCGTAGGGGACACACATCCTCACAACGGTACCAATACAAGTATGTGTGTGTGTGTGTGTGTGTGTGTGTGTGTGTGTGTGTGTGTGTGTGTTAATAGTGTGCGTCTCTACGATGAGACAGCGAGTTTGGTCCCGCCTGTTTAAGTAGCCTATGTTTTGTATAGTCCACTACAAAAACATGTATTAAGTATCAAAGTTTATTAATATTTCACTACAATTATTATTATTGCATTTTATAGTGTGAAGCATAAATATTTACGTTATTGAAGAACGTTAGTTTCCGTTAACGTTTCGTTCTGCAGGTTAGTGATAGACCTCTCACGTGTGTATTATTTTCATTTTTCGTATTTTGCGGAATTAGAGATATTTTTCGGGCCTATGAATGACTCAACGATTGACAAATATTTTTCCCAAAAAAATTCCGAAAGGCTTAAAACGTTTCAGGGCGTACAGTTCGCCAGAACTTTCGGAAGACGCAAGTATTTCGTTAGGAATGTCGGAAACGCATTGTGACAAGATGGATAATGTAAAGGTAGGTGACACGACGCATGGACAGCTAATGACTGGGTTGAGTAACTTGCTAGATACAAAATTATCGACATTGGCTACTAAAAAAGACCTCTTAATTGTGTCTTCTGAGGTGAGAAGTCTGACGGAAGAGAACAAAGTTTTGAAAGCAAATATAGACTGTATTAAAAAACAAGAACAGGTTATTATGGATAAGCTAAATGATTTAGAAGGTAGATCTAGACGTAACAATTTAATTTTTGTAGGTCTTAAATGGAATGGTCAGACAGACTTTAAAGCCCTTGTGAAACAATTCTGTGTGGAAGTGTTAAAGTGTAATGACAGTTTGTGGGTCAATAGAGCGCAACCATTAGGAGCAAAGGGCAGAGCAATAATTGCCCAGTTCCCTTCAGATGACTATATTGGGTGGATCATGTCCAATGTAAATAAGTTAAAGGGAACATCTTATGTCGTACATCGGGATTACACACAGGATGTAAGATTAAAGCGAGCCTACCTTGCTGCAGTCTGACGAGAGATAGAAAAAGAGTTGGGAAGACGTCGTATGCCGTTAGTTTTTGACCACATTAGAATAGAATGTGTCAAATTCACCTGGGAGGACAACACACTGATGGCCGGCCGAACGGATGGAATAGTGAAGCTGAAGGATCTATTCAACTACGATTTCTCATCGCGCATAGCGGAATTGAGAAAGGACGGTCCAGGGAAGCTGCAACCAGGACGGACGGACGAGAATGGAGTGAAGACAACATCTTCTTAGGGACTAAACACAAATTTCTCAGGACAATGTTCTCAAACAGCTGATAAGGAGTTGGACAATATTTAAGTGCCTCAGACGGTTAGCAATTTAAAAATATTGTATTATAATGTATGTGGACTAAGAGCCAAGGTTGGTGAAGATTTTTTTTTTCATTTACTAAATAAGTATGATTTAATTTTGTTATTAGAAACATTTATATCTGAACATGATGAAGAGTTTATTGTTAAGAGTCTTCCTAATTTTAAAATCGATTTTTTTAGTTTTGCTGAAAGAAATGCTAATGTTGGAAGGGCAATAGGAGGTATTATTTGTTGTGTAAATTTACAGTCATCCTTTACTAAAGAAGTTAGTTTCGTATGCAAACGTAATATAAAATTAATTGAAATTAAAAATTGGTTGGTTTTGCCAATTTATTTAAATTATAACAAATGGGAGAACAGCTTTGAAAATTTGTGTAATTTTATTAATTCAAATTCAGAGCAAAATTTAATAATAATTGGAGATTTTAATGGCCGAATATCTAACGAACAAAATAATTCTGATATGTATAATTATATTAATGTAACTAGTACAATTAGAGGGGTCAGAAATCGAAAGACAGGATATTAAATACAAGGGAGCGTAAACTTCTAGAATTATTCCTTAATTTTGGATTAGTGGTTTTGAATGGCAGAACCCAAAGTGATGCTGAAGGAGAATTTACTTTTATTGGGAAGATGGGTAATTCTGTAATTGACCTTGCGGTTGTATCAGTGAGTTGTTTAGAAATAGTAAATGATTTTGAGGTTATAAGTCATGCAGGATCGTATCATCTACCTATTTGTGTAAATTGTAAAGTTGGTAGACTTGCAGAGAGCCAAAGGGGTGGGGATTGTATACTACCATTGTTGCCAAGAATGAAATGGACTAATTCAGATAACGTCTTTATTCGGTAAAAACATAGATAAGGAAATGTCAACCTTTGATGTTTTGAATGATAACCAGATAAATGTCAATAGCATGATTCGTTGTATCAAACAAGCAGCCCACTTTATACCGAGTACAAATAATAACACTACGGTAACAAAAAACAACAATGGTTTGATTTCGAATGTCTGGTATCAAGGCAGCGAGCCTTTAAACTCTTAAAGCTGTTTCGCAAAACAAATTCAACTATGGTTAAAGTCGCATATTTAGAGGCAAATAAAAACTTTAAATCGTTATGCAGAACTAAGCGTAAGATACATTACAAATATGTTGTAAATAATTTGGGGCAAGTTAAAGATGCAAAACAATTTTGGAATTCTATGAAAAGTTTTAAAAATACAAAAAGCAGATTAGCTGGAAATATTAGCTGTCTCGAATGGGTGGAGTATTTTAAAAATCTTTTGAATCCTCTTATTGTACCAAGGGATATTTCTTATACCGAACAGTATATTTTCGACAATGATCTCGACAAGCAATTCAACCAGCAAGAACTGCAAACGATTTTGGCAAAATTGAAAGATGGGAAGGCTCCAGGTTTTGACGGAGTACCGTATGATTTTTTTTAAAAAACGGCCCACGGGTTTTAAGTTCAAAGCTATTGGCTATTTTCAATAAAATATATATGGAAGAACGCGTTCTAGAAAGTTTTAAAAAATCTATAATTTTTCCCTTGCATAAAAAATTGGATGTCAATTATGTGCAAAATTACAGAGGTCTGTCATTTATAGATTGTATAGCGAAAGTGTTTGCTAGTTTATTGCACAATCGATTAAACAATTGGGTACACAGTCATCAAATAATTAGTGAATTTCAAGTCGGATTTAGAAAGGGTTATTCCACCATAGATACCATATTCAACTTAACTTGTATGATTCAGTTGCAACTGTCAAAGAAGGGGGCGAAACTGTATTGATTTTTTTGTAGATTTTTCCTCTGCTTTTGATACTATTGATAGAAAGGCGCTGTATTTTAAGTTATCGTGTTTGGGTGTTTCTTCTCCTATGCTGAATATTATAAAAGAGCTTTAAAAAGGTACAACATCGGGAGTGTGGTGTAATGCGGGCGTAACGAAATGTTTTGAAACTAATATGGGTTTGAAACAAGGCTGTATTTTAAGTCCATTGCTATTCTCTTTATTTGTGAACGATTTGGTTGATATTTTAGATGGAGGATGCGATTTTGAAGGGTTTAAGGTCAGTGTTTTATTGTATGCAGATGATATTGTTATTCTGTCCCCTACTCCTGGTAGTTTGCAGAGTATGATAAATAAACTCGAAAATTATTGTAACAAGTGGAATCTTCGGGTTAATTTAAGTAAATTTAAAATAATGGTTTTTAGGAAAGGGGGGTCAGTTGTGTAGAAATGAGAAGTGGTGGTACAAAAGGCAACGGGTAGAGGTTGTCAATAAATATAAATACTTAGGTGTTATACTTACTCCATCATTGTCATGGGAAACTCAATTTAAGGACAAATCTATGGCTGCAAAATATGCTATAAACGCGGTATGGCACAACCTTTTAGGTAACGAGACAGTTTACATGTTTTAATTCTATTGTGAAGGCGATTTTATGCTACAGTTCCCAGGTCTGGGGCTACAAGGAAAGCGATAAATTGGAAGGGGTATTTAGATTATTTATAAAAAGAATATTTAAGTTGCCAAATAACACCCCAAATTATGTCTTGTTTTTAGAAACAGGGTTTGAAAAGGTTTATTTGTATACATTGAGAATCCACCTGAATTTTCTTTAAGGGGTTGTAGCTTTACCAAAGAATAGATTGCCAAACATTCTTGCTAAACAAATAATAAAAAGTGGCATTTACTGGTACCAGGAGTGAAAAGTGTTAGGATATAAATACGGGATTGATGTGGATATGAGCAATATTGATAGGCTACGGGAACAGATGCTTAGTGTTATTGAAGCGGTCAGAGTTACTTGGGAGGGAGAATGTTTACAGGGGGCAAGAAATGCGACATATCACAAACAGTACCGGGACCTTGACTTTCAACTCTGCAGTAGACTTGTTTTATTTGATAAATATGATATACAAACAATAAGTTGGATCATCAAAGCAAGGGCGGAACTTGTTGACTTAAACTATAAACCGTGGTGTAAAGATAAAATATGGTTATGCTCCTTATGCAACATAAATGAAAACGAGACGGTTTACCATTTTATTGCTCGCTGCCCTATCCTAGCCGATATAAGAAATTTGTGCTTTTTCAAACGCAGTTTAAATAGGGGGGAATTTGAACTTTTAATAAATGGGAGAAATTGGTGGAGATTGGGTAAATTCATGAAGATTGCATGGAAATTTAGATGGGAATTAATAAATGAATTTAATTTTTAACTGTAACAGTACACAAAATTTTGGTTGGGAAGTAAGGTTTAACCTAAGTTCTTGGAAGGATTACTGTAAATCTATTTATATATGTAAGTAATTTTAATTGTATAGCTGGTGCCAAATTAATTAGTTCTGTAGTAATTTATATTGAATATTTTGTATGATTATATGATTATATATGTATGGGTGCACTGATGGAAGGAAAGTTATATACACACATGTCTATATGTGTAAATATATGTGACTCATAGTATAATTTTTAACTATATTGTTTTGTTTATGCCAACCCAGCTGACGGTCAAAAAGACCATTGCTGTAAAATACTCTATAAAGAAAGAATATTAATAAGTCTATTTCATTTTATTTTATCTTTTATAATTAATTAATTGTGAATTTATTTTATATTTTGTATGGAATACATGTCAAAATAAAGTACTTTTTCTATTCTATTCTATTCTATATTCTATTCATAGTACTTTTCCCAGCCCTAAAATGTATGTTATACTGTATAGTCCTAATTGTAGTTATGCGATTAAGCAGAAAAGTGTCTTAAATTAATTCAGCAGCCTAAACAGTTACTTTTGGTAGTGTTTAACAACAAAACACATGTCATAGTACTTTTCCCAGCCTTAGGGCATTTATTGTCTGGGCATTGAAAGACAAGAAATTGAGATATTCGGCAAAATACAATGGGAAATCCTCACACTTAACGAATATCATAAACCACCTAACTTATAGAAAGGTTTTGAACCCGAACGGCCATAAAGGACCACCGGGTTTTCACTAATTGGTTCTGTTAAAAGCATGCGTTAATGACATACCTATAAATATAAGTAAATATGTTTTTTTCACAAACACTCCCGAAATTACACGCCCTTACTACATGTAAAAAAAAGTTTGCTAATGGCCACCTTAGGATCGTCACGTTTAGGGAAACAGATAATACAAATTTTCCCCAGGCCCTTCAGTGGAACCGACCTTATTAACCTATCTTGTTATTTGTGCTTTAGATATTACTATTAATACATACAACTGCTATATTATAAATTGCAAATATACAGGATGCCCTCGAAATCTCTGGTCCTTTTTTGTGGATTTGTTCCTGGAATCGAGACAAACAAATTTCACAATATAAACATAGGTCAACGGTGCTTACTTTTTCGTCTGTCTGTATGTTTTTTCACAAAATAATTCATATCTATAGAACGGTTTCACCAATTGAGTTCGAACTAGACTTGAAATTATACCTAATAATGATCTATTATAAATAAAATAAACGATTATATCCAATGATGCGTTTAAAAATGGCGACTGTTAAAAATGTCATACCTAACAAACTAAAAAACCTTTTATTTTGTCAAAAAATTTCAATACATCTTTGTTGTTGCCCTTTTCAATTTCCTATCGGAAAGTGTAATTATCAAAACAATTATTGGATGAAGGATAATTGTTAAGTTAAGGATTATAACAGCATAATATGTACACACAATATATTGTTGTGTTTACTGTGTTGGTATAAGATGCCGGGTTGAACAAACCGATTATTACATTTAACTTAACTATTATCCTTCATCCGATTGTTTTGGCGGTTACACCATCCGATACGAAATGAAAAGGGCTACAAAAATAATTTCTTGAAATTTTTTGTTAAAATGTAGGCCTACGGTTTTTGGGCAATTCAGGTTTGAAATTTTCAAACACCTTATTGTATATAATCGGTTATCTTGTTTAAATAGATCATTGTTAGATTAAACTTTGTGCAAAGGTTGTGCTCAATCAGTCATATAATTCTCTGGATAAAAATTATTTAGTGAAAAAACAAATTGGTGGCTATGGGGAAACAAAGCTTGTCCTGACCCATGTCTAATTGATTTTTTTTCTCATTCTTATGTGCTGAATCATATCGTAGAATATTGCAGAGTAATTACAAAACATCCTGAATATACTTAAAAATCTTATTAAAATTATGCAAAACATCCCAATATTGTGATTACGTACGCTGTTATTATCTTTAACTTAACTGTTATCCTTCATCCGATTCTTTTGAAGTTACAACATCCGATAGGGAATTAAAAGTGCTACAAAAAGGTGTCTTGAATTTTTTTGTTAAAATGTACTGTTTTTGGGTATATTAGGTTAGATATTTCCAAACGGTCGCCATTACGAAACGCAAGATTGGATATAATCCTTTATTTTACTTAAAGTAGATCATTTTACTTTCTCACTATCCTACAAAATTATCACTATCCTTTCTCTTTACTATGTATAGAGAAAGTATAAATATAGTGATCGCAAAAAAATCGATGTTGATGTTAAACAATAAATCGTACTATAGCTATTCAACAACTCGAGCAGAATATTGGAGAACTCAAAATTTCCAATAACTTATTTCAATAACCTATGTATAGTCAAAGTTATAGGCTTCTTTGGCGCAGAAGGATAGCACTTTCGTAAAGGATCTTTAATTGGGGTGTCTTATATTTATATTTAATTTTAGCAATAAATCAATTACAGTACTGTAGTTATTAGTTAAAGCACAAATTTGGTAATTTCCCTAGTTCACAATATTATCCTGAAAACGGAAAGATAGACAGTCAGAGTGAAGTCTAAAGAGGACTTTATTTTTATTATATAGAGGAACTATATTAATCTTTGTTTTTCTAAATCTTAGGTAGGTGGTTCGAATCTAAATCTCGTTATTTTTTTTAATAAGCCTAAAGATTTCAATTTATTTAGGAAAGGCTATTTATAATACTAAATTAATTACGATTCTACAAAGAAAGTACGTTTGTTGTTTTTAAGATTCGTGTTAAATAGAACAATGTTGAAAATACAATAATGAGACACCGTGAAAATAATAGAGGTTGCAGTTTTACAAGAACAGAAAAACACCCCCCCCCCCCAGCCCACATCCAAAACAGAATCACGGACGCATGTTATTCACAATTATCATCTCATCAGAGAATAAACTATATTTCCGTTCACACAGTTGGTTTGTTCACATGTAAGCCTATAGGTTACTTATCAACATATTTGAAGAATTGTGTCAGGAAGTAGTTCTTCCTTCATTGGAACACACTGTGATTGTTAGGAGTGTTACTGTAAAAAACACATCGAGCTTCAACTGAACTAAACTAAGATGTCTACAAGGAATTGTTTAATCAAATATTTACACATTTATCTTTACAAAAAATACTGTTCAGCAATTTGTGAAACACGTAAAAACATTTTGCCTTAAAATAGTTGATTTTTTTTGGACAAATTTCTTTATTTATCGAAGTTAAAGAGACCAACAGTCAAAAACGAAATATATTTTATCTAACTTCGTTTTAAGATATGTTAAACAATTTGAAGAAAACTGAACAAAAATTACGCGAGCTACTCAATTCGCCAGAGTTTTGAAACCCCAAAAATCGGTTCCAAGCTTTTCCGATTTCTCGATTTATTATGGATTTAGTAATTTATATTAAACATTGAATTTAAAAAACGGTAAATATCATCAGAATTCTTTGACAACTGTATCGAACTCATCCAAAAGAAATGTTTGTGACAAATAAGTTGAAATTACTCAATCAAACTTCAGAACAATCAAAACTTCAATAGTACAGTTCAATAGAACAGATTAAGTACGACAATATATACATTAAATGCTATATAACATGTAGAATAATCCTATCGTGCTTAGTTTTCGAATATCCGCCATTTAAAAAAAAATAAAATAACATTATAACTTTAGAAATATGTATGATATTGAGTTCAGATTTGATAAACGCATTTTTCATGTAACGTTTTACACGAGATTTGAAAATGATTTCCATTTTAAAATGTTAAAGTCGTATATATTGAAAACTTGTTAACCTTATAAAACAATTACAAGAGAGTGAAACTTTTATTTGTTAATGACGAACAACATGGTATTTATATTTTTACTGTAGCAGTAAAAGAATATATATTTGAACAGAAAAGGGAAAATTGCATCACAAATATTATATAATTTTAACAACAAATAAACTTGTGCTCTATGAAGTAAGAATCGGTTGACATTTGATGGTTGGAGAAGTGAGGGGTTGGTTTTGTGATTGTCTAAATAAACATTTATAGTTAGTTATAGAAATTCGAACAAACAATATTAGGTAGTAGCAAATTTAAAAAAAAATAGTAGAAATAGGCTGTGGATATCTAGTTATGACCCATTTATGCTTAGTAAGGAGGGAGTAATGCAACGTTGTCACATGGTGTGTTTTTTCTACCTGCGCCAATTCACTGTTTATTTTACAGTTGGACACAATATTAATATTTGCCCGGTCGCAAATTTGACTACATTTGTATTCAGGAACTTTACAACTATATTTTAAATATTTAATAATAATGTTTTTAATAGATTAAAAAAATACTATTATTAGGTCTGGAATATGAAGGACAAACGTTTATTTATTGTTTACCTTATTTTTGAGGGCCACTCAAATTATAAAGTCATACTATGCCACGTAAAAGTCAGACATTTTTATTTCTAGAAATGAATAGAGGTGTAAGTACGCCTTTGATAAGTTATGTTGTTTTTCAGAGACAAGAACCCTTAGATGCCGAGGATCCCCAAGAAAAAAAAAACAAGTGTTATCCATTTAATTTACCTTTCTTAACGAAATTAATTCAACAAATCAGTCGGGAAGAACACCCTGGATAAATTGTATTGTTTTATATAAACTGTTGTTTCCTAAGTATTACATGGAGAGAAAATTGCACTTCACCGTGCAGTAGTTCAATAAATAAATGATTTAGGCAACTCCAGACATATGTAAGCTTAACATTCATTTCATCAACCATGATAATTGATCTGGTGATAATCACCCTGCTTGTCCAGAATTTAGAATAAATTTAGATAGTACTCAACAAAAAACCTTTCAAAAAGATAAAACTTTCGTAAGTATGACCTTGCGTTTTATTCCCTTTAACTTACTCAACACATTGTTACATTTTCCTTTTCCTTGTATCTGAAGTAATTTAATAAATAATGCAGCGAAAGCATGAGAAATCATACTGGGGTGGGGGTTGTCTCTGAACACTATTCCAGTGGGCGACATATCACCCCACATTTGATTTATTAATAAATTCCTAAATACTACCATCTTGGAAAAGCAATTTTTATTAATAAACCAATAATATAAAAATTATTGAGCATATATTATATTAATAATCATTTCGAAGTTGTATTATACAAAGACTTGAATATAACTTGCATAATACCTTCAACAACCATAAAATAGTATTTAGATTTTTTTAAAACGTATGTGAGCAGTTAAAATTCGAAAATTCAATTTAAAACTTAAAATATTTCTAAAGAAGATAACATGAGCATTATTACTTTATATTTTATTTACAAGTTTCAACTACTGCATTTTCTAAGTTTAGACCTTGACTTTTATGACCATAACTATTGCAAATTGGAAATTGTTTTCTTATTATAAAAGCATTATTCATTATTTGAAATTTAGATTCTATACGTTCTATAGAATATTGTCTTTTATTGGTAAGTTCAATTTTAATAGTGTCGACAACATTATTATTATCTCTTGTTACAGAAATAATAGTACCTATTGTACCATTAGCCAAGCCGATAGAAACATCAATATTTCGTCTTATCATAATTTTTGATCCAGCTTTTATTTTAATTACTCTAGCTAATCCTGCAGTTCGTGAACTACCCGCTTCATCATTCATTAAAGACTTTATTATTTTTTTGTGCATATTCTTCGCTCGAATTGTATCTTCGGCAACAAGCTCAATTTCCTCGGCATTATTTTTTTTTAACATAGCATCTTTAAGGTATCGCACATTTGATTGGTAGGTAATTAGCAAACAGTATTTGATGGCAAAGTATTTAGAAAGTTACAAAGTTAAGATATTTCCACTTAAAAGTTTAAATACATGATTACGCATTAAGGAATATGTATAAGTAATATTTTGCGGATCATGGCCAAATACTAATGAAGTGGCAAAAATGCTATCGCGAAAACGCCTCAAACAACTCCATTAAGTTGCTGGGCTACAGAAGGAAATATAATCTTTTTCATTTTTGTTAAAATAAAATGTATAAAGCTTTTTCAAAATTTTTTTAAAATCTGCATCTAATGTATCAGATTTTGAAGAAATATTACAATATTACATTATTACATTATATTATGATATATTTATTATATATCATAAATATATAATAACTTACCATCGTAATAGCTACATAACCAATGTTCAGAATTAGAAAACCAAATTTGAATATTTTTTTCACACTCAGCCATTGGTTTGATTTTTGAAAGAACTTGAAGTGTTCCGGTATGTTGAGGCTTGTAAATGGTAAACCGTAAAAGTAGGTTATGAAATCTTTCAATATGATAATCATTTAGACGTCCTCCATTTTTTATGATATCATAATCACAATTGATCATTGAATATTGAAGATGCCAAGAAGGAATTTGAATAAAATGAAAAGGAAAGTTTTTTATAGAACGCTCTCTAAATATACGCAAGAGAAATTGTCGCATATAATAATTATTATCACAGTTATATCGCACATAATCTGGTCTAATACCATGTACAAGAGATGTCTCAAAAGCAATTGCGAATATACCACAATCACACTCACTCTGAAGTTGAACTTCAGGATACTTTATAGTCTTTCCAGATTGAAAATAAAATGGGTATAATTTTAGCAAAACTAATCTATAAGTGACTATGATCTTTCTTTTCATTTAATGAGTCATAAATATAAATAGTTTCAGTGTCAAAAAAACTGCACACAAAGTGACCTCTGAGCATGTCATCATCTGTTAAAGGCCGAAATAAATTTGAATTCTAGATCTATCAGGAGAAGCGGGAGTAATCATATCATAAATTTGTTATTCTTCCATTCCTAAGAAATCAACATTAAAACATTCTTTTATTAAATCGCTGAAGCGCTGTATATGTTCTACACCTAAATATGCATCTTTGTTAATAATTACGTTCAAAATCTTCATCACCAAAATCAAAAGCCATGCTAAAAATTTCTGTAGTCTTTTTTACTTTTTTTTTTTTTTTTTTTTTTTTTTTTTTTTTCACAAAAATAATATTTCTTTTCGTAAGTATAGTATAATAAGTAAATTTCGAATAAATTCTTATTTCTTTTTGTGCAATATATATTTTTTCTATTTAATGATACTTATATAAAATTTCATAATTTTATACTTTTATACAATTTGATACTTACGTTAAGTCTAAATAGAATACCGAAAATTTCAAAAACTACCACGATGTTAATTATTTCTTCCTGTCGCCTTTATAAAAAGGTACCTGTGAAGAAAAAATAAAAATTGTCGATAAAATACGTAAATTATTCTCGGGTGGGGATAAGTAAGGTAAACTACTGGTTTTCTTGTAGAAGTATATACATGCTAGAAAAAGTAATTTGTAGAATTGTGGGGTCCATTGTGTGGTGATTACACCGACAATGGGTGATGCGCGCGCAGATAGCCCCGACGAAACGGATGGACTATTATTTATTTAATAACTATTTATTATTTCGGAAGTTGTATAAAAGTAAAGTTATTTAAAGTCAGTTTAGTATTTCAATATATTTTTGTAAAGATTTGACCTTCGATAAGAATAGTGTTTTAGATTGTCAATCAACCGCTTATCAGCAGATAAAATGTATGGCAGGATGCTAACAGACATAAATATCTCTTGGCTCTAAGCCAAAGAAAATACGATCAACTAATTCTAATCTTTCTTCTGCCTAATTTAAAGTAATGATTACGTTCTGATTATTCAACTAAAATCACTTGCATTTATTTGAATTATGTATGTCTATATATGTATTCACAGGTATTTCGGCATAACCTGACGACAAAAACTTGTAATATTTAACCAAACGACTTTTTAACCAAACCGAGCTTTTTTTTCCCGTTCTGGGCTGTGAAAGACACCTTCAGAGGCCTCACCGGCGTCGACCTAAAGATCTTTTGCCGCCCCAATTTCCTTCCTACACCCAACTAGTGATACCCGTCATCCCTATGAAGGAACAGATACTACTAATAGGGTTATCTAGGATGGTTTCCATCTCTTTCCCCGGCAGGCCTAGAGAGTATGGCCTGGCTCGTCCTAACGCCTCACACTCTAAAAGAATGTGTTCTGCGGACTCTTCAGCCAAACCACATTTCCTGCAAGTATTGTCTGCAGTAATCCCTATCCTGTGTAGATGTTTTCTGATGTGACAGTGGCTCGTTGAGAGCCCAACCACCTACCTCATGTTATCCCTTCTGAGAGAGATGAGTTGTTCAGCATGTTTCTGGCTTGGTCTAAATAACCTTTTTGCAGGTCTACTAGTGGTTGAATTCGTCCAGGCCCTATTCATCCCCTCCCGTATCCACGTATCAACCGCTGCTCAGGCATGTCCATAGGAGATCCCGAACACCGGTTCCGGGCCCACGAAAGAGGATTCTGAACCTGACCTGGCTAATTCATCTGCTCTCTCATTACCATCAATACCTGAGTGGCCAGGAAACCGAGCTTACTATTTTGATGAAATTATTTTTATTTTTCAATATTTATAAATTATACCGTGACTAATTACAACCGACACTTTTTTTATTAGCATACTTTCTTTCTTCGGCGACTTACGCGAATTAACGCTGAATCCGAAATACGTTTACTAAATATTGAACAAAATTAATTTGTTTTCCCCCAAAAATTATAATAGTAATTCCAAATTAAATTATAACGTTACGCATGTCTTTTATTTCTTCCTAGGGTATCCCACTAAATTACTGACCTAGACTGCGTCGCTCGAGGTCAGATTATGATTTCCTTCTTTCATTTTGATTTGACCAGCATGTCAATTTACGGTGGGAGACCTATCCCGGAGGGCCCACCCTTAATATGTAACGGGAAATTAGGGGAACCTCGGGACTGAAATCCCAAAATTGAAGACAATATTATGTATTGTTATATATATGTTAGCCATTTGGTGAGAATCGAAGATGCGTGCGCACACATACTCGCATCCGGCGTTAATACGGGAAGCGTCGCCTGAATTTTTTGGCTGAAGAAAAAAAAAATTTTTGTCGGTAAACCGTCAAATCAGAACTTTAACTTAATATAACTTAATAACTAGCAATTATAAGTGAAATATTATTCTTTTAATGATAAACTTAAACGTTTTTCTTACATCTTATAAGTTCAAGGGGCTCTTTGAATTTAAAAACAGTAATAAACTAGAAAACTCGCGTAAAATTCAATGTATATAAGGGTGGTGGTTCGCCGGCCATATTACATCTGGCGGCTATTGCCGCCCTCAATAATTATGATGTTTTACGATTACGATGAGAATTTTTAGACTACGACGAGATCTAGTTCATAATAATAGGTCATTAGAAGAGTGTAGATCAATATGTAAACTGAACACCTCTACAATAAGAATATCACTTCCTTATTTTTTTATAGTCATTCTGTTCAATATGATGCGGCATTGTTATTTGTTAGTGTGAAATACATGAAAAATGTATAGTGCAGCCCGGAGTTTACACGCGAAAGACAGATGTGGTTGGAGCGGAAGTGACGGGGAGGGTGGGAGGTCAGTCAAAATAACAAACACCTCCAAAAAAAAACGCGCGAACATCGATCTCTCAAAAAGTCGTGAATATGTCTAAGGTATAAACCAGGCATTTGTAAGGTCGCAATAGTGGTATCTTTATATCAAGCCCCCAAAATGACGCAAATGCATCTAAAATATAAGCCAGGCACTGGAAAGATGGTAATTGTGTATAACATTTATACTCAGGCACCTAAAAGGTGGCCTTTATGTCTGATCGTATAACCGCTCCAAGGTCAGGAATCGCCAGGCACTCAAAAGGTCTTATACATGTATATATATATATATATATATATATATATATATATATATATATATTATTTTAACTTTAGGATTTATAAAACAATATTTATCTTAATAAAATGTAGGTCCTTTATATTAGTTCAGCTTCCTAGACTATTTTTTATTTTATTTTTTCAATTTTGGTTTCAGCTCCCTATCATTATACATGATATAACTAATCCATGTGTATTTATTTCAGGCCACCTACACAACCGACCAACAAAAGGGTGAGTATAATCTTTTGTTGAGTCCATCGCACTTTACAACACCTAGACTTAACAAAATGTTAATGTCTAGTTACAACAAAGATCACACACTTGTACAAGTGTACACCACTTTTGTTATACTTCTTCAGGCATAAGTCCTCGACACATTAGAGGCAGCATTAGATTTGGTAGGAAATTGAGATAGTTTGTAAGATTATTTTCGATATTCTGCGGTCCCTGTTAGGTTTTTTAGTTTTACGGGTGTTTTATTTTTTTTAGGTTTTATTATGTGTTGTTGTGTATATATGTTATTAAATTTTCATATTTTTATGTATTTTTTCAGGTTGTATTTTATATGTTTTTCAGATTTTATTATATTGTATTGTTTCTATATAAATAATATTCATGTATGTATTTCAAAGTAGTATTTTATTTCTTTGTATTTTCAGGTGTGGGCTCTTTTAGTTTAGTATGAATATTTTGTATGTTGATTTATTTTACAGCATAGAAATTCTACATTTATTGATTTTGTTGTAATCTAAAAGAACTTCTGCTTTTAAACTGCCAATCACCATCAAAGAAAGGTAAGCTTTTTTCAATTAAAAAAATATATATAAAGAAAATATATATTATATATATATATATATATAAAGAACATAGATCTAATTTTATTTGGAAACTTGTTAGTAGGTATTCGTTTGAGTTTTCTTCAGAATCTTAACTGTGTTCTTCTAAAGCATGTCAATCTACTAGAATACGTAGAGTACTTTTAGATTTTGAACACTAAGAGCTTCTCGCAAATCATCGTGAACACACATGAGATTTACGTAGATGACTTGATACCGAACATAGACTTATGAGGTAAGATACATATATTCTTATAAGGTATAGACTCTATACCTTAAGGGTATAGACTCTTACGATATTTCAGTAATTTTTAAACTTCAGTTTTTTTCAGATTTTTTCATTCGCCTTTTCAAAAAATTCAACTGTCACAACAGATGGTCGTCTATTTCCTTATTCATCATGAGTATTAGTCCATCCATCCTTGAATAAATGGCACTCGCTCATAATATTTTTCCATACATTGCATAAATTTGGTAATGAATGTCTACTGTCGTACAGTTCTTCGAACACAGGAAACGAATAACATCACATACTTCGCAGTTGGTGGGATTTTCAATGGTAACAGCCATTTTGAACAACAGTATTAGCACAAGAACAGGCTGAACAACCTTAGCACTTCCTGGATCGTACTGAGCCAAAAAACACTGGTGTACAAAGATAACACCACTACCCTCCACACCTCTGTGCATCAGTCAGAAACGGAACTTACTTTCGGAACAGTTCTCTTAGATGTCAGATATTATGTTCACTAATTCTTCCTCTACTTTTTTAGATATTTAGAATCATAGTAGGATTAGAAATAATGATTACATACACCAATAATTAATTTTTGTATTAAAAATGAAATCTGTTAGTTTTTCACAAGAAGAAATCAACTCTTTTATGATCACAGTCTATTTAACAGCTATCAGGAGTTTTACAAAAATAAATAATTTTCCTTATTTATTTTCACTTATTTTACCAATTTTTTTAGTAAAATTATAGACTTGCAGATAATTGTATTAGATATTTTTATTTTAGGGCTATTTTCTATTTAAAAAAAAAAAAAAATTGAATTATTTTGTCTGAAAATTTTGTGTTTTAAGTGTGGGTTGTTGGTCAATTTCTATTATTTGTTTTTATTTAACACATCTACAAAAATTTGTTAAATTGGTGTTTTATTTGGAATTTTGTTTCAAACCAACCCTGTCAACTTACATTCAAGCCAGCTACCATTTATTTATCATCGACCCTGCCACCGCCATACTTATGTGAATGAAACTGCATTGTGTCAGATGGGATTCCAACACACAACCTTCGACACAAATCTTTTATCGACAAATTGTCTCAACCACTAAGACACTTGAGTGTAGTCAGTTATTTAACATCACTTGAGTGATATAGTCAGATTGCCTATTCCATCCCGTAGTTTCACTAACAATCCATTAGTTTTATTGGTTCTCTGCTAGGAACAACTAAAAATAGCCTGCACATTTCTATAAGTCATAGTAATAATATTTTTTTTTAGTTTTTGATATAATGAGTGATGTTTTTTGATAGAATAACTACTTTATAAAATTTGGATTTAACCCTTCAACGTGGGTTTATTAGTATGCGAAACAGACTTCCATACAGGCATTTATTTAAGGTTTGCCTGGCTAAAAATTTCATATTTTTGTTGTCAAAGTCCCGATTTAAATAATTTTGTTACTAAAATGATCAGAAAAATAGACACTATTATAAGAATACACTAAATATATATCATCAACCCTTTTCAAAATATTTTCATTACAGGTGTCATCACCACTATCAAAAAATTCATAATTATTACCTTCTAGGCCTACCTCTTGCTAAGAGAAATCAATTTCTTCACTGTCACTCGTCTCCGATGAAAGATGTTCATCGTAATTCAACCATCTATTTCCTTGAGTGCTCTCGTATCATTATATAATAGTCACAACATGTTTTGTAAACTAGGTCTATTCTAACACTATAACACAAGTTCTGTAATCACTAATAAACAAAAGATATTTCAAATCAAATTAATAATCATAAACTGTGAAATATCTATAAAGTGAACTTTTAAAACACACTGTTGTACACTGTCAAATACAGTAGAACTCTGATAATAATTATATTACATGACTAATAAACCACTTTGCTTGCGAACAAAACAACTCATCCTGTGACTAACCATAGACTGACAACTATTATTCCCCAATTAGTTCGAAGTCTAAACAATTTCACAAAAATGCCAAAAGATACCACCACAAGACGGTCGGAGGGCATACCCTGTACAGTAAACCGGACCCAGATATATTTTGTCTTGTGTACAGTGTTTTTTTGTAATATTTACAACCTGAATAATGGAAACAACAAAATATTTTTTAAAAAACCTCATAATATCATTATTACAATGTTTCAAATAGGCCTACTCTTTCTGAAATATAAGCAGTAAACATTTTGGATTAGGAGGAACTAGATACCCCCATAGGACTGTGGTGTAGGCAGGCGTTGTGGGAAAACTACACTCTAAATAAAGATTGTAAAATATAACAAAATTAAGAAAAACTAATTCAAACTCAATAGCAGTGTGCAAGGTTGATACAAATATTTTTATTTTTATAAGCTGACTTTTATTCTGTACAATTACAACAATTTTATTTTAGAAACTTAATCAAATATTTAAAACATTTATCGGTACTTACGTATTAACGCCACCGCAGCAGAAGTTGCTAATGCGCATGCGCCAATATTTGCTTACTTTGCGATATAATTATATATCACGACAGGTTAGGCCAGGTAGCTATATATATATATAATCACCTGGCCAAACCTTTCGTAAGTTTATTGAAGTTAATAATTTGAAATTCGATCATGGATAAACATGAGCTTTAAAAGTGAAGTGCCGCCAATCTACGCCTAAAATTTTTGCGACAAATCATGAAATGAAAGTATATGAATCTCAAAGCTGAAAAAATGGAATTCTGCTTCCCTTAAACCAGTTTGCTCTTTATTGGCGCATGCGCATTAGCGCAACTTCTGCTGCGGTGGCGTTAATACGTAAGTACCCATTTATCATAATATAAGAAAATTTTAATGTTGAGAATAAGTAAAATCAAACATGAGCTTTAGGAAAAAAACTGAAACTTAATCAAGTGTGTTTTAAAATAAGAAAAATGCACAATTAACTAATTTGTATTTGATTGTTTATGTCTAAATAAATAAAGCCCCTGTCTTGTTTGTCATAGTTGAAAAAACTATCAGCAATTAACAAACAACTCTACTCTAATTTATAAATAATCATTAGAAAAAGTGTCCAGGTGGGGGGGGGGGTTAAGAGTATTAAAATAAATGGGTAAGTTACAATAAAACCCTTATTGTGTTTGAGTGAACAAGTACCAAATTCCTCAGGGGCTCATTATAGTGAGTATGGATCTAGACATTTTTTCATGTAGTCCTGGGTTAGACACATTTCTTTCATCTTGCCTATCACTTCTCTCTTCGCCAACTCTTGTTCTTTTCCAGCCAGAGCTATTGGAGTCATTATTTTATGTTCTTTTCTTCCCTTTTTATAAGGCGTAGAAAATGCAAGAGGTTTTTCTGTTTAAACAATAAGGAAAAAACAAGTAACAGATACATAAATGGTGGATGGAAAGTGTAACTATATCCAAAAACACTGCATAAACTTTCCCATTAACAAATTCCAAAAACCAAGCAAATCCAACTAAAATTATTCATCACTGAAACGTCAGTTCGATAGTTGTCAGTCATAAATTGAAAATAAACCATATCATCTAAAAAAAATATGTATAAGTATAAATTAGGGCTTAAAATTGCTTCGTTTGTGCCCATAAAGTGTCCTGAATGTAAATATTATTTGATTGAAATGCTGGCAATCTAGGTTCATTTTTGTTTGTTGCAAATTATTTCTGAACCATAATTTTTTAGTTACAATTTTGCACACAGGTTTAGGTAATTTTATACTTTCTTATGACAGTTCTCCAAATTTTTGGTTGTAGAAAATATGTTATAAAAATGTCCTGAGATTAGGTTAATTTGACTAAAATCAGTCCAATTGTTTGTGCTCTGTCCCACTGCTCAGAACACAAGCTAAACAGATGGGACTTCATTCCAAAACCACATTTGGTCAATTTTTTGACCGTCTACATTACTTTTGATACTATGTATACGTGAGAAAATGAAAATATTAACTACAACAGTTTGAAGACTAATCTAAATTAATTTTTTTACAGCTTCTGAGTTCAGCTCCACAGTCCTACAACCAAAAAACATGACTGGATGGAATGCTTGAAATTTAAAATATGTAAGTTCATTGTTGTTTTATAGTTTATTTAATTTAAGTTCGTTTTTCTAATCCGTGATAATGGAAAAAAGAGTGTTAAACATGTTAAGTGTTACAAATCTGGTTTGAGTTTGGTTTTGTGATTTTAGAGATTGTTAAATTTTTTTACAGCTTGAGCTAATGAAACAGGTGATTTTAAAAATTGAATAATTTTGTATTTATCATTTAAAAAGGAACTTCTATTACAAATTGACATGATACTTCAAATGTTTTAGGATACAAATTATGTGTATTATTAAGTTCTTAACATTAATGTTAAATTTTCAGAATGTGTGCATCCAAATATTTGTGGGTGGTATTGGATATTCGGTCAGCATACAGTGAGTTTATCAGGAAACAATATCGCCAACATATCCAAGCTTTGAAAAAACACCTGACAAACTCACTGTATGCTGATCACATGTCCAACACCACCCACAAATATTCGGATGTACACAGTCTGAAAATTTTGTACAAGTTTAGGAAGGGCAAAAATTGGATAGATTGAAAGAAGTTGAGGTTTACTATAGTTTAAGAAATGAGCCTTTAAACATCCTTAACTCACAAGTAAATTTTACAGCTAACCCCATCTATGAAGAAATAATTAAAACTACTACAATGAGTACTACTAGCATAGAGAGGAGGGGGCACACACACACACACACACACACACCCACATCTACACTGATTTCCTCACTTGGTAGATACAAAACAACGTCTGATAAACACAAACGACCGCTGTCCCTAACCCATGACAGACAACCTGCTGGCCCTATAATGCCCACCACATCATTACCACTGTGACCTTTTCCTAACTGACATGTCATCAAATCTGATTCAGATAGAGGTAGGGGCAGCTTTGATGCTTGAGACAAGACCTTCAGTAGTCCAGGAGAAGATATTGCTTGCAAATTTGTTGCAGGCACATCTACCACCACATGATTGCACGCAGCATGTCTCTTTTGCATTATTAGACAGCAGAAGAAGATTATGCATGTAGGGCAATCATTTATTAACAATAACTAACAAGGTATTTGTACGGTAATCCCATCCTTCACCCACACCACACTCCAAACAGGGATGCTGCATGATCTGTCGCGAGGTTTTCCCTACCTGGACTCTGTCCCAGCTAGGGATTTGCCTCGCTCTTCGCGCAGCTACACAATGTTCTGCTTTCTTTCACCATATCTTCTCGACATATCCATGGAAAGAGCCACAAGCTTGGTACATGGAAAACTATTTCTGAATCCTTGTCCTACACGGTAGGAATACTAACAGGAAGGAAGGTGGTTTTTAGTGAGTAAGAACCTCACACTATTGGGAAGATCGGATATCTTCATTTGTCTTTTGAACATTTTCCACCTCCTACGAAATTTAAAAAAAAAAATTAAAAAAATTAGCATAGAGACAATTTCATCCTAACAGTTGGTGATACTACTAGTCAGCTGTTTTATGATTGTGTGTAGTAGGTTCCTAACCAAGCTCGCTTAGACAATGTTGTGTTTTAATGAACTTACTGTCCTAATTGACAAAGAGAATATAACTTATTATGTGTTATGATTAGTGTTTAAATTCTTAACATTACTTTCTGATGATGGCCACACATTTTTGAAGATCAAAACTTGTTTTCTATTAAATGACATTTACAGGAATTGCAGCAACTTAATAACTAATTCTGTATGCTGTGAGGTGTTTAATACTTTTCATGGGTGGGTCTTTGAATACTTTACTCTTCAAATATCCTCACAAGAAAAAAATAACATACTGTCAGTTCTGGTGATCTCGTAGACTAACAATATCGCCATATTTAGACAGTGTGACCTTAAACATAAATGCTAAACTGTATTAATTTATTGTAGTTTTCTCCACTATTTGAGGGAACTAAAATTCGTCAATCATTCGGAGATATCGCTGAGACATAACTGTAACAGCATTTTTACTATCATATTTAAAGAAATATGGACTGATTATTCCTGAAGATGATATTGCACATCATACGGTGACTTAGCACTGTGCAGTGTTTCTCAATGCATTTCATTAGGATTTACTCTGTTGATAATACCGGAACCTTTGTTTATTCACATATTCACTAAAGTGGAAACATATTTCGTTATTCATTAGGATATTGTAAACGATGTCTTCATTATCATTTAAAAAATGGTGGCAAAAATTTCATACATTTAACTCAATCTCTGTCTTTACATGCCTGCATTACTTGAATTTTATATGGATACATGTGTAAATCCTTGTAAAGAACTGTAGGCGGCAAACCAAGTTATAACTGCTTTATGATGGGCAGAGCATTTACGGCTATGTAACAAAGCAACTCTTACTATGTCAGTGCTTTTAGACTTACACATATGCCTTTGTGTACCATTAAGTTTCTTTTTTTAAGCTGAACCATTTGCTTCAAAATTCTGTAACCAAGTTTTAATTCAACCCACTGATGGCACCACATAATTACTATGGATATTAAAATGCAATTGAAACAGCTGTTATGCAACCACATAACTATCATAATTTTTGTAAAACACCTTAATCCCAAACATATGTTCACTTGTCCAATGCTTCATCTCAACTAAATGGTAAATAAGGAAGAAACTGTTGTTACCATTCATACATACCTGTCTATTACTGGACACTATGTAAATATATGCTATTGCATTGACAGTTAAATAGTAAAGATCTTTTTTAAATTTTAAAATAAAAACATTATTAGATTGTTAAAATCACCTATTTCATTGGCTGGCACTTGTATTAAAAAAATAAAATATTTTTAAAGACTATATTTTGTTTTTTTAATGTAGATTTTGACCATTTATAATATTGTATGTGTATTGCAAGTTTTTGAGGTTGGTTGAATTTTTTACTGGATTTGCATATTTGTCATTTACCATTCTTGAAACATACAACTTAGTTTATTTGCTTGTGTGTAACCCTGTCTAGATTGAGAATATAAACTGGGTGCACTAATAATAAAATATATAGTTTATTAGGAAAATCTTGAGTTTTGTATGATTTTTTTCACTTTTATAGTCTGATAAATGAAAGTTTCTGAATAGGACTTTGAGTATGTTTATGATTTAAGGATTAATATGTACTTGTCGACTCAACAGTATTATAAAAGATTAATGTTACATGTTTGTATTATATTGTAGTCTTAACATTTACATAATATAGTATTAGTGTTTTAACAGTTTGTTTTATTTTTTAGAGATCCTTACCACATCCTGAAGCTTGATTACATCCTTTATCTCTCCTGTAAGAAAAACCACTCCTCCACTGGTATTTATGTTTCTGTGTTTTTGTCTTTAATAATAATTTGTACCTATTTTATTTAAACTCAGTTTTTAAAAATCCAACCCAAGAAAAAAAGAATTTATTTTACAGACTTGGTACAATAATGTTTTAGTATTTGGAGGTTTGTAACCCTACTAAAACTAATTCATTTAGCACTCAGCTGATATGATTATTTGTGATAATAATAATAATTTTTCCCCTTACCTATCATAATAATTATCCAATTTGTTTACATGTGCTACTACAGCTGTTTTGTGATTAATCACATTTTCAAAACACTTGAAACTTGTATAAAGTCATATTGTATATTTGTCACTATAGCACATAATACACAATCAAACAACAAATTGTACAAAACACAACGTAGTCAAAGGACAGGTAGTGTTGTGGAAGACGTTTATTGGTATTTATATTGAGGAGCATGGAATAAAGATCAGTGGTTCAGTCTAATATCCTTTTAATAATATTACAATATTATTATACAGTTTGTAATATTATCAGTGCCAGAGTTATCTAGACTAATATACTGGACTTAACCCAGACTGAAAACAAATGTTCCGACAAGAATCACAATTAAACTAATCTTTCCTCCATACAGGCTAATTGATACAAGCACAATAAAGGAACAGAGTTCCACACTGTTTACTCACTTTATCTCTGAAGCTCAAACGTGCCAGGTTCCATAGTCCTCACGTTCAAAGGGTTCTGCTGCAGTGTCTACTTGTTTAGCTTCTTTTGATTTCCCTCAGTTACCCAGCCCTTCCAGTGATCTACCGCAAAGACTGTCCTTTTTGCCAGCATCTGGTCAACTGATCCCTGCAGACAACTCTTGGTCATGTCTATTCTCAACATCATTCATATCTCACTCTGTACTCTTACTTCTTTCTTATACATATTGCGTAATTGCAATTTCCTAACTTTTTATATCTTTTAGCAAGATTAAATTAAATGGTTAACTTCTTAAACTATGTCCCTACGATAGTTGCAAGAGCATAAACAATAGTTAATCTTAAGATTAACTTAAATACTAACACCAGTAAGAAAACGTTTAACACATCCTAAGTGTTAGCACGTCATAACTCTCCTAAGTGACAAATACAATATGACTTTATGCATGTTTCATGAATAAGTGTTTTGAAAATGTGATTAACGCAAAATAGCTGTAGCATGTGTAAACAAAGTGAATAAGTATGATGTTTGTTTATGACAAGGCCATAAGATGTAAGGACAACAGTTTCCACTTTCTAGAAGTAAGCTCTTTTATAATGAAAGATTGTTTCATATTAATATCGCTTAATCGGACATTTCCCATCATTTGTGTGTATAATAACTACTACTCAAAGTATCGTGGAGTCCTGTTATCAATTGATAAACTTAGAGCATTGAAATGATAAAACCAACATAGCCTTACTTACCAAAGTAGCCTAGAGCCATGTTGGAAAATTAAATTAAAATATAACATTTGTGGTATATTAAATTTAATACTTGTAATCTTTTAACATATTTATTAGTGAATATAATTAATACACAATTCTTGGTATTAACATTAACAAAACTATTGTAATCTCTAATACACATTGACAATATCAACATTGCCAAACGTCTCGGTCAATTTGTTGCCATGTTTGGCATTACATACAATACTATTTGTAACCTAAGATAGGGACTAAACTTTTGAGCAATCAATACAAACACTAAATATATACTTGATTAGGAATAACCTCAACACAGAACTGTGCTACACAAAGAATGGCAAACAACATGAAAAGCAGTTTATCACTTGATACCAGGAATTGATTTATATTGGGAACATATATTAGTTTTTATATATTATACAAGTTATGCTAAATGATTGATTAAAACATATTAATAACAACAGTTTGTTGACAGCATGTTGAAATTGCTGTGTTACTTCTTGTAGTTTTGTTTACATGGTTATGTAAATGATGCAGCTTAGAGTGTAGGGGAACATGGATCTTTAAATACATGACAGAAACTAAATTATGAACCTTTATGGCCTAAGGGTTCTTTTATGGACTAGAGGTCTTTTATCAGCTGATGACTGAGTGGTTTTTCTGACTGGTTCAGTCAGACTTGGTAATGAATCCAGGAGGTTCTCTTAATCGGGTTTGGGGAGTTACTGTTTACTTTATTTTGCAGATATAGAGAGAAATTTGAACAGAGGTGATATTTCACCTTTATTCAATTTCTTCTCTTGAATAAATTTTGAATGATTGTATTTGTTCCGTTAATTCAAACTTGAAGTTGGTTATGGAAAACAATAAATTTGAGTTTTTGCCCTATTAACTGGTTTTAGTATTTTGTACTAAAGATTTAATATATTGAGTAATAAATTATTTTTATTACCTTTATGGTACCGTCATGTAACTTTGTATTTGTCTTATTACAAAGACGCGTTTCGAAGTCGTAGCTCCATCTTCAGTATTTCACTCCGTAGAGTTGTCAAGACATTAAACATGATAAAAACATAAACACTATACATACAAATATATACACGTATACATTGATTTTTAAACACTTTCTTACATGCACACAGTTTCATGGTCCGCGAACTACTGGCATCACGGTAAGGCCAAGGTTATCAGATTAATGGGTTGGTCCTATCAGTTAGTTATATCTCATTGCCGTCTCAAATAATGAGTTTGATTGGAACGATAACTTGTCATTGAGAATGTCATTTGGCGATTGTTTAAATGCTTTGTATATTTCGTATTCTTCAATGGCATTCATCATTGGTCCTTTTTTACTGATCTGGAGTGGTGTCAGATTAGATACAAAATTTGTATAAGAGTGTTTGTTGTCGATTATGTGTTGTGCGAAACTTGATCTATTAGCGTACAGGCTATTATTGAGCAAGTGTTCTTTGTATCTCTCCATGAACGATCTGCCTGTCTGTAAATCAATGTATAAGTGTATAGTGTTTATGTTTTTATCAAGTTTAATGTCTTGACGACCTCTACGGAGTGAAATACTGAAGATGGAGCTACGACTCTGAAACTCGTCTTTGTAATAAGACAAATACAAATTCACATGATAGTACCATAAAGGTAATAAAAATAATTTATTACTCAATATATTATATAAAGTGACTTGGACACCAAACAATGAACATTAAAGATTTAACTCGGCTGCATCATAGGTTATTTTGTTTTTACCTATTTAATATTAAGAATTTTTTTTTTAATGTATACTGTATAAGAAATTAGTTTTTTTAAGTATATTTATATTTGTTTAACAAGTCTTGTAACATTTATTAACCCTTGTCATTGTATAATATATATACTTTGGTGAAAGGTTGAATAAATCTTGTTGTGCGGTTTGAACTGTTCAAAAAAGATACACATGTAAAGTGGGATAATAAATATTTATAAAAAATATAATTTAGTTTTGTCGTCTCATTCATATCTACAATAAATATAATAAACTACAAGTTTTAGGATTTTGGTAGGCGCTATGATAGTCATGCCATCACCTTAATGATGATTCTTTATTTGAAAGTTTTGGGCTTTGGTTAACTCAATAACTTTTTCACTTTGGGTTACAGTTTCCCATCATAATTCTATTTCAGTTGGAGCATATCAACATTTCCGCCCTCAGTCCATCACCTACAAGGACTTATTGCAATCTGAAATGAATGACGGATAATTTGATACAACTAAACATCCCCAGGAACACCCGGAAGCTCTGTGAATCTTCCTGACAAGGTCCTATCCCTTTGTCAAAGATTTAAGGGTCTCTATCATTTACTGATTGAAGCATTCACATTTCAAGATGAGGTGCTCTGCAGTTTTCTGTATAATGGTACACCTACTTATGAAGACTATCAGGAATTTTTCCACTGATTTTATTTAATAGTTTAATCTCTCTTCTTATATGAAAATGTTTAAAGCATGTCAAACAGAGATAAATGAAATCGGAAATTATTTAGTAAGTTGATATATAGATTATTAAGCAAAAAATGTCTAATTCTTTTACTGGATACCTTATTTTGAAATGTTAATATAATAGGATAAAATAAAGCAATAAAGCTTAAAGTTTCAAAATATTTTAATAATATAAATGAGCTACAATTGTTTCGCCTTGCAGCATCATGAGATGATGATGCATGATGATCAATTACAATAGGTGTTCAGCTAATTCAACAGCCATCTAATACAAATAACATATCAGCTGAAAAATTGTATTCTTTGCTTCTATGAAGAGTTTAAGTCAATGTAATAGTACCCCTAATACAATCATAAATAGAAGTCAGAGTTATTTAGTGATCGATGCCACAAATAAACATTATTTTAAGCCTTCAACACAAAATAACAGTCATCCAAATTAAAAAACTGTTCGACTTTCGTTTTGACACCAACTTTATTTACTAATTCCCATATCTCTGTTTTCTGGAGATTAGAATTTTGACTAACATGTTAAAAGTTAGCTTAACCTATTGGAGACTGAACCATACTAGAGACTAGTAAATCTGGGGTGTATTTTGTGGTTCTGTCATGTATTTACTTAAAAAACCACAAAATAGATATATATTTTATGTGTCTCGTAGCCCTAAAACCACTGCATATTTTTTATTTGTTTTGGAGGTTATGACATTTATTTGTAAATTAAAAAATACCTGAGAAAATTATGGATATTTTTGAAATATTCCAAAATAAAAATTTAAAAAATTGTGTTCTATTTTTAACTGTAAAAACCCCCACATATATACAAAAAATGTGATGTGAACAGTGAACTAACCTCACAAACAATGTGCACTAAATGGAATAAAGTCAAGCCACTTCATTGAACCAGTTGATTGTTGTTGCATTGTAACGTAAAGAGTAACAAAGTCGTGTATTTTATTTCATTCCCACATGTATTTTGAAAGTTTGTGATATTATTTTTAATAAATCTTCATCTATGGTCAGTAATATAAAATATCTGATAGAATTTAATACGATATCCGAAGTTCACTTCTAAAGGATTAACAAAAATAATTACATGAGAGGTTCAACAGAGACCATCACCACCTAAATCCTTTAAAACAGTGATTTAAGGGCTAGTAGATTTCTTGTGCAGCTCTGAAGATATTCCTGTTGAAAGGTCATAGAATCATATTTATTTTACATTAACATTTCTCTACTTTGAACATTACTATTATTGGGACTAAGATTTAATCCTAACTACCTGCTTTTTCAGTGAATTGGTTTCAGATTTCCATTAGTCTAGTCTGCACTAAATGTGTAGATGTTTCTTCATGTGTTTGCATTTTTTCAGGGGGTGTGGTGTTGGGCGCCTCCAAGTTGGTGCACCCTGGGTAATGCAGAACGTCCAACGATATGCACAACCTTTTGGAATAAATGTAAGTAACATAACTATTTCATTTCATTTATTAGAGCCAAGGACAAAACTACATTTAATTTGTATGGCTGTAATCACTTTTCATCAGTAAAATAACATTAATTAAAAATTCAATACTAAAACTATACAATAAAATAGTGATTAAAATAAACAGAACAGTAAAGAATACAATAAAACAATAAATTTAAAATACTAATTAAATTTACCAAATTGAATTAAAATGTTAAACTAAAAATGGACTGCATAAAATGATTGAAGGATTCATAATGACATAAATAGATACTAAATTCAATCACAGAGTAGAAGGACTTGGATAATAAAATCTGTCTTATGGTTATTTTTAAAATCTTAAAAAAAATTTTTCGTCTTAACGCGATTTGAAAGTTTGTTAATAAATGTTATATCAGCCTGTGAGAGAAGCTTTCTGTAAACATTTAGTCTATGAGGCTGATACTGTAAAAGGTATGCTTCTCTTGTGTTAAAATCATGAAAATCTTTGTTGTAAACTGGTTTAGATTTGATACAATTATATACAATTGACATGAAAATATATAGACTTGGAAAAGTTAATATTTCCAAGCCTTTGAAAGTCTTCCTGCAGGATTCCTTTTTTTTTAACAAGTCACAACTTAACCTAACCAAAATGCTTCTTTTTTTGTGTATAAGACTCTTTGTATTTCATGACTTGAAGAGTCGCCCCCACTTGATTACTCCATATTTCAGATAAGAGTATATAAATCTCTAATAGGACATAAGAAGTATTCGGCGAGTGTAGTAATATTTAAGGTTCTGTATAGGGAAAAAAATGCCATAGAAAATTTAAGACATACAATGCACAAACTTTGTGCGAAACTGTTTGTGATACCTGATGGAACAGTCTTAGCTGAACAGTCTTCCTACTATTATTATATAACTTATGCTGAGTCGGGCTTTGCAGTTGTGGAAAGATCATGTTAATATCCAGACTTATCTAGTCCCCAGACAGAAACATAACTTACTTTCCAAACTGCGCTTATATTTATTACTACTTTGATCCTAATATAAACATTATAACACAGTTACAATAACATCATCCCGTAAACCATGTTTATTCTTCTTTTTATGACTGGTGTTGGTATGTACAATAGTTTTAATATTATTTACTGTTACTTTTAGTATATGAATATTGTTGTCAAGTTGCTCGCTAGACAGTAGCCACAACAAGACAGTAACTATCTCGGTCTTTTGTGAATCTAAACCAGCTAGAAATTACCCCTCAAATTTCATCATCGGTAGCATTTGGTGTCTGGCAGTTTTTCCTGACTATTCATGAAGACAAAAAACAAATACAGTATAGTATTAGTTTATAAAACCTATCATACTGCTACACTTTTCTAAAGTGTCGTTAGAAATTTATAGTGGAGGATTCCTACCCTATAGACAATGAACTTCCGGACAAAGGATGTAACCTTTAATATTATTTATATACGTCATGATATATTAGGTACTTGTTTTTTTATAGTTAATTTGTAAATCAATCAAGGCCTTTAAGTACAGTAGACCTACACTTGGAAAATAAGGAAATTTTTAATTATTAAATTAATACACTATACTCTATACAAAATGTCAAAAAAATCCCAAAACAAATTAAAATGTTTGTTTAACCGATAAAATTAGAACAATTAAACTTAAGAGTTATATCCTTACCATTGTACATTTTCATTGTTCCAAGCTTATTCCTTAAAAAAATATTTTCGTTCTGGGACTTTTCGGACACCTGATATATGAAAAAAGTAAACTGTTACTAGGCGGTATTTCAGAATTTGAAATGTCACATATCAAATTATTTAAACCTCCCAGTATATCTTAATTATCTATTTGTGCCCAATTTTGATTATGTTCTTTATATTATTATACCATTGGTAGGAGCTGCAAATAATACAAAGCCTAAACTAATTAATTGTATTCAATTGTTCACCACAAATATTAGTTAACAAGACAGTTAAAAGTAATAAGTTAGCAAAGATGTACCTTCAAGGATTAATGGTAATACAACCTGGAATGACTTGTATCATGGCCAAATCCTTTAATGACATCTTCTTATTGTGTTTATGTGTTTACCAGTTCAGTTGTACAGAACACTATAACCGCATTGCTGAAAATTGCTTGAAGCAAATTTCTAACAAAGTTTAGATCTGTCTTTAACCCAGAACACTTAATTTGGACACCTGAAAAAAAGAAATTAAAAAATACTATACAGTTAATTTTACAGGTTCTATGGTTTCAACTAGAAAACGTTTGACAATTCATCAAATGGAATATTCAACACAATTATCTCCTTCCATCAGCAAACAAATCCAGACAAACCTAAACAAACAATGAACAACCAAATTCAGTTGAAATTTAATTAAATCGTGTTCAACATATTAAGAGAGATTATAAACAACAAGAGAGTTAAAGTTATATAATGGGTTCCAAGTCACTAAGGAATAATAACTAATGAATATGTAGATAAATTAGCACTCGATGCTACATTTAATACCCAACAAAGTCAGGACTTAATTATTCCTATTAACGATTATACCTATTTCATAAAAACTAATATCACAATCACAACCTATGTTAAGAAAACGGAATATTCAAACAAGGGATCATAGTACAAAAACAGACGATCAATAGCAGCACAAAACACTTAGGTTTAAATATTCAAAATTAAGTAGACAAGATTTAATAGGATACAGTACTATGGAAATTAAGATATGGCCATGCAAACACAAATAGAAACTTATAAACTGTTTAGGATGAACTTTATACGCAGAAGAAACCGTCCAACATATTACTCTATATTCAAATAATGTCCAGCATATGATAGTTTTAGAAATAAAATAATTAATATATTTAAAAAACGAGAAATGTAATCCACTCTACCAGCTTAAAAAACAATAAAAGAAAACAAATATATCCATTATCTTATAACATATCTAAACCAGACAAATAAACACACATATAATACACAAAACAATTACAATTACATCATCACCTAATATACATTCATATAATATGTTATATCATGATTCAAGGGTCTTGAATCCAAGGTCCAATCATATCCGGTGTAGCAAAAGCCAGATGGACCTCTGGCGAGAAGATTTTTACCTACCAATCTTCATCTTAAATCCCATCATATGAAAATCCATCAAAATTCCTATCTATACAGTAAATACAAAAATTCATACAAACAACAATTTCATCGCTATATAATTATAACTATATCAATCAATATATGTTTACCACTAACTATTCCAAATTAAAAAAAAAAAAATTATAATTATAAAGGAGTATATTAAAAATAATAATAATACAATATTATATTATAGAGATAATGAAGAAAGAGGTTTATTGTTACTCAAAGCTTTTCTATATCAAAAGGCTAAAAAAAAACAGCTACTGTGCATTGTGCACAACACAGACGTCTGTCTGTAGTGTGTATAATAGTATTTGTAGTCTAAATGTACACACTACAGCCTTATTCTAATATCCCCAATATCCGTGGACACACAACTCTATGATCTCTGGTTATACTTGGGAAGGAAACTCTCTGTTCTACAAGTTTGAACAAAGTCAAAGTTTTAAACTCATAGCATGACACGTTTTAGCTTTAGGAAGAATTTTTATTACTGATTGAATAAGACAGTTTATATTTTAATACCAGTAACACATTGTTTTAAAAAACAGCTTTATAATGAACATATTATATTTAGAAGATGAAGGACTCAAATTATCATCGAAAAAGATTAGTTTTTCTGTGTTTTAAAGTTTTTTTAAGTACAAATTATTAAAATTCCTTATCTTTTCATTTACGTTTTCTTGTCTAATTCCAAATTTTCCAAACTTTCTTAATTAGCAGTATTGAAAGATGTATCCTTTGGTAGCTATATTTTCTTAGGAAATCCAGGTTTGGTTTCATTATCACGAATGAACATCCAGCTCTGGTTATGATTACGTTATTCAAAATATATAAAAAATAAAATTGGTTAGTGAGCGTTGTAAAACTAGATGTTATGAGTCAGGATGCTGCTTCAATTGTTTTCTTCAGAGGATGATGATGAAGTCATGGACGATAACGAACTGAAGAGAGTTCTTTTAACTGAGCTTCTTGCTGGTTGGTGAATATTTCTAAGAAACAAAAATGACATCAATTACAACTTTAAAATATGTTATTAAAAGTGCATAATGATGATAGAAAAATACATATTATATTTAGAAGATAAAGGACTTATATTATCATCGAAAAAGGTTAGTTTTTCTGTGTTTTAAAATTTTTATTTAAGTAAGTACAAATTATTAAACTACCTTATCTTTTCATTTACGTTTTCTTGTCTAATTCCAAATTTTTCCATGTTGTGTATTTCAATTTTAAATGATTAAGTGGAGATAATGGTAAATGTGCACTGTAGATCCTTTAGTTAGTGATTTAGTATTGAAATTGTAATACTGCTTATGTTGGCCAAACAGGCCGTAGTTTTAAGTGTAGGTTAGGTGAGCAAGAAAGGAGTTGGCGGTTAGGTTATAATGATTCCAGTTTTTCTAACCATTTAAAAAATCATGCATTGACAGATTTTTATTCTAATGTTAATTTTGAAATTCTACATGTTAAGGTAAAAAGTAGAAAATTAAATGTTTTGGAAATTTTAGAAATTAAGAGACTTTTGTGTAATGATGATAATCTAGTTTTAAATGACCAAATGGAATTTTTGTCATTTTCTCCTTTACTTCAACCTCTATTCAAGGTTGGTTAATACTGTGTGAATGACCTGTGGGGTTTGTGCTTTGTTTGTTAACGGGAATTTCCTGCCTTTCTCAACCTTTTATAATAGTTATGGTGTGCTTTGTATTTAGTCTTGTAAGAGCCTCGTCAATGCCGTAACTGGCGAAACCATGGTCGGCTAGACCAAATAAATTATAGAATTTAACAAAAGAAAAATTGTGTTTTATTTGTTAAAATGGAATTCTATCAAGTACCGTCGGTCATCATTGTAAGCAATATATTGAAATTGTATTGTAAATACTGTACCTTGTTTTGAAACAATGATCATTCTTTTCAAGTATCAAAATCCAATATTTCTGTCAAAAATAGGCTAAGCAATTTCCAAGTTTGGATTTAATGTTCTGAATAAGCAATGAGTCTATGCATCTAGGTTTCATAAGTTAATCATAGGCAGAACATAAACATGGAGAGATGAAACATTAAATAGATTCACGAGTTGTCACACATCATAAGGTAACGAGCCAAACTAACCTGCAAATCGGCATATTAAATAGCTTGTTTTCGACAGAAATAACGGATATCGGTAATTCAAAAGTGAAATGCGTGTAAAAGGATGATATAATCGTTGCAAAAAGAGTGTTAGAAGAACACGAATTGCCTACATTTATCAAGTAAATAGCAACAACAGGATCACTAAATATTTAACAAAATTTTATTAAGAAAAATGTTGAAATTGCTTACTAAATAGCCTATTTAAAAAAAAAAATGAGATCATATTAGAAAATAAAAAAGTATGAAATCCAGGTTTGGTTTCATTATTACAAATGAAAATCCAGCACTGGTTATGATTACGTTATATATATTAAAACATATTATTTTATTAGGTCTGTCTAAGTGACTATATAATATATAGTCGGCTCCTAATAAAACAAATGATCTTACATTCACTAATTTGACTAACAAAGTAGTAATAAAAATTAATGTACTTTTATATTTCAAATTTTTACAAAACTATTGAATTTTGGTACTTCAAAAATGTCTGATGACACCTAATATTTTCCCATTTTTTTCAAAATAAGGTAGGCTAAGTACTAAACGATTTCAACAATTTTCTTAATTAAATTTAAAGGGAAGTTTCAAGGTATAATTATCATATATATAATTTGCTACCAGTATTTGGAAGGATGAACATAAACATCGAGCCATGAGACACTCACCATTCATTATAAGAATTAACTTAGACAGATATCCTAACCGTATAAAAGCCTAGGATTTCGTACTTTTAAATTGTTTATTTTAGACAGAAATAATGGATTTTGATACTTCAAAAGGATCCTCCCAGTAAAGGATGATCCAATTGTTTTAAAATTAGGTATGTACAACATGATTTCATTAAATTTCACTACTAAATCGCTAAGGGTTGTAAAATACCCATTTACCAAGATAACTCCTCATATGCTCCTGGCATGTATTGAAAGGTAAAATGGCATTATTAAAAATAGTTTTATCACACATATTTGCTTATTAAGTCATCATGGTAAATGTTGAAATAGCGGTAGATATTGGTTGTACCTCGGTCTCAGATTATTCTATAAAAAATTATGAAATCGAAAAGTATTTATAAAGAAGACACGTTTCAAGTCCCAAAATGCATTACTTCACTATCAAATATACACTTAGAAAACAAGGAATCCAGCTGTTGTTAGGGTCCAGCTCTGGTTACGAAAGCCTATGTTAATATTTATGTCTACATTAGTCAAGTTAGTGGATGTGTAATCTTTCGATGTTTATTATTAAAACATATATTTAACGTGGTGCAAAATATTTGTTTTATTAAGTCTGGTTAGATGACTATATATAACCTATTTCCAAACCTGTAGCTATATATATATATATATATATATATATATATATATATATATATATAGGCCTATATATATATAGGTGCCCAAACCTATTTCTCTGGCGTCTTCAATCACATCATAATTTTCAGCTGTAATGTGCATGCATCATATATATACTTAAACACACAAGGTCCCTTCCCCTCAACCTTTTTTCTACAATTTATTTTTAAAGTATTTTTAAATGATACCATTCATTATATAGGTAGAAACTCTAACTTGTGAGGTATTCTAGAATATTGGGAGTTACCTGAGCTCTAAGATATGGGAGTCAACTTCCGAATTCTTTATGAGAAGATAGTCATGTGACATGTCGATTAACACTGACTTTTTTCCTGAAAACAATGGTGCAAAATTAAAATTCAAAAGTCTTGTACCGTTTCCATCAAATCAAATAGGTCATAGATGTAGGAGTCGACTTGAAATTTGTAATGAGTTGATAATCATGCGACGTGTCGATTAACACTGGCTTTTCCCCTGAAAACAATGGTGCAATTAAAAATCAAAATGGGTATACCCTTTTTAAGAAAGCAGCAGGTCAAAGATGTAGGAGTCAACTTAAAAGTTGTAATGAGAAGATAATCATACGACTATGGAGGCGCTACATATAAGCCAATGAATCGTGGAGAGTAGCATGCATGTGCAGGAATTGAGATCGCAGCACTGCGGAGGCTGTACAGATAAACAGAAACCTTACTTTCTGAACACACCTTGTAACTAAGTTTTGCAATATACAAATTTAATGAAATCTGTGTAAATAAATAAAAACACTTTTTGCTATGAATTCAAAAACATTTTGTCTAGTGTTTGAAAATTATAAACAATTACAAATAAAACCCACATTAATTACTATATTTTAATGATATAAATTATTGATATATGAGTATCTGATATCTTGGCTGAATTGAACAAGTTCTTCCTCATTAGAACTATTTTGATACTGAACATCTCACTACTACTCTAATTAATAACATTGACTCAATGGTTTGACACGATAAATACTCCGAAATGAGTTACAACTGCTAATTTGAATACTTTTCTTAAACAAGGTTTACACAACCACGGTTTAATAACTATCTACACTGAAATCATACATAGCCTACGCTTACGCTTAACCACTCACAACTGTGGAAAATCCCAACCTGATATTTTCTAACCGATTAGTACTGTAGTTGTTAAAGGGACTTTACTAGTCTAGTAGTCTAAATGCGATCAGCGCATGTGCAGTTTCTTCTTCACCCCTCATACGTTGCGTTCATTCTTGTGATCATCAGACAGTATTGTTTAGTTTATTCTCTGACAAGGAACAGTATATTTTGATGGACAGCTAAGAAAAATATTTATTTTGTTTTAATATGAGGGTATTGCTGTTTAGCTAGTTATTTGTTACAAGATGTAACTATGTTTTACTTCATAACAAACATAGTAGGTAGAAGACAGTTTACTGAAACAATTGTATTCAGACAACTAACAAGTATTTTCTCTTCGTATATATGTGCCAAAGTGTTGTAAAGTTGAGTTTTAAATTATAATTTTGCAAATTCAGTTACTCAAGTTCCTTGTTAATCTGTCAACAGCTAATTATAATGTTATTCTTCCAATCCACAGTTGTATATTACTATCATGTTCATTAAAGTATGTAAAAATCCTTCTTAAATTTTAAAATCTAGTACAATTTAATCAACCCTTTATCGTAAATAAGTATTGAGTTTGACTTGTGAGTTGGCATACTTAATAGAATAAAACGTAAACACAAATTAGAATGTACTATTTTATTTGTGTTCAAGTTTTATTCTATTAAAAAACACTTTATTGTATCACATCTCTTTTTAATATAATTTAAATATTTATTACATTTGTATTATTTACAGAAAGATCTTTGTACACCTATAGAAAAAAAACCACCCAAATTGCAGCGGAACTCGAAGCAAAAATATGACAGTTCCTTTGATGAAGAAACCCCGACTTTTTTAATTAACAGCAATGAAAGATGTATCCTTTGATAGCTATATTTTCTTAATGTGAAATTTTAAGGCATTACTTTGAGTATAATTTTCTGAAATTCTTAATTTTGACTTTTATTTATATGTTTTGGAGTATATACATAGTTTTTAAGGATGGAGTTACTTCGAAATAATGCAGAAAAGGAAGCAACAGGCATAGCACTAGCTATAACACCGAATAATTTTATCCAAGTTTTTATCTCTGATTAAATGTGTTCAGTTTTGCCACTGAAAGGAAAAATGAATATCTATAAATATAAATACAACGAAAGAAATCATACATTTCCATGCATATTCACATTATGTATATTAAGAATCATGTTGATAGTATCCAAGTCACTATTATGTATATTGTCATAGATATATATAATCATTTATATTGTATATATATATATATCTGTCTGATATTGTCATGATTTATCTGCCTTCACTAAAGATGTGTCTTTAAATATCAACCTATAACTTTAAGTAAGTATCTATTAAAAAGTAGTTAAAATGTTACACATTCAAAGTATGAGGTACATTTTGAAACACTGCAACTGCCAGGTATGATGGTCCACATCAAGCTTGAGTCAGTTGTGCTTAGGATTTTTCTACTTTACTCCCCTTGTTATATGTTAGGTTAGGAATGACTACATGCTTAGTGTGTCAAATATGAACTGTTTTATTATCTGCTTACATCTTGCAGTCCCTAACTTGTAGGACATTTACATTAGGTTACTTGTAGTAGTTATCTTATCTAGATAACTATGTACACATCTATTACACCCCCATTTCAACATATTTAAAGAACAAAAAACTCTCTTAATATATACATAAATGTAAACATGTTTATTGAAATAACTAAAAGAATTACAGACTAATTTAAACAATAACAATAACAAAATTTTTCCTTCTATAAACAAAATTAACAATATTGAAGCCTATCTGGCTGTTTTATTATTCTTCCATATCTGGTAGTCAATTCTTTACTACCTTCTGTTTGATTAGGATCAAAATCTTTATTTGGAATAACTGTTTCCTGTAATCTATTTGTTTCATCAAGATATGGATTGTTACAAAACATTTTAGAATTATCTTTGATTATATCATTTCTATTTCTTTCAATGTTTCTACCATTTGGTAAACTTATGATATATGACCTAGGTTTGTGGCCTGCTTTGTAAACAACGGCTGGGATCCATTCCTTATTTATTTTTACCCTATTTTTGTCATTATCATGGAATGGGTGTAGCAATTTTGAATTTTTATCAAAATAAAGTTTTTGAATTTTTTGTTTTGCCTGTAATGTTTGTTTAACTTTATATTCATTTACTTTGCTGGGTTTCAATCGACTATTTATAATAGGAATGACTCCTTTTAACCTCCGACCCATTAATAATTGAGCAGGAGAGTAATTTACTTTACTGATACTAGTATTTCTTTGTCTTAATAGACACAAATAAATATCTTTGTTAGTAGCTTTTGCCTTTTTAATCATGATTTTGGTTGTTTGTATGACTCTTTCTACCATACCATTAGATTGTGGAAATCTAGCACTACTTGTAATGTGTTGAAAATCCCACTCTTTAGCAAAATCTTTAAACATTTGTGAACTAAACTGAGGTCCATTATCAGATTGTACAATATCAGAAATGCCATGTCTGGCAAAAATATATTTGCTACATGTAACCACTACAGGACTAGTAGTATTACTTAACATCATTATTTCAATATACTTAGAATAATAATCAACTACAAGTACATAATCCTTATCATCTAAATAAAACAAATCAATACCAACTTTGGACCATGGCCTATCTGGAACCGAGTGAGGCATAAGGCTTTCTTTTGTATTTGATTTTTGATATCGCAAACAAATATTACAGCTACTTACTAGGTCTTCAATATTTTTTGACATACCTGGCTAATATAATAATTCTCATACTTACTTACTTCTTAAGACGAGCTTCCAGTGCTTTCCGCTCCGATGGCTCCGGTATAACAGTGCCGCACTCTGCCAAAACTTGCTGTTTGATAGAATATTCTCCAGGGTGGCCTCCTCACCAAGTTTCACTTTTAATATTTCTCGCTCCCAAAGGAAGTGGGAGCACTGGAGGAGAATGTGTTCCAGACTTTCCTCCACCAACATGCATACGCCACACAGATCGCTATTAGATAATTTAAAACGGTGTAGATATTTGTTTGTGACAATATGACAATATGACCCGTGCGAGCTCTTGCCGCAAATGAAGACACGAATCGAGGAATTGATTTGTGTAAACGGGGATCACTTGGAGTGCGTAAAAGGCTTGTCCGGAGTCGCAGTGCTGCCATCGCTGGTTCCATGTAGTTTCAAGCCAGTTTTCAGCCGCTCTCCTGCACTGCAGTAGTGAAAAACATGCCTCAGGTGCAGGGCCCATGTTACATGCGGTGCTGGCCAACGCGTCAGCTTTTTAATTGCCTGCTATACCACAGTGGCTCGGGATCCACTGCAACACAATGTTCTTTTCCTTCAGATTCGCTAACAGGTCATGGATTTCTGATATGCGGAAAAAGTAATCGTTTGCTTGACTGGCCTGAATAGCTTGAAGGGCAGATCTGGAATCTGTGAGGATGCAGATGTTTACTTGCTCGACAGTTCGGCAGAACTGCAGTGCAGCACTCAAAGCCAACAGTTCAGCATTCATGCTGGAGGATGCATCACAGGGGAACAAGAAGATCTCTTGCATTTTTGGGCAGTAAAACGCCGCTCCTCCTCTTCCATTTGCTTTGTCAACCGACCCGTCCGTGTAGATCAGCAGATATGGCTCATATCTCTCACGAATCATTTCCATTGATGCCGATTTAAGAAGCATAGGTGACTCTTGCTTTGTCAATGAGCCGGGAATGTCAAGGATTGCTTGGATTTTGGGTCTCAGCCATGGTGGATGTTTCAAAGTCGTTGGAATAGTCTGTGGTTAATGGAACTAATATAATGGAACTATTATATAATAATTCTCGAGCTTTAGACTTACTAACTTCAATACCTGAATGATTTAAATGAATTCTATTAAGCATATCTCGTCTGAGTTTTTCAGGTACGACCAATTGTTGATTTTTAAATATTAAGCCTGATGTTTCACCCAATTCACCCCTTACATTCCAATATGGTTTAATAATATTTGGTAACAATGTTTTATATTTAGGCCGTTCTCCTTTTATACAATTTTATTATATAGTTGTTGCATCTCATTATCTTTTTTAGTTGCATCCTGAAATATTTTTATTTTTTTTTGGCGTTATGGGAAGATTTAACCCTTTGCACTCGAATGGCCAGTAGCACTGGCCACGCCAAAGTTGTAGACAGCTCACATTGGGTTTGTCGTAATTTGTCCTCGCCGCTCGTATGGCCAGTACAGCTGGCCGTGCTACTGTCATTGACAACTCGGCAGCCATATTTGTTGTTTCCCTCGCCAGCTCGGAATTATTTTTAAATGACTTCTGTGTTATTTACACACTCATAGTAATTATTGTATAAAGAACAAGTAAAGTTCAATTAAAATTTTCTAATTTATAGTTACTAATACTAAGATAAACATACGTTTGGGAAATTTAACTTTTATATGTATATTTTTAACATACATAACTAAATAAGTTGTTATAAAGTAGGACTTTACAGTCATGTTATATTCATACAGAAACTACTTCACATTTAACACCCAACACTTATCTTAGGAATGCTTTTATGGCTTATGTTGCCCTTGAAATACACAAATTACTTTAATTGATAAATATTAATAACCTCACCCTCTTATTTTTTTAATGCAGTATTGGTTTTTAATTTTAAAAACCGGACATTGTTTTAACTATTGATATCATTTGATAACATATTGTACGCTTGATTCTCATTAAATCTTCTTCTTTGTGTGATGTGCAATTTTCCTAGGAAAGTTTAGTTCTACAACCATAGATTTGTCAAATATTTTTATTGAAATTTGAACTCGTCCTGCACTCTTGTATGTCTTAACCGAGTTCCATCTTAATGTTAATTTTCTATAGGAGATATTTTAAACATTGTTTTTTCAATATATCCCTGACCAACATGTAACAATTTTTTAATTCTGTTTTACACATTACACAACCTACACTTTCCAACATAAAAAGCTTAAGGTGATTTAATGTTAACTATTGTTGATAATTTTCATCCGGTGACTGCAGTAATATAAGAATGGGAAACAATAACTAAATTCGATTTTAATAGAATGTAACGTGTATTTCTTTAAAACCATCGAAAGAATTTAAATCCAAATATTTGGGATTAAAAAAACAATGTCAGAGTAATAATTAAACAACCACTTTAACTACACAGAGACAAAAATGCTTTGGATGACTGTTGTGTCAATTAATGAAAAAGGTAACATTTTAACAACAAAAATAACCAAAAGTAGAGAGTTATGGACAATAACCTGGAGTAGAGAGTGCCTTGTGCAAGACTGTACGTTAAACTAGCCTATATAATGAAAAAGCATGAGAATAACACTAGCTACAAAGTAGAAGTCGGTGCTGGGTCAGTCAAGAAAGGGGTGTAATATATGTGTATATAGTTATCTAGATAAGATAACTACTACAAGTAACCTAATGTAAATGTCCTACAAGTTAGGGACTGCAAGATGTAAGCAGATAATAAAACAGTTCATATTTGACACACTAAGCATGTAGTCATTCCTAACCTAACATATAACATGGTGCCAAGGGCGTACCCAGGATCAAAACTGGGGGGGGGGGGGGGGCAAGCCATGGTCATTTAATATACAATTGATTATTAAAATAGTTATTTCAAGAATTGTATTAAATTCCAGCAACAAAATGTATAATAAAGATTTATTTTTTTGCTTCCATGCATGGTGCAGTCGAAAAGTGATTTTATAGAGTAAATTAATTAAAATGTTTAAAAAAAAACAGTAGACGTGAAAGATTTACTTAATAATAAGTAAAATAGTGTGATACATTAATGAAGTCAGAAGAAAACGTGCTTTCTAAGAACAAGACTGCACAGGAAAAAGTAAGTTCAGACAAAGGATTTTCATGTAAGATGGAAAGTACTTTATTAAAACCACCAAAGGAATTGAGCCTTCAAGGTAATGTTGGAGAAAATTGGAAAAAATGGAAACAAAAATTTTTGAATTATTTGTTGGCAACTCAAGCAGAAGAAAAAGAAGATAAACTAAAATGTGCTATTATTACTCCACATAATAGGGGATGAGAGTGTGGATATTTTTAACACATTTAATTTAAAACCTGAAGACAAAAATAAATTTAATATTTTGTTAAAAAAGTTTGAAGATTACTTCATTCCATGTACAAATGTAACATATGAGAGATTTAAATTTGGAACGCGTATACAATTAAAACATGAAAACATTGATCAATTTGTTACAGATTTGAAAGCTAAAAGTTTAACATGTGAATTTGGTGACTTATCAGAGAGTCTAATTAGAGATCAAATTACATTAGGCATTCAAAATGAAAGCCTAAGAGAACGACTACTTAGAGAAAATTTAAATTTACAACAAACAATTGACATCTGCAGGGCGGCAGAAATTTCCAGTTTACAATCAAAGGATATAAATCAAGATGCTTCAAGGAATGAAGATGTAGATGCTATTCAAGGATCGTCATCCTTCAGGAAAAATCAACCGACAAGAAGAACAACTGCTCCAATAGTTAATAGTGGAAAAAAGCGTTACAGATGTGATAGGCAACATCCAAAATTCAAGTGACCAGCACATGGAAAAATGTGTAATAAGTGTAAAAAAACAAATCATTTTGCTATATGTTGTAAATCAAAAAAATTACACATGTTTGAAAAAGAAACTAGTGAAAAAGAGGTAAGAAGTGATTATTTATTTATTGGTGCCCTAGGAACGAATAATATATATGAAACTGACAATTGGTCAGTAAAACTTGAAATTATTCCAGGTCAGTTTATTGATTTTAAACTAGATACAGGTGCCCATGCTAATGTAATCCCACTACAAATATATAATAAGCTTAATTTAAGCAGAAAGTTTCTGTTATCAAGTAATTTAAAACTAACTAGTTATTGTGGAAAAAGATTGCCTATTAAAGGTAAATGTTTTTTGAAATGTCAATATAAAAGTATGGTTAGAGTAATTGAATTTCAGGTAGTAGATACACAATCACCACCAGTGTTGGGGGTAAATACCTGTGAAACCATGAAATTAGTTGCTAGGATAGATAAAGTTACTAAGGAATGTAGTTATATAACTAATAATGAGGATATGTATTTCAGCAATGTAATGAAAGAATACAATGATGTGTTCAATGGTGTTGGTTTGATTCCTGGTAAACACAATATTAAAATTGATAATTTTGCTAAACCAGTTATACATGCACCCCGTAAAGTTCCGGAACCATTAATTATACCTCTTAAAAAAGAATTAGAAAGGTTAGAAATCTTAAATATAATTGAAAAGGTTAGCGAACCAACCGATTGGATCAATTCAATGGTGATAGTCAGGAAACCTTCAGGACAACTTAGAATATGTTTAGATCCTAAAGATTTAAATTTTGCAATCAAACGTGAGCATTTTCAACTTCCTACATTGGAAGAGATCACAAACAAATTATGTAATGCAAAATTTTTTAGTACATTGGATGCACAAAGTGGTTTTTGGCAAATTGTTCTTAATGAAGAAAGTTCAAAATTATGTACTTTCAATACCCCTTTTGGTAGATATAAATTTTTAAGGCTACCATTTGGAATAAAGTCTGCTCCTGAGGTTTTCCACAGAACCATACGTTAACTTTTTGAAAACATAGAAGGTGTTGATACCTTTATAGACGATATTTTAATTTGGGGTTCAACTCAAAAAGAACATGATTTAAGATTAAGAAAAGTACTAAATAGAGCTAGGGAAGTTAATCTTAAGTTCAATAAAGAAAAATGTAAATTTAATAAACAATAATTAATTTATATGGGACATAAATTAACTAGTAAAGGTATTAAACCCGATGAAAACAAAGTCCGTACAATAGAAAATATGCAAGTACCTAAGAATAAAAAGATTTTAATATTCTTCACCTTACTGGAGAGCTTTTAAATAATAATATATTTGTTGTACTTACGTCTGCTCATCCAAAATTGTTTCAAAGCATTACGGCCGTTTCGACTATTTATTCAGCCATGGTCACATGCGTTATTTTCGGTACTATATATAGCATATATATATACCTCGTCAACGTTATTATAAAATCATTTAAAACATTAGTACGTATTTGACACACATTTATACACTAACACATTTATTTATACACTTTTAATTTCTTTTTAAAAACACACTTTTTTAGTTTATACGGGAATAACTTTATATAATCGACCGTATCCGGCTGTGATTTAGAACTGTACTGACCCGGTTTTTTATCAATCAGCCTTTGCTTCTAATCTCGACAGTAGATCGAATAATACATTCGACTGGAAATTTTGTTTATCATTTAGTATATCTGTCGGTGCATTCTTTCCGTGGGTGTAGATTTCATATTGTTCTTGTACGTCCATATATTTGCCTTTATGACAGAATTGCAATATTTCCATATTCGTCTGTATGTCTTTATAAGTGTGGTCATAATCTATCAAGTGTTCTGCAAAAGTTGATTTTATTGTTGTATTTGTTTTTTTATAATTGGGGATGTGTTCTTTAAATCTCTTTTGGAAAGTTCTTCCCGTTTGGCCAATATAAAATTTGGTACAATCACTACAATTTAGTTTGTAAATTCCGCTTTTCGTGTAAATGTCGGGGTTTGTTAGTTTCGGCTTCAGTAATTTGCCTAGGCTATTGTCTGTCCTATAAGCTAAGTTTATTCCATGCTCATTCAAAATATTTCGGGCTATTTTATCAATATGTTGATTAAATGGTATTACGGTGTATTTGTTAGTTTTTTCCTGTTTGATTGTTGTGGATTTCTTTTTCTCTTGTTTTCGAATTATTTTGTCAATTAGTTCAGCGTCATAACCATTGTTTACGGCTATGTGTTTCAAAATCTGTGTTTCGTCGTATTTGTCACTCTTACTCATTGGAATGTTCAACATTCTATTTATGTAACAATTAAAAGCAGCCATTTTGTGTTGTATAGGATGATACGATGAGTTATGTATTACATGGTCCGTCTGTGTCGGTTTTCTATAGATTTTGAAACTATGTTCTGTTGAATTATTTGTAATCGTCAAGTCGAGAAAATTTATCGTATTGTGGACTTCGATTTCACATGTGAATTTTAGTTTCGGGTGTATGCCGTTTAAGTAATTATTGAAAATGTGTATTTGTCTTTCACTTCCTAAGAAAAGGCAAATCGTGTCATCCACATACCTGTAGTAATAAATTATTTTCTTGTAGTGTGGGTTATCGTTTTTCATGATATGTTCTGTTTCAATGTAATTTAAGAATATTTCTGCTAGTATGCTTGATAACGGTGAACCCATTGTGAGTCCGTCATTTTGTTTATAAAATTCATTATTAAATGTGAAGTAGTTGTGTTTCAGACAGGCTCGTAGTAGACACATCAATTCATCAATGTGTTCTTTCTGTATGTTACCTTGGTTATGTAGGGTTTTTTCAATTATATCTAGTGTTTCTTTTATTGGCACATTAGTGTACAAATTTACGATGTCGAAAGAAACAAATCGGGCTCCTGGTTTTATTTTAATCTCATTTATTTTCTGCGTTAAGTCTCTTGAATTTTTGAGGTTATAACTTGTATTGAACTTTAACATCCTTCGTAGTGTGTTATCTAAAAATTTCGATAATTTAAAGGTAGGTGCGTTTCTAAAATCAACTAGGGGTCTTATTGGTTGGTCTTTTTTGTGGATCTTCGGTAATGATTTAAGCTTTGGTGCTGATGGTTTTATCATTTTCAGGTTCTTTTTGTTTTGTTCATCAATTATATAACTACAAGCTGTTATGGTTCTATTAATTTCGACATTAATGTTCATTGTGGGGTCTTTAGTTAATATAGTAATATTATTATCTTTAAAAAATTTTCTTGTTTTAACTATGTATTCAGTCTTGTTCATGATAACTACAGTGCTACCTTTGTCTGCTTTTGTGACGATTGCATCGTTTAATTGCAATTTAGAATTTAATTTGGAAGCTGTACTAATTTCTTTATTTTTATTAAGGAGCTTTGCGTTATGAGTTAATATTTTATTTGCCCTATTGCTGATAAGACATCGAGTCATGTTTTGTTTGCCTGAGGCAACTGCCTGGATTGCACTCTCAATACCAATGACGATACGTCTTGCGTCATTTATCTTTTTAGGAGGGGGGTTATGTTTCAGACCTTTATTGAGTAGCTCTGTTTCTTGTTTGCTAAGTTCAATGTTCGTGTTATTAATCAAACGCGGATGAAATTTATGTTTACATTTGGTCAATTTTATTAAGTTAGCTTTCTTTGCTTGAATTAGTTTGTCCAACTTTGCTTTCGTTGTCTTAATCTTATTATTTATTTTGCGTTCATTCAACAATTTTATCTTATCAATTAGATACTCGAACTCGTTTATATTCAATTCGTTGGCCAGTCTTAAATGGATCCGGTATAAAGTTTGGTTTATATTATCTTTTTTACTATAAAGAGTTTTAATTTCCTCATTCAACCATGTGTTCTCGGCTATAGTTTTTGCTTTCAGACTCGCTTTTGTCTTTAAATTTATTTGCACATTTATATAATTCGGTTTAACGTTATTAAGTTTACAGTTCTTATTAAAGTTTATGTTGTCAATTGTATAATGCAGTTTTAAATGGTTGTTTTTGTATTGGTAGGCGAGTTGTGCTTGACTAGCGAAATTCATTTTAATATTCTTCACCTTACTGGAGAGCTTTTAAATAATAATATATTTGTTGTACTTACGTCTGCTCATCCAAAATTGTTTCAAAGCATTACGGCCGTTTCGACTATTTATTCAGCCATGGTCACATGCGTTATTTTCGGTACTATATATAGCATATATATATACCTCGTCAACGTTATTATAAAATCATTTAAAACATTAGTACGTATTTGACACACATTTATACACTAACACATTTATTTATACACTTTTAATTTCTTTTTAAAAACACACTTTTTTTTTTTTTTTTTTTTTTTTTTTTTTTTTTTTTTTTTTTACACGACATATACACGAAAAGCGGAATTTACAAACTAAATTGTAGTGATTGTACCAAATTTTATATTGGCCAAACGGGAAGAACTTTCCAAAAGAGATTTAAAGAACACATCCCCAATTATAAAAAAACAAATACAACAATAAAATCAACTTTTGCAGAACACTTGATAGATTATGACCACACTTATAAAGACATACAGACGAATATGGAAATATTGCAATTCTGTCATAAAGGCAAATATATGGACGTACAAGAACAATATGAAATCTACACCCACGGAAAGAATGCACCGACAGATATACTAAATGATAAACAAAATTTCCAGTCGAATGTATTATTCGATCTACTGTCGAGATTAGAAGCAAAGGCTGATTGATAAAAAACCGGGTCAGTACAGTTCTAAATCACAGCCGGATACGGTCGATTATATAAAGTTATTCCCGTATAAACTAAAAAAGTGTGTTTTTAAAAAGAAATTAAAAGTGTATAAATAAATGTGTTAGTGTATAAATGTGTGTCAAATACGTACTAATGTTTTAAATGATTTTATAATAACGTTGACGAGGTATATATATATGCTATATATAGTACCGAAAATAACGCATGTGACCATGGCTGAATAAATAGTCGAAACGGCCGTAATGCTTTGAAACAATTTTGGATGAGCAGACGTAAGTACAACAAATATATTATTATTTAAAAGCTCTCCAGTAAGGTGAAGAATATTAAAATGAATTTCGCTAGTCAAGCACAACTCGCCTACCAATACAAAAACAACCATTTAAAACTGCATTATACAATTGACAACATAAACTTTAATAAGAACTGTAAACTTAATAACGTTAAACCGAATTATATAAATGTGCAAATAAATTTAAAGACAAAAGCGAGTCTGAAAGCAAAAACTATAGCCGAGAACACATGGTTGAATGAGGAAATTAAAACTCTTTATAGTAAAAAAGATAATATAAACCAAACTTTATACCGGATCCATTTAAGACTGGCCAACGAATTGAATATAAACGAGTTCGAGTATCTAATTGATAAGATAAAATTGTTGAATGAACTCAAAATAAATAATAAGATTAAGACAACGAAAGCAAAGTTGGACAAACTAATTCAAGCAAAGAAAGCTAACTTAATAAAATTGACCAAATGTAAACATAAATTTCATCCGCGTTTGATTAATAACACGAACATTGAACTTAGCAAACAAGAAACAGAGCTACTCAATAAAGGTCTGAAACATAACCCCCCTCCTAAAAAGATAAATGACGCAAGACGTATCGTCATTGGTATTGAGAGTGCAATCCAGGCAGTTGCCTCAGGCAAACAAAACATGACTCGATGTCTTATCAGCAATAGGGCAAATAAAATATTAACTCATAACGCAAAGCTCCTTAATAAAAATAAAGAAATTAGTACAGCTTCCAAATTAAATTCTAAATTGCAATTAAACGATGCAATCGTCACAAAAGCAGACAAAGGTAGCACTGTAGTTATCATGAACAAGACTGAATACATAGTTAAAACAATGAAATTTTTTAAAGATAATAATATTACTATATTAACTAAAGACCCCACAATGAACATTAATGTCGAAATTAATAGAACCATAACAGCTTGTAGTTATATAATTGATGAACAAAACAAAAAGAACCTGAAAATGATAAAACCATCAGCACCAAAGCTTAAATCACTACCGAAGATCCACAAAAAAGACCAACCAATAAGACCCCTAGTTGATTTTAGAAACGCACCTACCTTTAAATTATCGAAATTTTTAGATAACACACTACGAAGGATGTTAAAGTTCAATACAAGTTATAACCTCAAAAATTCAAGAGACTTAACGCAGAAAATAAATGAGATTAAAATAAAACCAGGAGCCCGATTTGTTTCTTTCGACATCGTAAATTTGTACACTAATGTGCCAATAAAAGAAACACTAGATATAATTGAAAAAAACCCTACATAACCAAGGTAACATACAGAAAGAACACATTGATGAATTGATGTGTCTACTACGAGCCTGTCTGAAACACAACTACTTCACATTTAATAATGAATTTTATAAACAAAATGACGGACTCACAATGGGTTCACCGTTATCAAGCATACTAGCAGAAATATTCTTAAATTACATTGAAACAGAACATATCATGAAAAACGATAACCCACACTACAAGAAAATAATTTATTACTACAGGTATGTGGATGACACGATTTGCCTTTTCTTAGGAAGTGAAAGACAAATACACATTTTCAATAATTACTTAAACGGCATACACCCGAAACTAAAATTCACATGTGAAATCGAAGTCCACAATACGATAAATTTTCTCGACTTGACGATTACAAATAATTCAACAGAACATAGTTTCAAAATCTATAGAAAACCGACACAGACGGACCATGTAATACATAACTCATCGTATCATCCTATACAACACAAAATGGCTGCTTTTAATTGTTACATAAATAGAATGTTGAACATTCCAATGAGTAAGAGTGACAAATACGACGAAACACAGATTTTGAAACACATAGCCGTAAACAATGGTTATGACGCTGAACTAATTGACAAAATAATTCGAAAACAAGAGAAAAAGAAATCCACAACAATCAAACAGGAAAAAACTAACAAATACACCGTAATACCATTTAATCAACATATTGATAAAATAGCCCGAAATATTTTGAATGAGCATGGAATAAACTTAGCTTATAGGACAGACAATAGCCTAGGCAAATTACTGAAGCCGAAACTAACAAACCCCGACATTTACACGAAAAGCGGAATTTACAAACTAAATTGTAGTGATTGTACCAAATTTTATATTGGCCAAACGGGAAGAACTTTCCAAAAGAGATTTAAAGAACACATCCCCAATTATAAAAAAAACAAATACAACAATAAAATCAACTTTTGCAGAACACTTGATAGATTATGACCACACTTATAAAGACATACAGACGAATATGGAAATATTGCAATTCTGTCATAAAGGCAAATATATGGACGTACAAGAACAATATGAAATCTACACCCACGGAAAGAATGCACCGACAGATATACTAAATGATAAACAAAATTTCCAGTCGAATGTATTATTCGATCTACTGTCGAGATTAGAAGCAAAGGCTGATTGATAAAAAACCGGGTCAGTACAGTTCTAAATCACAGCCGGATACGGTCGATTATATAAAGTTATTCCCGTATAAACTAAAAAAGTGTGTTTTTAAAAAGAAATTAAAAGTGTATAAATAAATGTGTTAGTGTATAAATGTGTGTCAAATACGTACTAATGTTTTAAATGATTTTATAATAACGTTGACGAGGTATATATATATGCTATATATAGTACCGAAAATAACGCATGTGACCATGGCTGAATAAATAGTCGAAACGGCCGTAATGCTTTGAAACAATTTTGGATGAGCAGACGTAAGTACAACAAATATATTATTAATAAAAAGATGTACAAAGACTGTTAGGTATGGTTACTTACTTGAGTAAATTTATACCAAATATGTCTAGTGTCACCTCACCAATGAGGGAACTTATAAAAAATAATAGAGAATGGCAATGGCAATGGGAACAAGAAAAAGCTTTCAAAGAGATAAAGAAGCTTATAAGTTCTCAACCACTATTGTATTATTATGATGTTGATAAACCTGTTACAATGTCTGTAGATGCTAGCAAAGATGGTGTAGCAGCAGTTTTATTACAAAATAATGTTCCTGTTGCTTATGCCTCAAGGGCATTAACAGATTGTCAGAAAGGTTATGGAACAATTGAAAAAGAAATGGCTGCTATTGTCTTTGGTTGTAATAGATTTTATCAATATATTTATGGCAAACATGTAGTTATAGAAACTGACCATAAACCATTAATTTCTATATATTATAAGAAACCTCTTGTATTATGTCCACCAAGATTACAAAGAATGTTAATTAATATACAAAAATATGATTATAGTCTAGTATACAAGCCAGGTAAAGAAATGTACCTTGCAGATACATTGTCTAGGGCATATCAAAATATTGATAAAGACAAATTAAATTCTATTGCCAATTTTTTAGACAATGAAATATAAGCACAAGTTTGTACACTTACATTAACCCTTTGCGCTCGAAGACGGTATTTATAGTTTGTCCTCGTCGCTCGTATGGCCAGCTGTACTGGCCGCCGCCATTTGCGTGTCAGGTCGTATTCATTTTTGCTATAATGTCCTCACAACTCGTATGTCCAGCAGTACTGGCCAAGATAGAATACGTCTATCGCTCGAATGGCCAGTACCACTGGCCACTTGTCAAATATGATATTTTCTAATATTTTATTTGTGTTATAATGTCTGGTGAGTACTGAAACCTATCGGACAACTCTTGAACTAAATAATCACATGTTTACATTTTTTTCGCGGCAAACAGTGCATACGGTAATTTTATATGAGTAAATTAGTTCAGTGAATGACATTGCAGTGTGTATGTGATTTAACTGTCTTACATTTTATGTTGTTAACCAGCTGTAAAATGTTTTTATTTTGTAAATATTTGAAAATAGTATTAGTAAGTATAAATAAAACAATTTTAATTGATCTTTACTTGTTCATTAAGGGCTAAATTCAAATATTTAGTTAATAATACTTATGAATAGAAAACAGTAAATGATGTTAGTGAAGTGAAAATTAAGGCACTATAAACAAAAATTGAAAGAATTATATAAGTAGTTTGTAATTTAAAATTTTATGTAAGAGAGGGATTATTCAAAATCAATCGACTATGTAATACTAAAACAAAATAAACTTAAATATCAAATTAATGACAACTAAACCATATCATAACTAGATAACTTAAATTCAAGTATTTGTAGCAAAAACGTATAATTTAAAGATTATAAATTCCTTTGATACAAATTAGCTGATGTAGGGTGTTAAGCTACTTGGCAAGCAATTCAAATGAGCTAGAAAAATCCGTAATTAAATCAAAATAAAATAGAATTAAAATTTATGATTTCGTTGTTATTCAGATGACTCAACTTACTCATAAGACTAAAACATTACAGATCTTTAGACTTCGTTGTTATTCAGATGACTCAACTTACTCATAATATTAAAACATTACAGATCTTTAGACTTCGTTGTTATTCAGATTACTCAACTTACTCATAATATTAAAACATTACAGATCTTTAGACTTCGTTGTTATTCAGATTACTCAACTTACACATAAGACTAAAACGTTACAGATCTTTAGACTTCGTTGTTATTCAGATTACTCAACTTACTCATAAGACTAAAACATTACAGATCTTTAGACTTCGTTGTTATTCAGATTACTCAACTTACTCATAAGACTAAAACATTACAGATCTTTAGACTTCGTTGTTATTCAGATTACTTAACTTACTCATAATATTAAAACATTACAGATCTTTAGACTTCGTTGTTATTCAGATGACTCAACTTACTCATAATATTAAAACATTACAGATCTTTAGACTTCGTTGTTATTCAGATTACTTAACTTACTCATAATATTAAAACATTACAGATCTTTAGACTTCGTTGTTATTCAGATTACTTAACTTACTCATAATATTAAAACATTACAGATCTTTAAACTTCGTTGTTATTCAGATTACTTAACTTACTCATAATATTAAAACATTACAGATCTTTAGACTTCGTTGTTATTCAGATTACTTAACTTACTCATAATATTAAAACATTACAGATCTTTAGACTTCGTTGTTATTCAGATTACTTAACTTACTCATAATATTAAAACATTACAGATCTTTAGACTTCGTTGTTATTCAGATTACTTAACTTACTCATAATATTAAAACATTACAGATCTTTAGACTTCGTTGTTATTCAGATTACTTAACTTACTCATAATATTAAAACATTACAGATCTTTAGACTTCGTTGTTATTCAGATTACTTAACTTACTCATAATATTAAAACATTACAGATCTTTAGACTTCGTTGTTATTCAGATGACTCAACTTACTCATAAGACTAAAACATTACAGATCTTTAGACTTCGTTGTTATTCAGATTACTTAACTTACTCATACGACTAAACATTGTAGATTTATTATTTTTAAATCTGTTTTGAAATTATATCAATCTTGTCTCTGTAATTATTTTAACCTATAAGTCTAAAAATACCTCACATGCAAAAGAGATATTGATTTGAAAACTTGAATTTGGTAGAATGTCTCCTTTAAAATCAAAGTAAACTAAATTAATAGATTGACATATCGAAGGTGCTATTTTAATTAAAAAAACCACAGTAGATGGAGGTGCGACAGAGTGTATATTGGCAGCTTTGTATTTTTTATTGGGATCAAAGTTTTTAAAAATAATATCTTTTTGTAATTATATATATATATATATATATATATATATATATTTCAATTTAGGTATAAATTTAACAATTTATTGGATATCGGGTATCATTATTATCATGTGTGATACAAACTTCAACTTCATGTATTAATTTCTCCTTATTTTCCAATTTTATCAAAACGGTTGCATCATCTGCAAAAAGATATATACAACCTTGTACACTATCTGCCAAGCCATTTATGTACATTAAAAATAATGTTGGACCCAACACAAATCCTTGAGGAACACCATTTTTACAGATTTAAAAGTCTATGCAAACACTCCACCTATATCTTTAATTTCAGTTTTTTGTTTCCTCTCACACAGTTAGGAGCTAAACCAATTTTAGTTATTTCCCTTGATGCCCTACATTTCCATTTTGTTTAACTAAAATTTTATATTGAACTCAATTTAATACCTTTGACAGTTCACAGAAAGTCTAACCGTGTGTTGTGACCTGTCCAGAGGTTTGGACACATCATTAATAAGGCATGACAAAGCCAAATTAGTACTATAACCCTTACTAAATCCATATTGGTTTGGGTTTAATATGTTGCTTAAAAGATGAAAAACCGTGTTATAAAATAAAAGAGCAAGAAAAGAACATAAAATATAGACTTCTACATCTTGAATATTCTAATTGTGACACCGTTGGAAGAGTATAAGAGTTGGCCAAGAGAGGCTTGATAGGAAAGACAAAAGAGATGGATCTAATCCAAGACTAGTAGATCCAGCTAGGTTGCTTCGGGATTGTCTATAGTGAGCCCCTGAGAGTAGATTATTTTAAACAGTAAACCTGATAAACCTGGTTTAGTTGTATAATTAACTCATCCCGTTCTTGGTCAATGTTCGTTTTCATTTTTTGGAAATTATGACTAAAAAGTATTTTACTTTTTATACCATTTTGCACACTGGTTTGAGTCATTAATCTTCACATTTACTAAAATTTGAATATAATCAGTAACTCTAATTTCAAGAATTAGTCTTCATGACAACTACATTTACATTTTTAAAATTTTTACCTCATGAACCGGCATTTTTGGAGATTGCTGATTTTAAGCCAAAGACAAATACATTTTTTAAAAATTTTGTCCTTATGAGAGTATTTTAGTCCAATTTTAGAGTTATTGAACAAATGAAAAAAGTCCCAAGATATGTCAATATGCCCACCATACAGTGCTCAGATGACAGGCAGTTAACTGTTACTACTTGATATATTTACCATTGTTGATTTGAGTACATTCTTACATTGTGTATTGAACTCTAAAAGATTACAATTAAAATCCATCTTTTATATTTATAAGATCTATTGTGTCCCCTAAATATTGTTTTAAGTTAAGATTGTATAAAATTATTATAATATTAGAAACTATTAAAACTAAAATCAAGTCGGATATAATGTTTAGCAAGCCTACTTGTAGAGTTGAGGAGAGGTTTGCGGGTTATATGACTCCTTTGAGTGACACACAAAATCAATTTGTGTCCTTTAGCTTATGAAAGTGAAACGATAGAAATCCTGATGAAATTTATTTGTTTTTAACAATTTTTTTTTTTTTTTTTACTGTTGGTCAACAAATAAGCTATTGTTTACTCCAATATTTGTGGAAGCAATTGCTATTTATTGCTATTTCATCTGTTACATTTTGGTGACAATGAACAACAACAATCAAATAATAGGCTAAATATAGTGTTAGATGAAATTTAAAAAATCAGTTATATTAATTAGAAATAGATACATTGTTGTTTCTGAATTTGTGGTTTGTCATCAATTCTGGAAAAGTGCATCATCTAGCCAATGGGTATCTTCAGCATTGCAGCTACTACAGTGAAGAGGTTAAAACTGGTGTATTGCATACATTACAGGATTCCTGATGCAACTCAGGATTCCTCCTCAATCCCTATTTTGTCTAGATGTTCTTACAAACAAACAATTTGTTGACTGAGTTCTTTGCCTAAGAATTTGTCTAGTGAATTTGGAGTCCGAAGCTATACAGTCTCTTGTCACGGTGACCCAAATGGATCTTTTGTGACTAAGGAATTTGTCTAAGAGATGATATTAGTATTGGTTTTCTTGTGTTGCTCAAATGTTTCCAGTGCCCCTCATGTAGTGAGTAGAGGTTTGCCAATCCTGAGGTGTACTAGCGGGATCTACACCTGTTATCATCTAGTCTGGGGTTAGATTTCTTCCATCCTTACTATCAGAACTCTCTTGACCGAATCTTGTTCTTTTATTTAATCCTGATACTAGTAGAGTGTATTCGAGAGCTAGGGTGTCTATTATATGATTTTTTAAAATTGTTTTAAGGCGATATCTTATAAAAGAGAAAAATACAGGCCCGTAATATTTTGTTTTAGTTTCTTTTTTATTAGATTACATTTTTATTAACACGTTAAGTGCCGTAAATAGTGTTGCGTAACAACCAAATAAAATACCTCAACAATATGTTAATTTCGTCGTACCGATCGGTACGGCAGCGAAATTTTCAGTTGGAATTATGGATTAATGCACTAAAACAAGTTATTACTTGTTTTAATGCATTAATCCATACAAACTGCATTGAATGTTCAAACTGTATACAGTTTGAACATTCTACAGTTGTTATATTTTTTAAAAATAAACGTATAAAAGTTAACTATTACGGTAAGCAAACAATAAATTTTGCATATTTTTGTATAAAACATTGAACAATTACAAAATTGGAAAGCAATTTTTAAAACTGTTTAACAATGTTGTTTATTTACAATTAAGTTTTTTAAAATCATTTATATTATTACTTTCTAAACTGTATGATGAAAGCATTGAAAATCTGTTATTGACAAGTATTGGTGTTGCGGTCGTGGTCCTACATTGCTTGTGTAAGCGAGCCAAGCATTTACAATGCAGGTGCCAAATTGTAAATGTACTGCAACTTTATGATACCATCTTAGTGTCTTTTGTACTGCTGAATTGTACGACGACATTTGATCAGCAACACTGATGCCGGATTTTTGCTCATTGTACTCTGTTATTGCAAGAGGCTTGAAAATGACATTTCCTCTTCTATCCCGCTTTCCAGTTTGAACCATGTCGACTTGATGTTTACGTGCAGTTACTCAACGTGTTTCCCACCACTGAGTCATGTGTTACCAACATCACAGACCAAAATTATCCTAGGAAATCAATCAAAAGTGCGGTCGGCCAATCGGCCGACACGTCATATTCCAAACAAAATATGGTATTCAAAATGACATGCTGGGCCGATCGGCCGATCATTTTTTTGAATGTTTTGTAAAACAATTTCTCAAAAAATCAGTTCTCCATATAACCATAAGACCACATATATACAGGTTATGAAACATTTATTTATTGTATAGTTTCTATGCTTAGGAAATATATGTGTTTCAATATTGTGGGAAGTAGCATGGCGGCATAATTGGCTAAGGCATGTTTACCTCATAAAAGTGTTTGATCACATACCACCATTATGTAGATTTGATCCCAATTGGTGGATTCTTTTTTTTCTCTTTATGTGGTAAGCTGCTCCTCTGTCCTTTTTACTCTTGTCAAAATAAAATATGACTGTTAAGTGTACAAAAAAAAATCTTCCCATGGATACAATGTACCTTACATATGCTTGGATTCTTAGGTTATGTTGGTTATGTTGGTGTAAGCCTTGTTAATGATGTTAGTTTTATCTTTTTCTATGTAGCATATTTCCCTTTTCATTTTTAGCCTATCCGGCATAAAATACAGTTGTTAGAAAAAAACAAAACAAAAAAACTGGCTATATGTTTAATGTGATAATGAACAACAAGTCTTAACTATTTGTTTGTTTAAAAAATTAAACGGCTTTGTAAATTTTGATAATATTAGCCTTTATGTGTATATGTGTGTATAGGTTAATTATATGTAAACTAATTTCATATTTGTATTGAAGACCTTAACCTTGCTTTTTAGCATTCCGTTCTTGTTCTGAAAATAGATCTCTGTCTGGGTCATCATATTTTCTGCAGTTTTTCACCATATTGAATATTCTGGGAGAAGGTTGTTTTGGAAAGGTGTATAAAACACGTTCCCATATTGACCAGAAGTTGTATGCAGTTAAAGAAAACAAAAGCCCTGTTAGAAATAACAGTCATAGGTATATTGAATTTAATATTTAGTTTTTGTATTCAACAGATTTAAATAACAGTAACAATTATCACAGTTCTGAGTTATTTCACTGAATTACTAAATTTTATGGATCTTTTTCATTATAGGACTACAAGTGTCATTGGTTTCAATTATTAATAAACCTACTGTAACAAGTGTTTAATCAAAATTCATTTGATAGGCAGGTAGCCAGTAAGTAACTATAATATCTGTTCAAATGGGTCTTTACAAACGACATTCTTTCTTTTGAGCAAACCCAAAGTTGGTTACTTGCACACAACATAATTTTAATATTGTGACTTGTACTATTGTTTTTATATACACCAAATAGATTGCCAATCTCTATGGAATGGAATGTAGCTAATAAATTAGAGAATCAAGTGCTGTCATCTCTCTAGTGCTGTACAGCCAGTTTCTGGTAACTTCTAGTACACCTTGCAGTATTGCGTGATCAAACTCCTCCAACACTCTTTACCATTTATTTGTTTGACTAAAGTGACGAATTTCATGTCTGAGTCATATCGGACTAAATGTAAAAGAATAGCATGGAAAGAAACAAGAACAAAATTAAGTAAGCTTGTCACATGATGATTGCGACAATTAAATTGTATATTAAACAAAAATTTAATGTAAAATAGTACAAAAACTTTATGTTTATTGGGCTTTCTCACTAGTTTGAACAACTTTTATTAAAATAATATAGACATAAATTAGAAAATTTTTGTCAAGAAATTAAAAATAGATTGGTATAGTTTATTTGGACATTTTCCATCATTTTTGTATATAAAACAGAATATACTAGTTTTAAAGTATGGATCTACTCCCGGTACCAAGTAAGGTATGAGATTAATGAAGAGTCAAATAGCTTTAGCATAACCTGAGAGGTCTATACAATTACGACTATCTATACTCATGATCACGAAAAATAAAAGTCAATAGAAGTACACACTAGCATAAGGGACAGGAAACAAGTTTAACTGAGATTATAGACCTGTCGGTTAAATAAATAATCAATGGTTGTATGTCATTGATGTAGTTAAATAACAGTTTTAATAGAGTGAACAACTTTGTGTCCCCTTTCTCAAGAGTTTAGCGGTTGAGCTTTTAATCTCCTTGTGGAGGAATTTTTATTTTCAACTTGGTAGTTCTATTGTCTTGATATTTTCATGATCGTGTTTGTATATAGTCTTAGTTATTTTGACCCCTCAGACCTGCGTTTCTTTCTTAGATTAATAATGGTCAGTAAGATCCAAGACTACAAAACTATGATGACTCATGTTGTAAGTTCTATCACTTGATAACTGGAGTTGACCTATACTCTTGAAAAGTCATATGAATTCATTTTTTATACACAAGTGATAAACATGTCCAGTAATATGAACAATCAGAAAAAAATGGTTTATTAAAAACATATTTATTAAACTGTTAAAAAATTATACATCTAAAATAAATGCACACTATTTTATTTTGTTAAACAGACTTTATGTTTATAGTGATTCCAGGAATTGGCTGGGTTTTTTCTCCCTCCCACCCAATACAATAATATTCCTAGTTGGATCCATCCTTTGTAGTTTATTTTCTTATATGTTTATTATTAGATATTATTTTTATTAGATGAACATAGCTGAATAGTCTAAGCCTGAGGATGGTGATAACATCACCTACACAGGGAACTAGATCACCCAACTAGTTTCCCCACTACACTGCCAACACACACGCACACACACTAGCCCGCCACATCAGTTACCCAGTCTTAGACGGCTTTGCTTTGAAAAATCCAACTTAAATCCCCCACAGCTCTTAGTTTATGACTCAACCAGTTCTATAGCCAAGCTAGCTTCAAGCTCCGAGAGTTGAAGATTGTATAAGTAGGGTGCAAAAACCAACAAAATCATCACTTCTTCTCCGGGAGACCTGCAGAGACCTTAATTTACTTCACTTCCGGGAGACCTGCCGAGAAGAGCTTCTCATCTCTAACACTTCTCCCCTGGGAGACCAGCTGCCACTATCATCACTTCTCATCTGGAAGATCTGCCGAGAACAGCATCACTTCTCCTCTGGGAGACCAGCACTACACTTCCGAGTGTTAACAACATCACATTCAACTACAGGACATTTCACCTAAGGGATTGTACACTGTTTCTCCCCCTACTCACTTAGGCTGACGAGAAAGACCAAGGATTTTGCCCTTGCGCCCTGTATAACACTACCACAACTACCTTTTTGAAGACCTCCTGCCTGCTCCCGTTCTCAACACCGGACAAACGCCCTCCCGATGATCAATGCTGACAAGAGTCAACATTAGTTAGCTAATGGTTGAGTCACTGTTTATTCTAATCTTCATTCCTGCCATGATCAATGCTGACGAGCGTCAACACTTTTTAGCTAATGGTTGAGTCACGGTTTATTCTAATCTTCATATATGTCTTGATCAATATTGACAAGAGTCGACAGTAGTTAGCTAATGGCTGAGTCATGGTTTATTCTAATCTTCATTCCTGTCATGGTCAATGCTGACAAGAGTCAACATTAGTTAGCTAATGGTTGAGTCACTGTTTATTCTAATCTTCATTCCTGCCATGATAAATGCTGACGAGCGTCAACACTTTTTAGCTAATGGTTGAGTCACAGTTTATTCTAATCTTCATATATGTCTTGATCAATATTGACATGAGTCGACAGTATGCTAATGGCTGAGTCATGGTTTATTCTAATCTTCATTCCTGTCATGATCAATGCTGACGAGTGTCAACACTTTTTAGCTAATGGTTGAGTCACTGTTTATTCTAATCTTCATTCCTGTCATGATCAATGCTGACAAGAGTCAACATTAATTAGCTAATCGTTGAGTCACTGTTTATTCTAATCTTCATTCCTGTCGTGATCAATGCTGACGAGCGTCAACACTTTTTAGCTAATGGTTGAGTCACAGTTTATTCTAATCTTCATATATGTCTTGATCAATATTGACAAGAGTCGACAGTATGCTAATGGCTGAGTCATGGTTTATTCTAATCTTCATTCCTGTCATGGTCAATGCTGACAAGAGTCAACACTAGTTATCTAATGGCTGAGTCAAGAGTCAACAGTAGTTAGCTAATGGCTGAGTCACAGTTTATTCTAATCGGCATTCCTGTCATGGTCAATGCTGACAAGAGTCAACACTAGTTATCTAATGGCTGAGTCAAGAGTCAACAGTAGTTAGCTAATGGCTGAGTCACAGTTTATTCTAATCGGCATTCCTGTCATGGTCAATGCTGACGAGAGTCAACACTAGCCAGCTAATGGTTGAGGCACAGTTTATTCTAATCTTCATTTCTGTCTGGATCAATGCTGACAAGAGTCGACAGTATTTAGCTAATGGCTGAGTCACAGTTTATTCTAATCTACATTCCTGTCATGATCAATGCTAATATGAGTCGACAGTATTTAGCTAATGGCTGAGTCACGGTTTGTTGTAATCTTCATTCCTATCATGATCAATGCAGTCTACCATTTATTAACTAATAAAGCTATTTGAATTTTTAACCAAATCATAAACAAACAATTAGTTCCAAATATTGAAATTTTCCAACTATCGTTTCATCTTCTAACCACAATCTTTGTTTGTCTATCTATATTGCTAATTGGTGAATACCAATAAAACTTATTAAGACATTAAACAACAACAAAAATAAAATAAATACTTTTTTGTATATGTTTATCTATTTAAAAAATATTTTTAGACAGTTTAAATTGGAAGAAGTCAAGAGGCATGAAGAAATATCTCACCACCCAAATATTGTGAGGCTTCATGATGCTTGGGAAGAAAGGAGAATTATTTATATTCAGCTAGAACTTTGCGAGACAAGTTTGCAGACATTATCTACACAAATTAAAGAAATGCCTGAGCAGCAAATTTGGGATGTTCTTGTGGACATATTATGGGTAAGCTTAAATAAACTTTTTAAATAATTAACGTGGAAAAAAAATTCTACATTTCTATCTAGGAATTTGATAAGTATAATAAAAATAAAATATGTTAAATGATCAATAGTTGCTACTAATTAAAAATTATAGTTTTTTGTTTCTATGCTTTGTGATTATGAGGGCTGTTTGATAGATCAATAGCTTTGAAATGAACAAATTTTTCTTTACCAAATTCATTTTATTTTCCGACAGTCTCCATTTAGTTCGATACACTTTGACTAACTTTCTTCCAACAGATTTTCTGAACTCTGAAAAATAGGTATTTGTTTCAGTAGTGATATCTTTGTTAAATGTGAATCTTTTTCCACTGAGCTATTTCTTTATGTTGACAAAATATTTTGACAGGAGGCCAAATCTGAAGAATAGGAAATGAGGGAGTAGTTCATAGGGCAATTTGACAATTTTGGCCAAGTCACTTGTTATGTGTGAACTAGTGTTTGTTATGGTGTGATTGGATATTTTTTATTCATCAAGATTGTTGCTTTTTGATCAATTCACCGTTTAATTAATCCAATAGACATAATATTTTCATGTGATCATGTTTTCCATTTCCAGATAGTTGATGAAGATTATGCCATACGAATCCCAGAAAATTGTGGCCATTACTTTTCCGGTCGATGTAATATTTTTTAGTGTCTTTGGAGGACATTTGTCAGGAGAAATCCACTGTTTTGCATTCTTTAGTGTTTCAGTATGCCTCACATGGATCATGCTTGAGCATATCCAAACATTGGTTCGAAATTGTTGTGCAATTCTGTTTTTGGCCAACTATGATCTTGCGATCACTGATTTCTCATACACACACTGCTTTTTCATGAAGGATATTAAAAACATTTATTATTATATTTTTAAAAATATAAAAACATGTTCACTGAGTTGTTTACCATCTTAGCTCTTAGACATATTTTTACTTGGCACCCGTCGTAACACAATATTATGGTTTTTATTGACCTCATTTGGAGATCCTGGTGGATATACTGGGCACTCCGTGCTTGTATGATCATTACAAAATTCAGTAAACCATGCAATGAAGTTGAGTCCCCATAATACATTTTTAAATCTACTTCAGTTTCTTTAATGGTTTTTCTATTAAAAAAATAGTGGTTTATCAGCATTCTTCCTTTGCAGCAACTGGATTAGAAAGAAACACAACTATTTCTGCTTTCAAACTCTATCAAACATTTTCTATTACATTTATCTAATTGAAACTTTGTGTATTAGATGGCAAATGTTAAAGATAAAATGAATCTTGCAGTTAAAGTGGAATCAAAGTTATTGGTTCATCAACCAGTATTTGTATGAAACATGAATTTCAAATGTTAAATAAATGCCCTACTTCTAATGTTGGTATTTTGTGCGTTGGAAGGTTAGTTTACCTGTCAAAGGATTGCCAATTCACACATTATAAGTGAATGCTTGTTATAGTGCTATCTCAGACAGTGTTGTCATGGTGTATTTAAATTTTAGTACTCCAGAAGGCTGTCATGGTTTTAAATTTATTAAGCTAAGTATGTAGATGTTACAGTAATTAATGTTACAATTGTTATTTCCTTTACTTTAGACATGAATTGAAAGTAAAACACATATTCTGAAGGCATTGTATTCAACTGCTCAGAAATTTTGTTTGTTTTATTTGGTACTTTATGCTGGTAATACTAGCGTTGTGCTCAGACATAAATCAGTAGATATGCCTGAGAAATTGACAACTGCTACAATTTTAATCTTACAATCCTTTTTTTAATAATGAACTTTTATTTAATGATGATAAATCTATATCCAATAAATACAGATTTAATAAATAGAGGAATAGATTTACTCATAGAGGAAAATCTAAATTGTATTATCTAAGTATTGATGTTATGGACAAAACATTTGATTTGAAAACATAACACGTGTTCTTTATCCAAAATATTAAATAAAATTTAGTATCCTGGAAACTGATTTAATAGTAATAACAATCTAAAGTTGTTGCTCTTTGTATATGGTTCACACAGTGTATTTTGGCTACTTCCATTCTCTTTTGCAATATGACATCATTCGTGAGTGAAATTTCACTTTAAATTATGTTATTTTTAGGAATTAGAAGAGGTATGCATATCATGAGTGCAAGCGTTATTTATACCTTTGAAAGACATGTTTTAGAAAGTTAAATGTCTTACTTTTTCCTTGTGTTTTTATGAATGTATTTTGTCTGGTATAAAAAATAAAAATAAATTCAGTAATGTCAATAATTTTCATTCATACAATGTCCGGAATTACAAAATTGTAGTCTAACCAAGTCTCAAAATGGGAGTCAATTTTAGTGGTTCCATGACAGGACTTCCAGAGGGGAGAAGCATAAATTGTGAACAAAAGTTTAGGAAGGCTTAGTAAAAGGTTTTAGTATGCGACTGATTACATGGGCAAGATATATAGTAGTGGTACAGCATTTAATTAAACATTTTAAATGTTTTACTATGTTTTTATATTATCAGTTTAATTTAAATTTAGGAAAAGCCTATTTTGTAAGTTTAAATTGTAATTTTTGTGTTCAATAGTTCTTTTTTATGTAGTTTTAAGATTTTAAATTCATTAACTCTTGCTGTACAAATTATGTTTTGTCAATAGCACTAAACAATAAATGAAATGAAAATTTGTACAAAACAATATTTTTTTAAGGATTAAATAAAGCAATATAGCTAAAGTTTCAAAATTATATTAATAATATAAATGAACTACAATTGTGCAACTGATAATTAACAAATATTGACAACTATTTATACATACACAAGTAACAGGAAACAATAGAGAAATCGGGAAGGGTAGGGGGAATGACCTAGCAGGTAGATGCAGGTTGATGAACTATGTTAAGAATGGGTTTTAGAAGGGGTGATGAATTTAATACAATTTGGTCATTTAAGTTGAAAATAGGCCCAAGTGAAATAGATCTATTAATTTCTAAACATTCTAAATTATTTAATCTATCACTTTTATTTTCTAGATGTAAGAGTTTAACATTCAATTTCGGATCAAAATTATGACCTGAGTCCAAAAGGTGGTTGAATTACATTAATTTTTTTTTTTTTAATTGTAAATAGTGGTAAAGAAGTATCTACTGCTATTAGATTGTTTCTAATAGAAATGATTGATGAATTTTAATCGAACTTTAGAAAAATATGCTTCTAATGACAATTAACAAGAATCCATTCAAGAGGGTTGGTACCAAGAATAATTTAATGACTTAGTTATAGAAACATCATCTTTAACAAATAAAGTTTTAATTGAGTTTGATTTAATTTATTTATCATCAACCATGCTTAATTTTGAGTCAAAATATTAAATTTTAGAACATAACCTAAAAAACCAATGTTTTGCAAAAAGTTTGAGGTTTTGTATAAATAAGGTAAAAAGTCATAGACTTGGATTTTATTTTGAATTGTAGCATTCTTATAATTACTCGGAGGTGAATGAATAATTATTAATAATAATTCTTATAATTATTAACAAAAGTAGATGCAATATTGAACATATTAAGATTATATTCTAAGATAAAATAACACCTCTTGTGTTGGTGCTGCCCCAGATGATGTTGTGGGTGTTTGCATCACAGCTGAGTAATATTGGTATGTTGTTCCCTCTACAGTACTTGACTAGACTTTTTATTCCAGATGGAGAGATATCTCCTCTTCTGGGGAAGTACCCATGTGTTATTATTATCTCTCGGTGGGTGGATCCAGTGTTAATGTGTGCCCGGATTGGCACCAGTTCCTGCATCATAAATTCTGAAATGTACATCAAATTATTAACAATTAATAAGTAGTAATAAATTACCTCATTTGTTCCGTCATGTGACTTTACTTGTCTTGTTCTCAAGACGCGTTTCGTAGTCGGGACTCCATCTTCAGTTATATCTCTGTAGTAGAGGTCATCAAAACATTAAAACATTTTGACGACCTCTACAGAGATATAACTGAAGATGGAGTCCCGACTCCAAAACGCATCTTGAGAACAAGACAAGTAAAGTCACATGACGGAACAAATGAGGTAATTTATTACTACTTATTAATTGTTAATCATTATTGACTTGGACACCAACAATGAACATCAAATTATTGTTATTTCTTATCATTAAGTAATCATCACACTTATTATCCCATATTAACTTACCTTCCTTTTTCAAAAGTCTCATTACCTGTCCCCTGTAAATCTAGGGTTCTTGTATCAGCACAATATTTTTTTTTGCTGGAGGTATAGAAAAGGTATTTATAAATTTAAAATATAGTAACATTTTTGAACTTAAATTATTAATTCTAAATTAAGTTCACTTCATATAGGGATACATATTTTTTGTAAACTGTAAAATGTCCCTTAGAACTGTTTTAACCCTACAACAACCCAGGTTTCCCTGACCGCTGTTGTGGAAAAATTATTCATTACATCATAATGATTTTAATACCAATCGATAGAGGAAGTATGAGTCTCCATCTTGGGTTACATCATAATTATTGTATTCAACAGAGAAATATTTTACTAACTTTCCCTTGGAAATCTTGTCTTTTGGCATATTATTTTATTATGCCAAATTAGCTTCCATAAACTTTGTACTTTTGAATTCATTACCTATAAATAAATGCTTAATTTGTATATAAAAGTTTTCTTTTTTTATTTAAATAAATTTGTAGAACTATGCTGTAAATCTTGAAAATAAAAAATTTAATTTTTAAATTTTGATTTCCCTCGCCCTGAAAATTTTTAATAATCAAAATATTTAATGCAGTGACTTTTTTTAAAATATCTCTTAGAATGTTCTGAACAAAATAATATACAACATGATCTATCCACGATGACTCACATTAGTTTTATATAAATCTTTGACAGGACTTATACTGTGAACTGACTGGCCATTGCCCCTCTCCCAGAACAAAAGTGTATTATTTCTTATTTTACTTTATTAATATGTTATTTTTTCACATCACCATTTTAAACCATATGAAATTAGGAGTCAAGTGATGATGTAGTTGTTCCTCTGATTGTTTTACCATTTAATCAACTTAAAATACAAGTCGTTAATAATTTAATCATCAGATAGGACATTATTAACAAATACCCAACAAGCATAATACTAATAATATGAAGATAATTTATTATATAATAGTGAATATATTTTACGAATAATCTATTATTTATATGAAAAACTGTATGTTTTAGGCTTTGCAGTATATACATGGTCTAAATTTCATACATTTGGATGTGAAGCTAGATAACATTCTTGTTGGGTTTGATGGCCGATACAAGTTGAGTGACTTTGGATTGGTCTACAACATGACTAAAGTAAGTTTATTTTTACTGGAGTGTTTGTGACCTACCAAACAGGTACTCCGTAAATGTCAACAATATTCTTTAGCAGTTATTTTATGGAGTCACCACAGTCAAAATTTTCCAAACATAATTCCACCCTACTCCTCTTTTGTTTCTCTATAATCATACAAAAGATGGCAATAATTTTTCTAAAATATATAGCATTTTATAAAATAACAATGACAATTTTTGATGAAACTACCCAATTATACATTTTTTATTTGTAATACTTTTGTATTCAGTAGTTATACTATAAATTTGTATATACAGAGTGCTTCAGTAACACTTAGAAGCCTACGTTGTCATGGTAACCTGGATATTTTAATGTTATTTCTAATAAATACTAGTATTCTTCATATTTGTAGTATTTATAGGTAATAACCTATATCATTTGAAAGAGCAGAAAATGCAGTTTAATATGATATAAATATATAAATAATTATTATAGATACAAAAAAGTACTACATTTTGAAAGAAGAGTATTTATTGCAGAGCATAAATAAATATTGTGACATTCTATAGTCAGCTTTAATGTGGTAAATTCTTTTTCCTTTTAGGCCTATTACAGTTATTATTACTTCTACTAGTTGTAGGCTGAGGGCTGTCTACAATACTGCCATCAGATTCTTCATCAATAGGCCTAGGTTCCCATCCCAAAATGTGGGTCTTCAAATTGTTCAACAATTTTATCCTCTGAATCCGAATCAAAAATGAGATCATATATTTTTCATGAGCAAGCCTAATTGTACTTGAATCTTCAATAAAACTATACTACCTAAATTGTCATCACTAGAATAACTTTCCAATAATATATCACTTATCATTTCTCTTGTTTTAGGATCCATTTTAGAGGGAAAAGCACAAATAAACACACGTAAACTTAATTTATAACTCAAATAACTATTTATAACACATAAATAACTATAGGTATATCAAAATAACTGCACAGAAACAAATATTTTACATTCACGTAAACACAGGGCCAACAAACAGCTGATTCAATATATCAACTGTAATATTGATACTGAATAAGGAACAGCTGGAATTGAACCATAGACCTACTAAATCATTGCAAGCAGACGAAACCCGAGAATACACCTACTATGTATTAATAAAGAATTAATTAGAGTGCCCTAAGCTATACTCGGGGGTCGGTCACATGTGTATTAACACTGCCCCAAGCTATACTTAGACTTAGGCTTCAAAGTGTTAAAATGGAGACACATGAATAAAATAGGAAACTTTAAAGAAAATATTTTTATACAAAAGAAATAAAGTATCAAAGGAGATATAAAATGACATTATTAATTCTTTGTTTGGTCTATGTTATCAAAGATCATTTGAAGGTCAATTTAATTTAAAGAAATTAATCCTTTTATCTGAAATATTTTTAGTCTGACATTAATTTTTCAAGAATATATATATTAGATCTCCTTACCTTCAAGAATTTGTTTCTCGAAAAAAACATCAGTTTTTGACCACATTACAAAAAAACTTTTTATTTTTACCTTGTAAAGAAAGTTCAGACAATTTTTTTCAGAATCAGTTATCAATTATTTTGTTGCTGTAAAAAAAATAAAATTATCAAAGTGAAAAAAAAGATTCTAAAAAATTGTCAAAGTTTTTTTCGGTTTAACTCTTCAACGCGGTGAACCGTCTATAGACGCGGCCAAACTTTCACCTTCTGGAGCGGCCGCCTGTCTAAAGACGCTAAATGTCGCTGCGGTACGTGCTGGATTCTAGCGTCTAAATAAAGAACTTTTATGAACTGAGCGTATACCCAGAACATTGCCAAGAGAAATGCCATTTGTTGAGTTATTGATTTTTATTTCTAGACCACCGTGACCTTCAGAAAAGGAAACAACACGTGGCTATATACAAACAGCTGATTTACTCAGTCTGTGTAGCGGGTTCGTGGAGGGCTCTCGTGTGATATAGGTTATTATAACCTCATTTATTTATAAGTGTATAATATTTTTAACAGTTTGACAGTAGATCGTGTGATTAGTTCTAGTGTATATTGTGTTTTAGTGATAATGTGGGAACCGCAAAGTGATAATATTCGCGAGTTTTTTTGGATTACGCTCAAATGGAGTTCCATTGTGATCCAAATATTGAAGGTAATCATGATAGTGGTGATGAAGTTGTAAATATATGCAATGTGGCTAATGATTCCGCAATAATCTTAGATAATGAGGAAGTTATAGTAAATGTAAATACTTATAATGTCCCGCCAGACAATCCACAAGAGAAGGAAATGTTAGTCGACGATTTTCACTACCGCACCAGAGGGTCTAGCGCTCGGAACGGCTTACCGCGTTGAAGGGTTAAAATTAACCATTTTTGTTTCAAATATTTTTGCTGAAAAACGTATGTTTTTCGAGAAACAAATTCTCGAGGGGTCATGATATCTCCTTCAAGTAACCTTAAAAATATAGACCAAATACAGAATTAATAATCCAATTTTATTTCCGCGTTTGATACCAAATAACTTTGGTTTAATATTTAAAGTTTACAGTTTTTGAGATATTATTTGTCTCAATTAAAATGACACTTATAATGTGACTAAATAAATGAACAAGATAAGAAGAAGAAGAAGGAAAAAAAACTAGTTTACAAAAAATCAATCAATTCGTTATTTATTAAAAATTATGTTCATTGAATATTTACAATAGTATTTTTTCTATAGATAGAGTGTTCTTTAGAAACATATTTAATTAATAATATACATAAAAGAAAATGAATATCCTGAGACGAACAGTTCAAGAGTAACCTATAAATTATAAATAACAGAGTCTCTTTCTCGGGTAAGGGTTGGTGCGGCTTTCCTCAAGGAACGGGACAATACATACAAAATAAAAGTTCATAAAAAAATTCAAGAAATCAAGATATTAAATTAAAGTTATAGAAATGAAAGGATGATAGGGGGCTATAATGTTTCAGTTCTCACTTTAGCAATTGGTACACACATATAGTTAGTCTCGTATTTAAATGTTGGGAAATTGCCACTTGGGCTTAAATTGTTTTAAATTTATATGTGATAAAAAAAAAAAAAAAAGGCTGAACAATGCATTGATGTAAAAGGATTGGTCTCACCAGTATCTAGTAGCACTTTCAATATTGGTTATAACTTCTATCTTCTGATAGATCACACAAAGAAAACACTTTTGCTATATCACTTGATTATTGATGCCTTTATTTCACCCAATCTGGATGCTCTTCTTGGTATTTTTTCAAAATAAAATTCTTCATAAATGGAGCAAAGCTGGACAGTGCCTGAACTGTTTTAGGCTCCCTCAACAATTGCCTTCTTTAATATTGTTTAGTCCAAATTGATGCACAAAGAGATTCTTTTAAAAGTTCATATTTCTATGTCTTGTTGTTTGGGTGGGGGGATGTATGAAATGGTATTATGACCCTAATTAATTAAATAAGAAGTTGTTAATAACTTCATTAATATTTATTTATTCTAATTTTGAAATTAAATTGTTCAAATATATTAAGGATCCAAATAACTTCTTTTAAAATAATATGTCGTCTTATAACTAATATACATATTTTGATTTACATTTAAAATTAATAGAAAATTCCTGCATCTCAATGTCTATGGAATCCATTTAAATCACGTGATTAAGTTGTCGGTGGGCGTGTCTTTTGAATTCTCGTCAATTGTATTTCTTCTAGCCGCCATCTTGTTCAGACTTTCAGTCGTAATTCGAAAGATTCTACCTTTATTTTCAATTTTAAATAAGAACTCGGGTGACGTTTTATGTTCAGAAATGGTTTATATATAGGCATGGTTTGTTTTGTCTCTAGGCTTTAATGTTATTATAATCGCTGAAATACTGGCGACCTTCCATTTGATATAAATTTCTAGGCCGTTCCGTTTTCACTTGTAAATTGATAAATTTCTTTTAGTTGTTCTTTTTACTATATAAATATTGGTTTTTATAGATAGGTGGGATTCTTTAGATTATTTTTGATGTGGGTAACAGGTCTAAGATTTCGATAAATGGCTTTAATTAATTTCGATCTGGTTGAAAGTCTAAAATTTATAGGCAATTGTTTATATCACTACCGTTATGTATTTTTCCCGGTAGGTGTCGTGCGTGTCTTCTCGTGTTTGAATGGATTCTTTTAGGTTTTCATCTTAAAATACTGGTTTATTAAAACAACATTATTTTGAAATGTTTCACACTATATACTACAAATACCATATAATACTAATAATATATGGTCTGTCATTTGTAGTTTTGTCATCTCTGTATCTTGACTTATGAAACAGAATATCCTAGAAAATTGAAAGGGGACCTATGGTAAAGGAGCATATACTAGTTGAAGTAGAGAGTTTTAGGCAAAAAACATAATGGATAGTGATAAATATCCTATCAGAAGAGTCAGAGGAGAAAGCCTTGCTCTGAGTTGATACCTGTTATTATTATATTTTTCTGTCACATTCAACTCAATATACATTAGGTTACATTAACAATATGAAAAATACCATACGATAATGTTTGTCAAACAAAAATGATAAGTATTGCACTTAACTTAAAACCTCTTTATCATAATATGTATACCATCTTTCCATTCTGTATATAATTTTAGTAAAAATGAAAAGAAAGAAAGATACCTGCAGCACCCAATTTATACTAACACACCCAACACTAAAGAATGCCATTGTATACACTCATTATATAAATACACAATATAAACTATAAATAATGTTGTACTTATTGAGAACAGCCACATTTGAAAAGATTTCGAGAATTGAGACGTTTTTCATTTCATTATATTTGTGGATTACCTATAAATGGCCTTTGACATATTTATTTTATTGTCTTCACACAGTTTCCGTAACAACACATTCACCACTTTCCATGGAGCACCAGGCCTCTTATTGAACTTTCTTCTCTTCTTTTCTTCTTATTTTTAAATTTAGTCCAGTACTATATCTATGAAAATATTTATTAAGTAATATTACTATTATTAGTTAATATCTTTGAGTACGATCCCGGTTTCCTGTATGTTTACATAAATTGTACAGTCAGAGTTTCTAGCTCACAATTCCGTCCTGACGTGATTTTTGTCTTCTTTGTGATCTCAGTACAAGCCTTTTGATGATATGACTCATTGATTGCTCTATTCAAAGTGTTAATCATCCCATGTCCTAGATCCGACACAATACAGAGTCTGTGACTTAATTCCTCACGGACATGGCCCAGTCGGTATTCTTTTAAATAGCTCAATCTTATATGAAAGGAGTTGTATTTATGATCCGAGACAGATGGATCATGAGATACCCTCGACAAAATCATGGCCTAATCCCTACTCAATTCTTTACATGGGTAGTACATTTCAGAAATTCGATTGTTGAAATAATCAATAACAGTGCATTTTTTTGTACAATCTGTCACTGTTGAAATGTAGGGATCATAGAATCAGGAAAAATCTGTCCAGACTCATATATTGTGGAAACACAGACAAGAAAAGTGGCTCCGTTTTCCAGTAATCAGAGAGCTTGAGCATTTTTATAGTTCCCATATATAAAACCATCCCCAGAAATATATTCAGCTCACTGACAGTGACATCAGTCCATTTATTAAGTCTAGATTACTCAGTAAGCTCTGATCTATTCAAAAAAGTTTCAAGGGCATAGCTGTTTGGTTCTTTTAATTTTTTTTCTTCTAAAAATGAATCTTCTACTAACAATTGAAAATAGTCAACTGATGTGTTATTACCTGGAATGGGTACAAGAAGTTCATTGGTTTTTGTGAACTGCAGGTTAACTAAATTACAATTTATAGTCCATTTATACTTGGGTGTTTTAGAGATTTTGTTAGGCCTATTCTGGTAAGGTGAACTCATTCATCATTTTGTGATTCAATTTCAAGATCATTGTCTATGGTAAAAAATATTATCAACCTCGTTTTCACTGTCAATAGTAGGATTATTACTGTTATTATACAGTGTTTCACAGTCATTCTCAAAATTGTTTGTAGGCCTAGAGTTAGAAGAACTTGTTTCTCGGCTAATTTCACTATCGTCATCGGATTCTTCTGGATCATAATCTGCATCTTTATCATCATCAATCGGGTTCTCATCACTAGAAACATACTCTTCATCTCAGTCTAAATGTATTTTATCTAATTCACTTACTGTAAGGTAAGATTCTCTATACCCACAATATCATTACTATATTTTATTTTTCTAGACGAAAGATGCATCTGAATTTTCATCTGACATGTTTAGTATTATGAACTTTCTTGAAACCATGACCAAATGACACTAAAATCTTAATAAAGAACAAAATAACAATAATTTAACTTCAAAAGTAAACTATCAGCTGGTAATTTCCCACTAAAGTAGTGTTACACGAAGCGCCTATCAGTGTCTGCCATACAGATAATATAACACCGTGCTGATGCTGATCAATACCCATAACACTGACCGTGTTAAAAAGTCTATAATAATTATAAAAAACTTAACGAAATTCAAATTTCCCATAATGTTGGGTTTAAACATTATAACTCAACTTACGTGCAAAACTATTTTATAAATCTCCACAGTATTAACAAATATTTTTGATAACTGATACAGGGATATTGCTTAAGCTTCATGAACCTTGGCATAAAACAAAATAAATTTTTGCCAAATTAAGGAAAGGTTAGAAAAAATGTTCTGAATATAAAGGTTTCATCAACATTCGTTTGGTGGAAAATGTTTTCGGGCAGCAGACAATAAATCTCTAAATGCTAATGACAAGTCATAGAGTCCTGAGATGAATAATTACATTGTCTATGGGATGGTGGCAGCAGTGGCGTACTTAGTCTAACTGTTGGCCAGCTTACCCCCTCGTCGACACTTGACACTACAACCATCTGTTCTCCAACTGACTGACTCTGTTACTGTGCTACATTAGTCTGATCACGCTGCAATGTTTCTTATCTATTAACTTTTTCAGGTCATAATAATTGTTATAAACTAAATATTTATAATTTTTATTATGTTGTTGTTATCAAATGGCTCCAGTTGGCTCACGCCATCCTCTGTCGTGCCTCCCAGTACAGACCAGTCAAATCTTTCCTCCTCTGCTTATCCATATCCAGCTTCCTGCAGACCAGAAGATGGTCCTTGTTCATGATGGAGTTTGGGCAATCACATAATGTGCATTTGTCCTGGTCTAGTATTTTTAGTCTTTTTAGGTGTTCAGCCAGGCAGTCATGTCCGGTTGCAAGACGAAACATTGCAACTGATTCTCCTCTCTGTAGGTCTTTGACTTCTTTGTACAGGTTAATTATGTCTTCATACGGCTTGTTCTTGATATCCTCCTTGACTCTACTGGCAAATTCCATTTGTGATACACTTTTGAGGGAGTTGATCCTTGATTTAAGTGTGTGCACTCTTCTTGGCTTCTGCACTATGTGGGTTCCACGTCTGGCCAACTCGTCCGCCAGCTCATTGCCCTTTATGCCTCTATGAGATGGAATCCACTGCATTATTATTTCCTTGGTAAGATTTTTTACCACCTTGTACTTGCTCTGGATGGATTCAATTAAAGAGCTTGTGTGTAAGTCATTGTTAGCGATTGCTTGCAATGCAGACTTGGAATCGACCAGGATCACTGTGTTGTTCTTCAGCCAAGGTCTCATTATTAATTGTCTAAGTGCTTCATTGATTGCAAACAACTCTGCCTCAAATGCAGTAGCGGATGAACTTAATGCAAAATAGTGAGAGAAGTGCTCACAATGTATTCCTGCTCCCGTTTCTCCCTCAAATCTGGATCCGTCTGTATATATTCGCAACCACTGGTCTGAAGGGTACCAAGTGTTGATAGTCTCCAAGGATATTTGGGTGACCCTGACTGGGTTGTCATTAGCTTTGTTTACTGGTTCTGTGAGTTGTGTGCGGATCTTGTAACTCATGTAGTCTAGTGGATTCTTCAACTGTGCCGGTTGTTCAACTGCTGAACTGTCCGGTCTCCATTCAAGCGCTAGGTGTTTAAAGCTCGTTTGTGTCTTTAGCTTCTGCTCCACCAGTGGTTCCACAATCCAGGGGTTATTGTGTTTTCTGTGTAGAATTTTTTCGTAGGTTATGATTGTTTGGCATTTGTATTCATCAGACAGTGGTTTGGTGTTTGTGAAAGCATGTAGAGCTGAAATTGGTGTAGATTTTACTGCTCCTGTTACTATTCGTAGGCAGTTGTTCTGGCTTGTTTCAAGTTTCCTCATAGTATCATTGCCAGCTGAGGCAAGGACCTCCCCACCATATAAGAAGTTTGGTCTAATATATGTCTTGTAAGTTTGGTTAAGCAAGTCCAGTGTTCCTCCCCACTTTTTTCCTGCAAGTCTCTTCAATATATTACTCTTGGAGGAGATTTTTGATGTGATGTAATTAGTATGTTCTTTTAGGTTCAGTTTCTTGTCCAGGATGACCCCCAAGTACTTGTTTCCCCCACTCTGCTGAATTGCCATGTCCTTCAGCTGAAGTTGTATTTCCTGTGTCTTTGTTTTTAATGAAAAGAGTTGGTAATTTGTCTTTTGAATGTTAATCTTCATGTTGTTATCATCGCTCCACTCTGCCATTGCCCTCAGTGCTGCATTCATCTTACCACTCAATGAGTCAAAAATATTCTTATTCTTGTTGTTGCTCGCCGTCCATATCAGTATGTCATCTGCATACATTGCAAAATTGAGTTTATCTTGAGGTAAGGCTTTTGGTAGGTCATTTATGTTATTTTTATTATAACACAATTATTTTCAATTAAAAGACTGTTTATCTTTAAGAAACATATTTATTAACCTAACACCAAATATATTAATACATTACATATTATATTAGAGTGATATAATTTATACCTTAAATAATAAAACGGACTTAAGTTTTAATATTTCCAATTAGGCTGACGTTGTATTCCAAGACACCAGGAAAAATGCAAGATATGCCTAGATGGGTGCCATATGCTTTGTGCGGCAGCCTTCCACACTCCCTAACAAACTAAACCTGTAATAACTATTTTTTGATGTAATTTTTTTTTTGTTATAGTAACATTTAAGATTTGTTGTATTAAAACATTTAATGATTCAATATATATATTTTTAATCATTTCCAGGACTTATTAAAACTGCCCCACCATTGATGCCCACTGTCGATGTGCTGTATTTTGTTACTGTAAACATATTTCATAGTATAACTATAGTTAATAAGTGATAATAAAGTAAATATCCACCAGAAATAGGAAAAAAAGTTAATTTGTACAGTAACAAGTTAATCGGATGAATGTCTGGATAAGGGATAGAAAAATCATAAACAAATTTCAGAAAAGGGTATTCTACCATAGACAATATATTTAGCCTAACTAGTATGATTAGTTTGTGTTTAGAAAATAAAAAAGGTAAATGTATTGTTGTTTTCGTCACCATTCGATACTATTGACAGAAGTGCATTGTTCTATAAATTGTCTTTGTTTAGGTTTAGGTGTTAAGAGATATGTATGATGAGTTTAAAGTGGGTGTTTGGGTGCATAGATGGTGTCATTAGTTTGTTAGGTTTGAGACAAGGGTGTGTTTTGAGTCCTCAACGATTTGCCGGAGATACAACTCAACCAGTTACAATTTCAGGGGTACTTTGGTAAAGGTTTTATTATATGCTATGCCGATGACATTGTTCTCATGTTGTCGACAGCTGCAGGTCTGCAGGGGATGATACGTAATTTAGAATTATTCTGTAATTCTTGGAACTTATTTGTTAATTTAAATAAATCTAAAATTATGATTTTTAAAAAAGGTGGTAGGCTAAGCTCGAGGGACAGGTTTTTTTATGGTGAATGGATTGAGATTGTAAACAATTATAGATATTTGAGGACAATTCTAATAATTTCACCTTGTTGAGAATTGCATTTTAGCGAGAAGTCTTTTGCAGCAAAATTGGCTATAAATTCACATGGTACAAACTCTTTAGCTGTAATGGTTCCCTTGTTTGTCACATTTTCATGTTTCGAAGCTGTTTTAAGAAAAATAATGTGTTGTGGTGCTCATGTGTGGGGGTATAAGAAAAGCACCCAACTAGAGGGAGTATTAAGGTTTTTTCTTAAGAAACTTCTTCAGTTACTGAACAATACTCCAAATTATATATGTTACATTTAGAAACAGGCTTATCATAAGGTTTATTTATTTACTTTGAAAAATTATGTAAATTAAGTTGTTAGGGTATTGAGGTTGCCAAATATTCTTGCTAGGCAGGTGATCAATAAAAACGTTTATTGGTGTCGTGAATGGAAAACAGTTGGACGGAAATTTGGGATTAATGTATTTATAATGGAAATACTGCTGACAGAGTACATAAACAGCTGACATTTATTGTTGGGGCAATTAGAGATAGTTGGTGGGCAGGCTGAATGTCTAGGGGAAAGAATGCTCAGTATCATGAACAATACAAGTCCCTTGAACTTGGCAATAAAAGCTACCTTAATGATAGCTTAAATATGAATATAATTTGTTGGGTTTTTACAGCCAGAACAGAGCAAATCGATTTGAACTTTAAACCATAGGTTAGGAATAAAATCTATATATTATGTTCCTTGTGTTTACACGAGAAAATGAAACTGTTTATCATTTTGTTGCCAGGTCGCTACCTGGTGTTCTACGAATTCAATTACGAGTGTAATGATACTTAAGTTAATGCACTGTAGTTGCAGTAATACTCCCTTTGGTTTATCTGATTTTAGCTGAATTCATCTCGGTTTTATAAAAATTATAGGCCAGTTTATTGTTGTATTTTAGAGTTATTGGGGGCTGGGTTGACAATTTCGTTTTAAGATTTTTGTTTCAGTAAATCTGATTGTTATGGGGTTTAAGAAGAAACTATATTGACGGGTATGTTTGACATTTTTCTTATTTTGTGAAAATAAAACTACATCCATGTGCGGATGCAGTGCCGAGTCTTTTTAAGCCAAGGTTATTGCAGAAGTATTTTATTTAGTTTAGTTCAGATAAAGAAAGTGCAGTTAATTTAACCATTTGAGGACAATCCTTTAAATTTTCGTTTTATTACATATTTATTAACAATTATTATAGTAGGTTAAGTTGTAGTCAATTCCTTGATTATGCTATTCACACAAGCATATTAGATCTTTCTTATTTTATCAATTTATCAATATAGAATTTATTTAATGTTAGTTGTATTTTATTTTTAATGTTTGTTATGTTTATTTTTCTTAGTTATTTGTGTGGGTGTGATAATTTTTAAATAAGAGCGCCAACCTAACGGAGGTCTATGGACCATTGCTGGTCAAGTGTTTATTTAAATAAGTGATATATTCAATTGTTAATTATTTCTAAATAAAGCACTTTTATTATTATTATGATATTATTAGTATTGAAATTATGAGTCTCACCAATATTTATTAATTGGTGATAAATTTGTATTCGAAACGTTATAAGTCATTCAAAAACGTAGAGTTTAACTCAATTCTGTCAATAAGTTAAAACATTTTATAAGTTAGCATTTTAGCTGCCTTTTTTTATTTGAAATTGTAAGCCGCAGCCTAATAGATGATAAATTGGTGTTCGAAGCGTTACAGGTCATACTCTAATCAATCCGTAACTACAAATTTTAACGTTTTATCCTCAATCTTAAATATTGAAATTATGAGTGGCAGCCTAATTATAGATAAATTGAAATTCACAATTTCTAAATCATTTTAGTTATTATTATTCTCAAGTTTAGTTAAGTGGTTTTTATTTATAAGCTGAACAAATTATACTTTTTTTTTTAAATCTTAAATTTATGATGCATGACATCTTGAAACGAAAACATATTTTCTCTAATATAAAAATGTCCTATACAGTTTACCAATGCGGATCCACACTGCTTTAAAATATAATATGGCAATATATTAATTGTAAATAAAATGTATTTCCAAATTACTGTTGAATGACTAACGGAGGTATCTAATAACAACACTTTCACATGACTTAAAGCCAGTCTTTAAATCGGTCTTTTGGTAAAGTAACATCTTCGAAAGCATTCTTGGTGTACATACTTCCGTTATTTTTTATTTTTTATATATATATATATATATATTTTTTTAAGGAAAATTAAGATTTAGTTTTAATTTTGGAAGGTACAGAATCTATGTAGGTCTAATTTAAAATGATATTCATAAAAATATATATATATCTGAGACATAAGAAACAAATTTAATTGATAGACCAATTTTGTAATGTGTTTACGTAGTGAAATATTAATATATAAGTTGATATTTAAGTATTGTATTTTTATTTTTTTAGAGAATTGATTATGATCCCTTGGAAGGTGATGCAAAATACCTGGCACCTGAAATATTAAACCACAAATATACAACAGCTGCGGACATTTTCAGTTTGGGCATTTCAATATTGGAATTAGCAGCTAATGTTTCATTACCTAAACAAGGTGTCCTATGGCAAGAATTGAGACGAAACGTCCTACCTCGTACCCAAACTGCTAGTAAGTTAAATAATTTAATATATATAATCTAATGGTTGTGTCTATTAAATAATAAGATTGATACAATAAATAACTCACCTTTATTTATGTGTATCACAATTCTGTAACTTTTTACCTTTAATATAGTACCTATTCGCCTTACATACCGATGCAGTCTTGTTTTTCCACTGGTTAAAGGCATAGGGGAGATCAGTTTTTTATTAGAATTTTTAACGCAGCTGCCATTTTCTTCTATACTGCTTCAACAGACTCAAAATGTATTTCTTTAAGCACATATTTCACTTCAATATAAAAGTCACTTGATGCCAAAACTGGTGAATATAGATGTTCAAGTATAGTAATGTGTTTGTCGGCCATGAACTTGCTGCATTGTTCTGATGAAGGATGAAACCATTTCTTCACAGTTCTCGTCCTTTTGTCTGATGCTTCCTCTCAGCTTTATCAACATTTCCTTAGAATTATACTGATTTACTGTTGTGCCTTCTGGAACCCATTCTCGTCTGGTGTGAGAACCTTAGGGATCATCTTGGCACAAACTTTTAACGCATTGTTTTTATTATTGTTCATGATATCTGCTATTCAGACACCGAGTCAGCGGTCTTCTCGAACAATCGGGATAATTTCTCAACTTTTTTTTTATAGTTCTTGAAGTAGTACATCATTCATCGTCTTCCACATTCTGAAGTTGTTCAATGAATCTTTTCTACCACTCAAACACACGTGAACAAGACAAGTAGTCTTCCTGGAAGCAGCTGTCATGAAAACATTCTATTGGTAATTTGTTTAGTTATACTAAATATAAATACATGTATTCAATGCAGTTTAATTTAATATTTAAAAAGTGTAGAGATTTTTTCCAGGTTTGTGGAATTGTCAAGATTCACACAAGGAGGGGTGGATGGCTAGCTATACCAAATAATACACAGTTAGAATTCCTCATTGTACCCTAGTTATACAGGGATGGAAATTACACCTTTTCTTACATACAATAAATTGGTCACCCACTATTCCAGAGTTTAGTTAAGCTTCCCCTTAGGCATACAACCCTAGGCATAAGCTGTTCCACCCTTTGGTCTGGGAAGATTAGCATCCTGTCTTTCTGCCGCATTGTTACCTGCTTCTGCCTTCTACCAATGAGGAAGCATGTAGGTCTGAACGTGACTCACCTCCCTCCCTGTTCCTAGAAGAACCGAGGACGTGGGAATCCACCATACAGAATCGTCACAGGGCATTTGTTTGTTAAAGGTTCATTGCTAATTACAATGAAGAATATATGAATTTTAAAACTGATATCATAAAACTTTAGATTAAAAAATACTTATTCTGTTAGGCTATCTTCAACTTGACTAACCTCGCCAAATAAATTTTTGAGATTAGTGTTATTTTTTTAATTTGTGTTTATAGAGGATTTTAAAAAATTTACCCAACTATAAGTTCAAAATATGCTCATTATTGCTATGGTATTTTAATTTTTCCATATTGAATGGTATATAGCTGTAATTTAAAATTTGGTGAAACCTAAATTATTTGACATTTTGAGCTGCCATTTTGAAACTGTAACAGATATTGAAGAAACTTAAATTCAAATGTTGGTAGTTCTATTGCCCTTTAAAATATGGTATCTCCTGACCAATGTGTATGTTTGAAAATTCTTAAAAATGGACCAGTATCTCATTTTATGCTAATTAATTGTTCCTAGCTGAAGTGGCACAAATGGTCTGTCACACTCTGTATACATAGAATATGTTTGTAATGTGCATATGTATGTAATAAAGTTTATAGTTAACCATATTATTTGATATTGATGTGAAATGTTGAACTCTTTCGGTTACAACATATTATATTCCTTTAACAGATCTGTCCAAAAATTTAATCAGTATAATAGCTGTGATGATGACTTCTAATTATAAGGTTCGTCCATCAGCTAATGAACTTCTAACCAATATCATCATTTTACCTAAAATTAAATTACGGAACAGGATAAGCATAAGCAGAGAAAGGTTTATGTTAATCTAAATAATTTTTTAAAAATTTGTATTGGTTATGAAATACAATATATAAGTAGACTGTTAAAGTGTATGTAATGGCAAATTAGAGTTCAATCGCCTACTTCTTTGTACGTGCTTTGTGCCTAGTAGGTAAACTCTTCCTGCATCTTGGTGCAACGTGTTTTTATTTCCCTAATAGAAATACATATCCTAAAATGTACTCCAAGTCTTAGTGTCGTTAGTTGATGGTTAGAATTTGTTATGTTTAGTCCAAATAAATATGACTTTTGTATATAATCCTTAGATATTTTGATTGTTCAGGTCTAGTTTTGTCCTTATGATCTTAAAATATAGTCTGATCTGTCCTTGTGATCTCAAAATGTCACCTGATTTGTCTTTATGACCTTAAAATGTCATCTGATCTGTCTTTGTGATCTTAAAATGTCATCTCATTTGTCCTTGTGACCTTAAACTGTCATCTGATCTGTCCTTGTGATCTTAAACTGTCATCTGATCTGTCCTTGTGATCTTAAAATGCCATCTGATCTTTCTTTTTTGACATTATAATACACTCTATGTGAATATAAACTTGAAATCCTCTGTATCTATCTGAAATATACTACACTGTATCTAGGAAATAATCATGCTTTCTTTTATTATATCATTTTCCAGTTAACTTTTTAAAAAATTAAAAATATAATGCTACATTTGCAGGTGCTAACTTATCATCATATGAAAAATAAATTGCGAAGGCTTTTACATCTAGTCAGCTTTAATCTTTTAAGGATATTTGCCTCAGTTTGGTCTCTGTTTGCTAAATCCAAATCAATCTTAAATAGAACACTTGAGGTGCCAACAATAAAAATCCATCTAATAGGTAAGTATCATGGTTTTAAAGTTTACTTGTTTTTAGTTTGTTGCAGTAGTATAATATATAATATTTGTACTATTAGATCAAACATCCTCTTGATTCTTTAGTTTTCAAAATGGAGCTACTCCAATATGCATCGAAGTAAAGTAAAAATAAAATAAGGAGTATTTAATAACTATTAATATGTATAATTTCAATTTACTGCAACAACATCACATCGAACCCTCATGTTACAGATATTGAAGAATCATAGACGTTTTGTTTTTGCATAATAAGTTTCAGGTTAAAAAACAGTAACTATATACCCATCTTAATTGATAATATTGTAAAAAGTTATTTTGTAAATTTCCAGTATAAATTGTTCCACACAACTCGTTCAGCGCTATAATCAAGTTAAGGTGGTTAAAAGCTGGCAAAACGATGATCACCCAGACTCTATAATTTGTCTGATAAATTTAGGTGGATTGAGGGAGAGTAGAGGTATCCCCCACCACTCACTTCTGCCGACCTTGAACATACTCTTGCCCATCTGTCTGTCTGTTACATACTTCCTTCCATACATTACATGCCATGAATGAAACGTTTGAATTTGTGTTTTTCTTTAGATTACCAAATTCATTGTTAATAATAATAAATTAAATAAAAGATAAAGAGTAAGGTTTTTTAACATTACATTATATAAACAAAGACCAGAGCACTGTGGTGACAATATATACAGATACACTTTCAAAAGTCCCTTACCACACTTGGGAATAAACAAAATAACAAAAAACAAATTCTTTTGTCAAAAATAAAATGTTTATTCCTATTAAACCCTTATAGCTATTACAACAACAAAGTTGTCATCTTCAGAGGGAATCTTAACAAAGGTCTAATAGGAATAAACATTTTACTTTTAACAAAAAATTTTGTTTTTTGTTTATTCCCAAGTGTGGTAAGGGACTTTTGAAAGTGTATCTGATTACATTATATATCTTACTCTAATTTATTTTAGTACAAAAAGGATGGCATTATACTTAATTCATAACACAAACCGTTGTGCCTCATAAATGATAATATGTTTATGAAATGCCTTTTTTTTGTAGTTTTTGTAGTTGGGATATATTCTTTAAAACTTAGAGTGGTAACTTGGATTATCCATAACAATAATGCAACTCTCTTTTAAGTTCAAGCATGTCAATAAACTAATTTTAAACACTTCATTGTTCATTTCCTGATGGTAGTCTACTGGACTGAAACATCATCTGAGCTCCTTCGACAAAACCATGCTTTGCTGATCTGGTGTGGCAAATAATCAATCTTGAACCTTTTCCTGCTGGAACACGAAACCACCTTTACTTGGAGAATGTTGCCATGTGCATTTTTTCGAGTGATGCACCTGTTTTAACCAGGTTTCGTCTAGATAAATTCTAGGTCGCTGTAAAGGCTCTTGCTTGAAATTATGAATTTTACAGACAAACTCTATTCTCGCTACAAATATGTCTTCTCACTCTAATAAATATCGTCTTCCGTGATTACACTTTTTAAACATAAATCCTGATTTCTTTAAAATCCTCCGTGTTGAATCCCATCCTCCGGTAAATATAATTTTCTCTCTCAAAGCATTTTTTATTTTATCACAAGTCAAATACTCTCCCAGGTCATAAAATTCTAGCACTGTGCGTCGCACAATGTCTTTTTTAAAATCATCCAGATCTGTTACCCATTTTTTGTGCGACTTCTTTTTTTAGGCGATAAAAATTGATTCGCTTGATTTCCAACATTAAATATGGGATGGTTTTTTCTTTCCAAGGTTATTCTTTGTACACTTTGGAGAGATAACGAGCACATGTATGCTATTGCTTTTTGTTTATCAGAGAAGACTTCTAGTTTTGTAGCATTTGGCCAGTTTTTAACAACTTCCTTCTATGGTATTTGTATACACTAAACACCACTTTTTTTTAGCTCCTAATATCCGGACTTTTTGTTGCCATTTCAAACAACTAAATAACATACAATAAACAAATAAAAAAACACTACCGTACTGTTATATTTCCACAATTAGAAATATGCGCGCGTGACTGGACAGTGTACAGGTTCAACGAATTGAGATGGATGGGGAAGGTTGAGAGAGAGTAATGAGTGGCACTCATGGTAGGGTAGGCAAGGTGAGGTATGCGATGGAAAGTGTTACCCCTTAACACGCTTAAATATATCAGACATAGTATAGCCATATATGAGCAAGTAAAAGTGGTTAAAAACAGGTGATATACTATGTGGCGCTGCCTGTGCAAGTTGAGGTGGTTAATAGTGTATGTGAATGTAAACAGAATGGTACTGATCACTGAGGTTAACCAGGGGATTTTAAGAATTGTACTTGATATTTTTACTAATTTGGGTGGAAAACCTTCCTGGGACTCATTAAATAATTGATATTTTGACTTAAATAATTGTTTCATTATTTCCATTATATGTAGCTCTTATTTACATGAGTATGTGTGTTATGGTGCTGAGAATGTTTTTTAAATAATTGTACTCTTTTTATTTTGATTGCTTATTTTCAGATACTGAGTCTCCAAAGAGCCTCAAAGAGTCTGAGCCTCGAAATACAGAACTATTTCATACTCCACAACTTTCAATTGCTACGAAAAATGCAAGGTAATATGTTATTAAAAAAATGTATATATTACTTTTGTTTATTTGAAATTAGTAATTAAGATTAACAAATTTCCTTGTAGACTACCTTGGTAGTTGACATTTTATTTTGTATCCTATGGTCTAGTGCAGTGGTCACCAATTAAGTTTCATGAAGGTCCGTTTCAAAGTCTTGCCGAGCTTCCGCGGTCCATTCAGGGGAAACCACCGGGGGTACTCCCCCGAATTTTTTTTGAAAAATTAACAGTTTAACTACATTAATTTTAATCATTATTCAAATATTTGGGATAGTCATTACTCTGTATCTATTTCGATATAATGTTCTTCAAATATATTGAAGTTTGATATTATGCCATTGATCGATTAAAATAAAGGCCATTATTTAAATCAGATTTGGCAATAAAAATTACTTTATTAAGTATGTTTACTTATAAAATTGTCAAAACCTATTCTCGAATTTAGTCCTCGACTATATCTATTTTGCTATTGAAATACCAAGATAAATCAAATTAAACGTTTTACTAGGCATAAAATAATTGGATAACCGTTAAAATAATGCAACAATATTAAATCAATAGCCCACTTTTTATTGAGAGTTGTATAATAAGAAATAAGGTACATATAAGTAACTCTAATAAAAAAATCAAACTCGTTTAAAAAGTTAAAAAATCAGTGGAAAAATGACATGTTAAAAAAATTAACATATGTAAAATAAAAAGAAAAAAATCACATAAGTAGTTGAAATTACAAATAAACTTATTCAAAAGTTTACGATCAGTGAGAAAAATGACAAGTTTTATTTTTAACAATCATCTTAAAACTTGGAGTGTAGTTTGTGCAGCTGATTCTCATTAATGTGTCGAGATGGTCATCTGTGAGACGGGATCTATAACGATTTTTAATAAAAGTCATTCTTGAGAAAGCTGCTTCGCACACATATGTCGATCAAAACATAGTACACAGTTTGATGGCTAAAGTTTTCAATTCTGGATACTTTTTGTCACTGACATATTTGATTCAAAATTGGTCGCATTCAAGAGTGTCTGGAACTTTAGAAAAAATTGTCTTTTAGAACAAAATCTTCCTGGTACTCGATAAGTTCCATCTGCAGGGCAGCTTTGTTACTCTTGAAAATATCTGACGCTTCACTGGTTCACACACCATTAGGTTTAAGTGAAAAACTGCTGTTTAACAGTTGCACAACATTTTCAATTTTGTTGAAATCTGTAAATCTTCTTTGAAATTATAATTTAAGTTTATTCATGAAACCAGTGAACTCGGTGATGTCAATGTCCTCATTGCTCTCACAAACAGATTTAAGGAGTGGAAAGTGCATCAGTGCTCCACTGATATCTTCAGTAAAAGGTCGATCTTTTTAGAAAAACCTCTGATTTCAGAGAAAAGTCCACACCCAAGTTTCCCTTTCCCTTGCAGCTTGAGATTTAAGAAATTTATATGCCGAAATATGTCTGTTTAAAAGGCTATGGAAGCCACGTTTTCTTTATTGTCGAGGAAGCCTAAATGCTCCTTTGCTACTTCTTGATCACTACTTGAAAGAAATTCTTTAATGTCCTCCAATACTACAAAAAATCGTTCTAACACCATGCCTTTGCTTAGCCATCTGACGTTGTTGTGGAGAAGCAAATCGTCAATCTGAGCATTGGTTTCTTCAAGAAATGATTTGAACTGGCGATGCTTGAGAGATGATTTCGCATGTAAAAAGTTGATTATTTTGATAACAGCTTGCATTATACTCTGCAGATTTGGATTCAGAGTGAAACATAAGACACTTTGGTGAATGATGCAATGGTATGAAATTAAATTTACATTGCATTTAGGGTCACTGCTAAGTCTCTGAACTAAGCCTTTTCTGCATCCTATCATTGCTGCTGTGCCGTCTGTGGTTACCGATATCACTTTTTTTCATATCTAATTTGGTTACACTGCTGGTGTTTATTTATTGTTTCGGTTGTTTAATAATTTGATTTCATTTAGAGTTTAGAGGGTTTCTTATGGGTTTTTTGTTTTAGGATTTATTTTATTTTTTTTGTTGATCGGTATATCATCGCGGTCCGCACAAAACTAGCCGGCGGTCCGGATCCGGACCGCGGTCCGCCATTTGGTGACCACTGGTCTAGTGCATGGATTGATTATTAGACATGCTAATTACATGTGACATAATGCATCATTATTTAATGATCTGCTATAAAACAAACTCATATTGTTAGCTGCTTGTGGTTGTGTTAGCTACTTTGTTATATGTACAGTGATACATTGTCTCAATTCTGATAGTGTGAAACCAGCAATATATAAATGTTAACATACTAGATCAAAAGCCCCTTTTGTGGTTCATGTTCTTCCCCATCGATTCTATAATTAACCGCCATATTATTATTATTATTATTATTTTAAATTTCTACCAATTTAACGATCTTTCAATACATATAGGCCCCTTATAACGTTATAATTAAAAAGATTTGCTTCATAACCATGGTCGTCAGGTAAATATCGTATTAAAATAACCTTTTAATTTAGACATAAAAAAAAAAAAAAAAAAAACGGCCTATTTGTGATTCCAATCATGAAGGTTTAACCTGAATCTGGGAGAATTTCTCTTTTTTAGAAAAAAAATCTCTCTGATACACTTTTCCCCTTGTGAACGATTCTATTAATCTATACACGATTAGAAGTACCCATAGACTCAAATTTAAAGCTAATTTAATAAACATTTAATAATTTCAAAATATTCTAAAATTTTACTAAAACAAAACTTACTAAATTTATTTAAAATTTGTTTTTTAATAGGGGAAATGTAGATATCATCAACAATCTAAATCAAAAAATAGTCAACAAAAATTTAGTTTCTATTTTTCTTTAAATTGCTTTTAATTATATTATTATCTATATTTGTTTTGTTAATTATTTGATTAATTTGTTTAAAAATTTGCAAAATAATTGGAATTGTATTCTTACCTAGTTGCGTGAAGAATTCGCCAAGCCCAAAAGCACCAGTCGTGATCCCACTTCTGACACCAGTTGTGGACATCACCCTCTTTTTGGCGGCAGAAAACCCCCTGCTGAGAAATCAGAAGGTCCCTGCTGGTGGTGTTAAATAAACTTTATTAAAAATAAAATGCTAAACAAAATTTAAATGATGTGTTAAATTTAGAGTTTTAAAATAGTGTTAATTTACAAATTTATACAATTTCCAATTCCCCCTCGCCGAAATAGACATGACGGTTAATTTGTCATTTTTATATGCCGAAAGTGGACCAACCTCACAGAGCTGACTGCTCGGTGACCCTACTTAAAGCGGACTGACTCCAAACCACTCTGTGTCTGTTCTCTTCCCCTCCCCATTCACAGTGATCTCGCTAACTCGGCATCCGTCTATTACTTAATAGAAAATTACAATTTAGGATCCCTTTTCAATAAATATCTATTATTAATTATATATTATACATGGTGAGCTCCTTGGCTGGGCCACTTTAGCAAATAAATCGTAAGAAGTTAAGTCATTTCAATTTTTAAATTAAATTAGAAATGTGTATTTTTCTATCATCATTATGCACTTTTAATAACATATTTTAAAGTTGTAATTGATGTCATTTTTGTTTCTTAGAAATATTCGCCAACCAGCAAGAAGCTCAGTTAAAAGAACTCTCTTCAGTTCGTTATCGTCCATGACTTCATCATCATCCTCTGAAGAAAACAATTGAAGCAGCATCCTGACTCATAACATCTATTTTTACAACGCTCACTAACCAATTTTATTTTTTATATATTTTGAATAACGTAATCATAACCAGAGCTGGATGTTCATTCGTGATAATGAAACCAAACCTGGATTTCCTAAGAAAATATAGCTACCTAAGGGTACATCTTTCAATACTGCTAATTAAGAAAGTTTGGAAAATTTGGAATTAGACAAGAAAACGTAAATGAAAAGATAAGGTATTTTAATAATTTTTACTTAAAAAAACAACTTTAAAACACAGAAAAACTAACCTTTTTCGATGATAATTTCAGTCCTTCATCTTCTAAATATAATATGTTCATTATAAAGCTGTTTTTTAAAACAATGTGTTACTGGTATTAAAATAAAAACTGTCTTATTCAATCAGTAATAAAAATTCTTCCTAAAGCTAAAACGTGTCATGCTATGAGTTTAAAACTTTGACTTTGTTCAAACTTGTAGAACAGAGAGTTTCCTTCCCAAGTATAACCAGAGATCATAGAGTTGTGTGTCCACGGATATTGGGGATATTAGAATAAGGCTGTAGTGTGTACATTTAGACTACAAATACTATTATACACACTACAGACAGACGTCTGTGTTGTGCACAATGCACAGTAGCTGTTTTTTTTAGCCTTTTGATATAGAAAAGCTTTGAGTAACAATAAACCTCTTTCTTCACTATCTCTATAATATAATATTGTATTATTATTATTTTTAATATACTCCTTTATAATTATAATTATTTTTTTAAAATTTGGAATAGTTAGTGGGTAAACATATATTGATTGATATAGTTATAATTATATAGCGATGAAATTGTTGTTTGTATGAATTTTTGTATTTACTGTATAGATAGGAATTTTGATGGATTTTCATATGATGGGATTTAAGATGAAGATTGGTAGGTAAAAATCTTCTCGCCAGAGGTCCATCTGGCTTTTGCTACACCGGATATGGTTGGACCTTGGATTCAAGACCCTTGAATCATGATATAACATATTATATGAATGTATATTAGGTGATGATGTAATTGTAATTGTTTTGTGTATTATATGTGTGTTTATTTGTCTGGTTTAGATATGTTATAAGATAATGGATATATTTATTTTCTTTTATTGTTTTTTTAAGCTGGTAGAGTGGATTACATTTCTCGTTTTTTAAATATATTAATTATTTTATTTCTAAAACTTTCATATGCTGGACATTATTTGAATATAGAGTAATATGTTGGACGGTTTCTTCTGCGTCTAAAGTTCATCCTAAACAGTTTATAAGTTTCTATTTGTGTTTGCATGGCCATATCTTAATCTCCATAGTATCCTATTAAATCTTGTCTACTTAATTTTGAATATTTAAACCTAGGTGTTTTGTGCTGCTATTGATCGTCTGTTTTTGTACTATAATCCCTTGTTTGAATATTCTGTTTTCTTAACATAGGTTGTGATATTAGTTTTTATGAAATAGGTATAATCGTTAATAGGAATAATTAAGTCCTGACTGTGTTGGGGTATTAAATGTGGCTTCGCGTGCTAATTTATCTACATATTCATTATTTTTTACTCCTTAGTGACTTGAAACCCATTATTTATAACTTTAACTTTCTTGTTGTTTATAATCTCTTGTTGAAGGATATATTTTGACCCTCTCCGTATGTATATGTCTTATCTTGTGTTTTTCTAGAATGGTTGCTTGGGAAACGAACATATGATAAATTCTCTGAATTGCAATGCACCGATTATTTGTGTTGCTTTATATATAGCGTACAATTCAGCTATATAACTCGATACTAAACTATTTATTTTATATTTGTTTTCTATTTTGAGGGCTGGTATATAGGTGGTACACCTGTTGCAACTTTAAGTTTAGAGCCATCTGTGTACACCTTTATAAGATTTTTATAGGTTATGTTTATTGTATTGGGATATTTTTGTTGTATACAATCCATACATCTATTAAATGAATGGATTTATGAAAATAGGAAGTGTTTTTAGTAAATATGCATTAATGTTGTCCAATCGATTTTAATGTGAAATATTGGCAATTCGTCTTTCAAATAGCGTTTTTTCCATCTCTCCTTTACAATGCATGTCACTTTTATCATTCAATATTTCTGTCCGAAAACAACGATTTGAAATGACTATGTTATCACATTTAGAGGTTATTTTAACATATATTTCATCAATTTAAAGTATATCTGTTTTTTTTTCATCCGCCAAAATAGGTCTGTTTTAAGAACTGTCTATATAGATATTTGGTTACTTAATCAGTCCTAGTTAAAGAACTACAGGTCACAGTTGATCATTAATATATAATATATATATATATATATATATATAATATATATATATAATTATATATATATATATATATATATATATATATATAATATAAGTGCGAAATCTCGTTAATTTGTCTTCAAAATAGCACTTTTTCCAACAATTCTATACTCCTTTTCAATGCAAGTGGTTTTTTATCTCACAATTCATTATTTTCTTAACAATCTTAGAAATTGATAAATTTGTAACATATTCAATTGTATAGCCTTATTGAAATCACTCGTGGGTGAACCTGGGACGTTTGAGCTTCAGAGATAAAGTGAGTAAACAGCGTGGATCTCTGTTCCTTTATTGTGCTTGTATCAATTAGCCTGTATGGAGGAAAGATTAGTTTAATTGTGATTCTTGTCAGAACATTTGTTTTCGTTGTGGTTTAAGTACAGTATATTAGTCTAGATAGCTCTGGCACCGATAATATTACAAATTGTATAATAATATTGTAATATTATTAAAAGGATATTAGACTGAACCACTGATATTTATTCCATGCTCCTCAATATAAATACCAATAAGTCTTCCATAACACTGGCTGTCCTTTGACTACGTTGTGTTTTGTACAATTTGTTGTTTGAGCGTGTATCATGTGCTATAGTGACAAATACAATATGCCTTTATACAAGTTTTAAGTGTTTTGAAAATGTGATTAATCACAAAACAGCTGTAGTAGCACATGTAAACAAATTGGATATTTATTATAGGTAAGGGGAAAAAATTATTATTATGATCACAAATAATCATATCGTGCTAAATGAATTAGTTTTAGTAGGGTTACAAACCTCCAAATACTAAAAAATTATTGTACCCAGTCTGAAAAATAAATTCTTTTTTTCTTGGGTTAGATTTTTTAAAAATTATGTTAAAATAAAATACAAATTATTATTAAAGACAGAAACATAAATACCAGTGGAGGAGTGGTGTTTCTTACAGGAGAGATAAAGGATGTAATCAAGCTTCAGGATGTGGTTAAGGATCTCTAAAAAATAAAACAAGGTGTTAAAACACTAATACTACATTATGTAAATGCTAAGACTACAATATAATGCAAACATGTAACATTAATCTTTTATAATACTGTTGAGTTGACAAGTACATATTAATCCTTAAATCATAAACATACTCAAAGTCCTATTCAGAAACTTTCATTTATCAGACTAAAAAAAGTAAAAAAAAAAATCATACAAAACTCAAGTTTTTCGTAATAAACTATATATTTTATTATTAGTGCAGTTAACATAATTTCATTGGTAAAATGTTTTTTTAATTTGTACACTAAATACAATGTTTTTTTTAGAGACCAATACAAGGAAGTGTGCAGATCTATTTCTCTGTCTATTACCAAAAGAAAAGCACCTGATAATGCACAACTAATATTATGCTAAGTTTTATACTGTCTAAATGTTATAAACTCTCCACAACACAAATACCCAAAAAATACTTGAAACTAAAATATCTACCGAAATAATAACAATTTTATAACTTTATTAATCATAAACACCTCTATCAGACGACGGACCATTCTTTGTCATTTATAGAACAAAAGAATTTAATCTACTGACCAGTAACAATGATAAGACTAATGGTGGAAGAATACACTACTTGAAGGAGAACATCTTCAATATTACAAACCTTATCAAACAGGGAGGTTGACATTCAACAAGTCGATCCTGAGTCCTTCAAGTCTTGTTCTACGATATTCCATGTAGAGTGTAACAAAATGTTCAGTTATTTTCCTCATGCTTAGTACACCTATGATTGAGAGATACCTATTTAACTCATAATGAGAAAGGAGCAATTTGTAGTCAGTGATCAATCGCTTCATAAAAAAATCTTTGAAAACCGCTGTTTGCAATCTTTGAACCATGTAAACAATTATCGCAGTGTTTACGAATCGTGGGAACAACTATCAATTCTATGTGAGACTTTTAAAAAAACTAAAAAAGGCCATCCAGAACAAATGCTTTGATTTCCATACTTCGGGTTCTCTATTTGTATCTGACAACTATCATATCGCTCAGCAAACAAAACATAGTTTGTTGCATCAATTCAAATGCATATAGTCCGGATATGACTCCCAGTGATTTTCATCTATTCAAGCACATGGACAAGTGATATGCGTATCAGTGCTTTGATGAAGACAAAAAAACTTCAAGATGCTGTAACGGATTGACTAAAATCTCAAGCAGCAAAATTTTATGAAGAAGGGATTCCAAACTGGTTAATCACAATGATAAATGACTACATTTAAATGGAAATTATGTCGAAAAATAGTGGAAAGCTGTAGTTTTGACATATATAATAAAATTTGTGTATTTACATCTCATATTTATTTATACTCAAACAGAGGTTACTTTCTGAATGGCCCTTGTGTATGTATATATATATATGCTTTTATATATATATATATACACTTTTTTATCATTACGGCGTCCATACAAAAAACAGTCATGTTGCGTCCACAAGTAATAGTGGACTAAATCATTTTATTACTGTAGTATATATAGGTTATTATAGTAGATAATTATGGTTATTACATTAGTTTTTGATATACATATCACAATAAAAAGTCATAGAAAATTTCTAACCTCTATCATTGATGCATCCATTCAAAATCCTTCATTACAACGTCCAGTGTGTAAAATTAACCAAACTCGTGCATTATTGCTTCCTATGGTAGTATATCACTACCCGAAATCAGCTAAAGCTGCGTCCTGCGACGTTGCCGTTTATTTCATACCTGACCAGGGGGGTAGGGGGTAAACCCTAACCAAACTCATTTATTGTTGTTTCTTCAAAGTTTAAAAACATCTAACGAAAATAAAGAAAACGTCAACTAAGCTTTGGTCGGTATAGCAGTAAACTTTACGAGTTTTGTTTCACTTCTATTTCGAAAATGGGATAAACACATAAATTATAATATAAATTATAATTATTTAGTAGAACTCTAATATATTAATGAAATAAAATAGAACAAATTTTTAAAAAACCAAATATATATTGTGGATAAAGTTGATTTATAATATTTAACTAAATCTATAGATAATCATATATTTTGTTTATAAACTTTAATCTATATCACTTTGTTGACCTATAAACCTTTTGCGAAACCTTAATATAGCGGCAAAGTTCGTGGTGTTATCCGAATTTGTTTAGAAAAAGCACAGAAATGGTTATTTAGAGTTTCACTCTGTAAAACATAGAACTTTTTTGACATTCGACTAAGCATTATTATAGCAGCAAACATCATGGTGTGGTTCCATTTTGTTTAGGAAAAGCGCATTGCCAATTCAGAAATTGTTATTTAGAGCGTCAATCTGTAAACACTTTATTTACATTTCACAGAGATTGCTTATAGGATATTATTTAACGGTTCTGTGGAAGGTGTAGCCTAGTGAAGTTGTTATTATAAATCAATATTTTTAACAAATATTTTACCAATCTTCGAAATATTATATTTTTGTAAACTTTAAAATCGATTAAGTGAATCAACATGGAAGGAAAGTAGGGTGAAAAAGGACACTGTACAGTTAGTAAATCCTATACAAATAGTGAAATAGATTGTTTAATTATTTATACTTAAGACCGTTGGTACTTGGTTAAAATTCATTATGTATAATGAAATGAAACAATAGAAATTGTATTTCCACAAATTTTCATATTTTGTGGAATTGAAAAATTTGTGGAAATACAAGTTCTATCGTTTCATTTCATTATAAATAGATCTTTAGCTACAAAATATTTTGTCCCACATCCTGTTTCACAGAATGACACAAGTGACTGTACCTAGGTGTAGGCCTTATTGTACCTAGGATATAGTTCAATAAATATATTTTTATTTTTAAATAAATGCTCTAAGATGTTCATACTTAAGAAATATTATTTTTATTAAAAAACTGTGTATTATCATATAAATTGAGCGTAATTTTTATTTTTCTCTGCAATTTTGTTTTTGTGACTCTTAAATGAACCATCAGTCAGTTGCAATATTTTAATAACTTTAAAAATCATCAATTTCTTCCATTTTTAGCACAAAGACGCAAAACGACACAAAAATGCAAATGCAAACTGCAGAGACACAAAACGCAAACGGCGAAGAGCGGTTCAAGCTGTCTTCACTGCGCGACAGCTCCCGGACGATTAAAAATCGTCTAGTGTGAAAGTGTGCATAAGGTCACGTAGGCCACTGAGCCACAGGACGACCCGGCCCCGCGGCACTAGACGGCTGCAACACGACTAAAAACCATACCCGGGTTGAAACCGTGCAATGTGAAAGACCTCGTACTCTTTATCAGTCGACTGAAAAAAATTAACCGTCCAATTTTTTCCCGGCCGGGTGAAATCGTATAGTGTAAAAAGCTTAAATGAATATATAAAAGTGTTTTATCTAAATAATAATATTATGTTTATTTTTATAGAAAGGTTTATCAAAAAAAGCAAAATGCGCATGTGTATTATTCGCATTTTGGCTCTAATTTGATGTGATGTGCTAACGATCAATGTCATATTTTTTTAAATTGAAAAACATAATATTTAGTGTGTTGGCTATAAATAAACCAAAAAAATATATAAATATATACAATTATCCAAAAAAAAAATACATGCGAGCACACCACGTAGAGTATATAATATAATGCTTTTATTTCAGCAGCGAGCGTGTTAATAAGAAAACGTTACTAGACTTTATTATTTGGTAAATTCAAGCAGGAAACGATAGCTAATCATTATTTTTGTTCAATAGCATGTAAACATTTTTACTGCTATTACAAAGGAGAGTTTTGTTCCAAGACAAAGAATTGCCAAAGGTTGGTACCTGGGATTTTCCTCAACTCTCTTAAAACAATTGCCACGACATGAGGCCTACATAAACCCCCCCGTTCGTATTTAAATAGGGGTTTTCCCTACTAACTTTCTGATTTTATACATTTTGAAACAAAACTTTCAAAGGAATTGCCATTGGCAGTCCTTCTTGTTACTTCTTGGGGTTAAGTGCTCACAGAATAGAAGTTCAGATTGAAAGGTAAGTCTGACAGTTAAGTTAAAATTAATATATGTTACTTATATATTTATAATATAGTTTATAATTACATCCTAAATAATTTTTTTTTATAAAAGAAAATGAAATAAAAAAAATATTCCACATCTTCAACGGTTTAACCCTTTTAGACCCAACTTATTTTTTTTTGTTAAAAATCTTACTTTTCCTATATAACCTTGCTGTTTTACTTCTACTGGATAAGAAAAACACTCAATTACAATTTTTAAATTTTTATATCTACCAAATAAATTATGTTCCCATTTGGGAACAACGGGATCAAATGGAGGGGTGGTTAAAAAAATTTTTTTTTTGTACAATAACACAATTTATGTATGTTTACAACTCACAAAGCATATACATAAATGTTGTTTGCCAATATTAAACTTGTACATAAAATATATTAACTTAAAAGTACATGGAAATTTTAAAAAATACTGTAATTCATCTTCAATTTATGTATTTATGGTTTTTTGTGAAATAGTTCAAAACAATGAGTATGTAGAGCAATGTTACACTTTTTACACTTCATTCTAGCATTCTTTTTACACTGTCCACATCTTGTTTGTTTTTCATTGCTCACAATGATATGCTGTAGTCCATCAAAACGCACTTGCTCTGTTACCCGCTTGTCAACTGCACCAACTAGATGGCGGGGTCTGCCAATAACTGGGCGTTGTGAATACTTCTGCAAGTAAGCTAAGCTAATTGTTCTAGTAAAATTTAAAAGATCAAGCTGTTGTGGCTTAGCTTTTTCTACCCATCGATAGAGCTGCCAAGCATTGTTGACGGACACATTGAGTAAAAATGATAACAGTTGCCAATACCATTTTTTCCCTCTTATGTTTACTCTCATTTTTGCCACGTTCTCATCCATCCTGTCAACCCCACCCATATATAAATTATAAAGAACAACAGATGCAGGTTGATCTACATACACAAACTTTTTTAATGCTTGGCTGAAACGTTTTACTTTTGATATAGGCACAATCCCCCCCTTTGTTGAAGCCATAGTTACAACGTTATTGTCCATATAACGGACAAGTGTCACTCCTGAATCTTCATCTGTTACTGACTCACATGATCCCCTTACTTTTTTTGTCATAGCTTTAACTTCTGTAAGAGGTGCTCGTTCAGTGCGATTAGCCCTCAAAGTTCCAGTTGCATGAAATCCCTTTTTCTTGAGAGTTTCTAGTAATGTTACACTTGTGAAAAAGTTATCAAAGTATATACTATAATCTTTTCCAGGTACTTTATCAATAAGCTCCAATACAACTGACCCACCAAGTCCTAAATTAACATCATTAATACCTGTGTTACACCCTTCGTATAGCTTTGACTGTACTACATACCCTAGTCGTGTACAAAGACACCATGCCTTATAACCAAAACGAATAGGCTTGTTGTGCATATGTTGCTTACCCCCATGCCATCCATAATAGGGAATCATGGATTCATCCACAGACAAGTTTACTTCATTGGGAAAATATTTTAGCCATTTCTCATTCAGCAGCTGCCAAAGGGGCATTACTTTTGCAAAACGGCTGTTGGATAAGTTATTATTGTCACACACATGAAGGTATTTCATAATTTGGGTGAAACGGTTGCGTGACATTGCATCTGATATTGCTTTATTGTTTGTATCAGGCCTTTCATCCCAATACATTCGTAATCTATGTACTTGGCTATAACCACTGATAAGTAATATGGATAAAAATACTCGCATCTCCTCTTTTTCAATCTTAAAAATTTCTTGTCCACTTTGGAGAGCATATAAGTTAGTAAACTTACAAATTAACTCAAGCACTTCGTCATCATAAAACAATTCAAAAAAAATAACAGGATCAATATTTTCAAATTTATTAAGCCATTCAGGAAGTTGAAATTCTTTTTCAGGTTCTAAATTGACATCTTTAGTCTTCCAATTACGCTCTTTAATAATTTTTTTCTTTTGTTTTTTCTTTAGGCCTACATTACTAGCCAGACGTTTCAAATTGCTGGACTGGGAACTAGTAGACCCATTATTGTTTAGGTTATCTGTGTGATAATTATCGTCTGTGGTAGAACTGCTTTTATCATTAGGTATAGTGTTAATATGTGCAGGTATTACCTCTTTAATGACTTCTCCATCTACAAAGTGTTTTACTGTAGCTTCAGCTTCGGAAAGAAGTATATTACCAGGAAGGCGATCCACATTATTATCATCTTCTTCTCCACTGTCCTCATCAGATTGGTTTCCAGATGGAATAATAGTTATGTATCCAGATACAACATCATCATTTTCAAACAAAGCATTTGCAATTTCATCCAAAGTCAATCTAAAACAAAAACATAACCTTGTAAAAACCAATATAAAACCATAAAAAACCCCTACCCATTTGAACCCACTGTTCCCAAATGGGAACATTCATGTTTCAAACACAAATAATAATGTATTACAGTCAAAACATGAGTTATTTCATAGTGAATTTTGTAGATCAGCTTATTTAGTTATATGTTATTGCTATTCAATTAATATTACTAACACTTTTACTGTAAAAAATACTTACCTTTCTTGTGCAGTCATGGTAATGCAAACATAACCTCTTCAAATGCAATTCACCAACTGCTACAGCTGAAATTAGAGGGAATGCTATATCAGATGTTGTCAGGCTTGCCAACTGCTTACTGTCCAGCAAAGAATTTTACCACACTTCTGTCTCAGATATTTTTAATATATTTTCAAAGTTTTGTTCCCATTTGGGATCAGCGGGTCTAAAAGGGTTAAATATTTTAAGCTGAAAACAAAATAATGCTAATACTATGTATATTATAAGAGCTCTCTAAGGTTATAAGTTAGTATTAATAGTTCAGTCAATGAAGGCAAAAAACGGTAATACTAGGTAATTTGTCATAGCAGCTCCGATTTTCCTAAAAAATTGGATTTGAGTACTACGTACCTTCTACTTCAAAGTTGTCCCTGTGCCGGGGGTTGCTTTTTTTAACTTTTATTATAGCAACTTTTGTTGCAACTTTATTATTGCAACAATTATTAGCAACTTTTGTTCTATAAAGATTTTTTTTTAAAGTCAATACTTTCGAGTTATTCGCAAGTGAAAGTATCGATTTTTCAACCAGAAAAACCATGTTTTCCTTACGGTTTTTCATAAATAACTTAAAAAATATGCACTTTAAGAAAAACATTAAAAGAATAAAACATGTAGCCTATACAAAAACAAAAATAATAGTGGGTTTATGGTTTCTTTAGAACCAATACAAACGGAGTTATAGCTTGTTGACATTTTGTTTTCATTTGTGAAAAAAAATAACATTTAAAGGTTAATCGTGATATATGATTAACTATGATCGGATGAAGACTCTGAATTTATACCAAATAGTAATGAAGATACGAGTAGTGAAGAGGAAGAGTCAATAACTGCAAATGTATCTACAATTCCAAAAAGCACAGAGTCAGGTAACTGGAAATACAACATTGCGCTCTTCTACATCTGCAGACTCTTTTGAAAGAATTATTTCAACAGATCGTTCTTCTGACGACGAAAGACAAAATAACTCTAAACCACCAAAAAAAAAAAAAAAACTAAATGCGTCCATACTAAAAACTACTGTTTATACTGTGAATCAATGGTTCTTAATTTTGCTCGGCATATATTTAGAAATCATAGTACTGAAATAGAAGTACAAAAAATTTGTTCCAAGCTTTGCAAAAGTAAAGAAAGGAATGAATTGATTACAGTTTTACGTAAGAAAGGTAATTATATTCTAAACGCTAGTGAAGGATGCAAGAAACCTGTAAGGCGACCTTGTATTTCCGACACTACTCACATACCTTGTATATACTGTTTAGGGTTTTATGAAAAAAAATACAGCTATGGAGGCATCGAAAAAAATCCTAATATTCCTAAATCGTCCTTGAGTCTGGGGCAAAATTTGCTTTTAACTAACACACGTATTGACGAATATTTGAAAACAGCAGTGTTTCCACACATGAGAGTAGATATAACATCTTTAGTAGCAAAAAAGGACACTCTGATTTGTGCATTTGGCGCACGTTATTTGAAAACGCACAGAGAAAAACATTTTATTCCAGTGACGTCAAGAAAAATGCGCGAATTTTCAAAATTACTGATTGAAGCACAAAAAATAGAACCAAACCTGAAAAACCTATTCGACGTATTAAAACCTCAACATTACGACCTGTTAGTGCAATCGACTAAAAATGTAGCAAGATATGACGTTGACACAGAAAAGTATACTGCTCCAACTTATGCAATGAACATCTGTAAATCCCTAAAAGACTGTTGCGATATAGCAATAACATATGCATTAAAAAGGAAGGACGTATTTGCCACTATACCTTCGGCTGAAGCACAGAGTGACTTAAAAACAATGATACTCTTACTTCAGACAAATTGCCAATTCGATATTTCAAGTCAAGCTGCATCAGATATTAATATAAAAAAATGGAATAAAGTGACTATTATCCCCATGGCAAGTGACATCAAATTATTCAAGGAATATCTCTCAAATATGGGAACAGTGGCTGCAGCAAAACTTAAGCAAGACAACTATGACAAAGAATCTTATAAAGCATTGGTTGAATCGATTTTTTGTAGAGTACTCTTATTGAACAGAAAAAGGCCTGGAGACTAGAACGCATGAGTGTACACTCTTACAGTAATTCCGATGCACAAAGTAATTATGAGGAATTTAATGACGTAATTTCACCCACTGAAAAGATTTTAATGCAAAAATTCAAAAGAGTAGTAATTCGAGGGAAACGAGGGAGAGGAGTGCCGGTATTATTTAGCCATGATGTACAAGAACACATCAGCCTTCTGCTGACGGTAAGGCAGAACTTTGTAGACATAAACAAAAATATATATTTATTTAATAAGTTAGGCAAAACTGGACCAATTAGGGGATACATGGTATTACAAAAACTAGCTAACGGAAGTAAAATAAAAAATCCAGCGGCTATTACAGCCACGAGATTAAGAAAACATCTTGCAACTATAACGCAGATATTCAATATGAGTGAAGGAGACATTGGCGACCTTCATGGGACACAGTGACAGAGTTCTTAGGGGGGAATATCGCCTTCCAGACGATGTCTACCAAACTGCAAAAATATGTAAACTATTAATAATGATGGAGAGCGGAACAGCAGTAGACTTTAAAGGAAAGTCTTTACAAGAAATAGAATTCAATATGGAAGAACATTTAGATGACATAAATACTTTAATCCTATCAGAAACTGTATCAGAACCCAATCCAGTAAAAATAATTGGTAAAAAAAGAACACTAGTCCCATGGACAGTCCATAAAAAAAAAAATTGTAAATGATTACTTTAAGTCACACATAACTAATAAACACGCTCCTAAAACAAAAGAGTGTGAAAAACTAATTGAAATGTATCCGGACCTGTTTAACAACAAACCCTGGATAAAAATTAAAGTTTTTGTCCAAAACCAGTATAAAAAATTAAATAATAAAAAGTAACTTTATTTGTTGTATTGATCGATAATATATATTGTTTTTTACCAGTTAATATAATACAGTTATTTGTACTTAAAAATTAGTAAAATTTTATTACATTAGTGCTAGGTTTTTCCGATTTATTGTATTGATTGATAATATATTTTGTTCTTACCAGTATAACATTAATATAATACAATTATATGTACTTTAAAATTTGTAAAATTTTATTACATTAATGCTAGATTTTTCCGACTTATTGTATTGATTGATAATATATTTTGTTTTTACCAGTAAAAGATTAATATAGTAAATTTTAATTATGTGTACTTAAAATTTTGTAAAATTTTAATAAATTAGTGCTAGGTTTTTCTGATTTATTGTATTCATTAATAATATATTTTGTTCTTACCAGTATAACATTAATATAATACAATTTTTTGTACTTAAACTTTTTGTAAAATTATACTACATTAGTGGTAAGGTTTTTCTGATTTATTGTAGTGATTGATAATACATTTTGTTTTTAGCAGTATAACATTAAAATAGTACAATTATTTGTACTCAAAATTTAAATGTTCTATGAAAAACTAATGTTTCTGATATTACTATGGTAAGTAACTTATTTTGAAGATGTATAAATATGTATAAGACTGTAAAAGTATTGCTACACAAAATAGGTTTTATGAAATTTTGTATTTTCTGACACTAATATATATATATTTTATATTCTGGCAATTATGTATTATTACCTCATTTTAGTTTTTTTTTCTTCTGACATTTATTACTCATTCTTAACAATTTTAAACGAATAGGCCAGAGATGAAAAGAAAACAAATAAAAGGTTAACTGTAACTGTTGTGAAATGGACTGAAGCGATTTACTACTTTGGATGTCAGGTACGGAACATGTTTAGTTTCATTGTTTTTATTTTATAAAAATAAAATAATTTTATAACTGTTTACATTATAAACGTAAAGAAGAGAGTGAATAGCCGCTCTCGACGCACTGACTTTCAAGATTTAATGTTTTAGTAAGTTATTAGATTTGTAATTTTTATTTGGTTTATTTTAGAAAATAAAAATTTAGAACAAGTGTTCTTTTCAGTATTTTGGTTAAAGTTTGAAAATAAAATACATGGATTTACAAAATTGGAGAAAGTCGGAAATTTATTGGCATATTTTGAAACATTGTGAAGATAATATAAAAAAGAAAATTTCAAATTTAAAGTAGAAAACATTATTCCAAAGCCAATATTATGTCAATGCAGAATTCACGTTATGCTTTTGACAAACATTTTTTTAACAATAATTATTTAATTCTAAGTTGTGTGTTGAACAAACAGAATGCTGTACATCATTTGCTCGTAATAGTTTATTAGTAGCAAGCAAACATCTTATATTTGTGTATTAATATGGGTTAAAATTAAAAATTCAAAATTAGGTTATGCAAAACTAAGTTGTACGTTACGTTAAAACATAAATGAGTCTGTAGTAACATTAGGTATAATCAAAGTCCCAAAGTATTGTTTTGGCCGAAAATCGTTTTAGTAAATACTAAATAAAATATAAATTTTTTATGTAAATACGTAAATAACCTTATAAAGGATATCTAGAACTCATACATTTTGTAAAAGAACGATAATGAACAACATTTTTTAGATTAATGAAATGTTAGTTCTAGTTTTTTATATTGAGCTTATCAGTGAGATGGTGCACTTAGAATAATAATAGCCTATACTTAAAAAACTCACAAATATATGTATAATAAAATTAGTAAACGTGTTCCAGCGACAAATGTTAGTTGTTTAAATTATTATAAATAGTTATGGTTTGGAATTGTCGACATGGAAAATCTTGTTTAAACATATAAAATAACTTTTTATTTAGCCTATTATTATTGACACAAAATGAGACTTAGTAACATATTTATATTACCTATTTACCCTGCATCCAATGCTAGCTAGGGTATAGATTAAAAATAACACAGTTATTAAGTCATATATAGGATTAAAGCATTAAATTCTTCACCATGGATGAAAATTTTTTCATCTTTTTAACATATGAAATTTGGATTTTTACAATTTTCCCAGTCTTTCCTTAATTGAAATTTTAATTGTGTACAAATTAAATTCCAAAAACTACAGTGAAGTCGGCTACTATTCTCATTTGTCATGAAATATAATAAAACTACATTTTTTTACATTTTATAAATAGTAAAACAAAAATCAGAACAATACCATTAACTCTGCCGCTATGTACAGGCGTGCCGTGACACCCACAACCTCCTCAGAAGAACACCAAAAAATATTACTATTTAAAAATTCATGAAAAACAAAAAAAAAAAAAAAACTGTAGATGGATATTTTATTTTATAGCATATTATCAGTTGATATTCATTAATTTAATTAATACAATGGTCAAAATTCATGAAAAACAAAAATGTTGAAACTGTCGACGGAAAAACGTTTTAGTACCACACATGGTTTTCAAATATCAATTTCCTTTTAAAAAATTCGCAATATGCCGATATTGACTGAATATACATTGTATTGCAGGCAAATTAAAAAAGGGCCCAAGTCGCCTAGGCGCTCACACGTGAAAATCCTGCACACGAGTTTGCCGCTATTCTCAGGCGTCTATAAACGTAAAATAAGGGAAATGGTTTGCATTTTGTAAACAATAAATAATATTGGGGGCGTATTAATCCGAACCATACCATATAGGTTACCGGTACATTCAGGCGATATTAAATGTAAATAGAGCGGCAAGTTATACTGTTTATAAGCAGCAAATAAGAGTTTAAACATTTAGGGTGTAGGCCCATTTCAATATAGATCCAAACCACAGCATGATATCGGCAACTATAATTAGGCTTCACTAAATGTAAATAAAGGGACATCATTTGGATAAATTTTAAACAGAAAATAAAAATACCTATATTTGGAGCGTAGCCCCTATTGCAAATAAATCCGAATCTTACCATGAAGGCTATCAGTTAATTCAGGATTCATAAAATGTAAATAGAGCTTAGCGCCTATTTTATGTTAGTATATAATATAAGCACACGAGTTTACAGAATATATATTGTTAACAATATTTTGGGCGTAGTCCTAAACAAATAAAATTCAAACCATATAACGAATATTGCAGTTTTACTTAGACATCATAAAGATAAATAAAGCGCCTTAGTTCACAGCATATATGCCGTTAACAATATTTGGTGCGTACCCCTACACGAAATAATTTCAAACCATATAAAGAATAATATATACATCATGACATGTAAATAAAGCCCTGCTGTAGTTTATAAACACTAAATAACAATTTGTAATTTGGAGTGTAGGTCTTTCCATATTACGTTTTAATAAATCACGGAATAGAAAAAGATTGTATCATCTAAAAGCTACGGAATGGAGAAAACTACAAGTCAATACTTAAACATTGTTGCCAAATTGATGGACGCAACAGTACTACTTTAGTTATTCTGTATATTAATGAAAATATACAACGTCGATTGCGGCGACTCTGTCGGAAGAACACGGAACTATGAAATGTATATAAATTACTAATTTGCTATCATTTAGGCGTCCACCAAAATAGTTTCTACATGTTATATAGTCCGAAAAAATAATTAGAAATAAGATATGATATTTTGCTAAGCTACCTTATATCCTATAGGACAAACGTACTTATTAAAATATCACATTAGTTCAAGACATAATTATTTAACATGGGGTTGTAAAGCTGCGTCCTTATACGGACGCAACTTTACAACCGGACGCAACTTTAAATGTAAAATCCTTTAACATGGACGCACCAATGATATAAAAGTGTATATATATATATATATATATATATATATATATATAATGGTTAGATTTTGTATGGACAGGAGACAGGCTTACCTTGGAAAATGGTCATTGGTATTACCTAATAGTACATAAGTAAGAAAACACACACAAAAAAACACTATAGTTTTGAAATATTTCGTAAATACTGTTCATTTTCTCAATCAGTAGAGTTAAGAAGAAGACTGAAGACTGAGTGTTAAACCTCAGATTTTTTTTTTTTTTTTTTTTTTTTTTTTTTTTGTAAAGCCTGTTGTGAAAGGGAAAAGGATAAAGGATGATTCATCTAAGGTTAAGATTAGGTGGTTCTCTTGATTTTGTAACCCGTTGATGAGACAGTTTCCATCTTCTTAGTTCTGAGGGGTTATATATATATATATATATATATATATATATATATATATATATATATATATATATACACATGATAGTAAATGCTCTCACTGGGTTCAGTTTTGCTCAAATGAATTTTATTTAAAGCTTGACAAAATTTGTTAAAACATTACTAGTAAATTTCAAAACGGTAAACCACTACCGGTAATCCAAATTTCAAAAATTGTTTTTCTATGTGTAACTTTTTGTAGGTCCTACAATGTGAAATAAGAGGCAAAAGGTCAATTTTGAAATGATTGTGGCAATGATGGATCTTGCACTGTATTTTATTATGATATATTAACCGATTGTTGGACATTTTGTCGGAATTTGATGTTCAATGAATTATTATGAGATATCATTAATTGAAAATGGATGCTAAATTAAATGTTCCTGTCAACCGTTAGATTCATGTTGTGATACATTTTTTGTTAGACAAAACAAAACTATTAGTGAAATTCACAGGTAAGTTGTTCTCGTTTATGGACCAGATGTTATAAGTGATGGTAATATTAGGTAATGATGTTTGTTTAGGGACGAATGAACGAATATGTCTTGTCTTTTTGTTTTTACTAACAAAAAGATTAATAAATTATAACATTTCAACAGAACCATTTAATAAAAAATAATAATAAATGTGCTATTTGATATTTTATTGAAGGAAATGGAAATTTTCAAAGATTTATATAGGTTTCAAAGTTTTGGTAAAAATTATTGCTTCCCCCAAAAGTGCACCAGGAATAGCAAAATACTATCTACTGGTGATTATGTTGAATATAAAAAATGTATGTATGTATTATTTATTGGTTCATTATATAAATAAATCATTTTTCAAACTTACTTGAAAAATGTGCCTTGTATCATTAATAACTTTTTTAATACCATCTCATATTGACAAGTATAAATGTACTAAGGACATAGTAAACCTTTGTGCTAGGAGGTAACGTTTTGGATATGACTATAGTAGAGCAGCGTATGAACTACAGTAGACTCTCATAAATCTGGACTATTGTGGAGGACGGCTGGTCCGGATTTCTCAGAGTCGGAGATGTCAGCTGCAGGGCCGATACGAGCGGTGATAAGCCGCACATGCAATCGCTACCGGCCCATGTCGATACGCAACTACACTTATTATACTCTGACACATTAACTAATGGTACTGTTACTGTAATGTACATAATACAGTACTTGGACTGCAATTAAGTAAAACACGTCCTACCCCTCCTCAGCCGTGCGGAAACTTCCACTGCCCGTGAATCATTACAAAATACATCATTCATGCAATGTGGAAGATCGCGTGAAAATTGAAGGCTCTAAAGCTGCAAATTGTTATTAAAAAAAAATTACTGTCCGGTCAGGATTTTCGTGATCAGAATTTATGAGAGTCTACTGTACAAACTTTTAACATTAGTGATATAGGCCACAATGTACATGTACATTATACTGAACATTTATGTACAAAATGGCTTTTGTATTTACATGAACTGCATCATTTTCACAAAACTAATGACCAATTTATCCTAAATGTTAACTAAAAATTAAATATATATAACTAAGAATTATATTTGAAAACTCTGACAGAGAAGACAATGTTTATGTGTTGTTATTTTATACAATAAGACGAATAAAATTTTCTTTCACAACTTCATTTTACTTACAAAGTATACAAAGTATAGGGTAAGATTTGTAATCGTAAAAAATATGACCTCCATGTTTTACTGATCTTCACACATCACAGCCAGCAAAGCAGATTCACAGATTTGAGCAAAGCAAGTGGAGACTTTCTAATATATTCATATCTACGAAGCCGGTTAGATTTACATCAACAAAATAATGATATACACAATTGAGGTTCAGAAAACCTGTGTAACAACGGTTTGAAACAAATTCACTCTTGAGTAGGCCCCTTGATCTACCAATACATTAACAATTACTACAAGGCTTAAGAAACCAACTTTTGTGGATTACATATATTTGCTTATATTACATTGTATGATGTGGCTAGATGTACACGATGGTGTCCATCAACTTTTGTATTTAAGCATTGTGATAGATTGTTGGTTTTGGAAATTTACCCAGTTTATATTCTCAATCTATGGTAAATGACAAATATGCAAATCCAGTAAAAAATTCATCCAACCTCAAAAAACTTGCAATACACATACAATATTATAAATGGTCAAAATCTACATTAAAAAAACAAAATATACTCTTTAAAAATATTTTATTTTTTTAATACAAGTTGTAATAATTTAAATTTGGGGTTTTTTATTTATTAATTTATTTTCTGAAAAGAATGAAATTGTTTTATCTATATTATTGAATTTAAATTTAAATTGCTCGACATTTATGGGCGCCAGATGTGTAAACATCAATTTAGAAAAAAATGAATTTACTTTATTTTAAAATCTCAGGGCGTTAGTTCTTTTTTAAGTGTACTCTCAGTGATTTACCTGGTGAAATGAATAATTCTTCTTTTTGCTGAAACTTGACATGAATTTATTGATAGAATATCATACATAAACATTTATTATTACAAAGATATCAAATAAATCAACTATAGTTAACATCCTATCTAAAAAATGAAATGAAATTTTAATGCCTTTGAAGAAGGTCTATATTAATCTTAAAGTTGCAACTATTTAAATAATTTCTGCAAACAAACAGATCCAAATTGTCTGTTTTATTAATTTTACATTTACTTTATTAAAATTGTTATTTCTCAAAAAAGCTAAGTAAATCTTTAAACTATTAAAACTCTTTAATAAACAAAACATTACATATAAAACTTTTACATATATTTATACATGATATTTTTTTTCAGCATTGAATAACGCTGATTTACCGTCTTTTTGGTTGAGGATTTTCTTCCTAGAAGCACAAGTGATGTCCATTCGTCCATATCGTATCAACCGCACAATTCGAGTTTTTATTTGCACTCGACCATCTGACCGTGTTTTAAAATGTTTATTAGTTTGATAGTTCATGTAATCTTTTACGATTGTTCATCTACCGACACATTTTTTAATACAATACGCGCTAATTGTCTATTGTCTATGTGCGAAAACACGTCTAACCATCTTAACTGTTCAACCAAGACTTTTAACACACCCTCACTCTTCACGACTGACAATTAAACTCTTTACATTTTTTATAGTTTATATATCAAATTAGTACATCCCACTATGCCAACTCTTTCCACAAAACTCATTTGAAAAACATCTTTACTCTCCAGACTCTGGACTCAGACTTTTTAGAACACATCTTTACTCTCCAAGCTCCTTATTCTGACTGCCGAATGCATGGTGAATTTCTATATCCTGTGGTTCAGGGGTTCACAGATTTCTCCACACAGACGCCTATTAAATTCCCGCTGTGTTTGCGATAAATGTTTCTCGCAACTCATTGCATACACTGTTCATTTTTCTCACATGACAACAAGTCTTTTTGATTAATTTTATAACAAACACAATCTATATAATTTATTTATTATTTACAGCTAATATTTTATACATTATTATTTATTTTAGTTTGGAAATCTAGTTAATTTAATTTCCCTTATTTTGAATTATTGGTAGTCATGTCTTTGACTTATGTTTTCCCCTTCTCCATTTAACTATATCGATTCCCGGTTATTTTTCATTATTCAATTTAAATTAACACTTTTTAGGTGTTACAAAGTGCGAGCCAATGAAATAGGTGATTTTAACAATTGAATGTTTTTATTTTAAAATTTAGAAAAAGACCTTTACTATTTAATAGTCAATGCAATAGCATGTATTTACATAGTGTCACCGCAGCTGCACGTAAATAGGGATCTGAATTTAGATCACTATCCTGTCTTAATGGCGGTGGCTGGCAATCCTATTAGCAAGGAGCCAAGAGAGATGCTGAACTACAAGACTTGCTGATTGAGAGATGTTCCGTCAGCAAGTGGATGGCTCATTACCTAACTCTGATGAGGTTCTATCTCCGATTAAATGCCAGCCTCGGCACCACACGTTCATACCACGACACATATTTGCGCTCATCAAGCGACGCAATAGGCTAAGAAGGGCCTTACAGCAGGGAGTAAATAGATGTACACCACGTACACAACTTAACCAAGGTTCTTTACAAACATATGTAATGCAATTCTCCGTTATCAACATTTCCCTGCTGCTTGGAAAGAAGCTAAAATATTAGTTTTTCCCAAGCTGGGGAAGGACAAGCATAGGCCCGAATCCTACAGACCCATTAGTTTGCTGAATACAATGAGCAAGGTCTTTGAGAAGATCCTGCTCAAATGTATCAACAAACATATACCCACACACAACATCTTGAGGCCGGAGCAATTCGGTTTCAGAACCAAACACTCCACAACACTTCAACTGCTGAGAGTTGTTGAATACGGTACCAGTGGTTTCAATGGTAATCGATCGACCGGGTCAGTCTTCCTGGACATTGAAAAGGTCTTTATAGGGTTTGGCACAGTGATCTCATAGACAAACTTAGGCAATACAACTTCCCAGACGGGCTGATACACCTCATTAGGTCTTACCTAGCAGACTGCAAGTTCAGGGTTGATGGAGACCTAACAACATCCACACAGAGGACAGTACAAGCTGGCGTGCCTCAAGGTTCGCTCATCGGGCCCGTATAGTTCAATATCTACATCAAAGACTTGATAACACCAATGTGGCTATATATGCTGACGACACCGCGATATCCACACAGTCATGGCAACCATGTATGATCTACAGTAGGTTACAATCTTCACAAAACAATATAGAGCTTAGAGAGTAAAGGTAAATGTGTCCAAGTGCCAGGCGCTTTTGCTCTCTAAAAGAAACACACACTATTAATACGCCCTTATGCTTATTGAATGAAGACATACACTGGCATGGTCAGGTCAAGTACCTCGGGGTCATCCTAGATAGGAAACTGACTTGGTCCGCCCATATATCCGACACAATTAAAAGAGCAAACATGACACTGTCATACCTATATCCATTGCTCAATAAAACAAGTTCTCCTGAATTGAGAACAGCTACCACAATCTATTAATAATCACTAAAGCACCAGAGTTAGGACCTTACATAAAGACTTAAAATGTGCCATTCATCAAATAACACATTCAACGATTATCAGCTAATCTCTACAAGGGGGCCCACGCACACCCAACATCAATACTAATCTCTTCACTAGGTAGATATGACACAACATTTGACAAACACAGACGGCCCGCTGTCCTTATTCACATGACCGACCTTGATCTCTCATTTGGGCCTATAAAGCCATACATAGCCTACTACATACTCAAATTTCACCTCTTTGCTTTCTAGCTCTGTTTCAGACCAAAGGATGCACCACAGCGGCATGAGCCAAGCTGTCGCCACCAGGACGCAGTTGCATGCAGTCTAATCTTGCATGCTTATTTCAGTATTGCGTAGGCAGTAGAAGAAGATGTAGCTTGTAGCTCCTCCAATAAATTCACTAACAAGGTATTTGTAAGGTAACTCCCATCCTTCACCTTGCACGCCACATCTACCAAACCTGGGCTCCTGTATGATCTGTCGTGAGGTTTTACCTGACTGGACTCTGTCAAGTCAGGTCTTTACCTCGCCCTTCGCGCGGATACATAACATTCTGCTTTCTTCCACATTTACAATCTCGATACGCCCATGGAAAGAGCTTCTCAGCTTGGCCCATGGAAAGAGCTTCTCAGCTTGGTACATGGAAAACCTTTCCTGTTTCCTTGTCCCACGATAAGGGTACTAACAGGAAGGTAGGTGGTTTTTAGTTAGTATTAATGTCACACAATTGACTATTGGGAAGAGCGGATTTCTCCCTTTGTATTTTGAAGATTTTCCACCTATCTAGCGAAATTTAAAATTTAAAAAAAAAAAAAAAAAATTGGGCGTGGTTAGTACTTGGATGGGTGACCGCTTGGGAACACCACATGCTGTTGGCACATTTCTTTTTTTTCTTTTTCAAAATTTCATTTGGGGTTAGATAACGATTTGATTACAATGTTTATTCACCAATAGATTTATTTTTCAAAGGATCAGGAAGATATTAAAAAACGAAATTTATTTTTTTAATCATTTATTTACTTTTTTCAATTTTTATATTATATACGATATTTTACATAAACAATATTTGTGAAACCCAAAAATATCCTTTATCGTTTCGTTTGTACTTTTTTTTTTGTAGCAAATAAGTTGTTTTGTTTGTTTTAGTTTTGGTTAAAAATATATTCTGTTTTTTAAAAAGAATTTTGTGTATTAGCTTAACATTAACCATTTTTAATTTCAATTTTTTATTAGTCCTTTAGACAAATTTCTTTTGTATTAGACAGATAAATTATAAATATACAAGTCTAAGCAGTTAAACAAATAAACAACAACAACAAATTTAAATCATTCTTAAAGTAAAAATCAATCCACAAAATAAACTCTATTTAAACCAAAATTTACAGATCTCAATTTACAACCCACAATCTAAATCTATGCCTTAGTTGTTGAGAGATACAATTGTGTAGCCAATGTCAACAACATACTAAATTAAATTACAATACTAAAACATTAAGCCACAAAGCCAAGTGACTGCTAAATCAGTTTTTTTTTCATCATTGTATTTAACTGCTAAATCCGTATTCCTGTTTCTTTTAAATGTTAGCAGAATCAGCTGTCAAAACAGTGGAAAATACTACAATCAGCTAGTATAAGAACTGCTATTTTTAAAGCTGCTATTTCTAGTTGTTATCAGTGCTCTAATTAAATGTATTTATTTAGCAGCTGGAATTACATTTAATTGTAAACGTTCGTTAGCTGCTTGGAATTAGCAGCTTTGCTAATTAGCACCACATCACTATTATGATCTTAAATCTTTGTTCACTTCGCAAGCTATATCTCGAGAACGGTTTGACGTAGAGAAATGCGGTTTATACCATCGGATTCAGAAGATGCGATCTTTCTGCATATATTAAACAGTTATGTGTTACGTTTTGGAAAAAGCACTGAAAAATAGAAAATTAAAATTTAGTTGAAAAAAAACCGGGTAAAAAACATTTTTGAAAATCGGTAATTTTTGTCTAAAAAGAGTCATATGATGTTTATATGTATACGAAATTGCAACAAAAAATGTAGTAAGAGGATTTATATTCTTTCTTGTTTAAAAAAAAAGGAAGTAAATTACTCTGGTCGTCTTTATCGCCAAAACAAATGAAAGGGATGGATGTAACCCAAGACTATATAAAAAAAAAACTATTCAATTGCAAATGCTGCAATTATGATTCAGAGCTGGTTTCGTGGCAGAAATAATGTTTCAACTTGGCAAAACGGTAGTTTCTGTAAAATCGTCACCAACCAAAGATTATAATCCGATTATCGCCCAAAAGCATTTTAATCTTCTCAAATTTTACTTGACCACTAGTAGTTAAGGTCCAAGTTTTATCATTTGACAGATTTTATGTTTGAAGATATGAAAGTTATAGGATAGTTACAATAGAAATGATAGGTTGGAAGCCACCAACACTCTTATATATGTATCATCAATATTTAATGTAAATAATCATTAATTTATTAAAATACAAATTTTTTAAAATAGGCAATTATTATATGTATATCGGAACAAACATTTTAGTACAAACTAAAAACACGGCCGATTAGTCAACAAATTTCCCCTTTTTTGTTTTTAATACAAAAAAAAAGCATGAAAAACTATCTCTTAATATCAAATTGATCCTTAAACTTACACACACACACACAAAATCTTTAAAAAACTATAACACTAAAAACTAAAACCAAGCTGATGCACAATTTGTAAGAATATTCCTTTATTAGGACTGAGTTCTTTAGATATCTTTAAAAACAGTGGTTCAGTTTTTCTATTTCATTACTCACTCTAGCTTTATACAATATATAGGTTAATTGTTCTGTAGCTCTATTTTTATGTGAGCCTAATCAAATACAACTTCTAACATTAATACAAAAAATTCAATATTGAGGGAATAAGCTCTAATACAACATTAAATAAAAAAATATAAACATAATTTTAATGAAATGAACAAACTCAACATTAATTATGAAAACCCAGAATGGTTCCAACTATTATTAATTGAATAGATTTTACTTTAATAATTGATTACAAGATTCTCTATACACCAAACTTCGAATCTGCCAATCTTCCTATGATTCTTCCTCTCTAAGCCAATGTCCTCACTCGCCAACAATGCCTTGACACTCTGGCACTACAGAGCTCTATGGAATGAAATACTGAAGATGGAGCTACAACTCCGAAACGCGTCTTTGTAAAAAGACAAATACAAAGTCACATGACGGTAACATAAAGGTAATAAAAATAATTTATTACTCAATATATTAAATCTTTAGTACAAAATACTAAAACCAGTTAATAGGGCAAAAACTCAAATTTATTGTTTTCCATAACCAACTTCAATTTTTCGCCATTATTCTTATTTTGAAAAGACCTTTAAAATGAGGTATCACTCAATAGGGGTTGCTATTTATAATTCTTGACTTACCCCCAAACTACCCCATTTTGGGGGTAAGGGTTGAAAATTTTGATACTTCAAAAAACTCCTCCTTTGGTTATCTAAACTTTCCCCAAGGCAAATCTGTCTATTTCCAATAATAAAAAAAATAAGAGGGGGGGGGGACTTTTTGGACACATGGTATATTAATTTTATAATTTAAATACATTCTTGACAGTCTATAGATATTAAACTTGAGAGAAATTTAATCAAAACCTTTAGAGCCGATCATTAGAAATTACAAACTTTAACCATCATGTCCGAGATTTCTATTTCATATATTTCTATTTTTACAAAGTGGCATTTTTGGAAAGATGGCAAACAATACATTTTTTTTTGGGGTCCTTAGGAGACTAAACTTGAGAGAAATTTTGTCAGAACAATAGAACCGATTTTGAGAAATTATAAACCTTAACCTTAATTTTGTTTCTATTTATACTCTGATAACTCATGAAGAGGTATTTTGGAGAGATAGTGAGGAATACATGTTTATTGAGTCCTTAGAAACTAAAATTGTGAGAAATTTTATCAAACCTGTTAAATCCGATTTTTAGAAATAATTTTAAACTTTATCCAGTATGGCCAATTTTAATTTTTATACCGATAACTTACGAAGTGGCATTTTTTGGAAAGAGATGGTGACTAATATGTTTTGTTTGTGTGATTAGATGCTAAATCTAAGAGGAATTTGATCAAAACCGTTAGAGCTGATTTTGAGACAACAATCTTTATCAACCAAGGCCAATATCTATTTTAGTACTGATATATCACGGAAAAATGGTGACTAGTATATTTTGTTTGGGTTCATAGAGACTAAAACTTGATAGAAATTTGATCAAAACCCATAGCATCAATTATTATGAGGAAATTACAAACTTTATCACAGCCGATATCTATTTTTATACTGATAAATGATAATGTGGGATTTTTTGAGAGCTGGCGTACAACACATTTTGTTTGGGTCTTCAAAGATTAAACTTGAGAGATATTGATTAAAACCCATAGACTTGGTTTTGAGAATTCCAAAATTTAACTATCATGGAAATTTATATTTGTATACCCAATACCTCATAAAGTGTCATTTTTTTTGGCGAGATGGCCACCAATACATTTTGTGTGGGTTCTTATACACTAAACTTGAGAGAAATTTTATCAAAACTGTAAAGGCGGTTTTGAGTCATTACAAACTTTAATGGCCGACTTCTATTTTTTACTGATAATTCATGAAGTTATGGCCATGAGGTGATGTGTGGCCAGCACATCAAATTCCTGCTACCATGATTCTAGCTTTCAAATGCTGGATTTGCTACTAATCATAGATCTTCATGATACCGAAACAACACAAATTTATTTCAAACCCTCAAGGGGATCGATCCCGGAACCTCTCGCACGACAGGAACTCTGAACTAATGGTAAACAATTGATTAAAAAATGTCATCATTTTGAAACTATTCAAATTATTTTTTACTGGTCAATGAATTTGTCTTATATAATCCTAAATTTAACCTGTGTCCAAAATGTGAACACAATGGTAGGGGCCAAACATAGTCTTACAAAACATTTTCTTGGGAACAGGATGGTCCTCAATTTCATTCCTTCACGGCGGTATTATTATTATAAGGACTACTACAATTTTTTTTTATTCAAATTCTCTAAAAATCATCAACCCTTGATGAAATTAGATCTCCCTTTTTAAAAATATTTTTGAGTGATTATAGTCTTTATGTACTACAACGGAAATTCGTTGTATGGGGTTATGTTTTGGTCAAAAAAGAAAAATATCAAAAAATAATCCCAATGCAAGGTATGGATGTTTTGTAGAACTTTTTACTGCTTATAGCCGGTCGGTGAGATTGAACTATGAAATGGTCCAAGGTCAACTCTTGCCGGCTTGTTCTAACAGTAAATTCCTATGTCGGCGGATTTTGAATTGAAAAATCATTTTTTATGAATTTTGAAAATGTGAAATAATAATGTATAAGGATATGTAGTTGTAATACAAGTCGTATGCAATACATATCTAGTACTGTTATTTCATATTAACTAACAGACGTTACGGCATATTTAAATGAAGAATTTAAAAATTTTCAAAATTAATAAAAAATAAAAAACCTTGGTATTTCTGAAAATAAAATGTAATTTTAAGATAAAAGTATTCTTGATGAAATTTGGAAAAAATTGATATTTAAAAAGTTAGCAGAAAAGGTTAAGTATAAAAGCTAATAAAAGTAAATAAAAATAAATTTTGAGAAAAGGATTGTATAGAAGTAATTAAATAAATAAAGTTATATTATAATTAATGATTAAAAATTTAAATTTGATTAAAACAAAAGAGTTATGGTTTTCACGCTATAGTATGAAAATGAAAAAAGATAAGAAGTGGAAATTTTGCAAAAAGAGGTTAAAACCTAATATCTAAAAGTTGTGTAAATTTCAGGAAAATCAGTTAATAAATAAACCCCAAACCCAAAGGTGTGAAAATGCGCACGGGATTACATCACTACTAGAAGTCGTAGAATTATGTTATCACGGCTAGTGCGTTTAAATCACGAAATAAACAAAGTGACAAAGTTTGAAAGCAAAAACTTTAAAGGTGTAAGAATTAAAAACTGTAAATTACGCAAATTCTTACGTAAGCTATTGAAGGCGAATGAATAGTCCGAGAAATGTCATTCGAAGTGCGGGAAATTGCCGCGGTCGAGAGCTACAGGACACCGGTTACGTAAAAACGCAAAAACTGTTAGGAAAAGTGTTATAGACAATTAAAAGGAAAACAATGAAGATTTTACATCGGCCAGTTACAAGTTGCAGGGTTTAAATGTTCAAGGATAAGTGACGTAGTTGTAGGCGGAGCCAGAATACCAACTTACAGCAAAAATAGATTAAAGGATTAATTAGAACAAAGTGATTAAAAAGGACAATTTAAAAACGGTAAACGTAATAAATAAATTAATAATAAATAACTGAACCACCTACACCAAAAATAATCAAGAAATTGCATAGAAATACACCATAAATGGAACTATCGTATCGGTCCAGTGAGGGAAAAAAATTGGTATCGATATACAATAGTTTTTGGCTATAAAAAGAGCCGCACGAATCTCATAGAGGTCTCTCGTAAAAAATTGGTAGAACAGGTGCTAGGGGTGACTATGCCCGAAGGTCTCTTGTAAAAAAGTCGTGGAATAGGTGCTAGGGGTGACTATGCCCGAACGTCTCTCTTAAAAAAAATAGTTTGAACAAGTGCTAGGGGTGGCTATGCCAGTTTGCCGACTCAAGATTCGCAATAAAGAAGTTTAAGTGTTACGATGCCAAAGTATTAAAACAGCGTCAGCGAGAGCGATAGAAGGTGATAGATTCGAACAACCAGCCAGCCTTCTAAACTCCATGGAGAAAATATAAGACAACTTTAATCGAAATTCAACCAACCAGACACCAGAGGACCATCAGCATCTCAGGACTCAGGGTCTTCAACACGGCGGACAAGGTCTGAGAAAATCCAAATTTCCTTTTTTAAAGGGCAAAATTGGCCCGATTTTAGAGTCTCACTGATTTTCCTGAGATAATTTTTTTTTGTGTGTAATTAAATAAATATATTAAAATAGATAATGTCAAACTCATGTGTGGATAAAAATCTTTTTCGTTAAATAAATTTGATAAATTAAATAATTTAAATTCAGAGATAAATAGAAATTTTTTTATATAGATCAATTTCAAGAAGTTATAAGTGATTGCCTTCTGCTCAAAAGAAAAATATTTAGTTGTTATCCATTAATTTTATTAGAGAAATTGTTTTGAATTTTATTTTGTTGACTTGTGTCAAGCTTATTATTTCAGTTGTTTTTGTTTCCATTAATTAAAAGAATTAATTTTTTTTATTTATTCTCTAAATCTGTGTTTTATTTAGAATTGGTCACACAATTATATGCTATATTTTCAGGTTTGTTATTATAAAAAAGGGTAAAATATATTGTATCAAGAAGGTATTCCTAAGGACACATACCTGCGAGATTAAAAATCGAAAATAAAGTAAATTCGTGTTCTCCCTGAGAAATAGGGTAATCTTAAATACAGTTACTGGAAGTCATAAAAAAAAAGGGGGGTACCGGTAATTTGGGGCAACTCAAATTATCGAAGAAGTTATTCAATCCAGGCCAGCAAGATAGTAAGCCAAAAACTTCCAGTGGATTGGATAATTTATTCTTTTTGTCACGCGAGAACGAATCCTGTAGGCAAAAAATCTCAGGATTCGAGACTATTACGTATTAATAAAGATAGGGGGCGTAATTAGTCTGACTCTAAAAAAGGTAGAGTTTTTTCGTTGTAGTACATTAGACTAATGAATTTAATCAGCTATTAAAAGTGTATATTATTATTGGTTGCTATGGTAACTAAATTTTCTATGCAAACTCTCACATCAATAAAATTTCTAAATTTATTGTTTAATCATAAAAATTAAATTTCTTGTAAAAGAACTAATTACACATCTGTGGATAAAGAATCATTAAAATTTATCAAATGGCAGTTATCAGGATAAATCAACTTCTTCTTTTAAATACATAGATAAAAAACTAACAGTTATATAAAAATAATTTAGCCATGAAAATACAATGTTTACATTCATTTCATTTTTGTTTGTTGTTATTTTATATATTTCCCCCCTTTTTCTTTAAAAATTCGAGAACAATTTCTTCTCAAATTATGAAATTTCCAAAAGAAGAAGCAATGTCAATAGGTAGTAAAACTAAATTAGACAGTTTTTGTGTTACTTTATCAACATTTTATTTTTATAAATTAAACAAGTTTGTAAACTAAGAGCAATTTACAAACAAGAGAGAGAGAGAGAGAGAAAAGTAGTATATCAGAAACAATTACAACTAATGTACTGTACATTATATATTTTTTTAATGATGCTCTTCATTTAACTATTGTGCTCAATTAAGTTAAAAATAAAGAAATATCACCAACTGCTCTAACTTGTGAGACAAACTATATAGGCAATTTTAACATATAAAAAAAAAAAAAAAAATTTCAAAATTATTCAAATCTTAACAAAAGTGATTTAGAGTCCCATTTATGTTTAAATGGCATTTAGTAGTCACTAGCTGTTGAATCAGAATTTACTTTCATAAATTTGGTTTATGTAACACAGTGCAAGATATATTTAATTGCAGCTGTACTAACCCAACCAAAAACATTCTGTCAAATATGATGGATACAAAAAGAAGATATTTTTGTGTTACAGTTGATAAAGATAGAAACAACATAGAATTATACAATGATAGGCGATACTCTCACTGAGACTAGAAAATAAGTGGATGTTTTCTAATTTGGCATAACATGCTTCTTGCTATTGGTTCCTATATTATCAGTTGCCTGAGGCACAGAATCCATCATAACAAAGTAATTAAACATAACTATATGTTTTGTTTGGGTTTTACAGGCTTAATTGTGCTAATTCTAATTAAAACTGTTACTTATTTTACTCTACTAGTCTCTGGAATGTTGACTACGTTGGTATCTTTAGGATATACTTGAAAATACTTTTCTAGTCGAGTATACAGACAATCTAACATTGGTACTTTGAACAAAAATCCTAGATAAACTTTAAAGGAAAAGAGACTAGGGAATGAAAAGAATAGGTCACTGGATGGAAGAACATGGTCTTTAGCTTACTACACAAATGATAAAGATTGTGCTTCATATGAAGAAACATATTTAGACTGTAGTTCCTATGTTAATAAATCACTGCACTGACAAGGTTATTTAAACTAAAAAAAAAGTATTTAGGAGTAATGCTGAATAATAAGCTAACCTTTTAAGAGCAAATCAGAAATGCAACAGTGACAGCGTCTTTGAGGAAATTAATACCCTATGTTAGAGGAAGGTCGAATAAATGAAGGCTCCTTACTATGGTTGAGAAGTCGATTAGAATCTATGAAGATTGGGGGAATGGTCTAAGGTTTAAGAAATACAGAAATAGAATAAATGATGTACATAGAAAAGAAATACCAAGAATAGCATGTGCAAATAGAACCATTTCAGAACCTTGGGTTTTTACAATTGCTAGAGTGATCACAATAGATCTGCTTCTGCAGATGTGTAAATGTATCGATGTAAGAATCAGAAAGCAACTGCTTAAATTAGGTATAATTGAGGACGATATAATATGTAGTCCAATGAGACTGCTAGACACATTCTTCTGAAATGTAAGAAGGGGAGTATGCTAATCCTGGTATTGGGCAATAATTGTTGAAATCTCGTTGAAGGACCAAAGGCTGCTCTGTCCTGCCAAGTCTACTGGGGAACACAAGCCTTGGTTGACATGAAGGGGCATCGAGTCTAAAGTCCACATAAATAACCTTAATACACATATCACACCTTTATGTGTGTAACAGATGAAAAATTGAAAGTCAAAGGCTATAAAATAAATATTTGTTATCTTTGACTTACCGCCAGCAATCCTTGATTAGTTCTTTTTTTACAGTTTATATTGTCATATATATATATTAGTATACTATGTAGTGCTGGCGCGGTTACATTAATGAAAAAGAAAATATTGTGTTTCTTGTGCGTGAATGTTATGTGTATACTTGTATTTTGTGTTGAATGTTTTAACTAAGTGTTATCACCCGACGATGGACGACAATGTCCGAAACACGTGTAGTGTAATGAAATATATGACAATATAAACTGAAAAAAGAACTAATCAAGGATTGCTGGCGGTAAGTCAAAGATAACAAATAGTTATTCAAGCATATCCGGTTACTCTAGACTATCATTATTTGTATTTTCTCTTAAAACAGATACTTTGAAATATAAAAACAAATTGCTCATCATCAACCAGCCATAATAGAAGCTATCAAACATTCCAAATTTTTTGAAATACATCTATGTATTTAGTTTACTGGCAGACTAACTATGGACGGGTAATCTTATCATAAACATTATTTTTTTTATCACAATAGACCTCAAAAAACAAAATAAAATTTTATCACCAATAATTTCTTCATACGTTAAGGCTATAAAAAAAAAATGTTTAAAACCAATAGTTCTACATAACTACTGGTTGTCAAGTATCAAATCTTTTTAACACGTTCACTGCTAATGAATCTATATCGATCTACAGGATTCACGCCCTGCATGTGCACATCCATTCTCCCGTGTACACAAAACAAATTCAGTGGGAACCTTCTCATTGTCGTAGCGTTGTACACATGGCACTGTTGTTCGACTGTTCCTCCAGTTTCGGCACCACGGTGTGTGTTCTAGTTCTGAGGGATTTTAAGTTTGCACCACTGTTTAATTGACATGTTGCATGCGCTAATGCACTGTTAGTGTATTGTTTTATATATGTAGTGTGTATATACTGTTGTTTGCTGTAATAAAATATAGTCATAGTAGGAAAGTACAATAGCAAGCTCGTTGCCAATAGATGATGCCGTTTGAGAATCTGAAGATAGTGAGGTAGAAAACCATGTGAGTGACGAGAGTAGTGCGGAGGAATCTGAAGGTAAAGAGGTTGAATACATTCCAGTATGGTGCCCTAATACACAAGGATTGAGGGAAGGAAAATAGATTGATCACACCTATTCCAGGTAATAATGAACGGATAGATTGGTTTAATTTACTGCTCGATGATGTAGTTTTGGAACAAATTGTCAGGGAAACTAACCATTATCCTCTTGAGATGTATTTTAAACCTAGTCTGACCCCTAATTCTTGGATCAATAGGTGGAAACAACTTACAGTTAATGAACTAAAAGTTTTCTTTGGTTTGTTGTTTAACATGGAAACTGTTAGAGCAAACCACATCAATGATTACTGGAAAACATCCCCAATGTTCAATTTCTCTTATATTAGAGAGAAAATGAGCCGAGATAGGTTTTTATTGATACTCAGATGTATCTATTTATCTAGCAATCGACCATATACTGTATCCACATATTGCTTAAAGAAAGTAAACCTGTTGATTGACGACTTCAACAACAAAATGGCAGAAGTACACTACCCAACCCTCGAATACCAGGCACCATAAACAAATCATGGTAAAAGGGTGGGTAAGAGGGGATGTAAATAATGTATATAAATTTACTTTTCAAACTATGTGCATTGATACGAGATATTAGACATTTTCTAACACACATCATCACGTGAAGTGACATCGGGCCCCATGGATCGAAATTGATCCAATGCAAAGATTACATCATTTCCGGCACCAGCTGAGATAGAAAATTCTGTGTGCAGTGACATTTTACATCTTTTCACACATCACAGGATGATTTTACTTCGCGGACTCATTGGCCGGTGCTCATGGATCGAAATCGTGCTATATAAAGATGACGTCATTTCCGGCACCAGCTGAGACAGAAAATTCTTTGAATGTCATCATTCATCTACATTGTGTCAAAGTTAAGTGTTTTGACTCATATTAATTTTTAGACCAGCTAAGAAATTAGAAAAAAATTTATAGCAGCGAACGTGTTAATAATAAAGCTTTGTTTTAAAGCAATAATAACAATATGTATTTCTTCCCATCCACAACATCATAATTGGTTTGTTAATGTATTATTTGTTCTTGTTATTTTAAATAATGTTGAGAATAAATTAAAAACAAACTCAAATGTTATTAGTAGTATTGTAAGCAAATTAAACAAGTATATTAAACAACAAATTAAAATGTGTAATAACAAAATTGGCAATCAAAAAACTTTAAATTTACAACATTGGAACGCAAACAGAATCCACTGCTTATGTTGGTATTTACAGTTCTTCATTCAATTCAAAATCTTCTTCTGGAAAATCTCCAACTTGGACACAAGATGGCTTTACAAAACCTCCATACTTGGGTGGACATTCAAAGTATCTAACTCCATTAACTCTGAAACAAAAATTATATATATATATTATGTATCTGGCTTGATGCTATATCAAGTTTAATTAAAAATTTTTAATTTTTACAAATTTTGGGAAATGCAGATTAATTTGTGACATTTGCCACAGGTAAGCTGTGGGTTTGTAAAATCTTTGGTTCTTACAAGGATTTCATCCGTTTATGTTGTGAACCATCTACGAGCCCCAAAAAAGATGTGAAGAGCGCATCTATGATAATACAGTGTATACTCTTACAGAGTGGCATGAGAGAATTTTCTTTGTTGAATTTTAAAACGGGGTGTTGTAAAACAATGGAGACCATATGAATTTACACTTGCCTGTTAATTAAAGGTGTTGTTGGATTCGAACAATCCGAAATACCATTTGGTAAACAGGCTAATTAGGTTAATTTTTGACAAAGTTATAATTAGTGTAAATAATATTACAATTAATAACTCATAATAACTGACTGGGATTCAGTATCGGTTCGGTGAAATTATACGATAGGGAATGGGTTATTAGTTTGAGGGTTTGTCCGGCAATGGTCTTTTGGCCAAAGCCGGACAATCATATGAAATCCCTGGAAACATTCCCATGAAATGTGGCAAGGTTTACCTATGCGTAACAGCACATCACAAAATTGATGACACATAGGTAAGCAACGCTACAAATTGGTAGCAGAGCATAGTTACGATCCACAGACCTGTGAGTGATGGGCCTAGCACACTTCCACTTTGCCAATTCCAAGGCTTACCATAACTTGCAAAACTGTACATGATTTTTTACACCTGGAAAATAAAAAATAATAATACTTTTCCCCGAACAATCAGTTTGTAGATTGGACATTTAAATTCCCTTGTTTCTGGTCTTTATTGGTCTAAGCCCCTAGTATATTTGTTTTTTAGTTGAAATAATTTTACTTTTTATGTGATATATATTTAAAAGTAAAATTATTACATTGATATTACCACCAAATTTTTGTAATAATTGTTATAATTAAGCGCTTGAGTTTTTTCTACCTCTGTTTTTTGTGATTGTTGATTGTTGTCGTTCTTTTGGTTTATCAAAAGTGGTGTACCTAGCATCTCACTATTATGGAAGGTCAATCGAATAAACTGATTTGGACTTCTGATATTCCCAAACCATTTCCTTTCTCTCTGATTTATATTCCCCCTCATCAGAAATGGATAACCAAATTGAATGCCAAACAGGCCAGAACCCTGTTAATCGCTTGGGATGTAACTCCGGGTGATACCCTGGAGTTGAATAGGGGGTTAATTCAAACTGAGTTGGACGCCATTCGGTTAATATTATTACACCTTCAGTTTCTGGTTGTTTAACTACCGATATTATCACACCTCCATCTGATTTTAGTATTCATCCTCAGGTCTAACAGATTATTCAGAGTTCAATCTTTGTGTTTATACAGATGATCTTTGAAGATCATTTAGATAAGGTTCAGGTTGTCCTCCAATGACTATTGAATTCACTGTTAACCCCGAAAAGTTGGTAATTGCTTTAAATTCCATTCAATTCCTGGGTCAAGTATTTCATAACCAATTGGTTACACTCCATCCTGACTGAATTCAACCTATTGCCGATTATCCTGTCCTAAAAAATGTTAAAGAAGGTAGCAAGATTTCTCAGGCTTGCTGCTTTCTCTTAGTGTGCACTATTCCATGGAACAAAATTGAAATCAGAAATGTGCCCCATATGGCACTTAATAAAAATTGGGTTACCTATATTTAAAGGGAAATAATTTAGTTACAATGAAAACAACATAGTCTAAATATACCAAAGGTTAAGCCATAAACCAAAGAATCACAAATTAAAGCCAATCGTTCCACGGTGAGCATTTAAGATCCTTGTGGAAAGTTTGCTAAAAAAACTATTTACCTCACATGAGACACGTAGCTGAAGTGTAATTGTAGAAATGCCATCTCTGTGAAATAGACATTTTAGCCTTATGGGGCCCGAACAACCATTATGTCCCAGAAGGGTAATAGGGGGTGTAAGGAATAAGTGAAAATTTAGACCTTTTGTTAAGAGAGTAGGAAGAAGAAAAAGGAAGGTAAGCGAAACTTATGAAATAATATCACCTAGGGATCAGTATCAGTTGGCGAGACGGTAGATGATAAGTTAGTTGTAAACGATATTCCTTAGGTGATTTGATTGGGTGAAGGAAATTAGATGGGCCAATTTGATTAGTGAAAGGATTTTAGTTGTGAAATGGGAAACTCGTGGTAGTATTTGAACACCATATCTACAAATTTGCAAGGAAGAACCATCCTTACAGTTCGCTGGCATTGGGCCATATGTTTAGGGTGCCTGTACCATAGTATATTCCTGAGGGAGTCTACGCGATCTACAAAGGGGAGGAGTTCAGAGTCATCTCTTTGAAAGAGATTTATATCATTAAAAACATCAGGAATATTTGTTAATACTGAAACCGTGGATAAAGGAGGTGTATGGGAAGATTTGAAGGGAACTGAGATGATATTCGATGATTCGAACAGTTGGGAAAGAGCTTCCGCCATCATATTCTCAGTTCCTTTAATATGGTTAACAGAAAACTTGAACAGATTAATGAACTCAATCCACCAGCATAATATGGAACTATTTAAGTTAAAATATCTTTAACAAATAAATGAACAATTAGCCAATTACAGTCAAATTATAATGTTTCAAAATCTAACTTAGGTAAAGAAAGATAATTTTAAGAGATAAATGTTTAAATGAATAAAATAGTAGAACAGTGAAAGGGAGAAGAATAAGAAGAAGAAGAAGGGGCGGAGAAGGTAGTAGAGAGGGGAAGAAAGGTAAGATGCATTCTTAAATAAATAAAACAGTACGAAAGTAGTTTCTTTTAAATGAAGGTACTACAAAATGTGTAATTAGTAATAAAGTGAGAGAGCTAGAAATGGCTGAAAATTCTACTCAACATTATTAAGTTTTGGTAAAAGTAAAGAATATTAAAATTAGAACTTATGATTAGACACGACAATGATATTTTACTGTCCATACTGTGTTTAAAAGTCCATTCACTACTTTAATACAGTACCTCAAGGTAGGAATGTGCCTGGGGTGTAGAGGAAAAAAGGGGCCCTCACACTTTGTTGCATTTGCTTTCAGCGGTACAATGCCAATAAAAAAATTATGATCTCAGCTACTTCTGTGTAAACGCATATTCTACTTTCGTTTCCTTTATCGGTGTGAATAAGAATAAAACATTTACAAAAGTACACAAAGTGCGTATTAAAGAGATGGGCACATTTTTTGTTAATGAACAGCACGTGTAACAATTAGTTGTTTTATTTATAAATATATATGTTAATCTTTTGTAAATCGTTATTTAAAAAGTTTTAATAATAAAACATTTACGAAATAAACAAAAAATATGTGTTATTTAAAACCGATCTCATTAATTCAAGGTCTAAGCTTGACTATTGATTACAGAGTGTTCAGAAAATGTCGGGCCAAATTTTGTATTGGTTACAATGGCTCAAAATAAAGAAAAAAAGTTTGTGTAAACATATGTCAAGGAAATGCTTCGTTTCCATCTTTCGCCCGCTTTGTGTTTTTTGAAAAATAATTGTATATGTCTATTATTCCTAGTTTTTTTCCACCTGTAACCTAATTCTTTAACTAGTTTTCCCACCTTTAATACCTAAATCTTTCACTAATTTTGTGTGCAATTTTGGGATGATAGGGACGCATTTTTCAACAAGATAAAAATTATTATAGTTCTTCTAATCACCCTTCTATCAAAATCATCAATTCCTGTTACTGGTTTATCAGGCTTTCTCCTTTTGTTAGGAGTTTCAAACAAATGTTCACCATTAGTTCTCTTTGCCTCACGACTTATGTTAATTAGTGTATTCTGTGACATTCCCGTTGTTGCCGACACTTTATAAATTGCATAACATTGTAAATAATTTCACTACTTTGACTTTTTAACACTTTACGATTACTCGTCACACTTAGCACAACACCTATTAGCCGACCAAGTTAACATTTTATGTGGGAAATAGGCTATGTGAAAGAGGGTTTGACAGATATTTTGCTTATGCCTTAAAGTTATCACATGAATGCATTCATGGAATCAATGAATAAAGGCAATAGGAAGGCAGGAATTACTTCCTGGGATCTCCTTATCATCCTGTTTATTTTTCCCACACAAAAATAAGTAGCCTAACCAGTACGCCCAGTATGCATTCCAAATACTTCTACAATGTGCTCTATCTAATATGTGCTTGTACAATGTGTTCCATCTAATTGTAAAAAAAAAAAAAAATAATAATATCTACAACTTTCTTGCAGGAAGCTATCATTTAGTCAATAAATATAAATTTTCCTAGTTTTGAATATTTTTGTCATTGCTTTTATTATGTAAAAACGTTTTACAATTTATCATTACATAAACTTACTTTTTTACACGACTTTATATTTTATTGGTATTTTATTTTTTATAACTTTTTATAAATAAATATTGTGTGCAAGTAGGCAAAATCATAAGATAAGTGAGATGCAGTCTGCCATGAAGTTGTATCTTTAGGAATTAAATGTAGCTAAGCGGTAATTTGTATACCTAGTTTTATTGGAATGGGTTGTACCAGTAAGTCAGGCTAAAGAAGCAAGTAGAAGGGAGGACACGCCCATTATACCAGGCACATTCCTAGTCTGAAGGTACTGTAGTTCTAGTTATAATTTTCAATAATAACAAGTTTAATTTCTATCATAAATAGACTTACGATCCATCGTTTTTCCCAAGCGGTTCATCATACTTTACTCCAATCCACCAGCCAGGCTTAAAATCAACTGATCCTGCAGTCAAAAATGTTCAATGAATTTTTTTTAAGCATACCTCAAAAACTACACAATTCTATATATTTAAATTTTTAAAAAATATTTATTTTTTCCACAATCTTTCAAAAGAAACAAAAATACAAACAATCTCTAGTTAGCCTTTAAACTGCTCTTCGACTTAGGTGACTAGTAAACATGCATCCCAAAACGCTCTTCACTCAGGTGACTAGTAAACATGCATCCCAAAACGCTCTTCGACTCAGGTGACTAGTAAACATGCATTCCAAAATGCTTTTCGACTCAGGTGACTAGTAAACATGCATCACAAAACGCTTTTCGACTCAGGTGACTAGTAAACATGCATTCCAAAACGCTCTTTGACTCAGGTGACTAGTAAACATGCATCACAAAATGCTCTTCGACTCAGGTGACTAGTAAACATGCATTCGGAAGCAAGTGAAACATTATCGTCAGATAGATCAACTTCAAGCTGTTTGTCAATTTCACTTGAAGCTATGTTTTCTCTATCCATTTTCACAAAGATTTTATATTGTTGCAGACACTTAAAACTAGAACACACTACACAATTTGTCAATAAGAACACTAAAAATAACTACTTAACACAGTAAATAACCAAAAAAGCACAATAACTAAACACACATGACATTAGAACAACTTGTGAGAATTGTAAACAACTTCGCAATAGGCCACTTGATTCCGTTGTTTCTTGTAGTTTACAGACTCTAAATTAAATGCCAAAACATGTCACAATGTCAAAACAGCCAACTTCTGTTATAGACTCATTGAATATATTATCTAGTAAGCAGTAACATAAATATAATGCCTATTAACGTTATATAACGTGTTTTATAACGCGAAAACCCACGCAACGAAATATCGTCGCTTGGCATTTTCCCCATGGTATACAGGCGACGATATATCGTCACTTGTCACTTTTCGCATGGTATACAGGCGACGATATATCGTTGCTTGGCACTCAAAGGGTTAAAGATACCTCCAAAAACCAAATTTGATTAAAATCCACTCATTTGGGCTGTAGAGCACTTTGCAGACGACAGACAAACATCATTCCCAATAAAACTTTTTGAACGTGAAGGATTTCAAAATGTTTATTTCTGAGAAAATTCAACACTAGATTTTGATATATAAAAAATGAAAATGTCCAAAATATGCCCAAATACAAAATTTGATTAAAATCCACTCATTTGGGCTGTAGAGCACTACGCAGACGACAGACAAACATCATTCCCAATAAAACTTTTTGAACGTGAAGGATTTCAAAATGTTTATTTCTGTGAAAATTCAACACCAGATTTTAAATTATCACATACTATAATATTATATGTGAAAAAATAAAAATAAAAATTCTTTGAAGGGCTTAGACTTGTTGGACAGCTTGATAGTTCTTTGTAGTAATTCTAACTTCCACAACCGAAATTCACAATCTTAGTTCATATTTTCCTCATGATGCTAGAGCCAAACTTTTTGAATCCCAACAGAATCCTCCCTCTCTCTCACACACACGCACACACACACACACACACACACACACACACACCACAGTGAGTGCAGGTGTGGCAGACTCCTGATGTTAATGAGTATTCGAGGGCTAAGGGTCTTTATTTTAAGCTCTATTCTTCATTTCTTAGAAGGCTATGATGACCAAAAGGTTTTTCGCCTTAAAACAACAAAGGAAAAAAACATACACCAAACAAGATCGACAGCCAATAGACTAACAAAGACTTAGATCAAATGGTTACTTACCTACAAATTTAACTAAACCTCTTCTCTCAGGCTGACCTAACACCTTAATCAAACACCTATCATTAGGGTTTATAGATTTAGCAAGCGCTTCTTCAGCTTCTTCTTCTTTTCTTCGTTCTTGATCTCTCTTTTCCATTTCATCCTTATTATATTTTCCTATTTTATTTTTTTCAAGATATGCTTTTACTGTATCTATAAAAAAATCAAAGAAAACATTAAAAATATAATGATAAACATTAAATCTAACACTGAAGCACATACAGATGGGTTGTAGATACTGCCAAAACCCTAATCTTTGTAAGTATAAACGAAAAGGAAGCATGAAAACTTTTCTAAAGAATACAAATCTACTAATCAAGTATTGGTAGTAGATTTTAATTTTGTACAAAAAAATAAGATATGGTTTAATCAGACATTTGTTATCATTTGAGTATATAAAAATTAATAAACAATATTTTGAGAACATAAATCAACTTCCATTATCAAGTAATAAACCTAAAACATGAGAAGAGCAAAAAACACTAATATAACCAAATGTCATTTTGAAAACCAAAACTATTAAAGCTAAATAGAAGTTAAAACAACCAAAACTAAATACAAACATTATCTAACACAAGTTTTGCCACGTGTAACTAGTTTTATTTATATTTTTGTTCTGAACAATTATAGCAAGCATCAAATTTTTTAAGTAACTTTATAATTTGAACAAATAAACAAAAAATTTGTATGAAACAAATTGATATTTAAAACATTAATAATATATTTTTTAATAACTAATAAAAAAAAACTATGACACTCATTTAAAACAATTTTCAAATTTACTAGAATAATAAATAAAAAATACTAGTCAATTAAAAAAATAAGGTTATTAATAAAGCTAGAACATCCCACTATTGTAATGCAACCGCTCCAAGAAAACATTGTTACTATATACTCATGTGGATCCCAACACCAAGAGTGGTAGAAAATTCTTCTTAAGACCTTCTGGTTTTGAATATTTTTCTGATATATTAATCAACAAAACTCCAGTTTGTAAGGTCGAATGTTTGTATTTTGAACAGCCTTTTCATGTTTTGAAATGAAGACCTCTTCCACAATAAAACTCCATAATTCAAATATAGGTAAATGAGGCCATAATAGGTACTTTAAAATACTTAGGGTTCCATACTATAAAATTTCTGAACATAACTCTAATTCAATTAACATATCCACTGTGGTGATTGACCACCACTCCCCCTCCCCTTCGTGAATCTGGTTATATCCGCCCGCAGAGGTGATAAGCCAGAGTAGTGCTCGAGACAGCGGTGAGACAAGTCGTCTGTCACCGTTCTTATTAAATTTATATTATTGTGCCGTATCATTATCATGCCTTGCTAAACCCCTCAGACATTTGTTACTTCAATTATATGTAAAATTACATATAATGAAGTTTATTGTTTTGAAAGTATTTCTATAAGTGTTTGGTATATGTTGCATCAGCCTGAAAATTACATGAATGGCGAAAAATGTTCCATAGAAAATTAAAGAATATTAAACTGATATAGGCATTAAAGTATTTATTAATTATTATTAACATTAAGTAGGTAGTTGGCTAAAGTAAACATTACATTATTTTCCTTTTTGAAAGATAATAATTAACCCTCTTAAGGTCAGGTAAAATTTTTATTTGGTACCTAAAAAGGCCAGAATTTAAATAGCACTTGCATTCATGAACAAGGCCAGACCATATATGGCAGTTATCATGGTGATGCAATAATCTAAATTAGGTTATTTGTGCTCATTTAAAAATGCTAGTAGAACTGTAATTATTACATTTTTTTCTCTTAATATGTACTACAAAACTGAATAGAAAAGAAAACAATACAACTGTTATTCTCACATTTTTTTCCTCCTAATAATATGCACTATAAAACTGAATTCAATAAACCACTAATAATATGCACAATTATTTTAATTTTGGATAGAGTAATATATTGGTTTTAAATATGTAGACTTTATATGGATATTTGTATGAATACATTAGACTATTTTTTATAAACACTGAACATTTCAAAGTAATTCAAAAGTATTCTAGAGGTTTTTATTCTGGTTCGTAAGCGTAAATTGTCCTATAAGTTGTTACATAATGAACCTTACACAATGAAAGATATATTTGAAATACCACTTAGCTTATCAGTATTTTGATTGAAATCCATCCTGAATATTTTTTTAGTGAGAAACATAATTTTTCAGTTTTACACCTACATATAACACACATACAAAAACAAAACTTTAAAAAAACTAACAATATAAAATTTGGTAAAACATAACATCATCTTTTATTACTCTTAATTAATTGAAAAACACACTAACCTGTAAAAACAATTTTAATGTAATAGCAGATATTTCTTGTTGAAACTCCATATTCAAGGATAAAATAAAGCAAAAGCTTAAAGTTTCAAATATTTATTAGTATAAATGAGCTACAATTGTTATCAGTAGCCCGTCGATGCCGCAAGGCGAAACAATTGTAGCTCATTTATACTAATAAATATTTGAAACTTTAAGCTTTTGCTTTATTTTATCCTTGTAAAAACAATTATGAATATAAACAATAACACACTATAAACACAAATTATGCAACCTTATACTAAGATGTAAACGAGAGATAATCACCGTATGATTCACAATTCCTAACTGTCAAAACTAAGCCTATGTGTTTTTACCAAAGAACAATAAATATAACATAATATTAAAAACTTTCTCCCCATTTTCATCATTATTAACATAAACTATAGTTGCTTACCTTCCATATTGAACAATTATTACATAAATTATTTGAAAAATAAGTGCGTAATAACCAAAAGAATAACAAGCCGATATATTGGTTCAAGGCCATTTAGGCTACAAAGTCGCTGAGCCGCGGAATTATTTTGACCCATAGCTGTTAAAAGGGATAAAACACTACAGAAAAATTTTCATTACTGTTGAGACCGAAGGTTCTTGGTGGAATTCCATGTTTAAAGATAACAAAACACATTTTTTTATTTTGTAACATCTACGTTTTATTAGTCTAGCCGACCAATGGTTTCGCCTGCTAAGGCATTGACGAGGCTGTATTACAGCTTTAGCAGGTGAAACCATTGGTCGACTAGACTAATAAAAAGTGGATGTTACAAAATAAAAAATTGTGTTTTACTACAGGAAAAGGTTATTGGAAATTCCAAGTTATAAAACACATTTTAGAAATTCCAGGTTGTTCAGATTAGTAGGCACTTCGAGTTACTAGTTTAAACAGGAAAGAGTTTTAAACAAGTGTTTTTCATGCCACTCTATCCATAATATGAATTATTCACTTCAATTACAATACCTGAAGTTATTTTATGACTTACCAGTTCGCTTAGCATACACTTCAGGAGACATTTCACATTTTTCTATCTTAGATTCATCCAAAAACTCTTTCTTTAAAAGGAATTGGTCTTCAACCTGAAATAAAAATAAAAATGTTTCTACAAATGTATTTCATATTCCTATAAACTTTTGTCAATGCTAAAGCATGTGTACTTCTATAAATTCTAACATTCAAATTAATGGTCAAGATATTATATGCTTATTAAAAAACATAACAAAAGTCATATTTATTTTCATTTCAAATATTTTCAACATTTATCTATTTAACTTTATGGGTGTGGGAGCTCTACAATGTTACACTTTGTGCAAAGTCCTGGACATGATGAGATTAGCGGGAATGAAACATGCTGCTAAAAAGTGTCAGATGCAACACTTATAGGATCTAAGCAGTTGTGTGGCATATCTAGGAGGCAAGTTATACAAGACATCAGCACTTGGCCTCAGAATATTCATTCATAAGAGGAATGAATTCCTCATATATTCCTTGGCCTCATTCCTCTTATATTCATAAGAGGAGGTTGAGAAAAATCTCATACTCTTACTTTGTACTCCTTTTAAGCACATTCATTACATCTGACACTATCTTGTTAGGCAGGGGCAATATTAAGTGGTATGGTTCGTTACAGAGTACTCCCACCTAAGAAAATACATTAGATGAGAAAATTCACCTCATCTATGCATAAGATGAGCATAGTCACTGGAGAGCCTCTGTGCGGGAAATGAGGCCTGAAAGAGGAAACTGTAGAATACTTGATCTTTAAATGTGATTGCCTCGATTGAGAAAATATGGAGACAAAGGGACAGATGATCTCTCAAGACTATCATGTTAAGAAGCTTTTGAAATTCATGGAGTTTATTGGTCATTTAGTAGATATCTAGGGGCATCAAACCATATATTTGAATTTGAGAGCACAATAAACCCTTGTAGCTGTCGTGCTAAAAGAATAGACCACAAACTGAAGAAGAAAAAAAATGATTAAATATGATTTCATACCTTTTATTTTTTATGAGCATATAAATTATTATTACACATTTTGAAGGGAGTAAATCTGGAGTGGGGAACTATACATAGCAGTAAATGTAGGTTTGAATATGAATACAGAATAACTGGCGATTATTGCAGCACTGATGTACTCCCTAAAGCTAATGTCTCCTCTTGCAACCAACAGTGAGTCTAAATTACTGAGCTTGTTACGAACCTCTGAGCTGAGGCTTCTGCTAATTCGATTAGACAAACACGTAGTATTCCAGTGGATTCCAAACCATAGGAGAGGTGGAGAAAAAAATATATCGGTGAGGCATCTACTCTTTCCCTGGGTGTAAAAACCTGGTAATTTTGGTTTTTCCGGAGGTATGGAATATCAAAACAATTTATATCAGCTTCATATAGAGTATGAATAAAACTATAGTGTGAACAAAAGCCATTTTTGTGGGCAAGGCTAGGGCTTGCCACACAGAAATGGAGTAATACCTATAGGCCTAGTTGTTTAACCTAAATGATACATTAATCTGCCAACTATACAAACGAGAAAAGGAATCCATAGAATACATTTTCCTAAAATGCATTTCTCAACAAGCGAAAAATGTGGCCAAAAACGATTGTGGACTCTGACAGTGGCAGTATATAATGGACATATTAGGTTATCAGCAATACCTGATGCTGGGAATTTATACTTTGTCATATAAAATAAGTTTATGTTATTATTTAAATATAAATTTGGAGTAATAGTAGCATAAAATATAGCTTGATAAATAGTGATAAAGAACTGTAAGTATATTGTCAATAGTAGTACAATAATATGTTTCAATGCTAATGTGTAAAATAAACCTTTTTCCTGATGGTAACACTAAGTAAGTTAGAGAACAAGATATTTTACGCAATAAACAAATAAAATTAAGATATTTTCTAAGAGTTATAGACTACGTACATTCAATCTCATTCCATCATCCACGTGATAAAATCCTAGCAAGGCCATATCATCATCTAAAGTGCAAACAAACTCATTATCTTTGTTATACACTTTAACTGTCATTGTTGTTGCACTACCTGCGGTCAACATCTCCAATTTGCCCTGAAACAATTACAGCAAATATCTGAATAAACAGGAAGTCAAGTTCTAAAATATCCTATACAATTAATAAGATTAGAAATACAAAAATCATTATAAAGATACCTTCATTCAAGTTATAAATGAACTATCACCTCAGGGTACCACATCATCAACCACAAGACCCTAACCACCACCAAAATAGTTACACACCTCAAACTGCCCATCACATAACCCATTTTTATTCATGTCCCATTTCATGCATCAAACCTAAGTATATATATTTTAGCAAAAAGGTGGTGGCTAGGGTCAGTGAACGGCAAGTCATCAATTTGACAAGAAATAAAAGAGTTGACAGCTCATGGACAAGCCCATACTTAAAAAAAACTGAAGGGTTTAAGGGCAAGAAACTCATTTAGAGATACTTTAAATGGACAAAGTTTAAATTAACCAATAGGAAAGAAAGCGTCACTTTCTAAATTCCAATAAACTTTGAATCCCACCAATGAAAAATAACCCTGTGGTGTGACTGTTGAAAATGAGGAAATTACAAAAAATATAGGTTCCAGAGAAGGAAACAAGGTTTTTCTGCAATGTTTTTGGTTCAGGGTTGTTCTAATAGATAATTGTTCTCCAAAATTTTGTTACAACTTTTATAATAAATTGTAAAATCTTCTGGGAAATTTGTAAACATTTGAATGTAATCACGAAGAATATTAAATTAAAGAAAGTACGTCGAAATTGAGTGTTTAACTTAAAAGAAATCTCGTCGAACAGTTTAATAAAAATTGAAAGAAATACGTCGAACATTGAATTAGTTAAAGTTAAAGAATACATCGTAAAGTGAATATAGTCAGCGAAAAGTTAATAGATGAAATATCAGCACTGAGAATAAGAAGAAGGATTCTGCGAGAAATCAATGCGAGTTACACCAAGTGATTGCCAAACCAAATTACAGCTTTGCCAGAATAAAGGAGATTATTGGACACCAAATCAACATTGAGCTTATCTGCTGGAACAACCGCCAAAACAACAACACGTCGGATTGTGAAAGGACTTCAGATTCGATAAGTAGACTGTGAAAATTTGTATAAATAATTAACCACCAAGAACATTTTGATTCAGTAACTAAAGTTTAAATTATAGTCACCAAAGAACCTAACCATTATATACAATTATATATATATATATATTGACCTAACCAGACCTAGTAAATGAACTGAATGTCTGGTAACATATAGGCTATATATATATGAGAGAGAGAAAAAGAGAGAGAGAGATATGTTAAATATCTTCGTCTTTGAACTCTCCTGCATCAAATAACAACAACCGACATTGTCGACACGGCATGATTGACAGTAATGAACAATTAGTTTGACAGTGAGGTGTATAGATCTAAATTACCTAATCAGACATATTTTCACGGATGGACATAAACATTGAGTGATGAGACATTCAATAGATTAACTAACATTGTCATACGTATTAACGTAGACAGTTGCCCTAACCTCACACGGTCAGGAAATCATACTTTTTACAGCTTATTGACAGAAATAATGGATTTTGATAATTCAAACAGGTTTACAGATTGAAAGGAAGATCTAATGGTCACAAAAGGAGGTATGTACAACATGATTTGCCTAATTTTCACTACTAAATCGCTACAACAGATACACTACATATTTACCATCTTATGTTAACTTAATGTAATAGAAATTATTTATCATTTTCTAGTTAATGGAAGCCTAAATACATAAACTGTCAAAAAAGGTATCATTGATCTTTGGGATAAAGACACAATACTTTCTTTCACTACATACCTTTAATCTTAAGAATAATTGGTATTTGTTTACATAAAGGAGATTGCTAATTTTCAGATTTTTTTTGTCACTTATTACATACCTTACTTCTTACGAATAAATAATGTACTCAATGCAGAGGTCACTTTGTTCATCGAAAAATGATAATCTAAAAACTACCAAAATCTACGTAGCCTATTTATAGGTTAAAAATAATGGCAATGAGAATAGCATATGGGCGTTACATAATGACTACACCAAATTGCTATTAATTTATGTCACAACAGGTTTGTCCAGATGGCTATATAGGCTATATAACCATTGGACAAAACCTTTTGTACATTTATTGAAGTTTATAATTTGTTTACTATAATACGTAGAGTGATATAATTTTATGTCACGACAGGTTTGGCCAGGTTTGGCCTGACAAAATCTTTCGTAGGTTTAAGTTAATAATTTCTAATTAAATTATTAAACGTGGATGATTGACAGCATATCATGTGAGCTGTGAGCTTATATATAAACATTGAAATATCTTTAGTAACATATGAGACGTGAATGTGAATATTTTCCATTATGTCTAACCTATAAATACGTGGATTTGATAGTTTTTAAATTGTGATTTTTCAATGAATAACCTTCGCATTGAAAACATTCTTAACAAGTAGACTAGCGTATGTAGTAAATGCCAAAAAAAAAAATCCCGAAAATTAGCAATCACCTTTATGTAAACAATTACCAAATAATTTATTTCTATAATTCGGAATTCACTTTTTAACCAAAAAATCACAATTTGAAAAACTTACTACTTATAGGTTAGACATAATGGCGATTCTTCCCATTCACATCACAAATTCTTCCTTGCAGCTGCAAAATTATTGGCCCTAATGCTCTAACTATTAAGTTAAGCACAATTATTTATCTAGACATCTGGCCAAACCTGTCGTTTTATATTATAGGTAATGCAGTCCTGTTGAATTTTATGATTAAAAATCATGAAAAAAGTTACTAGGCTACTTACCTTAATTTTATAAAAGTAGATCATATTTGATGCCCGAAGACACTTTTTAAATACCAAAACTCAATATTTCTGTCACAAATAAGATATTTACAAGTTTACATGAAATATTTATAAGCAATGAGCCTATACATCTAGGTTTCTAAGTCAATCATAGCTAACTGAATAGCGTGTCAGATGTATGCACATTAACTGTCTTCTAATAGGTAAATATTACATATATTTTAGTTACATTGGCCTACATATGAGCTAAAAAACTACAGAATTCAATGCATTTATAGATCATCGAAGTTAAGCAACATTGAGCACAGTTAGTACATGGATGGGTGACTACTTGGGAACGCATGAACAATTTTTTTCAAATTTATGTGTCGGTCAGGTAAGGTGGCTATATACAGCCACTTTACTTGATCTGGTAAGGTCAAAATGTGTGTACAAACCTATTTTAACGCATAATCCATTTAATTGACCTTAATCTAGAAAAGTTAAAATTATGTTGTTGTTTTTCTGTGAAAAAGTTAGCTCTGCGGTGAAAACTTATTTTATTATTAATAAATAAGATATGTAGAACATTATTTAAAAAAAATTGCCAAAAAGACGGGTTGCAGTTACAGTAAACAATTACCTGTAATTATTTATATATATATATATATATATATAAAGTTACCTAGCCAGCCCTAATAAAGAACAAAGGTACTGTATGGGAAGATAATTATATATAAGTAATTATATATATATTATTGTTACTAATATTAGGGTGGCGGTTGTGATAATTTCCACATCTTGTAAAGCATAAGTCTAGGTACGTTTCTTACTTCATACATATATTCCCACTGACATTATTCTGATTTTCCTGAAAAAAACCTTTTTTTTTGAACTTTTTTCCCCATGTTAAAATTACATAGATGAGAATATATCCATGTAGCATTAATGAAATAATATGACTTGATAAATACCATTTATGGATATTATAAGGAGACAACAAACGACTAGCATATATCTAGTATTTTTAAATATCATAGCTAGTCACATGTAAACAACAACCTAACCTTCAAATCTGCTATAGTTATTCCTTTATTGAAGCGTTTATCCAAGATGCACTGCGGTTGGTCTTCTTCAGTGGTAATCGTAACCGTAACAATGTCATTTGATATTACTTTATACTGATTAGACATTGTGAATAAAAGAGATTAACACTTTAACAAGAAATAAACAAAATACGCCTTTCAGTTAAACGACTAGCCTGTACAGTTATGTTATAACACAATAAACACATATGTCATATGGTACTCAACAATAAGGGTATCGCCCACATGATTTTCTAGTTTTCATTTTGCCTCAGTAATCAGTATTGATTGGACAATCTAGTCAGCATTAATTTGATTAATACGTTGGGTTTTTAAAGCTAGTGAAGCAATAATAATAATATACAAAAATGCAGTGAATGGTTTAGCTTAGTTTAAATTAACTCATGGCTTCCGTAATTTTCGCACAGTCTTGAAATAATAGATAATATTACATGGGCTCTGCCCAGGTTCTACTTCTATGTACTCATAGCTCATATTATAATTATGTTACACTTATCGTACTACATGATTTTACATTATATCTCATATCAGTGCCATATCATATCACTATGATGTTCCTATTCATCTTCCATCTCGTCACAGACATTACCTTCTGTGAGCAAATACGTCACAGACAACTGACTCTCCTTACGCTCTTTTGTTGTATTATGTTCGTACTTCGTGTTCGTATTGTAGTAGTTTTATTGGGCAATTGAACACCTTAATTAATATTTTACTTACACTCTAAACTACTATATCGTAATATGGCGGCAACTTTAGAATCAATGGTTAGAGTCGAAGAAAGGTTCGTAGAACCCGAAAAGCCAGTGGATAGAGAAAAGGTATGGTTAGTGTAATTGTGGAGAATAGTATAAATGCTTATAAGAATTATTTTCCTTTTATAGTAGGCTATGAAGTATTTGTTAGTTCAAGAATATTATTTGTGGTACGTTAGGTCCACACCAAATTCGGTAACTTAAATTCAAGTAAACAATGTACACCCACCAACACTAGGCCTACTATCAAAATACAAAACAAAAAATCTGTTTTTGCGGTAATTATGCAATAAATCTTGCCCTGAAATTTAGTTAAGAAAATCATTGAAATGGTTTACTACCTTATTTTGAAAAAAAAATGAGATCATATTAGGTGTCGCAAGACACTTTTGAAGTTACAAAGTGCATTGGGCAATGAATGCCTAGTTAACCCTTAACTACTATACTGACGTCTCACAGATGGTGCCAATTTTTACTTTCAATTTTCTCCACCTCCCCCATCCCCTAGGAACCGGTCCGGCCGTTTACCTCTAGGTTGAGTCAAGGTCTTTGAACAGAGAAAGTCGGTCCACTCTACTCGTCTTTGTTTGTTCGTTATAGTGAATTTCCGTCTGACAGACATGGTTTAGTAGTTGGGTTATTTTGCACTTGTAATGGTGACGTGGTATAGTAAGCGCCAGACCCGATATCCATGCCAGACTAGAAACCCTCTTATAACTAAATTTTAATAATTCTATTAGTTTAGGCTACTGTTTAATTTATCTAAGTAAAATAATTTTTGATCATAATTTAAATGTATTAGTACAACTTACTTTCCCTATTTCTGGTGATCAAAAGCAGCAAAAAAAGATAAATATTTTTGTTTTGTTTTTGTTCATAATGAACAAGACCAAAGCCAAAAGCATTCATATTCACTATAAAACTTATCTTCTTCAATGTAAAAATATTTTAGCTTTAGGCCTATATATTACAACCTTTATAATTTCAAATTAAAATTAAAAAATCCAACCCAATATTTTGTAACTTTTTTTAATATAGGGCAGTGATGGGCAATTTTTAATCAAAACGAAACAGTTTTGATTTTATTTTTTTTTCATATTACCATTTAACTACAATAAGGTAAAAAAACGTTTTTACAAAAAAAATAAACTTAACAAAAAATAATCAAAAAATGACTTTGTATAGTAGGCCTATATCGAGTGATGATACATTCACTAACATGGAGCCTCCATGTTCTATCTTTTATATTTATGTGTGTTATTTTATTTTAATGATTGACTATTGTTCGGGGCTTTGTAATGTTGTTTATAGTCTTGATCATATTTTATATTTTGTTGAATTGTGTATAGTTGTATTTTATATTTTTAATGTAAAAAAAAAACAAAAAACAAAAATGTATTATGGCTTTTGACACATGTATTATGGGTTTTGTATTTATGTGTAGCCTACATTCTTCTATCATAATAATTATAAATTTTATAAACTTTGTAGGGTTGCTGGGGTACCAAATATTATTATTATATAGCATGCCTACTTGTAAATTATGGGACCTGCCTTATACAAATGTAATATTTGTATAAGGATTTAAAAAAAAAGGATGAATAAAAAAAAAAAGTTTAAATAAATAAACTTGAATAAAGTAGTTGTAACTATTAACCCTTAACTACTATATGCTCAAATACTCACTTAAATAGGCTATATGTCAGTATTGTCAGTCAATATAATATACAACATAGGCCCTATAGTCACCTGCCTAATCCCACAGAACTTGAACTATAGGGAAATCACATGATATATTGTTATTTTATTAACTTGTAAGACCGATGAAGGTAACTGGTTCAAAACCTTGCCTCACTTATTTTTTAAATTTATTTTTATTTTTTTACATATATGCCTAATTAGTTATGGGTAATTAATTTTTCACTTTCCACTTACATACTTTTTTATTATTATGGAAATTTTATTGGTTTATTATTTTTCTATCCTAATTGTTTAATTTATACTTTTTTATTTATTTGAACATGATGGAATTATATTTTTCATCTACCAATACAATAGGCCTAATACAAAAGACTGTGGCTGAGTTAAATATGTTTGGTTTAATATTAAACCAATTGTTGATGATCAACCGTGAACTTTGTTCTTTACTCCTACTGTGTTGTTTTTCCTTCATTGTTAGATTGTTATTCGTAAATTTCATTCAGGTTAAGCCTATTATTTTTTGTTCAAAATAATTACAGCTACTGTTTTTTTATAAAAATAGAAAATATCAGCTTGATGATAAAAGAATAATGATTGTGAGGCTATACTGTAGTGGAGTCAGTTTCAATTCAAAGTATATTTGCAGGAATGACTGAAGATAGAAAAATTCCATGTGTGTCCACTTTTTGATATAGTCTTCAGGTTCAGTTAGGATTATTACGGATGATCATGTTATTAAATGTCGTTTGGAACTCGAAGAAGGAACTGAAACTGTAGGCCTATTAGCTGCTTTTGCTGTAAATGTTAACATATCTTTAACAAGTATTGAAAATGAAACTGGTGTCAAAATCTATCCCTCATCGGATTTTGCATAAAGAAAAGTTCAAGTCTTATAAATTTCATAAACACTAAAAGTGTTTTTATATGATCCTGACCGTTGACTTAATTTTTGTAAAAGGATGACGGAATGAGCGAAATCGAGCAGGGATTTTTTGAATAGAATTTGTTTAACTGATGAATCAACATTTACGTTACATAATGGCCAATATGCAAAATGGTCGAACCTGGTCGAGAGACAATCTGAATGAAATTGTAATAACACAAACTCAATATCCACAAAAAGTAAATGTTTGGACATCATATCATTGGCTCTTTATTTATAGCCAATCTAACGGGTGAATTTTACTTACCATTATTAGAAGAAAAAGTGATACCAACCTTAAGAATATTATGGGAAAATGTACAGGAAATTATTTTTCAGCAAAGATGGTTGTCCAACGCATGGTACTAGAACTGTACATGAAATATTAAATAATACATGCATTGAAAGGATTGGTAAATGAGGTACACTACTTTGGCGTGCTAGATCTCCTGATTTTACCCCTATGATTTTTTTCTATAGGGATCTTTAAAAATGACCTGTATAAAAAAAGATATGGAACAGTTGAAGAGTTGAAGGAAGGATTAAGGACTGAATGTCATAAAATAAACGCTCGACATCTATCTAATGTCTGCAGAGAGTTCTATAACAGGTTACATTATTGTCAAGAATGAAATGATGAATTATATGAACATCTTTTATAAGACTGTAATAAGTTGTATTCCTAATAATAAATGTTTGCATAATAAATATAACACCATCTTTAATATTCTGTATTATTCTTGTTGTAAACAACGGCCGTTTCGGCTACTCAACCATTTTCAAGTACGGTATTAATCAGGTTTTCCCTTCTATTGTATTAACCCTTTGACAATTTAAATTTTTATCTTGGTTTTGTTTGGTGATAACTCATTTTTTCATTATTTTTTCCATTCTGAAGTAATTTAGTTGTAACCTTGCACTTGGCTCCTCCCCTTGGTAAGGAACCTTCCTCATCTGTTTGTATGTGTCTTTGTGAATTTGTCTGCTTATTTTCTTCAAATTTCAATATCTTTTGATTGGGTCAAGATTTCTGAAAGTTAGAAGTACCATCCTTTTCTTAATGACTTGTAGCTTCCATGGAAACTTGAATTAAAGTTCTTGGACAATAACTTTCTGAGTTATTCATGTATAAAGATATTTGTATTTATTATTATTTTTTTTTTGTATTTTTCTCTTACCATCTTTTAGAATTTTCTGTTTTTTTTTTTGTTTTGGATTCTTCTTGCCAAGTGTTGAAATGAAAGAATCTTTTTAGTTTTTTTTTTGTGTAATCCTTTTCGTAGCGAAGTTATTTGTTGTCAAGGTTTACTGATTTTCCCTTTAACTTTATTACTTAAAAATCCTCCTCCCCTTAATATAAATCTGTTTTTTAGTTTTAAAATATAGGCTACATATACATCAGCTTAACCTATAACCATTACAAAATTTACAATTTACAGGAATGGACTTTAAGCTTGGTTATGTGCCCGACTCATCCCTTGGACTTACTCTGAATTATGACAATTCATTTTTCATTATATATATATATATTTATTTGAGCGGTAATAAAGGAAACCATCTGAGGGTGTTGACTGTGACTGCTACAGATTTATATATTTGTAATTACTCAATTTCTTTTTAAGATACTAATATGTAACAAAGTCTAACAACCCCCTTCTTCAACCATACTATTTTAACCTTGCAAAATTTCATTGAGATTGGTCCATTAGATGCTGTGATTACCACATTCAAATACCATTTCCTTATAGAAAAAATATATAGGTAAACCCTTTTATTGTCATAACTCAACTTCTAATTGAGGCATTGAAAAATCTCAACTTAGAAACCTTCAGATTGGAAACTATGATGTTGTCAATTCTCATTAAAATTGATTCAATAGTTTTTAAGATCTGAAAAGACAAACTTAGACACCACCTACAGATTTTTACTCTGAATTGATCTGGTCTTGTATAACTAGGTACTTCATTAGGCTATATAGTTTTAAACCCGAATTTTGAGAATTTTCATATAAAATCTGACGGTGTTTTGGAAGTATAATTTTAAAGTGTATGTGGTCATGTGGTCTGATAATAAATACGCAAATAAGTAATTGCCATAGTCTTTGTTTAGCTCCCTTGTAAATGCTGTAACTGGTGAAACCATTGTTGGCAAGACTCTGTAAATAAACTGTAGAATTTTAAACTAAATATTGTGTTTGTGTTTCATTTAACATGTAGTTCTACCAAGTAACTTCGGTTGTTAGCATAAATCATACAATAAATTACTGTTTTTGGATAGTGTTTGTTATAGCCTAATGTTAAATTTTTTCAGTAACATTTAAAATATCATGTTTCTAGTAAGAAAATGAATTATTCCACATATTTATTAAAGTTGTAAAAGAACATTACGTTATATATTTCTTACTTATTTACTAAATCAGATAAGATTACCTTTTAAACTTGAAGATTTTTTTTTTAACTACTTATGCTTGGTAAAAAGATAATGTTCTTATTTCCTGCAGATATTTCCTAGTTTATATGATGGCTGTGCTATTAAAAGAAATTTAAAGTTGTGTTGTGGAATATTCTTTCATATATTTTAAACATTAAAAATAATTCCACTACATTTGCTGTGGTCTGTAAAAACTGGTCTCAAACATTTAAAAATTGTACTTAGTGTTAATTTTGATAGCTTAGGCTAAATTTTAGGCTTCAGTTCTTTTCTTAGGTTTATAACTTTTATTTTATTTTCTAACATTGTCCCTAGGCTAGGCTAGGTTAATGTTTTCATTTTTATGCATATCACAAACTATGGCAAATGTCTCATTAAACCATATTGGAATTCCCACTTTTTATTGGTCTAGCCGACCAATGGTTTCGCCTGCCAAGGCGTTAACGAGGCTGTATTACAAACTGAAAAAAAATGAAAAACAGAGAACCTTAAAAACTAGATGGTGGGAGATAGGATACAATGAATGCAAGGGTGGGGAAATATCCGGCCTGGGCAATGACCATAGGAACAATACAGAATGGGAATTGTTAGCCAAAAAGTTGGAAATATTTTAAATAAGGAAACAAAGTGCAGGCCGGCATTTTATTGCAGTAATAGTTTAGGTAAGATTTTAAATAATTCTAAAGGTAAAATTAACAAAATGTGAGAAGTGGTGTATTATAATATAACTTGTAAAATCTGTAATTCATGTTATGTAGGTCAAACAGGACATAATTTTAGAAGTTAAATGAATAAGATACTGTAATCCTAATTTAGTTTTAAATGACCAATTAGATATGTATAATTCTCCCTTAGTAAAACCTTTAAAAGTTATCTGTCATACCTAAAACAATTAACTGGTTTTCCCATTTTGTATTGTTCCTATGGTCGTTGCCCAGGCCAGGTATTTCCCCACCCTTCCATTCATTGTATCCTAACTCCCACCATCTAGTTTTTAAGGTTCTCTGTTTTTCATTTTCTTCAGTCTGTAATACAGCCTCGTCAATGCCTTAGCAGGCGAAACCATTGGTCGGCTAGACTAATAAAAAGTGGATGTTACAAAATAAAAAATAAAAATTGTGTTTATTATCTTTATGATGCCTTTCCTCTTTCAAAACATTGGTTTTGCTATATTGGTGAGTCATGTTTGTTATTTGGCTATATGGTTTCAAAATTTCATTTCATTTCAAAATAAACCATCGTTTTGTACATTACTTGAAGAGTAAATCCTGAAGTTTCAAATGTTTATCAGAAAAATTATAATAGTGGCAGCCTTTTGATTAGTTTTATTCAAAAATGTTAGAAATTCCATTTTCTATACATACTGTGCCTATTCACAGACCTTTTTTTCACTTAAAAATATAAATTTTGATGTAGTATTACTCTTTTATTTGCAATTTGTTTCATTCAATTTGGTCATTTAGTTCAAAAGTTAATAACAAATTTAGTATGCACGGTAGACTTTGCATCTCTGAGTGGTATTTTTCAAGCGATAACAAATATATTCAAATATAATAAAAATATATATAACAAAATATATATAACAAATATATTCTGCAATTCACATTTTTGATTTTAGAGAAATATTTATAATGGGGTTTTATGTGAAATTATCTGTACTTTCCAAAAATGAAGTCAGTATTTGTCCAAAATAAATATTTTAAATAATATTTGGAATAAACAGCTATTTTGCAACTAATTTATTTAATAAAACATTTCCAACCACTTTTGGTGGAGAATTTCTTAATAATATTCTAAATAAGATTTTTAAAAGTTCTCCTCGTACATATTTTTTTTTTCCAAAGCAAAATCTACCTTTAATTCCCTACATGTGAAAGGTATAATTTGGGAGTGATGAGTTCTAATCGAAAACTAGACTAAACGAACACATTAAAATTGATAAAAATGGAAATGCAAAATGTTCAGTTTTAGTAACAGAAGATATCTTGTTAAACAAACATCTGGTTAATTTTGATCAATCAAACATGATGGACAAAGTAAATCATTACTGACCTAGGAGAGTACAGGAACCAATAAAGATTATAAAAATCATGGCATTATAAATATAGATAAGGACTACAACCTTAGTCCAGTATTGATGCAGGGACCTGTACAAGTGGACTTTGTTTTGTCTTGTTTTAGTGGTTGCAGTGACCATAGTTGTAATATAACTTATTGTTTCATATGTATTAGATTTGGTTTTCCTTGAACTATATACTGTTATATTTTCAGACATGTCCTCTCTTACTTCGAGTCTTTTGCTGCACAGGTCAGCATAACAAAGCTATGGAATATAGAGGTGGAAATGTTCCAGCTAATGAATTGCAGATATACACTTGGTAAGTTTATTATTTATAGATATAATTTACATTTCTAGCAGACAAAATGCTGCGCTCGCTTCATTCATATTTTAGCAATTAGCATCCTTTAGAATTGTTTTTTATATATATAAATAGAGGCTCTTATGTCTGAAACTCACATATCTTGTCATATTCTTGTTGTTTTACTTTGAAAAACATCAAAATGAAGTTTTTTTAAAAGTCAGTCAAAGCTTGATTTCCTTTGAAGTTACCAGGCCACTAGGCTACATTTCCTATTATTCAAATAGTTTTACTGTAAATGTATTATAATGTGACTAGAATTAATCACATAATATCCAAAGATTCGTTATAAATTCTATGAGGATACTTGGGTTAGACACACATAGGCTCTTCAAACGGTGTTGTCTCATATTGGGTAAACACCTTATACTACCATAGTAGGTGTACCACTGACTCAGCTTACGAGGTGCTTATTCTACCAACTCCATTATTTCTAGATATCTGTCCTTAAAGACAGTGCTCAAAGGCTTTTCACTGGGATTATTATCCCTAAAGACACATAGGCTCTTCAAACTGTTGTCTCATATTGGGTAAACACCTTATACTACCATAGTAGGTGTACCACTGACTTTTCTTACGAGGTGCTTATTCTACCAACTCCATTATTTCTAGATATCTGTTTTCAAAGACAGTGCTCAAAGGCTTTTCACTGGGATTGTTATCCCTAAAGACACATAGGCTCTTCAAACTATGCTGTCTCATATTGGGTTAACACCTTATACTACCAGAGTAGGTGTACCACAGACTCTTCTTACGAGGTGCTTATTCTACCAACTCCATTATTTCTAGATATCTGTCCTTAAAGACAGTGCTCAAAGGCTTTTCACTGGGATTAGTATCCCTAGAGAGACATCGGCTCTTCAAACTATGCTGTCTTGTATTGGTCAAACACCTTATACTACCAGAGTAGGTGTACCACTGACTCTGCTTACGAGGTGCTTATTCTACCAACCCCATTACTTATAGATATCTGTCCTCAAAGACAGTGCTCAAAGGCTTATTAAATGCTTTTCATAAGATCCTCTGTAGACAAAGTGTATCATCATAAAAGCATACTAGTTTCACTATGTAGTGACGATTCATGCTAATCGCTAGTCATATCTCTAAAACTGAGCTTATTACAATTATATATGGACATCATTCCTTTTCTGTTTACAAAATGACTACTAATGAAGAAGACATATTGTTGTGTTACCCAATTATATAATTACAGTCAAAGATAGAAAAGAAATGAGGAAGGTTTCAGGTTCTTCCTTATATCCACAGAAATATTAACAAGAGATTATTTATTTCTAAAGAATGGTCTTAAGACAGTTCAAAATTTCAAGACATCAATTGAAATGATCTTGGTTCACTCATTCAATATTTAATATTTATAAACTGAAATAATTTAATAAGGGGCTCACTTAGATAGAGTACGGGCGTGGCAATTCTGAGATATCCTAGATGGATCTACATTTTCCTTCACCTTGGTCTTGGTTAGATCCCTCTCTTTCATCTTTCCTGTTTTTTTAACTTTTCTTCTCTTCTGATCCTAACATTAATAGAGGATTCAAAATCTTTATATTATGCTTTTTTAAGACTGTGATGATCGCGACTTTTTGTGCCTTTTAAATCACAAGGGAAAAAAACTTTATGTAAATAAACTGTAAACTGAGGTTAGGTTGTGAATCTGTATGTAATCTGATAAATCTACAATTGTATGTCAAGTTGTAAGGTTATATAGTTTGTATTGCTATATCTATGACAATACACTTTATGTAAATAAACTGTAAACTGAGGTTAGGTTGTGAATCTGTATATGTAATCTGATAAATCTACAATTGTATGTCAAGTTGTAAGGTTATATAGTTTGTATTGCTATATCTATAACAATACACTTTATGTAAATAAACTGTAAACTGAGGTTAGGTTGTGAATCTGTATGTAATCTGATAAATCTACAATTGTATGTCAAGTTGTAAGGTTATATAGTTTGTATTGCTATATCTATGACAATACACTTTATGTAAATAATCTGTAAACTGAGGTTAGGTTGTGAATCTGTATGTAATCTGATAAATCTACAATTGTATGTCAAGTTGTAAGGTTATATAGTTTGTATTGCTATATCTATAACAATACACTTTATGTAAATAAACTGTAAACTGAGGTTAGGTTGTGAATCTGTATGTAATCTGATAAATCTACAATTGTATGTCAAGTTGTAAGGTTATATAGTTTGTATTGCTATATCTATGACAATACACTTTATGTAAATAAACTGTAAACTGAGGTTAGGTTGTGAATCTGTATGTAATCTGATAAATCTACAATTGTATGTCAAGTTGTAAGGTTATACAATACACTTTATGTAAATAAACTGTAAACTGAGGTTAGGCTGTGAATCTGTATGTAATCTGATAAATCTACAATTGTATGTCAAGTTTGTAAGGTTATATAGTTTGTATTGCTATATCTATAACAATACACTTTATGTAAATAAACTGTAAACTGAGGTTAGGCTGTGAATCTGTATGTAATCTGATAAATCTACAATTGTATGTCAAGTTGTAAGGTTATATAGTTTGTATTGCTATATCTATGACAATACACTTTATGTAAATAAACTGTAAACTGAGGTTAGGTTGTGAATCTGTATGTAATCTGATAAATCTACAATTGTATGTCAAGTTGTAAGGTTATATAGTTTGTATTGCTATATCTATGACAATACACTTTATGTAAATAAACTGTAAACTGAGGTTAGGTTGTGAATCTGTATATGTAATCTGATAAATCTACAATTTATGTCAAGTTGTAAGGTTATACAATACACTTTATGAACAATGTACCTAATTGTTTTATTTTATTTTTTTACTGACAGCTTTGTTTTATTTAATATAAAGCTTGCAATAGTTTTGATAAAATAATAATAAAAAATTTATATTTTGGTAACCATCCAGATCGAAGAACTGATGAATGGATACTAAATTTCCTGATTTTACAGGATGGACGCAACCTTGAGAGAGATCACCAGTCTTGTAAAAGAGGTCAATCCTGAAGCACGCAAGAAAGGAACTATTTTTGACTTCTCGCTTGTGATTCCCAATATAGCAGTGGCTGGCTTTAGGTTTCGAGAAATAGGTACTACAATTTCAGGACAGAAAGGATCTGATGATATGAAAACTTTGTCTCAATTAAGGTAAGCCTTAGGTTTATCAGGTTTATGAGTTAGTAAATCAAAATTTCAATTTTTTTTTATCTTTGTTTTATTCCCATTTTATTGCAAATTTGAATTTTTCACTTTATTTGTTCATTTAGTAGACATAAGCCGAAATGGGTTTGGTATTTTTACATGTGATATAGGTATAAAATTTACAATGCATAATTTAAAATTAAATTGTATAGGTACAATTTATAAACGATTTTGAACCATTTCCCTCCAAGTGTAGAACGAGTTGTTTTGTAGCCAACTGATCTCAGGAACTCATTTATAGTAAGTATGGATGTGGCAATTATGGGGCACACAAATGTCCTAGTTAATAATAATAGTAATAAAAAATACATAATACATACAATTATTATGCATTCTACCTTGTACCCAACCTTTTTTCCTTTCTTTTTCTTCTGGGGACATATTGCTGGAGATCTAATTAATTGGCTTCTAGCTCTTCAGCTATGAGACTAATGTGCTTCCCTTTCTTGTTCACCTTACATGACCCCAGTGCCTCTAACAAGCTCCAGGATCTTGTGCAAAGTGTTCTTGTGAAAATTTGTGTCTGGTTGTTTTGGGGCCAAAGATTCTCCTTCTGGGTTCCAGGATCTCACAATCAAACAAATTGTGAATTGCGGTCTCAGGTATGAGACCACACAGATAGGGGAGACTTGTAGTTGTCCGATCTTATTTAAGTGGCTCTGGATATGGCCTTGTCTGGTAATTGTGGCAACAATCTGCTTCAGGGACTTCCTGTCACACTGAACCAGCACCTTAATCAGCATAGGATCTGGTGCCTAGAGAAGACGCTTACCCAATCTCTGGCCAGGAAAATGTCTCCATCGTTCGTTGTGCTCTCCTTGGCCCATTTTCTTATCACTCATCTTGCCATTGAATGACTGATCCCGCAAGCGAGGTTATGGTTCCACAATGCAGGCAGCGGCTCTTTTTCTTTGCCAACAGATCTGCCCTCTCATTACTCTTGATCCTGCAATGCCCAGGTACCCATCCCAAGTGCACCATATAGGCAGTGGACAGGACGCATAGTAACTGAGAAAATCCCATACCAATTTGTATGAGATTTCTACGGAGCTGAGGGCTTTAATTGGCGCTTGGCGATCCAATAGAATTAGAATGTCCTTACTTCTAATCCTCGATGAACACATGCTATGATTGCACTAATCTCAGTCTGGAATATTGTACAATATCTTCCTAGGCTAGCTTCGAAAGTTGACCCAGTGGTATTTCCAACGAGTTCTTATACCTTCTTGACAATTTCTGAGTGCTCCACCTCACTGTAGCTTTCCTCCATTCGCCATGATTGTGTAGCCTATAGGCCGCTATTCTTTGCCTCCGACATTATGAAAATATCTAGGCAGGCTTAAAAGCACCTCTAGAGCAACCGTTGATGTGCTCGTAAAGGCAACTGTGACTAGCTTGCATCCTAGACGCTGCAAGCTTGCAAGTTTGCTGCCCGCTGTGACTTGTGCTGCTTTTGTCTACCATACCAGGGAACTGTGTCAGTTGAGGTCTGATGATAACCTTGTAGATCCTTTGGTTTTAATCCCCATTCATATCCTATAAGTCATTTTGTCACCTTTAGAGACGACTTTGCCTTTAATATGGCATGGTCTAGATGGCCGTTCCACGTCAGTTTCTTATTCAGGATTACTCCCAGATATTTCACCAATTGAGAAACGCCTAATCTAGTTCCTTCAAGCTATATATTACCACCACCCATGTCCTTCTTCCTACTAAACGGGACAACGACCATCTTGGAGAGATTAACTCGTTAACTCAAAGTCCCTCCCTCCGATACCAGTCGCCGGTGAGTCCCAGATAGTAGTTAAGCAACTCCTCAAGTGAACTTGGGAACTTGCCTTGTACCATGATGACTCATCTGCATAACCTTGCCCATATGCCCCTGACCCATTAAGATATCTAAGGAGGCCGTCCACAACCAGCATCCAATAAAGGGGCGAAATAAAGCCTTCTTGTGGACAACCTTTCGTCGCATCTACTTTTATTCTCTGTTTGAAGTTATTTGTTAATGATGGAAGTTCAATTTTATTAGTACCTAATACTTTTAGTATCTCGTAGCCCATGGTCCAGAGAGGACTGTACCTGTCTACTGTGAAGCATAGAGTCCAGCCACCTGCAAATGGTATGATCAACTCCATGATCTTGGACTGCCCTCAAAAATTCCAACAAATGAGAAGTTTTCAAAGGCACCTTCAATGTCTAAGAAGGCACACATTGCCGTCGCCTCCCTCGCTATGGTGTCGTCAATCCTGTCTACTAGATGATGTAGGGTGGATTTGCAGGACTTCCCAGGCTGATAAGCGTATTGGTTTCTATTAAATGGATTTCCTGACAGAACCCACTTCCTTATATTTACCAACCAGTCTCTCCAAAAGTTTCAGAATTAACAAGGTAAGATTGATTGACCTAAACGATTTGGGATTAGTATGATATGGACGACCATGCTTTGGAATAAAAACCACCCTGCTGACTCTCCAGGCCCTCGGCATTTACCCGTAAGCTATACTGGCCCTAACAATGTCACAGAGTTTGACAATTAGCGAGTCCAGCCCCCTCTGCAGCAAGGCAAGGAATATATTGACTCCTCCAGGTGATTTAAAAGGGCTGAATATCTGTATCGCCTATTTAATGTTTGAAACTGTAACAATGTGACTAGCTATCATCCAGCTTCTCGAGCCGCCCTTGACCAAGGGCTATTCTCGATTGTTTGGCGCTCTTCTTCAGCATCATTAAGCACATTACAATTGGGAAAGTGAGTTTCTAAAAGAAGAACCAACGGTTCCCTCATTGTTTGTCTATACTCTCCTGTAGACTTCATTAAAGTGCCTATTGGATTCAAAGGCCTAGTGGCCAAAACTCATTGTAGCCTTGCAGAATCCTTAAAGCTCTCTACCTCTTGAGTGAATACCTTCCAGAATTCTTGCTTAGCCTTTCTGATCACTTTGCCATATTCGGTAAGAGCTAAATGATACGCCCTCCACTTCTAGCTATGTTTTGCTTTGTTAAAAAGACTTCGACTCTGTCTTCTCAGGCGCTCTAGATCTTTGTTCCACCATTTAGCCCTATTCTTCACTGTTATGGTGCTTACCAGGCAATTGTCTTTATAGCAGTCTATAATGCTGTCTCCAATTTGTGATGCCACATTATCTAGTTCTTCAAAATTTCTTACCTTGTCTAATAACTCAAACCTATTGACAAGGTTGTCTTTATATTGTGACCATATACTCCTTTGTGGGTTTCTAAAGGACTATATATTTAGGTTTGTATCCAGTTGGAATTGGATACCTATGGTCTAAAAGTGAGGTTTCCTCTAGGACTTGCCACCCTTTGCCCAGTGTTAGTAGGCCTGTTACCAACATTTAATACATATAAAATTTTATTAGATATAATAAAACAAAGTAAAGACTCACCTCTAGCATAGTTATTACTGCTTCACCAGCCTATTTGATGGTATGAGTTGATATCGCTGCCAATAAGTAGCCATTGGGCGCTAACTGCACTATATTTTACGACTTACTCCAGTTCCCTTGTGGGTGGTAATGTCTTGGTGTCATAGGGGATGTAGATGGAGCTCATTATTAGGCCCTCATCCCTACACTGCCAGATTACCTGGACCGTCGTTATGTCTGTGGAACAAAAATCCATTAACGGAAAGCTATTACACAAGTTCTTACATTAGGCAGAGAATTACAATACATAAGCTTACCTTTTGCATCTCCAAGCCTGGCTATCTGACCTCGGTGAATCCATGGTTCCTAAATGAGAGCTATGTCAATGCTATTCTTGATAACAGAAGGCTGCCGAGGCAACCTTACTGTGCTGTAGATTTATTTCAAATATAAATGACACATATGGTGATTCCCACTTTCACTTTCACAAGGAGTAATCAGAGGCTACCTCCATAAACTTGTCATCTACTACAAAGACCATCAGTAAACTTTTCTCATCCTTTTTTCTACTGCTGTATAAATGTATAAGTGCTGGAGCCCTCAGCTGAGATCTCAGGTTGTACCTCGGCTGAAGGTTCTCCAGTCTCGCTAAATTTATTGGATTTTATAGTTCCCATAAAATTTCCACGATATTGAATTTTATAGTTCTCAAAATTCCCATGAGTAGCTAGCAAATTATTGGTCAACCTGAATATAGCCCCACATGCCCAGGCAAGGCTAAATACTCTGAGAGGGTGCCTGGTATCTCAGAGAGCTTCCCCCGTTAGAGACACATAACCTGTGTTGTTCATCTCTTCGGCACTTGTAGCCTACACCTTGAGATTACAGATTTTTCATTCAGGGCTTACTCCCCTAGATCCGATGGATTCTGTATGAACTAATTTCCCAGTGCAGGGCCACCACGAACAGAATGTAGTTCTTCACTGCACTGGGCTGCATCTTATTGGAATGATTTACTTCGCGTCGGTCTTGATATATCATACCCCTGAGATTGGGGTAATGACCAGACATTCAACTGTTGATCACCTCCCCAGCCTCTCGAAATACCTTTAATTTACGTTAATAGTCTGTAATTTTTCCATGGCATATCAGTAATAGGTTGCAGCAATCTATTAATTTTGTAACCTATTACCGTGTGACAGGAAAGCTAGCAACTGCTGTTCTGCCAAGGTATTACTTAATCTAACGTTGCAGACATGATTATTTGATGCTAATATTTTTATATGTTACTGAGGTTAAAAAGTATTACTGTCTGCAGCTTTTCGCTAAATATTCCAAGCAACATATTCCCAGTAAAAGTTATTCTAGAGCGTTCCTTCTTCTTTGTTTGCCATGAAAAACTTTTATGTATTCTTGGAGCCATAACACTAACCATTTTGAAATCAGATAGATTGGTGAGTTAATTCTTGACACTATAGGCCGTGTTTTCTTCATTAATTTTTGGCAAACAATATAACTTCAGGAGGGATAGATTTGAAATGATGAGTGGTCTTCTAAGATTACTAATCATTAAACTATTAAAATTGGGTTTTTGTTATAGACAGTATATGACCCCACGGAGAGAGAATTTCTTCAATAATTTCTGTATATTCAGTTTTATCCATAATAACTATTGCATTACTCTTGTCCGCTTTTTTTAAAATACATTTTTCTCCTTTAGTTCTTTTATAATTCTTCATAATTTTTATTTGGTGTTGGTTTTGGTTTAAAAGTAATAAATGTATAATAAATAATAAATGTATTTATTTCCTCAATCTGCTACAAATTAATAACAATCATTCCCTTTCTTTTTTTATACATAATTAAACAAAAGTCACCAAAATACAGAAATAACTAAACACATGTCCAAGTTCAAACACTGTAATAAACTTGCCAAGACTGATGTCAACGTAACACTAAATACAGTCGTTCCATCTTTTTCTTCAAATTTCTTCCTTACAGTACATCGGTTCGCGCACTTGTTTTTACATCAAATTTGTTTAATCTTAATGCAGTTTCGATTTCAACTAGTAAAATTGCTTGATCTTTGTTTTTGTATTTACAATATTAAACTTTAGGCCTTTACTCAATAAATTCATCTTGATTAAAATTTTCAGTAGCCTACTAGCAAATTAATAAATATTGTTTTCTTTTTCGCATTTCTCTTTATTTAGGTATTATTTTTATGTTATGTTGTATGTTATATGACTGACATAATTTTTCAATTCGTCCATCTAATACTTCATAAGTACATCTAGCCACATTTTTAATTATCTGTAGATGAAGTTCCAAGGGCTTGAAGTTGTAAATTCGCTTGTTTAAAGTATAACAATTTTATTTTGAAGTACCAATTGAAGTATAAATTCCTTTTGCATTTTCCTTGATATGTTTAGTAAACTTGTTATTTATAGTTATTTTTATCTTCACGGACTTTGGAAACACTTTCTTTGTCTATACATACTTAAAAATCAAATCATCAGATAATAATGTAACTTTTAACTGTAACTATTTCAATCTCTTCCATTTGGAATTCACTGTCCATTAGACATAATTAGAATAATTATGTTGATTTATTATCTTTTGTTTTTGTTTTTGTTATGCTAAATTCCGGGGCCTACCTGATTGCAAATAATTTTTTTTCTTGTTTTAAAATATGTTTAATTGAACAAACAGATATTTCAGTAGCTTGTAGCATACAATCCTGCATTTTATTGAAATTAATTGCTTTTCTACCCTTAATTTCTTATTTCATTCTTTCTCTCTCTTTTGTTTAAATGTGAAAAATCTCTTGGTCATCATCGCCTTATAAAAAAAAGGAAGAAAACATAAAATAAAGACCTCTAGGCTTTGAATACCCAAATAGCATTGGGGGGTCACAAAATAACAAGAGTAGGTTAGGAGAGACCTAATAAGAAAGATAAAATTGAAATATCTAACCCAAGATTACGTGAAAAAAGGGGTAAATCCAGCTAGGATACTTCTTGTTTCAAAAACCTTTAAACACATTAACTATGTAAAGTTATAAACTTTTTTCTTAAAATTCTCACTGTTTAGAAATCAACCATAAGTGTTTTTTAATTGTCAAATACTCTAAAACAACAATGAGCATGGTCAAAACACAGCCAAGCAAACTGAACCATGTTAGACTCAATAGACTCAGATCTACTGTGCATTGATAGACCATAGCTTATTGATAGTACATTGATAGATCATAGAACATTTCATATTCTGTACTTAAAATAATTCAAACAAATGATTTCCATTATTAAAAGAAAATTATATTTTATATTTCAGGTTTAATATTGGTGACTACATGGATGTTTGTATTGTCCCACCAAATCGTATTAACACTTCCCTTTTGAGGGGTGGAAGAATGAGGCCTTACTGATATTAGAAGTTACATTCTCTCAGGGTAGAGTTTCCAAAACTAAATGTATGAAGTCAATCTGTCTTCATTTAAATTTAAATTACATTTTTACTTCTTACGTAATCATGTTACATATGAACTCTTCTTGTAAGAAATCTAATTTTTAAATATATGTTTTTACATTATTTGTGATTTTAAAGACAACATATTTTATTCTAAGTTTAAAATATTGTACATGATTTGAATTAAATAAATATTAACTTTCAAATATTGCTAAGTTCTTATTACAATAAATCTTTGACAGTCATCAAAGATTGGGACCCAAGGCTATGACTGATATGAGAATAGATGGATATTTACTTTTTGATTTATGCTCCCAATTTATCTATAATCAATGGGATATTGTATTCTATACACTTGAAAAGCCAACATCAATAGTTAGTTTTGTTTTTTTAAACAGTCTCATTTTCTCCTGGTCTATGTCCTAATTTTACTTGTGAAGAAGTTCTTTCAGCTTAATTTCGGTATGAATCTGACTATATTATTTATATTGGACCAATATATGCTTCAGGGTCTCAATTGCAATGTTATATAACTTGGGAGATTTAGTCTGATGTTGAATGTAGAAGTCCCAGAATTCACTGAAGGTATACTTGTTTCTATGAGCTGTGAAGTTGGTGTTGGATGCATTGTACATAATAAAGGTGTGAGGATAGTTTATAAGATGCAATCTACCCACATGGGAGGTGCAGATTAGCTGCACCTATTAAGAGGGGTTTGGCATCCCTAGCTGTCCCCAGTCAAACACTCACAACTCATAAATTATCATCCACATAGACATACACACAGTTTCACCTTTACCTATGGTTCTCATTGCAGGAGTGGGGGGGGGGTAGAGACTAGCTGCATCTAATAAGAGGGGTATGGTGTCCCTAGTAGTCCCCAGTTAAACACTCATTTAACACTCACAACTCATAAACTATCATCCACATAGATATAGTTCCCCTATATACAGTTTCTTACTTTCTTCTTTACCTATGATTCTCATTGCAGGGGTGGGGGGGTAGAGACTAGCTGCATCTAATAAGAGGGTATGGTGTCCCTAGTACTCCCCAGTTAAACACTCATTTAACACTCACAACTCATACACTATCATCCACATAGACATAGTTCACCTATATACAGTTTCTTACTTTCTTCTTTACCTATGGTTCTCATTACAGGGGTGGGGGGGGGGTAGAGTACATACTCAAGATGTATAGAGTTAGGGAGGTGGGCCAGACTCCCCACCCCCGCACCTATCATCGAACAGGATGGCATCATCCGAGACCTAGCCTACAGCCGATTCATTTCACTGGGGGTATAACTCTTTTTCAACTCTAATACACCGTTAAAAGATGATGAATGGGTATTGTTTTATTTTGGTGTATACATTAAGTGTTCATGATATTTGGAAATATGAAAACAAAATATTTTGCTGCAAAATATAAACAAAGGACAAATGCTAGGTTGTAAATTTTTTTATATTCCTGTAAACTGTTGACCTATTTTTTTCTTTTTCTAAATAATTGTGAACATATTTACCATTTGTGGTATATATCATTTCAAAGAGAATTAATCAGTCAGTAATTATAAAATCATATCTATAATCATAATTATTATTTATAAAATCTTTGCATAAGTATATACATTTATTTCTTTTTAAAATGTGAACCTATTTACCATATACTTTTTCTCTATCACTAGGTAAAGCTTTAATCTCTGAACCATATAGTTTTGTTAATGGAACACCTCCAGTTTTTAATATTTTTTTCGGTCTCTCCTCCATAACCTCTGCCATTAAATTTCTAATAAAATCTGTTCCTACAAAATTGTTTCGAGCACACGTGTGACGTGTCTGGATTACACATGTCCTTCTACTTACACCTTTCAACCCATATTTTCCTACGATTAGGACATTTATGAAAATTAAAATAAGTCACAACTTCGTTGGGATTTTTAGTTTTCGAGTGGCTGTTATTGCAGCCAGCAACAGCACATCGAGTTCTATGCTTGATAGAAACAATCTAGAAAAAAACTAATTACATATTTTATAAACTTTGGATGAATATGACATTTCAATAGCACAAAACAATTATTTTTTAAAGTCATCTCTTAAATACGCCTTTCACAACAACCCAAAAGGATAAAAAATACTGCAGTATACAACTATTACACACTATGATACATTATACACACTAAAAGCATATTATAACTGTGGCATGGAAATTCTGGAAAAATATACGATAATAAAATTACAGTACACTACACTAATAATACATTACACTAGTTAAGCTGTCACGCCTTAATAACATACACTGACTGAAACAGATGACAGATATAAATTAACATGGGAAAATCTGCCCATCAGTACATGTCAATAACATCTGTTATGTCATACAGAGGTCGACTCAGTCGGGCCCACCTCCCTTACACTATACATCTTGGTGCATACTAGCTGCACCTAAAAGAGGTATTTGGCGTCTCAGCCTAACACTCATTTAACTCTCACAACTCATAATATATCATCCACATAATAGACATACACAGTTCACGTATATACAGTTACTTACTTTCACCTTTACCAATACTTCATTCAGTGAGTGTTGAGAGTGAAGCGCCACCAACTAAGGCACTGACGTCTGGGTCAGGCCGATTCACAAGCGGCCCTTATGTGCACGACGGGGTTGTGTTTTAATGACTAGTGGAATGTTAGTGAAAAGCGCCCGAAGAAATCTCAATCTCTTCCACCTTATTGGGGGTCACTCTTTTTAGGGTAAAGAGGCTCCCACAGGGCTAGGTCACATAAACCTGTGATACGGAGAAACTTCTTTTTTTTTACATGAGAAGAGGGAAAAATGCATTTATGCAGATCTCTCTTCTGAGAGATACTGTGGGATTCACCCCTCGACAAGCGACTATTTTACACTATACACATAATCGGATTCCTAACTCAACGAACTAACTAAAGCCTTGAGAACTGGCTGTTGATTGGGTTATGACACGTGGCATCCTTTTCCGGTATTGGCTAGAGCCCTTTGTCCTGTTAGGGGATGGGCGGTGCTTCACTCTCAACACTCACCGAATGAAGTATAGGATTTTCATTGCAGGGGTGTTGCAGACTATCTGCACCTATTGAGAGGGGTTTAGCATCTCTCGCGGAACCCGAGCTATACAGGGCGATGGAACAATAATACATTTTCTCTGAAAATACATACACTCCTATATTTTTTACATTTTGTAGAAACTTACATGACATGAATCACTGGGGATACATAAATACTCTACATTCATATATAGAAATTAGTTTTTTTACCGTGCAGAGCTATAGCGTATCTGGAAGTGTTTACCAGAATAAAGCGTGACAACTTTTGATATGGTAAGCTGATGTGAGCTTGCTCTACTGAAGACATATGCATGGTTTCTGTTCAGTAGCTAGCCACTTCATCAGAAAGTGTTCACGATGGGGGAGGTGTCGGACCCTCCCTCTCCAATTGCGGGTCTGGACTGATGACCATCCAGTCTGATTAAAGAGGATACTCTGGGCCCCAGAGTTCTAGGGTTTGGAAATGATCGAAAGGGATCCATGGGCGTACCCGTTCCCAGAGTCTCATCTGCAACCACCCAGCATGCGCTGGTTAACTCTATTATGGCCTCTACTTTAATAATTGTCAAACCGGAAAGCGGTAAGAGACAACTTTCGGGATTGTCTGAAGACTCTGTTTTTGAAAGCAAGAATGAAATTTGAACATAAGGATCCAGGTATCTGCTCCCAGATGTCTTATTATTCGTACAGCATCGAGAGGTCTGATCTATCAAAGCTGACCCTTTGTGATTAATAAAGCTGTCACACATTAGGGGTATAGTCTTGACCCAGGATAGCATAAACTATTCCACGATTACCAATACACATCTCATCGAAGCGAGACTAGCTACATTGTCCACTTAGAATAGTAGAAACTTTATTTCCATTAATAAAATATACATCAGAATAGTTATAATAAGTAATCTTATTAAAAAAATTTTTTTGTGAAGGGTGTGTGGTGACCCCCCACTACAAAAAAGAATGTATTAATAAAACATAATTTTCTACCCTCGAATAAGTAACAAAAAAAGGGAAAAGGAACAAGTGGAAAATTGTTGGAAATAAAAAGGAATATTATATTTATATTTTCGACTATGTTTTAATATAAGATTCTATTGTTAAATGGTTAAATATGTACAGGAAAAACCATATGGATATTAGGTCATACAAAGAAAATAGACTGTGAAAAGTCCATTTAACAGCAGTTCGCGGAAAGATAATGGCAGCCAAATTTGGTTAAGTACAAAAAAATTATTGACAAAATGATAATAATGTGACATAATACAATATTAAGTAAAAATCTAATCAAATTTTTTTAAATGTAAAATGGAACACCTAAAATGCATGATCTTTGCCTAAATAGAACCTGCTTGTTTTGTTTTTTATTTTTTTGTAGCTGCCGTAAATACTATTTTACAAAATTTTTGTTTATTTCATTTTCTTCTACTGTGAATCATCCTTGGACTTTTTTCGCCTCTTTTAATAAAAACTAATTCTTGTTTTCGTACTCTGGTCGGAATGAGGTCCTACCAGAGTAGATAATTTTGAAATATTAAATTATCAGGTAACTGTAGTGATTTTTTGTTTCCCATTTTTCAAACTTCTAGCATAAAGATATTTATGTCCTTATTTCTTCCACTGTTACATGTCCTATGGTATCTCACCAATTCAATTATATATTCATCTAATTCAACCCCTATCTAGTCCCATCTTTTCCCGTACTCACACATGTGTGGAAGTACACCCAGCCCCAAACACCACTACCTTAACCTAATGTCAATAATTTCAAAAATATAATTAATTTATAAACTTAAAAATATTATAACAATAGATAATAACATACAGCAACAATGCAAATTAATATGAGAATACTGTTTTTCTTAAAGAATTTATTAAACATTGTCTTACATAATAAGCTAGTTGGTTAGACATTTTGTTAGTATAACATGGAGGACCTACGACATAATATTTAATACTTGCATCCAACTAAAGGGCACTTGTAATAATAAACATAACTTGTAACATGGCTAATGAAAAGCGACCAATTTTTTTTTCTCTTCTAAATTTGTTTATCTAAGGAATGTAATTGTTCAAAACTACATCCATGCAGCATAATAAAAGCCGAGTGAAATGGGTCTAGCAGTATGGAGGAGGGTGATGTAGCATAGTAGGGTTCAGACAAAAACCAAAATAATAGAAAAAGGAATTAACATAATTTAATTAATTAGCCACATTTGAATAAACTTCTAAAAAGCTTCATTTGCAGTTTAAGCGTGAATCACGTGGTGGTCAGAAATGGGATAGAGACGCAAGACAAGCTTGGTCAGTTCCCTCCTGGTGCTGCTACGGGTTGATCATTCGCGACGGCCATGGTTTTTCTTCTTTTCCAATGAGCGGTGTTCTTCTCGGCAGAATTAAATTTAAATAAATTGAACTAAACATTTTATGTAAAATCGTTTTTGTTTGTATATACAAACTATTGTTAGCAATGTTTTTAATAAAAAGATGTTAAATAATTAAATTTTATTATTTCTTGACGGAACACAACTTCAAACTATTGAAACTGCTAAATTTTTAGGCCTTATATTAGATCATAGACTTTTTCGGATTCCACATCTATCTGATCTGAAAACAGGATGCAATAAAACTCGTATTCTCAATGGGGAGCCGATAGGACTTGTATGTTGCGATTTTACCGTGCTCTTATTCGATCTTGAATTTATTATGGCTCCATAGTTTACTCATCCGCAAGACATGCACCAATTAAAAAACTTGATTCAGTACATAATTCTGCTCTTCGTATTGTTTGGAATAATTGAATAGAAAATTTGATTTTAAATATCTCAAAAATTATCAGATGACGCAAAAAAGACAATACCCGATTAAGGATCTGAGAATTATCCTCCAACATCACCTGAATGGAATTAGGTAGGACAAAAGTTCGGTCCACATCTCTTAACACAACACAATCAATGAGGACGTGCTTAATTGACAATACACCTTGTCAAAATGGGTTTTATGGCAGATTCCCCATTATCATCAGAAATCCATGAGTGATCATGGAATGACCGATACAAACACGGGTTACCACCACTTCCTCTCGACAAATGGCACGTATGAATGAGTTCCATGGACGGACAGTATCTTTTCCTTTTCTCAGGCTTATTGGACTCTATATTTGTTCACTCTTCTTACCATTTCCTATTACTAGGAATTAGGATAGTTTTAGTTAGAAATAGAGTCTAAATTGTTTTTAATGTTTTATTTCTAAGTTTTAAGGTGGAGCATCTTCTTGTCCAATTTTTTTAAGGTGATAATGACTGAAATGGTTTTTCTCCTTAAAACTCAAAAATACTGGTGGCCCCTCTTTCATGCTGTCATCTTGTTGGTTTCTGCGGATGTTTCCCTACTCCTTCCTTATCCCGTGCAAGAGTAGACGATTAGTCCCCCTTTTTTCCGCCAGGGAGGGACTGTGATGTTGAAGAGTCATGGTTTTCGCTTTTTATTTTTGCCAGCGGGGTGACTGTGGTGATTTGCCCACCACAATACTCCCTACAATTAGGCTGTGATTATTTATTCACATTCAGCGCTAGGAGAGACTCCTAATACCAGCATTACAGGGGTAGTAGATAGGTGAGAATAATATCTTGGACGTTCCCACACTCTAGGAGCCAATAAGCCAGGTTGTGCGGTGATTGAAAAACACGGATAGTTAGTAGCCAGCCACTTCGGTTCTTGGTCAGGAAATGTTCACGATAGAGGAGGTGTCGGATCCTCCCTCTCCAGTTGCAGGTCTGGACTGATGCCCACCCTGTCTGGTTAAAGAAGATACTCCATAATTATCAAAAAAGTTATTTTTTTATCTATTATCAATAATTTGGTTATTGTTTGATCTGTAATAAAAGGTATATCTTCAGTGGCTCAGATGCTCTTTAATGAATATGGGCATGACAATCCAGAGGGACCCAATCTTCTATATAGTCTTGGATTAGATCTCTTCCATCTTTCCTATCTAGTCTCTTTTGACCAATTCTTGCGCTTTTCCAAAACTGGTGCTATTAGAATATTCGAACTCTAGGGGTATTTATTTCAAGTTCTTTTCTTATAATCAGATGATGACCGAGAAGTTGTAAGCAACTAGAGAACAAAAATTGAGTACATCATACTCTTCTAAGTCACAAATTTCTGAATAAATATAAAACAAACAATTGTTTTATTATTGCCTGTAAGAAAATATATTGTCTTAACAAAGAGAGAAGTGAATGAAAAGGACAGGTAGGTAGAAGTACACCGAGGTAAAGTTAAAACTGGAGGAAGGACCTCGGTCATATGCACTGACTTGTTCTATTACTTTTTGAAAATCTATAGTCTAGTTCATAAATTAATATGCTTTTGGTTGTAGTACATACAACAATATTTCTTTTATTTAAATAAAACAACATTTTTAATCCTATAAAGTACAGTTTCTTAATTTACACATTGTCACTTAATAGATACCGGTGCAAAAATAAAAAAAATATAACTAACATTTTTAGACAAATTATCAAAATTCATTATATTAAATATTTAAACTCACATTATTTTGTTTTATTTTGATAATATTTACAACAGATACTATGCTAATAGAATAACAATGGAGACTATAGTAATTTTAATAGTAGATTAGGATTTATTTTAAATCTAATCTTCTATTTTTAATAATTGTAAGGAAAAATCAGTATAAAGCAGCAGGAAGAAGTTAATAGTAATAAGATATAGAGTGTAGAAAATCACTTGCAAGCGTTTAAAATCTTACTTCTGGCATCTTTACATTTAATGTTAAATGATTTTGCCATTCCAAATTTTGAATTAAACTTCAAAATTTTTAATAAAAAATGTTTTTTAAATCATTATGACAAATTATATATATTTTTGTCATTATTATTATATATTTGGCTATATAAATATGAAGCCAAATACTTACTTAATTACTTGTTAGGTAATATTAACAATTGAAAGTTTGTGTTTTCTATCAATGATAATATCTCCTTTTAATAATCCATTTCAAAAAGTTCACAAAGTGCCTTTTTCAAAGTTCATAAACCTCTTTTCTACTTTTTCATTCTGGAAATGTGTGGTCAGCATGTTGATATCTCAGAAAGAAGAATCATGTTTTTTTAGAGCTTTTAGACTTCACTTGACACCTCTACGGAAGTTTTAAAATGTGCACACTACATTTATAAGTAATTTCAAGGGCAGCGTGCGCCTAGACAAGCGAGAGAGATAGACAGTAACACCATCTCTTAGCAACAAGCGGAAATACCCTATTATTTTTGTTGAGAACAATAGAATCTTCCACGCGCTTCGAGTCAGGTATCTGGATCCTCGAGCTCAAAATAATTATCCTCTTTTATAACTTTGATAAGATTTTTAACAACCCGTATATTATACTATAAAATTAAATAAATAAAATGTTATAATAATTCAGTACATTTTTTTTATTTGAATCTGGCCCATCTAAACATTCTAAATTTAATATATGGCCCTCTGCAAAATTGAGTTTGACACCTCTGATTTAAAGTATTTTAGTTAAGATAATGAATTCATATTTTACATCAGTTTTTATATACTTGGCAGAAATATTTAGTATATTTGCACATTTTAAGGCACTGAATTTGACTTAAAAGTGTGTTTTTTTACAAAACGAAATTAAAATACTAACCATAGAAAGTCATGGCTAGCCACATCATTGTTTTAACATGTGATATAATTTACAATTATCTTGTCAATTTACAACTGAAACAATATGAAACTCCAAACAATATTGTCAGATGTTAATAATTAAAATAGTGTTTTTAGAACTAATATTTTTATTATTACAATTATAATTTTTAAAAGTATCTTTTAAATAAATGAAATTCGTTTTGTGAGTACACATTAGTATAATATATATAACCTATATTATAGTACTCTACTCCAGTGAACAATGATTATATATCACTTTGTGTTGGCAACACTGATTCAATTTCTATAAACAGGCTTTCTTGCTCTGTTTTTCACCATGTTGTCTAAATCTACAGATTGTCCATTTGCAAGAACATATTTATTATTTTCATAATCAATGTAACCTTCCGATGCTGCCTGAGGTTGATCTTCTACTTTGTCACAAGGTATACCGCTACTGTATGTGTATTCTCTTCGTACGCCATCGGGATCAATGTATCCATACTTTCCTATTGTTACACAGTCAATTCCAATAGTTTCTTCTTTGAATGAGCCATCATCATTTTCGAATCCCCAAGTGATACTGCCGTCAGGATTATCTTCCCTGTAACGCCTCAAAACCTGTAAGATTAAATTTGTATTAAAACACTAGTAATTTAATATATATTATTAACATTTTTAATTTGGTACAAAGTATAATGTTCTTTATTTTATTATGTCCTTAACTATACAAAGTATATTGTATTTTAGTGATATATAAACCCAAACACCTTGGCCTGAGTTGTAAGCATGGGACACTCTCCAACCAGTAATTAATAAAATATAATTAAACATTCAACATTAATAATAAATATAAACCAATAATAGAAATAATAAGCATTGTATAATAATAGCAAATAATTGTAAAATGTATTTTAACAATCTTCTAATGAATGATAATAATCTAGTGATTACTTATAAACTATAAAATTAAAATTGTGCGCGTGAAGTCATATGGGCTTGTAACCTTCAAATAAAACAGATGATAACCTTCTAAGTTAATGCAGCGTAAGGTAAAAGCAATTCGAAAGCCGAACCCCATGAAACTGAAAACGAGAATATTTCCCAAGAGCCTCAGCGTTAGCGTCTTGCCAAGCAAGAAGAAAGCGTGCCTAAAGCAGTCTTAGTTTGGATGTAGAACAAGTCTTGTCTTCACCAGGATTCAACACAGACCAGTTTTGTTCAGGAGTTAGCATGGAGTAGCCTTTGTTACAAAACGGCTGAACGGTTTTAGATACGATAAGATGGTGCATGCGAAGTAGTTGTGAATTAAAGGAGAATAATAAAGTATGGACTGACAGGCGTGAGTAAAGTGAAGAACATTAGAAATTAGTAATCATTAGATCAATTAAAATAAGAAGGAATGGTGAAGAACTCTAAATTTGAACTTTATATATGTTTGATGATTTTACATTTTTTAGTAATGAATATTAGATTTTAATAATTCTCCTGTTGAGCAATATAATAATGTCTTTGTTTTCCATGACAATAAAAAGGAGATTTCTTGTTTTTTTCAAATACGTTTGGCTAGATTAATTGTATTAACCATGTGCCATGTTGTAGGAGTAATTGCTAAGTACGAAACAGATAGACACCCTACCCTTCAGGTGAAATAGTATAATAAATTTAATGTTAAGTTTGTAAGAACGCAGACTTACAAACCAAAGTTACTTGATTTAATTAAAAAACATAAAGAATTAAATAAGCTTCTCTTACAAATGACGCCCGAACATAAGGGTTAGTTCATAAAGCATAATTTCAACTCTCTTCTCTTACAGAGTACAATGTTATTATGATAGCAATGATTTTTTTTTTAAATGAAAACCACTGCTGTTTTGCTAAAACAGAGTATATGCTTCTTAACACAAAACGAAAAAATCTAACAAAAAACCAAACAACAATAACATCATATATTTGAACTTTGCCAACAGGCACTGGGGGCTAAACCTCCCGCATGATAGTCAAATTAATCCTCTTTCTTACTATTCATATCAAATTGGGAAGATTACATATAAGAAAAGAAATCCCTAGTCCTCGAATACTGTAATGGGTCAGAGTCGGAGGAGAACAAAAATTGGTCAAAAGAGATCTGATAGGAAAGATGAAAGAGAGGGATTTATATGAAGATAGGCATATTTCCAGCTGGGATACCTTGAGAATTCTACATTGCTACTATAAGTGAAGCCCTGATGAGATAATTCATTAAAACTTTGGCAGGTCCAAATTGTAGTTGATTGTTTCTATAACTGTGAAAGGATCCTTGAATTTGTGAAAAAATGAAATACTTTATATGAATGAGTAGAGGATAATTTCAACAAGTGATGATCCCTGAATAGATCTTACCTGTTGACCATGCTTCAGCAAAGAATACCAAAAGATAGGTTTCCGCATTAGCTTTAAATTCAGAGATGATTCAATCAAAGGAATAAGTTATCATTAACTTAGATGGCAACATTTAGAGTGGGGAATTGGGTCTGCTAACTGGACAATATGTAGATACTGTACCATCTAAAAATAATAGGGTTGCTACAATGAGACATTAAAGTTACACTGGTTCGAATACGATGATTGTGTTGCTTTTATATGTGTGTTACTCCCATATCTTCATTACTTTAACAAGCATAAAATAAAGACTATTAGCAAAAACGTAAACCAGCTTATAACAAAGATTTTCATAATTAAAACACCAGTGTTACAAAATATTTATGATATGAGCCTCATAAAACGTTTATAGAAAACTCTCTTCAGATGGTAATTAATCAACAAACTTCCAGAGAAAATAAGACTGGAAGAAATATGTAAAAATTTTAAAAACCGCCTAAGACAACTGTTATTGTCTGAGCCTTCTACTTGATGAGCGAGTTCAGTAACTATATATGGTAGGCCTTTATTCGCTCAGCATTGATTTCTTTCATATTATGTAAGACATATATTTAGTTAATAATCTTAAATATTTTGAAATAATTTAATATCATTATTGATGTATTTGTTTCTTTAAAAAATATTTTAACCCTGTGTAATTTTTAAATGTGTTAGTAATTTTGGAATGTACAAAGATTGTTATGTAATTTGTTTTATTGTATGTATTTTTAATTGATGTATTGTTGTTAAATTTTTATACTGTTCACTGAGTTATTACTATATATAAAAGTATTTTATGTGTGTATTTACCAAAATTATGACTAAAGTTATGCAATGTATTGTTTGTCAATTGTTGTTTGCTGTTGTTGTTCATTTTGAAGAAATGAAATGAAATAAAAATAATATTCTGTCGGTTCAGTAGAACATCTTCTGTGCAAGTGTGAAGTATTGTAACTACAAATAAAATCGAGTTTTGTAGATTCGTGAAACAATATTTATTAGAACAGGAGCAGGTCTATATGTTTTTTATCAGTAACCAGTGAGGGAGAATAAACTGGTAGTAAGTGACTGTATTTTATTCTTGAAAGCTCTCTTCTTCACCGGTAATATGAATGGTAGAAGTGTGTGTGTGAATTATGTATATGTATGTGTATGTATGTGTATAGTTTTATTATTGTATTTCTATTTTTTTAGTGTTTTATATTGATTTGAAATGGTTTGTCATAAAAGCCAAATCCTAGTTTTCTAAATGTAATTTGTGTGTGTATATGTGGGTTGGACTGGTCGGTCACATTGTTTCTCTCCCATCGAGCTATATTGTTAGAAATGTATAGAGTATTTCATCCCAAACAGGTTTTAACCTCGGGATGAAGTGACCCTTTGCTATTTTCTTGTAATACAGCAGGAAGTATTTTTTGTTATTATTATTATTATTATTATTATTATTATTATTATTATTATTATTATTATTATTATTATTATTATTAATATTATTGTTTATTATGTTATTATGAATTTTATTTTATATGTATTACATTTTATAATGTGAACAGTTGTCTATTTTATTATTAAGCATATAAGATTGTCAAATTTTCCCTGTTAAAATTATGTATAAAAGAGGGTCAAATAAATAAATTTTCAATTTCAATTTCAATTGTGCTTAATGGAGATTCAGCTAACTGGAAAGTGTTTTTGTAGGACCTTCAGTCTTTAGAAGTGGTAACCCTAAAGATCTCATGAGTTTTGTATGGAGCCTATGATGGATCTGGCACCTTTTGTTCACTTATAATTAGTATGGGTGTGATAATAACAAGGTACCTTAGCTGGATTTACAACTTTCTTAGGTTCGATCCTTTCGTTTTTCCTATTCCTATCAGATTTTTATTGACCAACTCTTATTTTCTTAGGAAATGATGCTATTAGGATATTTGAGAATTAGGGGTTTCTTTTCCTATACCTTATCTTCCCAATTTGATATGAATAGTAAAAAGAAGGATAATTTGACTATGGTTCAAGAAGTCAGATCAGAAGCTTGAGTAGAATAACTTACCTGAGCTACAGGTTTCTTCTGTCTAATTGGTTTCTCAGGTTTATCATAGATGGGTTTTTGTTGTTGTACTTGTTGCACTCTAAGATTTTGTTGCCCTCTGTTGCTGTATTGTGGTGGATTTCGAGAAAACTGTGGTTCAATTGCTGCTGGTGTTGGACGAAGCTGCACAAGTAATGTTTAATATTTATTTGTTAATGATAAATACAATTTCATAATCAGAATATTTACTAATTTTTTATCAAAAAAATCTTTTTTTATAGAAATCAAAGAGACTTACTACAACCTTTCAATATATTAAAAATTATAACATCTCTTTCCAAGTATAGTAGTAATTAATTTATCTTCTAAAAGTACAATAGATTTGTGTGTATTTCACCTGGGTTTTGGTGTTAAAATGTTAATTTGATCCACAAATTGATTTTAAAAACATTTACTTTACCATACGTTTCAATCATAGGGCCGGGATCCAAGGTAGTCCTATAACCGTCCAATCTAAAGTGCTCAACGTATGACTCACTCTGTATGTACTACATTTATAGGATTCATATTTACTAGTACACAAAAGATTCAGTGGATTATCAGCGCTTTTCACGAACTCTACTGAAAACTGTTTGCTCCTCACAGTTCAAAATAAGGCTGATATTCCCCAAGAAAACTTTGCAATCACTATATCAAATGGGTTGATGGTGGTACACAGTGAGGGCACGATACTTACCTTGTGCAAACCTTTTGCAATCATTTTCACAAAATGATTGGAAAAGGCACTAGACAATTCCATCCTTACGTCATGGAATTGTCTCAAGAAATTCATTAACTGTTTATTACCCCAACATAATAGTAATGTAGATAGTAAATGTGCACTAAAAGTGCTAAAAGTTATTACGATTTACTCTTAGCCTAATTTGAGCCCTCTGGAGCGGTGTAAAAACCCGTAAGGCTGTGTGTGTTGCCCAGGTCCCTGGCGAGGAGTTAATTCTCTCGTAAACCTGTGTGACATAGGCTTGAAGTAAATTCGTACAAGAAATCGAAAAAAAATTTTAAAATAAAAATCCAAAAAAAAATTTGGGGACCACAATTTTGTTATGGAGTGGTGGTCACAGGAAATAGCGATGGATTTGGGGCTATTTCCACAAGGGGTAAAGCCTTCTGCTTACCCCGGCTTGTAATGTGAGCACGAGGAACGGCTTCACTGTACCACGTGACGGTTCCAACCCCGTGAAAACACAGAAGACAAGTCTATTTTGTTTCAGTCATGAGTTGGAAGTGTGTGTGAGAAGATGTGGTGGACCGATTGTATAAAATTAGAAAATGTATACGATCCCTGATACTCGACTTACACAGCACGGCTACAGACCTATTCAAATTGTGTATATCCCTTGTCAGCGGGTAAAATTACCAAAGCAGGGGTTTTTTTTACACCGGTGTTTATAACCGTACATATTGTTGTACCTGTGGCTTGGGTCTTGGCGATTGGGAACCAAATGAAGATCCTATTGTCGAACATTACAAATGAACATCGGATAGATGTAGATATATAAAAGCACTGAAAGAAGTTCGTAGCATGTTTATAGCAAATAACAGCAGCAGCAGTCTCGTAAATAACACTATATGCGAGTGTAAGCTATGCAAAATTTGCTATCAATCGGATATAGAAGTCAGTTTGTTGCCTTGTGGTCATTTACTAGCCTGTGCCGCTTGTTCACTCAAATTAAAGCATTGTGGTCTATGTAGAGAAAAGATAACTGCCACTGTACGCGTATTTTTTACATAATGAATAACTTTTAGGCTTACCCCTCAACATAACCCAGAACGTTGACGCCATTTGAGGGCTTTTCAAACAAATGCTGGGTTGTATTTTGTTGACAAACTGGAGTGGAGTAACCATTCTCGGTACTACCGCCCTAATGTTAATGATGGAATGTTTTTCTCATTGTGAACCTAATGTATGTCTCATTTTTAACGTCCCCAAACTGTTTTTCAGTTGAACTCTTAGACAATTTTCAGTAAAAAAAAATTAAAATTGTTTTCATCAACAAATTAAAAACTGTTACTATAGCGTTTATTAATTTTAGCATTTTTGCAATTCAGAATTGTTTGAAAATGTTACTTCATTTGAAGTTTTAAATCATTATGATGTAATACATTTTATAAACAAATACTTTTTTTTTCCTTTTGTAAATAGTACAACTGTTTAAACAACCTATCAGTGATTTTTTTCTTTTTATATAATTTTCACCTTTAAATTGCAGATAATTTTCAATTTATAAAAAATATTATTTTTAAGTTTTTGTATTATTATTATATAAATATTCTTCTGAACACTGATCACAACATTACACAACTTTCAAAAAACAACCAAATCTGAATAAAATGTTTCGTTAAAACTATTACAAAATATATTTTGTTGTGGTCACATGAAGTCCTGTTTCTAGCAGATGATTGACATAAAAGCAAGAAGCTATTATCACCCTAATATTGGAATGAATGGGCCTTTTTTGTTGTTTAGTTTGGGTTTGATATTATGTTATAAATAGGGTTAGATTCAAAATTAAGGTTTTCATTGCATAGGGATATCTAGATTATTTTTATGAGATGTGTAAATATTGAATTCTTTCATCCCATCAGGAGATCACCCTTTTGTACTTTATGAAGGCTGAATATGTTAGTTTTTTTTTCTTTTCAGTACGTGTAGTTTTTGTTAATTAAATGTTGAACATAATTAGATTTTTGTTTAGTCACTATTTTCTTACATCTAATAAAGATGTACATAAAGAAAGATTTAGCAAATGTTCTTTGAATCTATGAGTAAAAGATTGTAGTATCATTGGCACTAAAGTGTATAAGTGCATTTTCCCCATATATAGATAGAAACTTCTCAGGAGAGAAAGAAATTAATATTTTAGTATTATGTCAAGAATAATATTAATTACCTGTTGTCTTGATGTAGCAGGATAATTCAGTTCTGGCGAAGGAGATGGGGAAAGTACTGGTCTCTCTGGTCGGAAAACTGGCCTAACAGGCTTTGGTGGTGGTGGTGGTGGTGAGGGTGGTGGAGGTGGTGGCGTGTTTGGAGGAGGGGTAGGGCTCGGAATTGCTCTGTCAAGTGAGAGTGGTGGGAATTCTTCTTCAGTGTTATCTTCAGGTTCTTCAATTACAGGGCGTGGTAGGATAGGATCATTTGCAATGGATGGTCTTGATAATATTGGAGGTGGGGATGGTGAAAATGATTGTGGAGGATAATTAGGTGAAGGAGATTGGTTAAGAGGAAGTCTGCCTGTTCTGCTTAGAAGCCTTCCTCGAGGTCTTTGAGTTGCTAAATCAAAATCATCTTCTACTGGTAATTGTTGCCGCCTTGGTTGTGCTCGGAATACTGGCCTTCTTGCTGGAGCAGCTCCTAATGGAATTGCTCCCGGAATTACTGGTCTTGGTGGAAGAGGAGAACCAAAATTATCATCATATTGAGATAAGACTCCTATACATCCGCTTAGTAGAACCTGTGGAGAAATACATTACATTTAATCATATTGAGTCATTTCATTTAAAAAATAAACATAACAGTGAAAATGAAAATTCAGTTTTGTCTTGTGGCTTGCAAAATTCAATTCCTGTAACTCTTTAGCAGCATGAGTATTGATGTGTGTTTCAAGAAAAATCTCCACATGAAAATAACTTTTGTAGATGTGACAAACAGTTGAAAGAAGACCATCACTTAGGACGGCCATCAGCCAGCAATGAAAACCTTTTAGTAAAGTTTATAAAAAACTGTTAAAAATATACTTTAAAACTAGGTGTTCCATAACCAAGAGTTTACAAGCTTTAAACTTTAATTATTGCATGGTTTGTGTCCAGTGGATAACCTCGAAAGGTATGACTTTAGTATAGATATTCTTGATGAAATTGAGACTAATGCAAATTTTCTGAACTCAGTTATGAGTTATATTTCCTGATGACGCCTGTCGTCCATACTACCGGACATGTTCATCATCGCCACAATGTTCAAATTTGAGTAAATGAAATCCCTCATGCCTTTGTTAAAAATGGGTTTATAGCCCAACACCAATGTTTGGTGTGGTATTGTTTGGGATTCTATTATTAGCCCCATTTTCTTTGCTGAAAGCACTGTAAGTTATTTTGTCCACTTCATATGTTGGAGCTATATGTTCTTCCCAAATCGAAGATGAAGATTTGATTTTTCAGCAAAATAAGGCATTGTGTCAATATACCAATGTTGTCTGTGTCTTATGATGTACTGGAAGAAGTGGATGGAAGGCTTAGCCACAAAACTCACATAACCTTACACTCATAGACTTGTATTCGTCGGGGTGTGATAACAAATTCTCTACAGTAAAAGTATTCTGAGTATTGAATATCAAAGACAACGGATTCAAGAAGTAATGGCTTCAATAATTTCACATGTTCTAGATCGAATGTAGAAAGAGCCGGAATATTGTTTGGACATTTGCAAAGCTACCGACAGAGCTCACATAAAAAAGAATAAAGTTTTATTCGCTCTTTGATTTTATTCATACTTGTAAATATATCATTTAAAACTCCAGAATAAGTTTATGGACACACTATATTTCTTAAAAAGTTAAATAATTATGGATGTCTTTAACAATATAATAAACAGGACAGTTATAATTTTTATAAATATCAATATCACCATATAAACATGTAGGAGACTAACACAATCTTTCTAAATACTATATATATATATATATATATATATACAGTGTGAGTCAAAAGTATGGATACACCCTGCTAAATTTTAAATGGATAAAGATAGAAAAATGAAACTCAGAACACCTTTCTAGGAAATAAAAGTGAACTTTTTAGTCACTATTACAACTTTGCCCATTTCCCCAAAATGGGATTTTTGGGGGACAGCTCAAAATTTTTAAATATAAAGACCCATTAAGTGACACCTCATTTTAAAGTCCTTGATTAAAGAAGAAGAACGGTGGAAACCAGAGCTTTCTATCTCAACCCAGTTCAAAATGGCAGCTCATTGAAATTAAGTAAAACTTCATTGAGGCAAAATATGAACATCCACATTCAGGTGGTAAATAACAACAATAGACAACCAATGAGCTGCCATTTTGTACTGGGTTGAGATAGAAAGCTCTAGTTTCCACTGTTCTTCTTCTTTAATCAAGGACATTAAAATGAGGTGTCACTTAATGGGTCTTTATATTTAAAAATTTTGAGCTGCCCCCCAAAAATCCCATTTTGGGGAAATGGGCAAAGTTGTAATAGTGGCTAAAACGTTCACTTTTATTTCCCAGAAAAGTGTTCTAAGTTTAATTTTTCTGTCTTTATCCATTTACAATTTAACAGGGTGTATCCATACTTTTGACTCACACTGTATATATATATATATATATATATATATATATATATATATATATATATATATATATATATATATAGTTTTTTTTTCATGCTTAAAAATGAATAATTTCTCCTTATAAAAAAAATAGAAAAAGAAGAATAAAAAAAAAAATTAAATATATTAATGTCCACACTACGGCCATCTTGGCATTTCCGCCATTAAACAAGTGCTTGTTGGGTAGTTCCCGTTGTCATTATTTAAAAATACATAAATACACGAACATACAAACATAACACAACATAATCTCTGTAGTATACATTTTATTTTTAATTTCTTCGTATAGTAGGCCCACTGTCACGACACGTACTGTCACTGCTGTCCACCGGTATTGGTGGTAGGAGGGGGGGTTATTATATCTTACATTAGGTTTTATTCAAATTTTAGTTTTTCATTCAATAATGAACCTGTATTGGTTGTAGGAGGGGGGGATATTATTTGTATCGTAAATTAAGTTTTATTCAAATTTTATTTATTCATTCAATAAAGAACTGATGTTGCTTTTAGATTGTTTATATATTTTGAACTCTTCTAATGCAGTAATTAATTTTCCTTTCTTATAATGATGTAGTATTTTTCAATGAAGATGTAATTATGATCGGTCTGTATTAAATGTTCTGTAAATTTAGATTCTACTTTTGACTGGTTAGCCGACTGTGAAGTTGTTGGTATGTGCTCTCTAAATCGTTTTTTGAAAGACCTGCCTGTTTGACCTATATATTTTTTTTGTACAATTAGAGCATGATATTTAATTAATCCCTGTCCTTTCCAATTTGTCGTCGTGATTTTTTTTTTTATATTAAAGGGCTACACAGATTATTTTTAGTTTTATAAGCAGTAGCCTTGAGCTACAGCCTTGTTTTATCATTATAAGAAGGGAAAATTAATGTCTGCATTAGAATAGTTCAAAATATATAAACAATCTAAAAGCAACATCAGTTCATTATTGAATGAAAAACTAAAATTTGAACAAAACTTAATTTACAATACAAATAATAACCCCCCCTCCTACCACCAATACTGATGGACAGCAGTGACAGTACACGTCATGACAGTGTTTTTAAATAATGACAACGGGAACTACCCAACAAGCACTCATTAATGGCGCAATAGCCGAAACAGCCGTAGTGGGACAATAAAAATAAAAGAATATTTTATAAAGTATAATGTGTTGCCTTGGACTGTTTAATATATAATATAGTTAATTACCTTAGAGGTTGTCCTCATCGAGGTTGTCCTCCTATAAAATTGCTCATCGAGCTTCAAATAATTTAAGCAACTTCCGCCAAACCAAACCAAACAAGAACCAAGACAAATTAACGAATAGTGGAATTTATAAACTTTCCTGTAACAACTGTGACAAGATATATATAGGACAAACAGGGCGCTCGTTCAAGACTAGATTCAAGAAACATTTACCTAGCCATAAAAAAACAACAACAGACAGACAAAAATCAAATTATGCTGAACACCTAATTAATTTGGACCACACTTACACGGACATAAACACAAATTTGCAAATATTACACAAAACCAATAAAGGTACAACAACGGATATATTAGAAGAATTCCAAATATATACAGAATATAAGAACAACCCAGACAACATGTTAAATGACAAAATGAACTTTTCTTCCAACCCTATATATGATATAATAACAAAAATTAAAATTAAATAAACATAGCAAACATGTTTACATTTTATTTCAACCAAACTTAATTATCAGTATCATACTAATAACTGCTGTATAGATCCAGTACCATACCTGCAGCTGGACAAGGAAGACCTTATAATGTGGCCACAAACAATTTTATTATTTATGTACGACGAGTCATACTCCGATTTTATATGTGTTAGTGTTGTGTTGTGTTACGTGTTTATATGTTAGTGCGGGCCTGACGAAGCCGACAGTGTTCGGCGAAACAGCGCTCTAGCCATAACTATAATACGGACTGAGCACAACCTCTAAGGTAATTAACTATATTAAAAGAATATTAACGGTAAGTCATATTAATATATTTAGTATTCATCAATAGTCAGAATGGCGATAACAAAGACCCCTATCCTTCGAATACTCTAATATAATCAGAGTCGGAAAAGTACTAATCTAAACTTAGAAAAAATAACAAAGTTGGCTAAACAAAAAAAAGAAGAGTTGGTCAAGAGAGACTGGATAGGAAAAATGAAAGAGACTGTCTTTATATTTAATCCAAGACTTGAGATGTAACTAAAAGATGTAGATTCAACTAGGTCTCCTCGAGATTCCCAAGCCCATACTTACTATGGTGAGCCAGTGGCATAAATAACACCCCGCAACCCCTGCAGTGGGGGGGGGGGGGCAGGTCAAGGAGCACCACGACACAGACACATAAAAAATATATAAAGGAATTAAAAAAATAAATTTTAATAAACACATTATCACACAAATAAATTTTACAATGAACAATATGTTATTAAATATCTTTTAAAACTCTTCCATAAATAATATAACCACCGATCATAAGTCTGAAACCGTAATCATTATGGTTATGCAATCTGTTTACTAACAGTTAACAATAATGCCATCCCGCCCGAGGAATATGATGTCTAACCCCAGAATGAGTTCTCTGGCAGTTTTGAGCATTGAAAGTGAACGGGCTTGTGCTATTGTCATTAGCCGACAAGTATTTTCACATGAAGAAAAGAAGAGGTTTTAAATAATTGTAATTATAACAAGATTTTTGTAAATAATAAACCTTGAAAGAATAGTTGCAGTCTTTCTTTCCCTTTTATTCATGATAAATTAGTTTAAACTTAAAGCTTGCATGTTCTTTTGAGTATGATAGGGATATTTAATTGCAATACTACCAACAGATAGTTTCATTATGTAAAAAATGTGCACGCTTAAATTATTATTTTTTCATTTCAATTTAGAGTTAAAATAATGTCTAATTACTACCAGGTAGTAATTACATATAAGACCGTGGGGTGGGGTCATGTAGAGCTGATAAATTGCGACTTCGTTTTCAGGGGGTTGCCATTCTTGTGCCTGCTGGGGGGGGGGGCACCAATCGATGTAGTTACGCCACTGCCCTGAGAATTGTAAATACAATTTAAATGCATACACATATTTATATTGTATAAAATATAAAAGATGATTATTTTGTCATTTATGTCAATATCATAATTATTTTACTGTATTCTGTAAAAATAAACAGCTAATTAATTGGCCACTCATTCACATTGTATAAAATTGTAGAACATCTCATTGATCCATTAGGCCTGCCTGTCTTATGTTGTACTTTTCCTTTTAAATATCCTGTCAGACTAATAATTATTATATAACAAATATATCATAAAAATACCAAAGTGTATTTTACAGCTTATTTTTAACTTTCTGTAAAATAATTTGGCAATTATCATGCTAATTGGGTTACTAATGGCAAGGTATTGCATAAGTAGAGTGTTTGAAATCCAGATGTGTCAGAATAAGCAGCAAGTGTTATTAGTGAAAGTGGTTTCTATAGAACAGGTTGATATTGTCATCATCAATCCCCTCTACTTGTACCCTAAATATTAACCAAAACATGGTTAAAATTATTGCTTTATCCATCTGTTATAATCTTGAACTTTGTATGAACTTTAATGTAAAATGAAAACATTAATAACTATTACTGAATTTCAATTGGATAACTAAGCTATTTAAATTGTCATATAATGGGAGTAGGCAGGATACCATAAGGTCTTTTAGATCTTGGTAATGATAAATTTCTGTGAGTGGTTACCTGATAGTTAAGTGAAAGACATATTTCTACCAGTTATAATATCTATCAGCCTTTATTGTATACCAAGTTAAAAATATTTTTAATACTTTTGATCTGTTTTGTCTCATTGAAGTAATCATACAAAGACACTGTACTGAGATTCCTAAAACATCCCCAAAAATAAATAAAAATGAACCACAACCAATTGTTATTAAAAATGTAATTTTGGTAGTTGTCAATCAAAAAGTGAAAATCAATCATGGACTCCATCTTAGAAGAAATATTTACAAATTTAAATAAGGATCTAAAGTTGCATTGCTTGCGCCATAAACTTGCCTTCAGTGGAACTCGTATTTTAATAAAATTAAGCTTTTAATGATGGTGACATCTGGCTCATACATTTTCTGCTGTATACACAGACCTGACTTTATTGTGATGCTATTGTTGGAATGTTAGCATTTGGGATGAGGAAGAGCTTTATGCTTATTTTAAATAATTAATTGTTTCCTGTTAGAATTAGGATTTAAATCATTACTTTGAACTAATTCATGGTAGTTCAAACACTAAGCATAGTTGGTTCTTTTTTATGTACTTTTGAGGGACGACAGGATCTTCTTACCATTGATAACAGATGCACATCTATTGAACTTTTGTATAGATAGTCAGTGAGTTTGTTGTGGTGATTTTTGTTGTTTTGATGTATGGAGAATCATTTGAGTGTAATGATCCGGAAGAGTTTAGCAGTTTCATTCCAATTGCTGCTAGAAAATAGTATCAAGCATAGATTATAATTGGATGGAAGTATGTTTTTTTTATAAATGGACAGCCTACTTATGGAGAAAGGGGTATTTTACTAATTATGATAGGAAATGGTATGTGGCAAGTTTCTTTCAGCCTGTTTATGATAATCTTGACTAGAATGTAAAAGAGTGAGTTTTTAGGGGAAATGATTCCAAGATATTTAACTTGTGTTTCCATGTAAAGTTCTTGGGATCGTTTATTTAAGACTGTTGTAAATTTTATGATTTCAATTTTATCTTTGTTTATTCACCTCTTATGAAGTCATGTCTCAAATGTATGCAACTGAATGATATTTGTTTCAGGTTAGATGGGTATCTATGATAATATACAGAGTGTTACCCTCAAGGGCTCATTTTAATGATTATAGGCTTGGAAATCTCAAGGGAACATAGCTGGATTTACACATTTGATCACAGTCTTGAGTTAGATCCCTTTCTTTCATATTTCCCTAACAGGTCACTCTCGACCAACTCTTACTTTCTTTTGACCTTCACACTATTAGAGTATTTGAGGGCTAGGGGGCCTTTATTATATTATTTATTTAAGACAACCATAACCAAGAGATTATTTGCATTCAACAACAAGGAAAATGTAAAATGTGTAGGCCTATATATATATATATATATATATATATATATATATATATATATATATATATATATATATATATATAGAGAGAGAGAGAGAGAGAGAGAGAGAGAGAGAGATACAGAGAAAGTAATAAATATCACAGAAACTAGAATTGGAGTACACTTATTTGATAAATGGTAAACTTTTTTCATATAAAAGTCAATTTTCCCTTCATAAACAAAGACCACCAAAAGTGGAAGTCAAAATGTTTAAAATGTATAATTTTAGCTAAATATTTCATAGAAAACCACATTTTAAGATGATTTTAAATTTGGTACATTTTAAAATAAATAATCAGTTAAGATAATAGCTATCAAAGTTGTTCAAATTATAGAATTTTCAGAACTAAAACTAAAACTGAGCTTCTAATCACGAAATTAATAAAAAAAAAGATCTATAATCATCAAGTAATTCCAACCAATCCACTTAGAATTTTTGTTAGTTTGTTTTCTTTCTGGCTGTTTTAAAGGCAAAAAACTTCTCAGTCATCATTACACCTTATAAAAACAGGAAGAAATGAACATAAAATAAAGACCCCTAGCTCTCGAATACTTCAGTGTCAGAAAAGAACAAGAGTTGGGCAAAATAGACCCAATAGGAATGATGAAAGAGATTTATCTAGCCCAAGACTACATGAAAAAAGTGTAAATTCAGCTGGGACCCTCACGATTTCCAAGCTTTCATTTTCTATAATGAGCCCTTGAAGTGAGTTAGAATTTGTAAAATGATTAATCAAGTGAAGCGGTTGTTTTAATATTGTTTATACAGATGACCGACAATACTTGATAGAATTCCATGTTTTACAAATAAAACACACACAATTTCTTTTATTAAATTCTACAATTTATAAATTGTAAAATTCAACAAAAGAATTTGTGGTTGTTTTTAGTTGACCATATGGAACATCATCTATGTGTTTGTTATACAGTTACAGACAAACATATCTACTAATTGTTATGGAATTTAGAAACAAGGTTCATTGGAACTAAGCTAAATGACGTACGTACAATGTTTTTCAATTTTTTCGTTTTCGGATGACAGCCACTCAAAACAGTTGCTGTTCTTTAACCAGTAATACATTGTGTTCTTCATGTTAAGTATAATGGTGTAAATGAGGCATAATGAGTAGAGTCGTACAAACATCAATAAAAATAATTCTTTAGTTACTACTTTTAAGTATACAACAGTTACACTGTTTTACTCCCTTGATTTTATCTAAAACTTGATAAAATTTTCATATAACTTGTATACTATATTATATTCTTTCTTTATGACATTTATAAAGTTCGAAGCACATTTTTCCAAAAGAAGTTTCAACAATTAGAGAGACTAGAGGGGCAGTTGCAGAGGAGGTTTAAGATCCAAGTCTAATAGCTATTTGGCGTTGGATATTTTCAGACATTGTTTTCTTACAATGGCCATGATATTTAACCATTTACTCGAAGAAACATAACAATGTTTATGCCGGGTAGAAACAAATTTCTAACATAATTAGAGAATGAATATTAAGTATTGTATATTCAGAATCACTTTTTAAATTCATTGGATACATTTTAAGAAGAAAACGAAATTCATTTAAATAATAGGTACCTGCTGCTAAAGCCTTTGCTAATTTTTCTTACCCTTGATATAACACGTACAAATTGGAAAGCTAACCCAAAACAAATTAGCTTTGCTTATTACTTAATTTTTCATAGAATTCATTCCCCAGACAATGTCAATGATGTGGTTTTCTTTGCAAATGGATGTATTTATTAAGTTTGTGTTTAAAAAATTTGTAATGTAATTTTTAATAATATTATTATTAATGAATTATTTGTAAGATATTCTTCGTTTTGTCTTTACTTTCATTTGTATGAGAGATACGATTTATTTTATGTAATCACTTCTGAGAAATAAACTTATTATTATTATTGTACGAATTAATGATTTAGAAAAACAATTTATCATTTACTAATCTAATATATTGGGCCACTTATTCTGCCAGGAGTGTGTGTAAAGGTTTCCTTCTTTCCGATAAGGAGGGTAACTTTTTTTAGAGTTAATGTACATTGATGTAGTGCTTTTTTAATTTTTATTAATATAAATTTTTAAGATGTTCTTTGTTTTGTCTTTACATTTTTCGGTATGATAGATTTGAATTATTTTATAATGCCTTCTGAGAGATACACTTAAGTTATTATATGAATTAATGAATTATAATAAACAAATACTTCATTGTTTACACATCCAACAAATTGGCCCACTAATTCTGCCAGGATCAATGGATACAACATAACATTTACTAATCTGATCCTAATGAATGATAAATCCCAATAACAATACAAGGAGCAAGCCACTCATACAGCATTTAATTTTTATTATTTATCCCTGTGACTCACAGACTGTGAGAGCTGTTTTGTTCAAGTATAAAGGAGTTGTGATATTATTAATTTACTGTTACTTGTTGGGTATATAAGAACAATTTATAGAATGTATTAAAACTTTCAAGGAGCGTCATCTACTGTTCACAGAATCACTAACAATTTAAACTTATTGTTTGTGGTATCCATGTCATTTTCAATAAATGTGAAAACTTTCTATTAGATAAAATTGAAAAATATTATAATACTTAGATAGTCTATTATGTTATTTCATTTTAATTGTCTTAAGGCACATTTTGCGTGAGGTGATGGTGCCCATCAACCTGTTTTGATTTTTATATGTGTATTGTGGAGTGTTTATGTTCTTTTGTTAGTATTTGTGTTTGTTCGAAGACCTCAAGTAAGTGTGTTTTTAATTTTCACTAATGATGGGAATGTCAAAATCGCTATGACAGTTTAAAATGAAGTCACACAATTGACTATCCAGGTAATATAATAATTGTTATTTGTTTATTTTCATTGAACAATTACCTGTAATAGATATTGTCAACTTACGTCTGATACTCAGGATAAAATACTTATACAGTTTAAAATTATATATAATTAATATCGTTGTCCGCTCCACATTATTCTGTGTTATAGAATGCTTTCTTTTCATCTTTCAATGCCTAATTTGAACTTTTAATTAGTTACTGTTCTGGAAATCTATTAAAAAGTTTTACGCCAAGAGATTTATAATTCTGCTGAAATTTGTTTAGCCTAATATAGTCTGCATAAATTAATCTATTATTTCTAGTACCAGTACCATATATACCAGTACCATGTTACTTCTCTTACTACAAGTAAACTTTTTTTTCTTTTTTTTTTACATATAATAATGAGTACAACATAAACAAACAGGAAACAGTAAGTATAATAAACTCAAAAAAATGTGGCCTGCAAGATTATTAGGAAATACAAAAAAGTAGCCTAATTTAGTTTCTGAATTGGAATCTGAACTCTTGAAAAAAAATTCAACACCACTAGTAAAAATCTAGTTTATGTACTAAATTATACAAAAAATCAACTAAAATTCCGACTAATAGATATTATGGTAAATTTGTTTATTTTATTCTTAGGTTATGTTTTTAACATTTTAATTTTTAGTAATAAACCTATTTTTAATTGTAAGCATTCTCGTTTGATTGATCTCACGAGCAAACGGCTGATACAGTAATATTATAATACAAATAAAGCATATTATGAAACAACTAGCCAATTAGTTTAAATGAATAAGGAAGTATCACAACATCTACTTCTTGCTAATTGTTTATATTGTTAAAGTTTTTATAAATTCCTTAGTTTCGTACTTTGTTAAACGATGAAGCAACAAATTCCAGATATTAATTAAACAATGAACTTTCTTTTTCACTTTCTACCATGAGTTGTGACAAGACCTGTGTCATGGAATATTGCCAATGTTTTTTACTAACGAAGAATTCAAAGAACACGAGGTGCTTGCCTATCTCATAAATTCCTTTCTAAAACTAACTGTTCATTAATTTAATGTGAAATACTTGGCAGGTAATTCAAACGTTGACATAATTTTGAATTTCATTTTGTATTCCCTCATTTGTTAATTTTGATCTTGCCATTAATATATTTGTAGCCTAGAAATTTTAAGTGGATATCATTAGGTATAGAATTACAAAATGTACATTTTGACATAATTTAACAGGTTGTTTTTAGTATTGTCTTGGGCAAATTCGTTTTAATCAACAAACTCATATAAATTGATTCCAAATTGTCGTTAAAATTATTTTTTGCCAATAATTAAACTAAAAATTCTATAAATTATTATATCTACTGTAAATGGCATCAACCCCAACTATATGCTATACAAATAACTGGGCCTTCGAACTACCAAAGAGGATGCTAGTTGCATTAGTTTATGCTATATGACTTCTTGCTTTTCCCCAATAAATACACACGAGGCAAGTAGGCCTAAGTATAAGTTTGGCATCCTGATAGAGTCTTGATTTAGATAATTTTATTTCACCTTTCCTTCAGGTTTTTCTTAACCAATTTTCCATTTTGTGTAACCCTGACGTTATTAGAATAATCAAGGGCTAAGGGTCTTTATTTTATATTCTCAATTTTTTCCCTTTTTTTTTTTTTTTTTAAAGACGATGCTGACCGATGTAAAATGCACAACAAACAAAAGGATTCATAGTTTTATTCTTGACATTTCTGTGACGTTATTGTAAATTGCATCAATCCATACTTCGTAAATTGTCGCTTTCAGACGTTTAAACTGACCCTTACAAACGACCATCGCGGCATTCAAAAATAAAAAATAAAAAAGCTAAGTTTAATATTAAATATACCAAATAAGTGTATACAATGCATTTCGTTTCAATTTATATAGGCCTAACACGGACAACTTTTTTTTTATGAGATTTGTTATTTATAAGCGGATAGTTATTATTTTAGATAGCGGTGAGGTGTCTCAAATCGACACAGAGCGTATAGTGTGTCTTTATTTAGGTAGTTTCTTGATAAGACAGATTCCAGCTTGAGATTAAACTCACTGAAGTTGTGTGTAAATACAACTGTGATTTATACATAAAAGAAAATGTTGGAATACAAAGTTTTTTAATGAAAATCAAGGCACGTCTGATGTGGAACTTGCTGGATATATTTCAATTATTGATTTCTATGTACAGTTCATGTATTTTAGTTTGGCATGGGTTAACTTATACGCAGAATATGCCCACCACTTCTTTGCATTGTTATGGTGAGTACAGTTTGTAGACATTGAAAATAGACAATTTTACTTATAATTATTTGAAAGTTCCTATATTTAAATAAATTTTGAGTTTTGTTCTATAAAACAGTTGCATAACAGAAAAAAAATCGAGAAACTGTGGCTAAACAGTTCGGAGGACAAATTGAACATTTATTATAGTATTTTTTACTTCTTGTTTAAAATTTATTCATTATTTTAAATTTATCGTATTTTTGAAATTAAAAAAAAAAGAAATTGATTTGATCATAACGATTATTTAGTGTTTTTGTAACCATTGTAAGAAATTATTATTTTTTAAATAAACCAATGTCATGGTGGACTCTGTCTTAGTTTGTCTTCCATAATTTCGTTATCTATTTCAAACATACAATAAAGTTGTGTGTCAATAATTTGTATAATAAATACAATAATTTCAATTGGTTTTAATTTTGTACACATTTCGAGATATTTAGCTTGAAAAAAATAATAATTAGGCGTCATTTTTTAAATATTTAACGGTCACATTTGAATTTTTTATGCAATGCAGAGCAATGGATTTTATTATTTTTATTAAAAGTATTAGAATTCAAAAATATTTGGTTCTAAGTCAATCTTAGGTGTTGTAAGTAACTACCAAGAAATTATATTTCCTGTTTTTTGTCACTAAGTCCTACAGAAACGATTCATAAACCGTTTTGTTTATTATTAAAAAAGGAAACTTTTAGCACTTTGTGATTTTTTTGTAAAGTTTATGGTTTTCGAGATATTAAATATTTTAAACGGCCGCTAAATATTTTTTTGTAAATATACTAAATAAAGTCTCGACATAAAAATGCGTATACTGAAACTGAACTCAATATATTTTCTATTTTCAAAGTTATGATGTTTTTCGTAAAAAAAGGAGGATATTTGGAAAACTAGCGATTTCAGGGGAAAATGTTCTTAATTTATTCTTTATCCTGACCCACAGAATCATTTCCTAAAGTTTGGCAGCTTACTTACACGTCCCTAAATGGCGCAATGATTGATTTATTTTATTCAAAAACAATGGACTAGTTTGTTAACTAGTAAAATAATTCTAAATTTTGTTATTCAAAATTTCAATTATTAAAATTACTTCAAAAAATTATATATACATTAAGTATTCAAAATTTGATTCATTTTCCTCAACATTAGTAGCCTACTAGTTTGTACCAAATTGGCACTTTGAACTGCTCTCATACTGTTATGATCTAAATTTTAAAAAGCTTATGTTATTGCTTTTAAATAAAAATACTATACAAAATTTGTTTGATGTAAAACTACTTCATAACTTGTCAAAAAAATGGTTAGATTGTAATCCATCTGTTTTAGAAAAATTGAGTTTTAAATGCATTGGAATCTAGTTGATCCACAAAACCGGACGACTCTTTTAAAATCCAAATACCAACCAATGTAAAAATTTGGAAATACTGTTTAATTTGGATTTGATTCAAATCAATTTAATAACGATGACGGTTAAAGTTTAGAAAATTATTTATAAACGTACATTTCTATTTGCTATTTGGTTTAAGTCAACAATCTCCACATTTGATCACATTCTATTAAAATCTGTAGAACTGATTTTACCCTACAATAGTAGTTTCATTGAAAAACAAACACCACCTAATATTTACTTCTGCAATTTAAACTACCAGATTAAACAAATCTGATTCTAACAAAAGTTGGACAATTACCAACCAGAATGAAGTTCAATGCCTTCTGACCGTTACCATAACCGCATCTTCAACCGTTACATTTTTTTTATTCACTTTGTAGGCCGGTTGAGTTACGGTGTATTGATTTAGAAGTTTCTCTTAAGTTTGCACATTATTGGAGAAATTCTGGCTGTGATGGAATTTTACAGCCAGAAAAAAAAATTACTTTTCAGGGAAAAAACAAAATGTAATTTGATCTCCCTCATTAAAAACTCGATTTTAACCTAATACGATTTTAACGTAAGGTTTGAATGATACAAACGGAGCTAGTTTAAACCCTTATTGAATTTTTTTTTTCAAAGGTGGATTCGATAATTCATTTTCACTTTTTGATTGCACTAACCAAATTCAATTTTTATGATGATTAATTTTGATTTAGTTTTGAGGATGGGTGAGTTAGAAAGTTTGTGCGATGTGAGACGGAAATGAAATCATGAGCAAGTAATATTGTAATCAATTGTTTCGAAGAAGTCACGCTTCACGCGTTAAATAAAGCATTTAATCGAGTTTTCATTGATAATGATAGGTGACTCTAGGCATCACAAAACAAATAAAGTTTTGACAATACAAATACAAGAGTGAGTAATACAATTTCACTTTCAATGCGTCTTTTGTTGGTTAGGTAATAACTATTGTTATCGTCTTCTCGCTGCGCTACTCTGTAAACAAATGATCGGTCGTTCTTGAGGTCGATGAACGAAAATAAAGACATTATTAAAGTTAGTTTCGGAATAGAATGAAGTTAGTTTTTTACATGTGTGTTTCATGACCATGGTTTTAGCTATGGTCTTACCATAGAAAGGATAGTTGCGCATTCAGAAGACCAAAATAATGATTTACATTGAATGAGTTATGGTTTAATGATGGAATTAGACGTAGTTTACCATGGCAAATGTAATTCTCCAGCGGGATATTAGCAAATACCCCCTCCCCTTAATGGAGTAGTTTTGCGACAGTTTTTGCCTTACTATATATAGGGTGATACAGGGTAAATTATATAATTTGTAAATAAGGGGAGTGCAATATTTCAGAGATGGAGTATGGGTTCTTGATTTGTTTTCCGTTCTGTTAGTTCTAAAAACAATTTTTAATTTAGAAATTGATATTTAGTCCATATTTGATTCACGTAATTATTATGTAACCTTTTACCAGTATCCCTCAAATCTAGACTTTACAAAAAAGGCGGTAGTTTAGAGGTGGTATAAGAGGTAAAAAGAGACTGGCTTCGCCAAAGCGGTTGATAATTTTCCTGTTTTTGCATTTAGTTGACATAATATAAAGTATTTTGATGTTATTTATTAAAAAAAAAAATAGTATATATAGTAAGATATAAGGAGATATTATGTCATGTATATAAATTTACATATAAGTGGTATATATGGATATTATAACCGATTGTATCTCTAATGGGAAAATAAAAATTGAAACTCAATTCAAAGATAAAATTTATCTTTTTAATTATGAACATGCTGATATCATTATTTCTTATTATAGGTTAATGAATAAGCAAGTTACAGTATCGACAAAAAAAATCTTGGTAATTGACTAAAACACCCCAAAGTTCACGATATCATTATTATTGCGTGCATTATATGTTACACTTTATAAATAACAGAACTCTTTGTATTAGGATGTAAATGATATTTTAAAAAGATTTAGACCTACAAAAATAGAATAGAAAATTGTAAAAATAGTCCAAAAATTCGAAAGCAATCCTATAAAAATATACGGAGAGACAATGCCATTTTTATCTAAAGCGCTACCGTACTGATTACTACAATGTTAAATTTCATATGATTTTTCTGATCAGCTGATACAAATTTATCAGACTTATATTGAGGTTATGTTTACATCATTTCTCGAAACGAATGCACAAAATTACTGCACATTGTCAGCAATTCTATATATTTAACCAAGATTATTTGTTTCTAAATTATGAAGTAAAGGTTCCAACTAGAAACATTTTCGACGAGTTATTTTACGACGAGGATTCAGAAAAAACTATAGGTCCTTAACTAGAATATATATTATAGGCCTACATAGTTCAAAAGTTACATTAATTCTATTTAAAATGTAAGAGACAAAATGCAATCATTACTTAAAGCGTTACCATAGTGTTCAATATAACAATGTCCAGGATCAATATGATTTTCTGATCAGCTGTTTTATATTATTACCTTATGTTTACATCATTCCCCATAACATATCCACAGCTGAGCAGTACCAGTTCAGATGTAAATGTATTTTTTCTTGATATTTAAAATGATTTAACAATCACGGCTCGTATACAAACTTGAGAACGAGCCATGAATTGAGTAATTATTCTTAAAAAATTGTTACGTAGCTCGGAATGCGGCAGTGGTTCATACGCCTGCTGCAGGGCGTGTATTACTAAAATTAAAACACTAAATTATATACAAATTTATAGATTTCATTTCTGCTTGTAATGATACTGATGCCACTCCTCTGGTATCACAAATAGATATAATATTTAACCTCCAAACAAAATATGATTTCTGTATATTTAAGAGTTTGTAAGTTATATTGGTTGGGCCTAATGAAGACAGGGGATAAGGTAAGACAGAAAAACGCAACCAACCGGAGTTGAACCTAACTAATAATATGTGATAGTTGAATGACCAAATTGTTACGAGCAAAGAGTACACTTTGTCAATTGAATACCGTCACTTCGCTAAAAGTTTGCCTTATACCTTCTGGACACGGTTCATCCAGTGTAGCTCACAGTATACGAAGTATACCATATGTTTGACAATCGATAAAAATATCGACTTTCAATTCAGAGCCTCAGATTTTCACTCGTCTGTACGTAAGAAAAGCATTATCACGGTCACAGAAATTAAAATAGGAACACGAAATTTGGTATAAGGCACTAAAACTATAAAGCGCTCATATTAAAAATTCAGAAAAAGTCAAATTGAAAATGTCAAAATGAGATTTAAACAGTTTTTATTCATATCTTGTCTGTTACTCAACTTATAACATACTAAATAGGGAATTTATTGTGTGCATTTCACTTAGAGGATTTGTTTATGAGATCAGTGCACATTTTATGTCGGCGTTTCGATGAGGGTGACTTCTCTGCTTGACATAGTGTCAGAATTATATAACTGGCGTAATGAAGCTTCATATTATGTACGTGATGGTTTTAGATGGACTTCGTGTCACAGCTGATTTAAATAAAACTTATGTCATCTCAAAGTAGATGTTTGTGTTTTTTTATGGGCGTGTACGTTATGTCACATGGTAGAACCAGTTGTTGGAGAAAGTGGGTTCGTTGAGGAATTAGATCAGCAGTTGACGCCCTGCGTGTTCGGTCTTAGTCTCGAGTATGTAGAAAACATCTAAATAGTTTAGAGTCTAATGTATACCGTCGTGTGTGTGTGTGTGTGTGTGTGTGTGTGTGTGTGTGTGTGCATACTTGGCCGGAGTGTATACAAAATCTAAACTTAATATCTTTTCTATTTCCAAGTCACAATCATTTTTTTGTAAAAAAAAAACAACAAAATGTCGGATAGACGGAAAACATCATTATCGGACCGATGTTTATGTAAACATTATTACCAGTATACCTTTTTTTACGATAATAGTTTTTGTTCTTTTCCAACCCTGAAGCTTGTAGAGTATTCGAGAGCAATTGATTTTTATTTTATGTACTTTTCTTTTTTTATAAGCCGAAAGGTTTTTACCTTTAAACAATGATAAATAAAATGTTTACAAATATAACACGTCCTGAAAGTTTCTCCGTTTTACCCTGTATTGACAAAGGAATTGCTCCACTCTAGTTTATAACAACCTAGTTAACTTTTGTTGATTATTGCTAATTTGTTATGCAATATATTACTGACCGTATAGAACGTTTGTTTTCATACGTTTTATTCTAAAGTAAATGTCAGAAATGAATTTTCCGCTCCTCTAGGTATCTTCTGATTCATTCTCATTGTAACATAGATTAGTCGTATTAATCAAACTTTTGTTGATTATTGCTAATTTGTTATGCAATATATTACTGACCGTATAGAACGTTTGTTTTCATACGTTTTATTCTAAAGTAAATGTCATAAATGAATTTTCCGCTCCTCTAGGTATCTTCTGATTCATTCTCATTGTAACATAGATTAGTCGTATTAATCCAACTTTTGCTGATTATTGCTAATTTGTTATGCAATATATTACTGACCGTATAGAACGTTTGTTTTCATACGTTTTATTCTAAAGTAAATGTCATAAATGAATTTTCCGCTCCTCTAGGTATCTTCTGATTCATTCTCATTGTAACATAGATTAGTCGTATTAATCCAACTTTTGCTGATTATTGCTAATTTGTTATGCAATATATTACTGACCGTATAGAACGTTTGTTTTCATACGTTTTATTCTAAAGTAAATGTCATAAATGAATTTTCCGCTCCTCTAGGTATCTTCTGATTCATTCTCATTGTAACATCGATTACTCGTATTAATCTAACTTTTGCTGATTATTGCTAATTTGTTATGCAATATATTACTGACCGTATAGAAGTTTGTTTTCATACGTTTTATTCTAAAGTAAGTGTCAGAAATAAATTTTCCGCTCCTCTAGGTATCTTCTGATTCATTCTCATTGTAACATAGATTAGTCGTATTAATCCAACTTTTGCTGATTATTGCTAATTTGTTATGCAATATATTACTGACCGTATAGAACGTTTGTTTTCATACGTTTTATTCTAAAGTAAATGTCATAAATGAATTTTCCGCTCCTCTAGGTATCTTCTGATTCATTCTCATTGTAACATAGATTAGTCGTATTAATCCAACTTTTGCTGATTATTGCTAATTTGTTATGCAATATATTACTGACCGTATAGAAGTTTGTTTCCATACGTTTTATTCTAAAGTAAATGTCAGAAATGAATTTTCCGCTCCTCTAGGTATCTTCTGATTCATTCTCATTGTAACATAGATTAGTCGTATTAATCAAACTTTTGCTGATTATTGCTAATTTGTTATGCAATATATTACTGACCGTATAGAAGTTTGTTTCCATACGTTTTATTCTAAAGTAAGTGTCAGAAATAAATTTTCCGCTCCTCTAGGTATCTTCTGATTCATTCTCATTGTAACATCGATTACTCGTATTAATCCAACTTTTGCTGATTATTGCTAATTTGTTATGCAATATATTACTGACCGTATAGAAGTTTGTTTCCATACGTTTTATTCTAAAGTAAATGTCAGAAATGAATTTTCCGCTCCTCTAGGTATCTTCTGATTCATTCTCATTGTAACATCGATTACTCGTATTAATCCAACTTTTGCTGATTATTGCTAATTTGTTATGCAATATATTACTGACCGTATAGAAGTTTGTTTCCATACGTTTTATTCTAAAGTAAATGTCAGAAATGAATTTTCCGCTCCTCTAGGTATCTTCTGATTCATTCTCATTGTAACATAGATTAGTCGTATTAATCAAACTTTTGCTGATTATTGCTAATTTGTTATGCAATATATTACTGACCGTATAGAAGTTTGTTTCCATACGTTTTATTCTAAAGTAAGTGTCAGAAATAAATTTTCCGCTCCTCTAGGTATCTTCTGATTCATTCTCATTGTAACATCGATTACTCGTATTAATCCAACTTTTGCTGATTATTGCTAATTTGTTATGCAATATATTACTGACCGTATAGAAGTTTGTTTTCATACGTTTTATTCTAAAGTAAGTGTCAGAAATAAATTTTCCGCTCCTCTAGGTATCTTCTGATTCATTCTCATTGTAACATAGATTAGTCGTATTAATCCAACTTTTGCTGATTATTGCTAATTTGTTATGCAATATATTACTGACCGTATAGAACGTTTGTTTTCATACGTTTTATTCTAAAGTAAATGTCATAAATGAATTTTCCGCTCCTCTAGGTATCTTCTGATTCATTCTCATTGTAACATAGATTAGTCGTATTAATCCAACTTTTGCTGATTATTGCTAATTTGTTATGCAATATATTACTGACCGTATAGAACGTTTGTTTTCATACGTTTTATTCTAAAGTAAATGTCATAAATGAATTTTCCGCTCCTCTAGGTATCTTCTGATTCATTCTCATTGTAACATCGATTAGTCGTATTAATCAAACTTTTGCTATGTATACAATCTTTTCAATAAACATTTACTGTATGCAATGTCAAACAATAGGATAAAATAGAAATCAAATAGAATTACAACAACCATCGGAGTTTTGCAACTGACAAGAATATCAACAAGACCACCCGTGCGTGAAATAACTTTGCATAATCAACAAAGTTAATAACCGACAAACCTAACGTTATTTCTTAAATATGTCAATATTTACTCTTACTAATCAATTCACACACGTTCATCGAACTTAGGCTTGATAGCTATAAGTAGGTGAGATTAATCTGGAAGCAATGTTTCATACTGCCTTCAAAATGTAACGATAAACTTAACTTAATATCCAAATTGTCATTGTAATATGTATAAAATACAAATTTGATACTATCGACAGGTGAATTACATTAATTTATTTACATTAATTTATATTTCAATACATTGAAATAATTGAAATATTTCAATCGAAAATAATATTTCAATTAAAAATCGAAAAGATTTTTTGATTCCTAAGAATTATAATTTATAGTTTCAACATATTTTATATGTGTAAGATGAAAAGTAAGGTGGCATAGAGTATCTCATTGATCTGCTGTTTTTATCCTTGTACCTTTATACAGGAATTCTAGAATTTTTGATGTAGGATGAAAAGTTGAAAAGTTATTTCATTTAACCTTTTTAGAAATACATAGTGTAGAGAAAGTGCCATGGGTTAAAAAACTGTGTAGAGTTATTGTGGAGCTCTCGTGGGTGCAATGAAAAGTGGCTTTTAGCGTGATATCCGTTTCTCTGTCATTCTTGCAGTGATAAGATCAAATGAGTCAAATTTGGTATCCGGGTATATTTTTGCCATTAGACAAGTTTTATATATATAGGTTGATTGAAGCAGACGAGACCACTGTTTCATTGGATAAGTACAAAAGTTACAAAAACGTTTTTATTTACAAGATTTTTATTTTGGGGTATTTTTCGATATCTTTAACTGTTTAGGACCCGTACGCGCTCAATGTTGTGATAGTAAAAAGTCAATTTCCCGTTCTAAAATAGTTGAACCGAATTTAAAATTGAAACATGAATAGATTGTAATATAACAAATATTAAAAGTTTGTAAAGCAACATTTTGTTGTTTTATACACACGTGTCAGGACTAAAAAATGGCAATAATTTTGAGAAATTAATAAAAAAATAATTTGGGTAAAAATAATGTTGGAAATACAATTTATAAATATCGGGTAGTTAATTGATACTCTTTATTATCTAAACAGCTGTTAAGCAAATATTTTGACATTTTTCAAAGAAGCAATTTTATGAACTTCCTTTTATTGAACTTTTCTGGTAACTGTCTTGAACACCTACTGGCTTTTTGAAACATTTAAGTGCCTGTAGCTCCTAAACTGTTAAAGATATCAAAAGATACCCTAGAATTTAAAAGTCTTAAAATAAAGAAATGTATTCAAAAACATAAGAAATAGGAGATCCTACATAAAATTTAGAGCCTACCGCCATATGGAAAAATGCTGGGTGACGTAAAAATTCGATAATACTTCCAGTTTTAACTCAACGAATCCTGGGGTTACCTTTTACAGTTATTTTTGTAACTAGTATTAATATATATATATATATATATATATATATAACTAAAAATTGTGAGTAGCTGCAATTTTACATAAAAAAAAACTATGAAATTTTCAAGTTTGCTCCTACCGATTATGATTAAATTAACAAAACAAAATATCGGTCGTGGAGTGGTTTTGACGTAAATCGACTCTATTGTTTTCGTTTAAATTTTGCTGAAATGTGGAGATAAATTTTGGTAATTAAAGCACCCTTTTTTCTAGATTTTTTAATTTTACTTCTAGATCTAGAATTTTCCAGAGGTTGGTTTAATGTATTTAAATATTAGGAGGTTTAACTTCAGGAATTTTCCAATTGTTAATTTACAAATATAATTATTGTTCATTGTTTCAAAGTACTGTAAATAAGAGTATTTGTATTTTGTTCAACAAAAAAATTCGTATTCACTACTTTTTGTGTGTTTTATTTTTATGAATTGAAATATTTTCAAGTTTCGTAGCGATAACTAAAATAACAACTAAGTTAATATTTTTATCAGTGTTAGCCTCTAAAATTCGATATAACTTGTATATGTGAATTATATTAAAATGTAAGTATTTGGCGGATCCAACGATTCCAACGACCTACTCTATCCATCGAAGCTTACCATCGTAATTTCAATGTGTTTGTTCAAGTGTACAGTATGTATTTCTTAGTGATTGACATCACCCGCTAGGTAGTAGATATATTGGGTTTACGAGAACAAGTTACTGAGTGTTTTTAAACAAAATTACAAAATAGGTTCAGCTTTTCAGACCTCTATGCAAGTATAACCAATGTAATAACTCATCGATTGGTTGTACATCCACACAATGGCAGCTTTAATTTGTAATGTGTCCAAGTCCTTGTATTGTGGGTTTGAAAGTATTAGGTCGAGGTTATCAAGTAACGTTACCAAATCAACGTCTATATTGCATTAATCTCTCAAATCGAATAAATTACTACTCAGGAAAGGGGTGCAGTATCGGGGATTGTAGTAATATCTTCTTTATTGAACAATTCATAACAGAAATTGCTATAGAAACGTCGATAATGCACAATTAAACTTGAACAATAACAGAAATATTTGTAAAAAAAAAATCCCAGTAATTTATTTGAACTACGAAGATCTATTTTGGTAATATACTAGAATAGACAAAATATTTTATTGTTCTTCTGCCGAATAATGCTTTTTCTGTAGACTCCTGAATACTGGATGATCAAAAACAGATTTTTAGTGTTCTATTAAATGACCAAGAATTAATTTTATAATGGTCTGTAACTTATATTTCGGCTATTTTCAACATAAATTATCATTCAGTTTGAAAAGGGCTAAATATTTTTATTGTTTAAGATATTTCGCATTAAACATTTTTAATGAGCGCCATTTTGTTGTACACTAGAAGTTAATATTGTAAAACGTTCTGAAAATTTTTTTCTATCAATTTTGCTCAAGTATAGCTTCTATACAACCATCTCTCACAAAAATGACTTATCGATAAAAAAAAAAAAAAAATCTGCCATAGTGCTCTTATAAAATACTTAATTTATCAAAATTGACTTTTCCAATTTCATTCAAACTTTAGTAAAATGTGAAGATAATGACACGAATCCGCGTGCAAGAAATATTTACAAAAAACAAAAATGAACCTTTGATTTTAATTAAATACAACTTACGCTAAGCACATTTTTGTGGCACCAGCAAGATAAGACCATTATTTAATTATCCATGGTGTCTTTCCACTTTTTTATTAACTGATTTTGTACAGCTTTAATATCTGCATATATCCATATGTGTTTTCTACGATAAAAAATAAGTTATTGGTTAGACTTAACAAGTAATATAATACGAGCAGATTATAGAAATGTAATCCCAAACATTTGGATTTTTAGGTTTTGAAAGAAATGTTAAATTGCATTGGGTAATTACCCAATGATCTTACCCAATAAAGTAAGTTGGTACACAGGTTTTCTGAAGCTCGTAATTGTATATATCAGCTAGCCAATGTCTCCACTCGGCCCTGTAATAACTTCGTGTTGAGTTTCTGTAATGGCATGTAGAATTGAATAACACACGGGATTTGAACAAAAAACTATTTATAATTTCTACAATTTTGACATTTTTAAATCGATTTAAAAAGAAAATTTAGTAGGGTACACTATATCAGTATGTTATAGTTCCCTGTACAAGATTTCACGTTCTATTTTAATAAGTGTGGTCAGTATCAACTTACATACAGACGACAACAACGACGGATGGACGGTATGTCCTGATGAAGAGAAGATCAGTGAAAAAACATGATTATCAAACTTGCCATATACTTGGTAAGAAAAAATAAAATAAATAACCTCAAAATAAGATACAATCAGCTATATAATAAGTCTAGTTGTAAGTTTAGTCAAATTTAGAGTGTAGAGTAGATACGTATTCCTATTTGTTGATAATAACTGACAATATTTATAGTGGCAGTTTTTATAAATAACTGATCTATAAATAAATTATAATCAGTAATCAGTAATAAATTAATAAATTATAATAAATAATCTAATTTATAAATTTATCTAATTTATTTATCTAAATCTGTTTTTCTGTTAATTTTTCTTATATAAAACATTGTAATAATATTGATGTTTTGGAACTTACATTGGTCGGTAAACAAGGGAACACATTCTATCATATCTGCGTATTAATGTGTGTGGGATATTTTCAACTCCTCCAAATACTTTATAAGAATTAATAGTTTTGTTATTTTCTAGAATTACATTAAATGAAAAGTTAAATTTATTTTTAGAAAAAAAAGGATCACCTTCGAAAAGTAGCACCTTCCGGTTTTGACCAACTGGTTGACCTCCAATGTAGTGTACCGACAAATGGCATCCAGTCTGTCTAACGGTAAATGTATGTGAAGGGCAATACAGCAATCCTTTACTTACTCCATCAATATGATTTCGAAGTACAAATTGTCCGAAGAGAAGTTTTTATTCAACTAGGTTTAAAATCCGTGAATCATTTCGAGGTTTATTTGAAATCTATTGGAAAAATAATAGTTGTTTCTTAAAGATGTTACCGATATACTCCATAACAGGTTCTTTTAGAGGATTGTTGTTTTAAGGCGAAAGCTTTCAGTCATCTTATAAAAAAGGAAGAAAAGAACATAAAATAAAGACTCCTAGCCATCGAATGTAGTAATAGTATCAGAGTGGGAAAATAATAAGAGTTGGTCAAGAGATATCACATATAAAAATGAAAGAAAGGGATGTAACCCAAGAATACATGAAAAGATAGCTAGGATCGCTCAGGGTTGTCACTATAGATACCAGAGGGTTCTCCTTTTTGACGTCCGGATGTTGAAACTGTCCCCTTAATTTATACTTCCCCACACATACATGTAAAGAAAGTAATATGTGATTAATCAAATATCAATGTAATGTAGAGGTTTTGTGGATATATCCGTTTCAAGGCCTCGGAAAAACTTTATTTATTTTTGTTTTCTTTTATAATTCAAAATTTAGGGGAATAATTGTTGCCTTAAAAATACAAAATTACGATTTTCTCATAAAGGATTCTATTAATTAGTTTTGATCTAAATTTGCTCATGCGTAGTCTCTTACTAAGGGCCGAAACCAAACCTATTGGTCGTCTTTGCTTAAAAGAATTAGTTTTTGAATGATGTCTATCGTATGTGAAGTAATTACAGCCCAAATACGAGGACACGTTTTGACTATATCTCGGGAGGTAACCTGAACAAAACGTACTTGTCCCCATCATTCCAAATATATCGGTAAAATGTGCTGTTATAAAATACGCAATTTCTCAAAACCGGTACTATCGATTTCGTTCTAATTTGAGTGAAATGTAAATATTAACGACCCAAATTCGCGTTTATGAAAGTGGAAAATTATTACTATTCAGGAACCTTATTATTACTACTAAAATAAACCTTGACCATCTACATTAAAAGCTCGATTGTAATCAAATTAGATTTACGCTGTTGACGCGTATATGCCACAAGCGGAGCAAGTTTGGGCCACAAGCGGATCAAGTTTAGGCCACAAGCGGATCAAGTTTAGGCCACAAGCGAAGCAAGTTTAGGCCACAAGCGGATCGAGTTTAGGCCACAAGCGGAGCAAGTTTGGGCCACAAGCGAAGCAAGTTTAGGCCACAAGCGGAGCAAATTTGGGCCACAAGCGAAGCAAGTTTAGGCCACAAGTGAAGCAAGTTTAGGCCACAAGCGAAGCAAGTTTAGGTCACAAGCGGAGCAAGTTTAGGCCACAGCGAAACAAGTTTATGGCACAAGCGAGGCAAGTTTATGCCACAAGCGGAGCAAGTTTATGCCACAAGCAAGCAAGTTTAGGCCACAGCGAAGCAAGTTTATGCCACAAGCGAAGCAAGTTTATGCCACAAGCAAGCAAGTTTAGGCCACAGCGAAGCAAGTTTAAGCCACAAGCAAAGCAAGTTTATGCCACAAGCGAAGCAAGATTTGACCATAAATAATTATGTTTATACCCCTCAGACTAGCTGCACCTATTAAGAGGAGGTTGGCATCCCTCGCGGTCCCCAGTCAAACACTCACAACACATAGACTATATATCATTCATATAAACATACACCCAGTTCACCTATATACATTTTCTTACCTTCACCTTTACTTAGGGTTTTATGGCAGGGGGCAGACTATCTGTCCCTCGCGAAACCCGAGTTATACAGGGGTGGTACAATAAAACATCTCTCCGAATACACACACATACAACATTCATACATATTTTACAATTCGTAGTGGCTGTTACACTACAGATTCACTGGGGATACATAAACACTCTACATTCATACAATATAGGGATTAGTTTTTGACCGAGCAGAGCTGTAGCGTGTCTGGAAGTGTTTACAAGTCTAAAGTGTGACAATCTTTGAATCTGGTAAGCTGATGTGAGCTTGCTCTGCCGAAGACATATGCACGGTTTCTCTTCAATAGCCAGCCACTTCGGTCCTGACCTCCTCCCTCTCCAGTTACAGTTTTGGTTAAAGAGGATACTCTGGGCCCCAATAGTGTACCCGTTCCCAGAGTCTCATCTACAACCGCCCAACACGATACGCTAGTTAACTCTTTTATGGCCCCTAAATTATAAACGTCACCCCGGGAAGTAAAAAAAGCCAACTTTCAGCATCGTCCGAAGAGTCTTGTGTGTGAAAGCAAAACACGAAGTTTAGAAGTCTTAAGAATCCAGAAACTTACTCCCAGATTCCTTATTGTCCGGCACAGATCTGTCCTCTTTGTTATTAATAAAGCTATAATTGGTGCTTCAGGGGTTGTTCGTTCTATTAGGAAACTGAGAAATGGGAACAGACTGATTCTGATAAACAGAGTCACTCTCTAATTAATATTGAAGTCCATTTTCGATGTTCTTAACGTGTTGGTTGAACCTCGTAGGGTTTGAATTCTTCTAGAGGAGTTGTTTTCTGCCATGACCTTTTGAACAAATGTTTACTTGTTCAAATTTAAACGTTATTTAATCATACCGATACTTTTTTTTGCCCCCTTATATATATTAAAACACCGATATCTTTTTTGAAATATAGCCGTTCTAATACAATTAGGTGGGGTTCGACATTTATAATTTAAATTCAGTGATCATGTACAGTAATATCTGATGACCTTAAACTGGTATTTCAAGGTCAGTAAGTTTTGCAAATTGCTGACTTACGATTGGTGTCACTTCACTGTTGACTAAGGTTACGGCACAATTTACACAACCTGTTATTAATATCAGTTATGTGTCTGTGATGTTATAAATTAAGTAAAAAACGTAGATTTTTCTTTTCCCGAATATTCTAAGATAAGATGAAGCTTAATAATAATTTCAGTGAGTAAAAATTCGTCTTAGATTTCAAAAATCTTTCAGATTTGAACATTGTCTTGAAAGTTTGTCCTGTGAGCCAAGACACCACGGCCATTTACTTTAATTCAAACAGATACTTCCAAGTAAAGCATGAAGACTCTGATTTAAAAGAAATGTTGACAGGGTTTCCACAAGGCAGTGTTTTGGGACAGTTACTATACGAACGTAGTATTCTGCTCTATACGACCCGACTGCCATTGATGGAAAACTTTAAATTGTCATTGACAAAGTTGAATAAAGTTGAATGAGACCAAAACTGTACACAATTTTACAAATAGAAAAATCAATTACATTCTTAGATGGACAACCACAAGGAGGTTACACGTGCAAATACAGCTTAATATCTAGCTATGACTCTGGATACGGAACTCTTGTACGTAAAGTAATGTTTCAAAAAAAAATGTATTGGCTTCTCGGGCGACATTTGGAGTTGTCTGTGTACAACAAACCATTATTTTCTAAGTAATCTTTTAGAACATTCTGGACATATGGTGTAAAACTTTTTGGTCAACTTGAAGATCAACAGACTTTCTAAAACAGCTGATGTGCATTGTTGAGACTACATAAACACCAGAACATCGAGATGCTACAACCAAATATGACAGGTAATCAGATTGAAATAGTTCCATCTAGTTTAAATTTTAATACGTGAATTAAGTGCAATATCACAAGATCCAAGTGAAATGGAGTGCGCCAATGAACGTTTATTCACCATTGACTTATAATAAAGAGAAATTATTGTTAATCCAATAGTTACCTAAGATCATTTCATTTGGTTGGAACAGATTTTATTTAATTTGTAAAATTGATAGTTAGTCGTCACAACAGTAGAAATGGTAGTGAGTAAGTTATTATAGGCTTGATGTATTGGACAGTTTGGGCTAATTAGAACTTGAGACTCTAAATAATATGCCTTCATACAATATTCAATTGTATTTATTACTTGTACAAAATTCTTTTTTCTACACACACAATGGAAATACGTTACTTTTTCCACAGGCTTCGTCATTTCGATTTCGGACTAAATTAAATCTGTACATAGTTACTTATAGTATATTTTGTGATTTGTTAAAATTTCCGGCGGCCATTTTGAATCCGCCATATTGGATTTTAGTCGATTGGTTTAAACGGCAACAATGGTGGTTTGAGGCATAATTTAACAACTTTGTTCAACGTTGAGTTCAGTGGTATAAATTTTTTTTATACATCTCTCCTATCTCCTCTTATTCACGAAAAACCACGGGAAATGTATGAAATTTAACTTTTTTCGAAGAGTGTAAATTAAATATTTTAATTATGTGAAACCATGTTATTGCACTAGACTTCGAATTCACCTCAATGGAACACTATAAAAACTCATTGCATCATTCAAAATAGTTTTAAACTGTTTTTTAAATAAGAAACGAAGACACTAGTTTTTAATGATAAATCAAGATGCAGTTCACTTATATACTTATATGTCCATTAAGGTCAAAATCAATGTATAGTACACTAACATTATCACATAATTAAAACATTAAATTTTCAGTCAAATTTCATACATGTGTGGTTTTCGTGAATAACTGGAGATAGGTGAGAGATTTCAAACACAAATTATTCATGCAACTGAACTCAGGGTTAAAACACGATTTTAAATCATGCATCAAAACACCATTTAAACTAATTGCCTCAAATCTAACATAACGAATTAAAGATGGCGGCTGAGAATAGTATAAACAATTATACTCAAACTAAATTATAATTTAATTCTAAATCGATGACGAAAACTGTGGGCTATGGTCTTTATTTCCACTTTGTATTTTTACATTGTGGCAATTTATTCTTAAATGTTTATTTATATTTTTATATGTTAAATATTTTGGCATACTGGACTAAGCCACAAATCTATATAGCCGTTGGAATAATTGTCCAAAAGGATTATTTATTTGTAAACTATATATTTGATTCATTAGGTTAATTTAAGTGTTGACCTTGTGACAGCGACACCAATGCTGTTTTATATAGTTTTGTATATGAGAAAGTTTGTGATAGGTCGAAGGTAAAATGATAACTAGATTAAATAGACACTCTTAAACAACACTTAAATTGTTCGCTAGAGACATCAATGAACGGATAGAAACGACTGCCGGAAATATATTAGTTTATAATGTTTAACAATTTATTATTTTCCTTTTTATAATAATTTGTAGTGGACACATTTTTGTAATAATATCTTCATTGGTTTAATTGAAGATTATTTTCAAATAATGGCATCAGTGTTTAGTGTATTGTTTATTTTTATGTTACTTCAACGTAAATGTAGAGCTATTTTTGGAGTTCTGATGATCAAATTCTCGTGATTTAAGAAATAATTAAATCTACAAGTTTGTACAAAATTAAGTAAGTGTTGTTATCTGATTATTATTATCTTAACAACTTTAAACCACCTTAAGGTTTTATCGATGTTTTTGAATGGTATTTTCCTATCCATATGTTGTTTTATTATTTCTTATTTTTATTTTTGTGCTATCATTACAGTGTTACTTTTCATTTCGTGATTGGTAATATTTTTAGGATTTAGTTTACAATTTATAATTAATACGAAATTCACATCCATAAACATGTATACTTTAATTTATATAGATATAATCAACACAGTGGATGCACATTTTCCCATCTCTTATGTTAAAGATATTTGACAAAATAAGATGTTTATTTTATTTTCAATTTATAAATTTCTTATGTTTGTGAAATACAAACCTAACAACATTACCTCGACGAAAACTGATTCACACATGACTGCAATCTGCATCGAAATGTAAAAATTTAGGTGAGAAATTGTTAATGCATATAGAAATATAATTTAAAGAAAATACAAATTTTAGATTGACAAGTTATATAATGAATATGTGTAATAATATGAACAGGAGGGAAAACACTAAGTCAAGATTTAGTTTTAAAATATTCCTGTTGCTTAAAGGCAAAAATCTTTCGGTAACCATCGGCTTATAAAAAAGGAAGAGGAGAAAAGGTAAAATAAAGACTCCAAACCTTCGATTCCTCTAATAGCGTGTGACGCGATCGAGGCACGGTCATCTACGATGGAACTTGGGACCACCGTGGTTGGGTCTTTGATTCCAGTCTGGTCTCACTTCGGTTCCAATCCGTTCGACAAATTAAATTGCTAATGTGAACATAATCGAGTCCCCGTTATCTTAGTGGCCGACCTCACGACTATGTTATTTATTTAATTTGTATCACTTTTACAAAATATAATGGCCGTTTGAAATCGTGGGGAGTGACGTTTTGCGAGTTATAAAGACAAGTATGTAGGATCCTTAAATAAATAATATTTCGGAGTTGAGAGTCGATTTAGGCTAAAGTCCTATTTCGACCCCTTTTAATTAGATTAGGTGTTACGTGCAGTTCTTTAGTAATTGTTGGTTTACATTTGGTTAGGTTAGATCATGTGGTTATTTCAAACACTTTTAGTTTAGTAAGGTGTTATGTACATTGTAAAAATAATGATTGATTTAGGTATTGTTAGGTTAAGTTAGGTCATGTGGTTATTTCAAACACTTTTAGTTTAGTAAGGTGTTATGTACAATTTTTAAATAATTATTGATTTAGGTTTTGTTAGGTTAAGTTAGGTCATGTGGTTATTTCAAACACTTTTAGTTTAGTTAGGTGTTATGTACAATTTTTAAATAATTATTGATTTAGGTTTTGTTAGGTTAAGTTAGGTCATGTGGTTATTTCAAACACTTTTAGTTTAGTTAGGTGTTATGTACGTTGTAAAAATAATTATTGATTTAGGTTTTGTTAGGTTAAGTTAGGTCATGTGGTTATTTCAAACACTTTTAGTTTAGTAAGGTGTTATGTACGTTGTAAAAATAATTATTGATTTAGGTTTTGTTAGGTTAAGTTAGGTCATGTGGTTATTTCAAACACTTTTAGTTTAGTTAGGTGTTATGTACAATTTTTAAATAATTATTGATTTAGGTTTTGTTAGGTTAAGTTAGGTCATGTGGTTATTTCAAACACTTTTAGTTTAGTTAGGTGTTATGTACAATTTTTAAATAATTATTGATTTAGGTTTTGTTAGGTTAAGTTAGGTCATGTGGTTATTTCAAACACTTTTAGTTTAGTTAGGTGTTATGTACGTTTTTAAAATAATTATGGGTTATATTAATTTTATTTTAGTTATATCTCATTAAAGCTGGTTACTTAAGAATGGTGTTGAGTTAGACAGGATTAAGGGATTTAGGACCACTGTCTTTCTAAAGGCATTACGTTTTCTATGACGATGGCCAAGATAGGCTAAAGAGCACATATCGCCCTATTCTGACCCATTAAATAACGTTCCCCGATACAAGCGTCAGGTTTGGAAAACAAGAGTTAGTCAAGGGAGACCTGATAGAAAAAATGAAACGGAAGGATCTAATCCAAATTCATTTTCTGATTTTTAAGAATTATATTTTTCAAAAAATAGTGGTTCCGTACATTTGTCTAAAATTTAAAATAAGATTGTCAGAAGTAAGATCTAAAGTGCTTGAAAGCTATTGTCTAAGCACTATAACATGGAGCGACATGTCAATTCTGCTATTTTTCTTTGCACAGATATTTCATTGACCAAATAATTGCGATATAATGCCGACAACAATCAACAGTTTAAACTGGAATGAGCAGGAAGTTAAAGCAACAATAGGGCGTTACTTCTACTTTTACTTGTTAATAAAAGGCAAGCGTAAATATCTCGTAAAGTGTTTACTTTCATTTACCGAGAAACTGTTTAACTTTGCGCATGATATGTCGAATATAGATCACAAAAGATAGGAATGGTTGTAGGGGATTATCACACATGTCCCCGACAATGTCGAAAGAGTTTTAAGGGAACGTTTTGATTCTGAATATTTCAATGAATATTCGATGAGCTCCTATTTAATTAAGACCTCAATTTAAGTATTCTATAGGTGTAAAAACATTGCACAAACTTTCTTACTCAACTATCCCCAAAATCAAATAAAAACAGATCAAAACTAAACATCATAAAGCCATAAAATCGAGCTTAAATGAAGCAGTCAAGGTTCCTCCAATGATTCCTGTTTAGTAAAATATTTTTACTTGCAGTTGGGTTATTAATCTTCACATTACATTAATTTATAACAACCTCACCGACAACTCAAGAACAGGCATTTTTGTAGAAATTGCTACTAATAGATTTTATTTGTTTTTTTAGGCCCTAAACTTGCTTTACTTGCGCTTAAACATGTCTTGAGGGTAAATCGTATTGACATTAATGTTATTCTATTTTGATTTGGAGCAATTATTGGCGGCAAATAGTTTGTTAGTTTTTTTATTTGTTTTTAGGGGTTTGGTGAATGAGAAAGTTTGTAAGATTTTTTCACCATTTATTATTTTTGTTGTTGTGAAACTGGCTAAAAATTTATTTGTATATATTATTTAGTGTTATAGAATTTTCTATTTTTTACTTTTCTCGTGATAGTTAAAGGCGGTCATCACTGCCTAATAAAAAAAAGGAAGAAAATAAAATATAAACCCCTAGCCCTCGAATACCCTAATAAAGCTTCAGGGACGGAAAAGAACAAAAGTTGATAAAGTGAGACCTGATAGCAAATATGAGAGAGTGGAATGATAAGATTAAGAATTTACATACATATAATCTTACATATATCTTATATAATCATATTATATATACGTAAATTCACTAGTATGTAAATTTTATGATTATACGTTTTTTGTAAACTGTTATGTATGTATGTATTGCATATATTAAATATATTGTTATCAAATAAAGAATAGAATAAGTATAATAAATATAAAATATATAAATGTATTAGAAGGAGGAACTAGAATGAGAGCCGAAATAATTCAAAAAGTGTTGAAATCCTTGCCTTGTGAGTACGATGACCGACACATATTACACAAATGTATATAAGCCCTTAACGAAGTAGACACGCGGCGAGTCTTTCTGAAACATATCGCCGAGGGAGCGAGAGAGAATCACCGGCATTGAAAGAGGGAGAGAGCCCGCCGAACATCGAACATCTACAGGAAAAAGGTTTGAGCAAACATTTGTGTATAGAGTGATCTGGTAGTTGTCTCAAAAGTAAAGTAGATTCATGAAAGAATAACAGTTGGAATCATTCTGGGTTCATATGTAAAAATAGATGTAATTTGATTTCAATGGTTAAATATTTAAATTTAGCTTAATACGAGAGTCAATTTAATGATAAAGATATTTGGAGTACAAAACTGAACCACTGATGATTGTTTTATTATGTTACTCAAGAACCCAGGCCTAATAAAGGCAAATTCTTAACAGGAATATACTTGATAAAAGGTCTAGATCCAGATAGAGTCTCAAGGGATAAGCCACGCCAGTACTAACTATAAGTAAGCCCCGAAGGTTTGAAGCTTAAAGGTTTGTCGTGTGTTTTTCGTTATTGAAATTAATTAGATAAACAAACCTTATGCCTTCTCTTTGTAACTAAATCCCATTTTAATTAAAAGTAATTAATATTCAATTTAACTGTAACAGCAGTGACTACTTGTTGAAACTCCATAATAAGGATAAAATAAGCACTAGGCTATAGTTTCAAATGTATTTAATAACTTAATTAGCTACAATTGTTTCGCCTTGCGGCATCTACGGGCTAATGGTAATAGTAAGTAACTTTGTTTAGGCTTACTATTACCATTAGCCCGTAGATGCCGCAAGGCGAAACAATTGTAGCTAATTAAGTTATTAAATACATTTGAAACTATAGCCTAGTGCTTATTTTATCCTAATTAATATTCGACAATTAAATTAACATCTTCTATATTCACTTAAATTAGCTCACATTTACTGTTCCACTGTTAATGACTTAACATTGTTGCATCATATTAAAATTATGGGTTTTCAATTTGATTAAACAAATACCACTAACTAGTAAATTCTCTTAACTTACATCAACATTATATATGTAACATTCTCTCACAACTTACGTTATATACAGCTGTGTGTTTCGATTGATTATAATTTATTCAAAGAGGAAAGTAGTTCCGCTTCCATACCTGTAATGTAATATTGAGGAAAAGAGAGCAAAGTTGTATTTAATTTTATTAAAAAAAAAAAAAAAAAAAGGAAGGTTTTTAATATCTACACAAGTTTATTATGTAATTGTATATTAAATTTGTTTAAAGGTAAAAAAACTCTCAGTCATCATCACTGAGTAAAATAGGAAGAAACTAACATAAAATAAAAACCACTAGTCTTATAGTGTCAAGGTGGTTAGTCAAGATAGACCTAATAAGAAATATTACAAAGATGGACCGAACCCAAGACTATAGGTGTAGATACAGCTTGGATGCTGGGATTGCCACTACGGGGAGCCCCTGAGGACCGTTCAATTGTTACGCCGTGTTAACAGTTTAATTTAATATTTCTTGGTGTTTCACGATCAGTCTGTTGAACTTTGGGAGCTGATTTTGGACATCAAAATTTAAAAAAAATGTTTCTATAAACATGCTTTTAAAGGTGCTTAGTTTAAAGTCTTTCTGTTTGTCTTAAAAAAACAAAATATTACTTCTGAACGAATTCAGATGTCTTTACCAAATTTTGTAGAGTGGTTTAGGCTTTACAAATACTTTCCAATATAGCTGAAAATATTAAAGTTTGTAGGGTGGTATTTTACTTTCCAATATACCTCAAAATATTAAAATTTGTAGAGTGGTTTGGGTTTTACTATTACTTTCCAATATACATCAAAATATTAAAATTTGTAGGGTGGTATATTACTTTCCAATATACCTCAAAATATTAAAATTTGTAGAGTGGTTTAGGTTTTACTATTACTTTCCAATATACTTCAAAATATTAAATTTTGTAGAGTGGTTTGGGCTTTACTATTACTTTCCAACATGCCTTAAAATCTTAAAATTTCTCATTTTACCGTGTAAATGACTTTCATTTGATGTTAAATATCTTAAAGACTGTTGATTATATTAACTATTTACAAGATACAACATATTTAGCCGTTTTAATGCTGAATAAATTGGCATCTTGAAATTGGCGGTGTATTCTGAAGGATTGGCGGTGTAAAAGTTAAAAAAAGATTTCTTGGTAATTTATTAGAATACAATAAAGTTTTTAAGTCTACCAGCACTTAGCAGTCAACTTTTAAAATAATGTTGACTTGAGTAGTAGATGTCCAAAAATTTTCTATTTTGTGTTTTAGTAAATAACTGGGGTTTTTCTTTTTGCCAATATCAAAAAAAATAATAAAAAATTAAAATAATGATATTACTTTATCCAGAACTAAAAGGCCTAATATCTATACTTATTTAGTAAGATAGGGTATTTTTGTGAGTAAAACTGCTCCTTCAATGTTTCACCAACGATGATGTCAGCTTCAAGTTGTTTTCGTCCAAATTTCAAAAGATGGAAAAAAAGGAGGGAAAGTAAAAGGGATGAATGTTTTCACCATTACCTCGCGCTAATTTTTATTGAGGAATTTATTTAAAAACATCTTATTTTATATTTAGAAAAAAAAAAAAAAAAAAAGTTACTTTTTAAACTACAGCAACCAAATAATATGAGCTGTTGTTAATATAAAAAAAAACTTAAAGCAAACTAAATGATTTGTATAAGAAGTGTTGTTATTTGTGCTTTGATTATTTTTTTTCGACAAAATATGTTATTTATCACTTCCTTTGCTTAAAATAATTAGTTTTTTTAATGATGTCTATCGTATGTGAAGTAATTACAGCCCAAATACGAGGTCACGTTTCGACTATATCTCGGGTGGTAACCCTAACAAAACGTACTTGTCCCCATCATTCCAAATATATCGGTAAAATGTGCTGTTATAAAATACGCAATTTCTCAAAACCGGTACTATCGATTTCGTTCTAAATTGAGTGAAATGTAAATATTAACGACCCAATTTCGCGTTTATGAAAGTGAAAAATTATTACTATTCAGGAACCTTATTATTACTACTAAAATAAACCTTGACCATCTACATTAAAAGCTCGATTGCAATCAAATACGCTTTACGCTGTTGACGCGTATATGCCACAAGCGGAAAGTTTAGGCCACAAGCGGAGCAAGTTTGGGCCACAAGCGGAGCAAGTTTGGGCCACAAGCAAAGCAAGTTTATGCCACAAGCAAAGCAAATTTATGCCACAAGCCAAGGAAGTTTAGGTCACAAATAATATTTTTGTAAAATTTGTTTTTATACCCCACAGGGGGGGGTGCAGACTAAATGCACCTAATAAGAGGAGGTTGGCATCCCTCGCGGTCCCCAGTCAAACACTCACAACACATAGACTATATATCATCCATATAAACATACACCCAGTTCACCTATATACATTTTCTTACCTTCACCTTTACTTAGGGTTTTATGGCAGGGGGCAGACTATCTTAAGGGTTTAGCGTCCCTCACAAAACCCGAGTTATACAGGGGTGGTACAATAAAACATCTTCTCCGAATACACACACATACAACATTCATACATATTTTACAATTCGTAGTGGCTGTTACACTACAGATTCACTGGGGATACATTAACACTCTACATTCATACATAGGGATAGCTTTTGACCGAGCAGAGCTGTAGCGTGTCTGGAAGTGTTTACAAGACTAAAGTGTGACAATCTTTGAATCTGGTAAGCTGATGTGAGCTTGCTCTGCCGAAGATGTATGCACGGTTCCTCTTCAATAGCCAGCCACTTCGGTCCTGACCTTCTCCCTCTCCAGTTACAAGTCTGGTTAAAGAGGATACTCTTGGCCCCAAAGGTGTACCCGTTCCCAGAGTCTCATCTACAACCGCCCAACACGATACGCTAGTTAACTCTAAATTATAAACGTCACCCCGGGAAGTAAAAAAAAGCCAACTTTCAGCATCGTCCGAAGAGTCTTGTGTGCGAAAGCAAAATACGAAGTTTAGACGTAAGAATCCAGAGACTTACTCCCAGATTCCTTATTGTCCGGCACAGTAGTGAGGGGACAGATCTGTCCTCTTTGTTATTAATAAAGCTATAATTGGTGCTTCAGGGGTTGTTCGTTCTATTAGGAAACTGAGAAATGGGACTTTAATGGTACAGACTGATTCTGATAAACAGAGTCACTCTCTAATTAATATTGAAGTCCATTTTCGATGTTCTCCTCGTAGGGTTTGAATTCTTCTAGAGGAGTTGTTTTCTGCCGTGATCTTTTGAACCAATGTTTACTTGTTCAAATTTAAACGTTATTTAATCATACCGATACTTTTTTACCCCCTCCCCTTATATATATTAAATAAATATATTAAAACAGCGATATCTTTTTTTTGAAATATAGCTGTTCTAATACAATTAGGTGGGGTTCGACATTTATAATTTAAATTCAGTGATCATGTACAGTAATATCTGATGACCTTAAACTGGGATTTCAAGGTCAGTAAGTTTTGCAAATTGCTGACTTACGATTGGTGTCACTGTTGACTAAGGTTACGGCACAATTTACACAACCTGTTATTAATATCAATTACGTGCCTGTGATACATGTTATAAATTAAGTAAAAAACGTAGATTTTCTTTTCCCGAATATTCAAAGATAAGATGAAGCTCCATAATAATTTCAGTGAATAAAAATTTGTCTTAGACTTCAAAAATCTTTCAGATTTGAACATTGTCTTGAAAGTTTGTCCTGTGGGCCAAGCACCACGGCCATTTACTTTAATTCAAACAGATACTTCCAAGTAAAGCATGAAGACAGTTACTCTGATTTAAAAGAAATGTTGACAGGTGTTCCACAAGGCAGTGTTTTGGGACAGTTACTATACGAACGTAGTATTCTGCTCTATACGACCCGACTGCCATTGATGGAAAACTTTAAATTGTCATTGACAAAGTTGAATAAAGTTGAATGAGACCAAAACTGTACACATTAATTTTACAAATAGAAAAATCAATTACATTCTTAGATGGACAACCACAAGGAGGTTACACCTGCAAATACAGCTTAATATCTACTATGACTCTGGATACGGAACTCTTGTACGTAAAGTAATGTTTCAAAAAAAATGTATTGGCTTCTCGGGCGACATTTGGAGTTGTCTGTGTACAACAAACCATTATTTTCTAAGAAATCTTTAAGAACATTCTGGACATATGGTGTGCAACTTTTTGGTCAACTTGAAGATCAACAGACTTTCTAAAACAGCTGAGGTGCATTGTTAATGTCCAACGAGATTTAACAATTTCTGATGTGGTTCACCAAAAAGCATTAAGAGAGACTACATAAACACCAGAACATCGAGTTGCTACAACCAAATATGACAGGTAATCAGATTGAAATAGTTCGATCTAGTTTAAATTTAAATACGTGAATTAAGTGCAATATCACAAGATCCAAGTGAAATGGAGTGCGTCAATAGACGTTTATTCACCATTGACTTATAATAAAGAGAAATTATTGTTAATCCAATAGTTACCTAAGATCATTTCATTTGGTTAGAACAGATGTTATTAAATTTGTAAAATTGATAGTTAGTAGTCACAACAGTAGAAATGGTAGTGAGTAAGTTATTATAGGCTTGATGTGTTGGACAGTTTGGGCTAATTAGAACTTGAGACTCTAAATAATATGCCTTCATACAATATTCAATTGTATTTATCACTTGAACAAAATTCTTTTTCTACACACACAATGGAAATACGTTACTTTTTCCACAGGCTTCGTCATTTCGATTTCGGACTAAATTAAATCTGTACATAGTTACTTATAGTATATTTTGTAATTTGTTAAAATTTCCGGCGGCCATTTTGAATCCGTCATGTTGGATTTAAGTCGATTGGTTTAAACGGCAACATGGTGGTTTGAGGCATGATTTAACAACTTTTGTATACATCTCTCCTATCTCCAGTTATTCACTAAAAATCACAGGAAATGTATGAAATTTAACTTTTTTCGAAGAGTGTAAATTAAATATTTTAATTATGTGAAACCATGTTACTGCACAAGACTTCGAGTTTCAATTCAATGGAACACTATAAAACTCATTACATCATTCAAAATAGTTTTAAACTGTTTTTTTAAATAAGAAACGAAGACACTCATTTTTAATGATAAATCAAGATGCAGTTGACTTATATACTTATATGTCCATTAAGGTCAAAATCAATGTATAGTACACTAACAATATCACATAATTAAAACATTACATTTTCAGTCAAATTTCATACATGTGTGGTTTTTGTGAATAACTGGAGATAGATGAGAGATATCAAACAAAAATTATTCATATACCTGAACTCAGGGATAAAACACGATTTTAAATCATGCATAAACACTAATTGCCTCAAATCTAACATAGCGAATTAAAGATGGCGGCTGAGAATAGTATAAACAATTATACTAAAACTAAATTATAATTTAATTCTAAATCGATATGACGAACACTGTGGGCTATGGTCTTTATTTCCACTTTGTATTTTTACATTGTGGCAATTTATTCTTAAATGTTTATTTATATTTTTATATGTTAAATATTTTGGCATACTGAACTAAGCCACAAATCTATATAGCCGTTGGAATAATTGTCCAAAAGGATTATTTATTTGTAAACTATATATTTGATTCATCCAATGCTGTTTTATATAGTTTTGTGTATAAGAAAGTTTTTGACAGTTCGAAGGTAAAATGATAACTAGATTAAATAGACACTCTCAAACAACACTTACATCGTTCGCTAGAGACATCAATGAACGGATAGAAACGACTGCCAGAAATATATTGGTTTATAATGTTTAACAATTTATTATTTTACTTTTTATAATACATTTTTGTAATAATATCTTCATTGGTTTAATTGAAGATTATTTTCAAATAATAACATCAGTGTTTAGTGTATTGATTATTTTTGTATTACTTCAACGTAAATGTAGGCAGCTATTTTTGGAGTTCTAATGATCAAATTCTCGTGATTTAAAAAATATTAAATACAATATTTGTAATATTTAAGAAATAATTAAATCTACAAGTTTGTACAAAATTAAGTAAGTGTTGTTATCTGATTATTATTATCTTAACAACTTTAAACCACCTTAAGGTTTTATCGATGTTTTTGAATGATATTTTCCTATCCATATGTTGTTTTATTATTTCTTATTTTTATTTTTGTGCTATCATTACAGTGTTACTTTTCATTTCGTGATTGGTAATATTTTTAGGATTTAGTTTACAATTTATAATTAATACGAAATTCACATCCATAAACATGTATACTTTAACTTTAATGTAATAGCAGATATTTCTTGTTGAAACTCCATATTCAAGGATAAAATAAAGCAAAAGCTTAAAGTTTCAAATATATATATCAGTTGCCCGATGATGCCGCAAGGCGAAACAATTGTAGCTCATTTATATTATTAAAATATTTTGAAACTTTAAGCTTTTGCTTTATTTTATCCATGTATACTTTAATTTATATAGATATAATCAACACAGTGGATGCACATTTTTCCATCTCTTATGTTAAAGATATTTGACAAAATAAGATGATTATTTTCTTCTCAATTTATAAGTTTCTTATGTTTGTGAAATACAAACCTAACAACATTCATTACCTCGAAGAAACTGATTCACACAACTGCAATCTGTATCGAAATGTAAAAATTTAGGTGAGAAATTGTTAATGCATATACAAATATAATTTAAAGAAAATACAAATTTTAGATTGACAAGTTACATAATGATATGTGTAATAATATGAACAGGAGAGAAAACACTAATTCAAGATTTAGTTTTAAAATCTTCCTGTTGCTTAAAGGCAAAAACCTTTCGGTAACCATCGGCTTATAAAAAAGGAAGAGGAGAAAAGGTAAAATGAAGACTCCAAGCCTTCGATTCCTCTATAGCGTGTGACGTGATCGAGGCACGGTCATCTACGATGGAACTTGGGACAACCGCGGTTGGGTCTTTGATTCCAGTCTGGTCTCACTTCGGTTTCAATCGCGTTCGGCAAATTAAATTGCTAATGTGAACGTAATCGAGTACCCGACATCTTAGTGGCCGACCTCACGACTATTTTATTTATTTAATTTGTATCACTTTTACAAAATATAATGGCCTTTTTTATAATCGTGGGGAGTGACGTTTTGCGAGTTATTAGGACAAGTTTGTAGGATCCTTAAATAAATAATATTTCGGAGTTGAGAGTCGATTTAGGCTAAAGTCCTATTTCGACCACTTTTAATTAGGTTAAGTGTTACGTGCAGTTCTTTAGTAATTGTTGGTTTACATTTGGTTAGGTTAGGTCATGTGGTTATTTCAAACACTTTTAGTTTAGTTAGGTGTTATGTACAATTTTTAAATAATTATTGATTTAGGTTTTGTTAGGTTAAGTTAGGTCATGTGGTTATTTCAAACACTTTTAGTTTAGTTAGGTGTTATGTACATTGTAAAAATAATTATTGATTTAGGTTTTGTTAGGTTAAGTTAGGTCATGTGGTTATTTCAAACACTTTTAGTTTAGTTAGGTGTTATGTACATTTTAAAAATAATTATTGGTTATATTAATTTTGTTTTAGTTATCTCATTAAAGCGGGTTACTTAAAAATGGTGTTGAGTTAGACAGGATTAAAAGATTTAGGACCACTGTCTTTCTATAGGCATTACGATTTCTAAGACGATGGCCAAGATAGGCTAAAGAGCACGCCCTATTCTGACCCATTAAATAACGTTCCCCGATACATGCGTTAGGTTTGGAAAACAAGAGTTGGTCAAGGGAGACCTGATAGAAAAAATGAAAGGGAAGAATCTAATCCAAATTCATTTTCTGATTTTTAAGAATTATATTTTTCAAAAAATAGTAGTTCCGTACATTTGTCTAAAATTTAAAATAAGATTGTCAGAAGTAAGATCTAAAGTGCTTGAAAGCTATTGTCTAAGCACTATAACATGGAGCGACATGTCAATTCTGCTGTTTTTCTTTAAGTTTGAACAAATGCACAGATATTTCATTGACCAAATAATTGCGATATAATGCCGACAACAATCAACAGTTTAAACTGGAATGAGCAGGAAGTTAAAGCAACAATAGGGCGTTACTTCTACTTTTACTTGTTAATAAAAGGCAAGCGTAAATATCTCGTAAAGTGTTTACTTTCATTTACCGAGAAACTGTTTAACTTTGCGCATGATATGTCGAACATAGATCACAAAAGATAGGAATTGTTGTAGGGGATTATCACACATGTCCCCGACAATGTCGAAAGAGTTTTAAGGGAACGTTTTGAATATTCGATGAGCTCCTGTTTAATTATGACCTCAATTTAAGTATTCCATAGGTGTAAAAACATTGCACAAACTTTCTCACTCAACTATCCCCCAAAATCAAATAAAAACAGATCAAAACTAAACATCATAAAGCCATAAAATCGAGCTTAAATGAAGCAGTCAAGGTTCCTCTAATGATTCCTGTTTAGTAAAATGTTTTTACTTGCAGTTGGGTTATTAATCTTCACATTACATTAATTTATAACAACCTCACCGACAACTCAAGAACAGGCATTTTTGTAGAAATTGCTACTAATAGATTTTATTTATTTTTTAGGCCCTAAACTTGCTTTACTTGCGCTTAAACATGTCTTGAGGGTAAATCGTATTGACATTAATGTTATTCTATTTTGATTTGGAGCAATTATTAGCGGCAAATAGTTTGTTAGTTTTTTTATTTGTTTTTAGGGGTTTGGTGAATGAGAAAGTTTGTAAGATTTGTTCACCATTTATTATTTTTGTTGTTGTGAAACTGGCTAAAAATTTATTTGTATATATTATTTAGTGTTATAGAATTTTCTATTTTTTACTTTTCTCGTGATAGTTAAAGGCGGTCATCACTGCCTAATAAAAAAAGGAAGAAAATAAAATATAAACCCCTAGCCCTCGAATACCCTAATAAAGCTTCAGGGACGGAAAAGAACAAAAGTTGATAAAGTGAGACCTGATAGCAAATGTGAGAGAGTGGAATGATAAGATTAAGAATTTACATACATATAATCTTACATATATCTTATATAATCATATTATATATATGTAAATTCACTTGTATGTAAATATTGTGATTATACGTTTTTATTGTAAAATGTTATGTATGTATGTATTGCATATATTAAATATATTGTTATCGAATAAAGAATAGAATAAATATAAAATATATAAATGTATTAGAAGGAGGAACTAGAATGAGAGCCGAAATAATTCAAAAAGTGTTGAAATCCTTGCTTTGTGAGTACGATGACCGATACATATTACACAAATGCATATAAGCCCTTAACGAAGTAGACACGCGGCGAGTCTTTCTGAAACATATCGCCGAGGAAGCGAGAGAGAATCACCGGGCATTGAAAGAGAGAGAGAGCCCGCCGAACATCGAACATCTACAGGAAAAAGGTTTGAGCAAACATTTGTGTATAGAGTGATCTGGTAGTTGTCTCAAAAGTAAAGTAGATTCATGAAAGAATAACAGTTGGAATCATTCTGGATTCATTTGTAAAAATAGATGTAATTTGATTTCAATGGTTAAATATTTAAAATTAGCTTTATACGAGAGTCAATTTAATGATAAAGATATTTGGAGTAAATAATAAATATTTGAGTACAAAACTGATGATTATTTTATTATGTTAATCAAGAACCCAGGCCTAATAAAGGCAAATTCTTAACAGGAATATACATGATAAAAGGTCTAGACCCAGATAGAGTCTCAAGGGATAAGCCACGCCAGTACTAAATATAAGTAAGCCCCGAAGGTTTGAAGCTTAAAGGTTTGTCGTGTGTTTTTCGTTATTGAAATAAATTAGATAAACAAACCTTATGCCTTCTCTTTGTAACTAAATCCCATTTTAATTAAAAGTAATTAATATTCGACAATTAAATTAACATCTTCCATATTCACTTAAATTAGCTCACATTTACTGTTCCACTGTTAATGACATAACATTGTTGCATCATATTAAAATGATGGGTTTTCAATTTGATTAAACAAATACCACTAATTAGGAAATTCTCTTAACTTACATCAACATTATATACAGCTGTGTGTTTTGATTGATAATAATTTATTCAAAGAGAAAAGTAGTTCCGCTTCCATACCTGTAATGTAATATTGAGGAAAAGAGAGCAAAGTTGTATTTAATTTTATTAAAAAAAAAAAACGAAGGTTTTTAATATCTACACAAGTTTATTATGTAATTGTATATTAAATTTGTTTAAAAGTAAAAAACTCTCAGTCATCATCACTGAGTAAAATAGGAAGAAACTAACATAAAATAAAAACCACTAGTCTTATAGTGTCAAGGTGGTTAGTCAAGATAGACCTAATAAGAAATATTACAAAGATGGACCGAACCCAAGATTACCACTTGGGATGCTGGGATTGCCACTACTGGGAGCCCCTGAGGACCGTTCAATTGTTACACAGTGTTACCAGTTTAATTTAAATTTTCTTGGTGTTTCACGATCAGTCTGTCAAACTTTGGGAGCTGATTTTGGACATCAAAATTTAAAAAATGTTTCTATAAACATGCTTTTAAAGGTGCTTAGTTTAAAGTCTTTCTGTTTGTCTTAAAAAAAACATAATATTACTTCTGAACGAATTCAGATGTCATTACCAAATTTTGTAGAGTGGTTTAGGCTTTACTATTACTTTCCAACATAGCTGAAAATATTAAAATTTGTAGGGTGGTATATTACTTTCCAATATACCTCAAAATATTAAAATTTGTAGAGTGGTTTAGGTTTTACTATTACTTTCCAATATACCTCAAAATATTAAAATTTGTAGAGTAATTTGGGCTTTACTATTACTTTCCAATATACATCAAAATATTAAATTTTGTAGAGTGGTTTAGGCTTTACTATTACTTTCCAATATACATCAAAATATTAAAATTTGTAGGGTGGTATTTTACTTTCCAATATACCTCAAAATATTAAAATTTGTAGAGTGGTTTAGGTTTTACTATTACTTTCCAATATACCTCAAAATATTAAAATTTGTAGAGTAATTTGGGCTTTACTATTACTTTCCAATATACCTCAAAATATTATAATCTGTGAAGTGGTTTAGGCTTTACTATTACAGTACTTTCCAATATGCCTTAAAATCTTAAAATTTCTCACTTACCGTGTAAAAATATTCGATATTAAATATCTTAAAGACTGTTGATTATATTAACTATTTACAAGATACAACATATTTAGCCGTTTTAGTGCTGAATAAATTGCCATCTTGAAATTGGCGGTGTATTCTGAAGGATAGCTCAGATAACTATAAAAGTTAAAAAAAAAGATTTCTTGGTAATTTATTAGAATACACTAAAATTTTTAAGTCTACCAGCACTTAGCAGTCAACTTTTAAAATAATGTTGACTTGAGTAGTAGTTGTCCAAAAAATTCTATTGTGTTTTAGTAAATAACTGGGTTTTTTCTTTTTGCCAATATAAAAAAAAAAAAAATTAAAATAATGATATTACTTTATCCAGAACTAAAAGGACTAAGTATCTATACTTATTTAGTAAGATAGGGATTTTTTGTGAGTAAAACTACTTCTTCAATATTTAACCAACGATGATGTCGTTAAATAAGAGTAAGCCTGAAGTTGTTTTCGTCCAAATTTCAAAGATGGAAAAAAGGGAGGGAAAGTAAAAGGGATGAATGTGTTCACCATTACCTCGAGCTAATTTTTATTGAGGAATTTATTTTAAAACATCTTATTTTATTTTAAGAATTTGTTCTTATGAAAAAAAAACGTTACTTTTTAAACTACAGCAACCAAATAATATGAGCTGTTGTTAATATAAACAAAATAACCTAAAGCAAACTAAATGATTTGTATAAGAAGTGTTGTTATTTGTGCTTTGATTATTTGTTTTCGACAAAATATGTTATTTATCACTTCGTATTGACTTTAGAATGTTTTAAAATGAGGTTTTTAAGTTTGTTAATAGATTTTGAAATTTTTCCCATGAAATTATTAAAGTTTCTCATTGTACTTTTAACAGTAACAATGCCACCAATTTGAGGGAACAGAAACTTATACCGAAGACGTGTTTATCACCGCAATTACATGAGAATTGTGTGTGAACTTAACAATGAAGAAACGAACATTGAATCCCATAAACGAGCTCTATGGATGCCAGCCGAAGTTATATCATCAACAATTGGACCAATTGAACGCTCTAAATCTATTTACAAGTTTAAATTAAAAATATAATAACAATATTACTTGAACAACGGGTAACCTAGTTTGTAATTTACATTCATATTCTATCTTATAAATAATGGTTTTCTACCAATAGTGAAAAATGTTCGTAAAGAAATTCCTGCCCTGTATGGATCAGTACCCCCTTAAAGACTAGATAATATTTTGATTAGTGGTAAAATAACTACGCTTGGACTAGACCTAAGGTCACTTCCGTAAGGCGTGTGAGGTGTGTTTACGGCCTTGCATTCTATTGTGTAATTAAATACTATGAAAGAATTTCACAACTTTATTATTTAGGTGATGGAAAACGAATAGAAAAGTTTATTGGCAGTAGCATATTTCATGGTTTTTTTACTTAAATAAGTCTTTAAATTCGGTCTAATATAGGAGGGAGAGGGGGTCTCTACGAAAACTGTAACGAAAAAAAATTGGCTAGATTGTGGCGCTTATGATTATATAAACACGAAAAATTTTGCTTATTTTTTCGAAAACTATAAACGATTAGAATTTGTTGGATAATAGTAGGTAGTGAGTGTACATTCACTGAAAAGGGGGAGGGGTAGCGTTTAGGCAGTATAACTTTAGATTACAAGGACAAGAAACATTGAAATTGGTGTCAATATATAACAGGATCTATAATATTAAAATTATAAACCGATAAGTTTGTTGAGTTGAAGAAAATTTTCATAATGTCTTCAAATAGCAAAGGAAATAGGAACAGATGTATATATTATTGGTCAATTTTTTTTAAACAATCAGAAAAGCCAGACAATGGAGTACCTGCGTCCGATTCGATTGTTATTGACTTGGAATGAGATAACTTTGAATAAAATGAGAATGAATGACAATATTATTGCCGGGTTTCTGATATGTTTGTGATCGCTTATGATTTATTCCAAATCAATATATCACATCTATGCTATATTACTTAGATCAATAACATTGAAGGTGAAGAATATGACACAGAAAGCAAACCTTTTAAAATGGGAATGATCTAGCAATGTGGAAGATTAGAATGGATTCCCAGGGATAAGAAGACGATAAAAATTAAAAAAACAAATCTCAGATGAGGTGAAATAGTGGAGAGAATGGATGATTAATGATGTTGGCGGGCAAGGATAGAGTGTTATGGTTGGGTGTTTAAGAAAACGGTAGGCTTTACTGGTTTTAAGTCTAGAGATAGTGTATTTAGTGAAGTTTTTGTTTTCATTAAAGTGTAACTTTGTTTAGGAGAGGTTTTGTTTTTTGAAAATTTCAATAAAGCTTTATAACGTCAGCCTGATGATATCATTTGTATATGGCGAAAGATGTAGTTGAGTAGTTGATCTGCTATAAGACTTTGAATTTCAAAATGTCAATTAATAAAGCAGTTCAGTGGTCATTAGATAATATACTTTATTATATATTTTAAGGAAAAAATCTTTGAAGTTAGGGTAAACAGAACAAAATGTCATTGCATAGCATTTATTGTTCATTAATTTGTTGTTCTTTATTCAATTTATTAAAAAACTGAAACTTATAAATTATTAAAAAAAAAAATTTTTTTAAGCTTTATCGCTATTTCAGTTAGCGAAATCAAAATAAAAATCTTAAAAATAATTGAAATATTATTATTTTTAACACTTGAACACTTTTAAACATTTTTGAAGAAAGTGTACTGGTTAAAGATATTAACCGAAAACATTATGAATTAAAAATATGCATCAAGTTTAAATGTTATCTAAAACATTGTATTGGGTAGTGTTCTTTTGGAATATTTTTAATACTGGTATGTTTACGAAATATATGGGAGACTTCGATGAACGGATAGAACAGAATGCGATCATTTATAAAATAAATTTATTTCAATACAAAATAAAATAATTTTGTTCCCAAATTTGATAAATGAGAATAAGTATTGTGTTTATTAATATTTCTTAACACACCTTTAATTCTTAACGCACAAATTCAACTATATAATTTTAAAAGAGTTATTTTATATTTTTACAAGTTTAAAATTAGTAGTAGTTTGCTGCCCAAAATACCTATTTTACCAATTATCTCTCATAAGATATACATGGGGAAAATGTAGTAATTAAGAAAAATAGTAATTTTTTTCTAATGTAAAAGTTGAAATAAACCTTTTCAATAAATGGCGCTAAATATTTTTAGTTGTTGTTTTCCTTTGTACTCTGTATGTGAGAAAGTTATTGCATAATTACTATATTAAAAATTAAAAATATTATAAAGTATGTGATGATTTACTTACTAAACAAATGCCTAAATCCAATTTGCCCATGTCTGTGGTACGACTGTCGCACTCACTAGTATATACGGAACAAGCTCCTGGCAACTCCTTGGCTTTGGTTTTATACTGCCGCCATATTGATTTCCCTCCCATGTCCATTTACATACTTTCTACAGACGTTTACATTTTTAAATATAAAAATAATTTAATTTGTTTAAGTTGCACTGAAAAGAAATAGTTATGAAAATTTTCAATGAGGAATTTTTATTTTGAAGAGAGAACTCAATTATGTGTGTGTTGAATATTATCTAACCTTCAAAATAAAGAGAAATTCTCGATAAGCTAACGTAATGGATGCGAATTTTTTTTGTTTTTATTGTATATCCAGTCGGTTTGAAGACCACGACCTTGGTATATATCACAAAATGAGTTGTACCACTGTAAAGTAAATAAATGTTTTTGGTATTTTACCTACCCAGTATACAAAGTATTTGGTAATCTTAAAATATTTCTACCTTTGTTTTTTACGAATATTTACGCTTCATGGCCTTCGGAATCTTAAAAAGATGTTTTTATCTGTACGTAAGCATGATAAGGGTCACAAAAATTAAGATAAGAAAATGAAGTTAGTATAGTATGGTTATATAAAACAATATTGAAAATCAGAAAAATGAATTAGAAATGTCGAAATAACGGCCATTTTAAACGGTTTTCCCTCCACATCTACTGTGTTATTCAAGATATAAGACGTTAAATTAGATACAAATTTGTAAATTTAATTTCAAATATTGACCCGTAATATTTTATCGTCCTATAGCTACCTTCCAGAGCCGAGACTGAGTTAACACATGGGTCAGTACGAAAACGTCGTATGAAAACTAATATACAAATGAAAACAAATAGTTTGGGTGTGTTTTTATTTCTTTGTCAAATAAAAAAAGAAAATATGTAAGAAAGATTGGAAAAACAATTTAAATTTGACTTTTCGCTAAAATGTTTTTCTTTGTACGACTCGTCGTTATTCAGGGTGATTTACGAAGAAAACTTAAAATTTTATTTTCTATTTTCCTTGTATATTACCTACTTTTAAAAGAATTTTCAGTGACTTAAATTTTTTGTTTACCTCGTCGTTATTTTTGTTTAATTGCTCTCTTGTTTTGATGTAATAACAACCTTTTGTCTACAGTTGTTGACAAAGTGGCATTTTGTTCATTTAAATTAGTTTGCAAAACAGCTGATTTCTCAACAGTTTTATTTTGCCCACTACTTTGCACACTCAGAATGGCAACCGAACAAAACGAAATTTAGGTTACGTTTATTTGAATTGATTTATAATATACAGGAAATGTCCCGTATGTAGGTTAGATTAATTCTTTCATGTAAAATAACATAAATAAACAACAAAACAACGTTTTAAAGTTGAAAAAGGAGGTAATTATTCATGAAGATGATTGACAGTGTATGTACACGGAGAGTATTTTTCGTTTGCCGAGTTTTGAAGTTGGCAATACAGTTTCCTCAACAATACACCTAAGTTATTTGTAATATTCATAAATAACCTCAGTTTTGACGTGAGAACTCATTGGAGGACATATTTTTATTTGTAGGTATGTTATTATTTGTCACAAAATAACAACTGTAGACAAAGTATTGCTGTAGACTCAGCAAGCCTCATGCGTCAACATTTCTCTCGTTTAAAAAAGTGCCACTTTGCCCACTGGTTGCACAAATAACTATTTTTTATGGAATTCATTTAAATGATTTTTCTTATAATTTGTGGTTCTGGAGTAATTTTGGATATTAGGGACAATTTGGTTATATTTTAAATTACAGAAACAATTTTTCAAAAGTTTTGTTTCTCATTAAAAAGGGATTATTGTGTTTCTTGAAAATATTTTCTAAATTTAGCAGTTTTCGAGATATTTACAACAGTATTTTTAAAATTTAAACGGGCGCCATTTTTAAAATAGACGAAATGACGTTTTGGTTTCTTGTACATGGGTAAAAGATGTTATACCATATATGTATACAAAATCTGAGTTCAATATATTTTTTACGTCCAAAGATATTAAGTAAATTGTAAAAAAAAAAAAAAAAAAAAAGTGGATAACTGGAAAACGACGCATTTCCGGACCTATATTTATATGATTTTTTTCTTTTTTCACTCTGTATGCAATTGGAAAGTGCATTGTATTCCTAGTCAGATCTGCCGCGTCCATACCGTGCAACCATCGCCATTTTTAAAATGGAAAAAATAATTAGACGTTTCTGAATATCTACATAAGTGTGATATATTAATGCTAACAATGTAAACTGTTTCGTTTAGTTAAATGTAAGCAATAAATCACAACATAACGTGAATCCCCACAAATAAAGTAAGCAATATATAAGTTAACTTAAAATAATTTTAAACAACTGTTAAAAAAAAATGTTCAAACATACAAACACTATAAAACTTATTTGAGAATTTACAACAGTTGTTTGAAATTAATTTTGGTGTAAAACATGTTATTTACCCATAACATTCATATTAATTAAATGATAAATTTATTACAAAATTAGTGTTTCTAAGGAGAATGAATAATTTTCGGCAAATCTACAGGTAACACTGTTTAATTTAATACCTCAATCATTAAAATTATTATTGTAAATAAAAACGTGATTGGGGCAAACATTTCTTAGCGAATTACACATATAACCTTAAACATACATTGTTAGGCCTAGGTGGTGTAGGCTACTAAATTTCAAAACGAAATGTCTAACAGTGTAACAAACATACAGACAAAATTCCAAATGACTGAACTAAAGAAAGTACATCGATTTGCTTATCAAATATTATTTTAATATTTTTCAGAACTTTACAAGGGTATATAGTATTGCACTAAATGTCAATACAAGGTGCGAATTACTCTCACGTACACTGCTATTGTGTTAAACTGCATTGCTGTATTTCACAGAAATAGATTGGTATTTATTAATAATACAGATTCCGCCAAGGTGATCTGCTATTTCTCCGTTGAACGTAGCCTAAGAAACACTCTCCTGTTGGCTGTTAGGCCTTCTGCCAATACACATTACACATGTTTTAGTTTAACCGAAAAGATAATGACTATTTTTATTGAGCCTATTTGCATTAAACGTTATTGTTTTATTCTAACCGTACCAAATCCGTTTTTGATATATATAAATTGAAATTGATTTTTTATAAAACTGCTATATGATTTCATTCCCATACACAATTTAGTAGCAAAAATTTGAGCATCAAGTTAGTATCCACGATATTAGTGTTATTTTTAGTTTCAGTAAATACAAGAACGAAACTGATCCTTACATCTGTCTGAAATCTAAGGCCTGCTACTGACACGTAATAAGCGAGAATTTGTTCATGAACATCCAAACTGTCATTTGTAGAAAACTAAAATTTATAATTGTCAATTTTATAATAATATTTATTCATAGTGTTTAACAATCGGTCTGTCAAATTTTGAGAAACGATTCTGGATAACAAAATAATAGAAAATATTTGAATAAATATTTATCCAAAAATCCATAGTTTTTCCATCGTTTCATCTTGGTTCAAAAACAAAAAAATAACTCCAGAAATGATTGACTTATTGATAGCAAATTTTTTAAAATGATTTACAAGCAGTTTTTCATCGTTTCATCTTGGTTCAAAAACAAAAAATAACTCCAGAAATGATTGACGTATTGATACCAAATTTTGTAAAATGATTTACAAGCAGTTTTTCATCGTTTCATCTTGGTTCAAAAACAAAAAATAACTCCAGAAATGATTGACGTATTGATACCAAATTTTGTAAATGTTTTATAAGCTTAGTTTTCCATCGTTTCATCTTGGTTCAAAAACAAAAAATAACTCCAGAAATGATTGACGTATTGATACCTAATTTTTAAAATGTTTTATAAACAGTTTTCCATCGTTTCATCTTGGTTCAAAAACAAAGAATAACTCCAGAAATGATTTGATACCAAAAATTTTAAATGTTTTATAAGCAGTTTTCCATCGTTTCATCTTGGCTCAAAAACAAAGAATAACTCCAGAAATTATTGACGTATTGATTGTCAAACAAATAATAGATCACCGAGAGAGAGTCTACTTCTTCTGAAAGTTTATTATTATCGGAAGCCAGAAAGTTCTTAGTTTCCAATTAAACAATAGGTCACCAAAAGTCTACTTCTTCTGAAAGTTTATTGTTATCGGAAGCTATAATACAAGCCAGAAAGTTTTTTGTTTCCAAACAAACAATAGGTGATAAGAAGTCTACTTCCTCTGAAAGTTTATGATTATCGGAAGCTGCAATACAAGCCATGAATGTTCTTAGTTGCCAAAAAAAAAAAAAAACAATGGATCATCAAAAGTCTTCGTTCTCTGAAATTTTATAATTTTTTGAATTTGTCTGGGTGTCCAGATATACAGTATAATTCATAGTTTGTTAATACTACACTTTGATTATTAAATCCATATAATTAAATCAAAAATATTTCTATCCGTTTTTTAGTTCGAAAATTCTTAATAAAATCGATTTTTGTAGTTGATGTCCTCGTCTCTGAAGTATAGTGGAATGCCACTATGTTTTGTTTAGTCTATAACAAATATTATTATTATTATTATTTTTTAACAAATTAAATTTTATAAGTCCATGCAAATTAGTTTTAAAACAAATGAATTATACTTTATTTAAAATGAGAGCAGTCTAAACGTTATTACATAATTTGTTATACATTTTTAGCATGTATGAAATCACGGTTTGAATTTCTTAATTTAAAACAGCTTCTTAAAACATATGTTTTTTTTTCAAAACATATTCTACTAGAGACAAAATTATGTACCTTGAGTCAGATTTAAATAATGTTTTCATCTACACTTCAACCTTACGTATTTGAAGAGATTTAAGGGTTTTTCTGGAAAATATCCATTTTTTTCGAAAAAGGAATAAAGGAAAGACTTGTACTTTGATTATATATTTTTGGTTTAATACATTTTTGATTTCCTTAACTCAATTTTTTATTTATTTTTTTTAAGCTTCTATATTTCGGAAAGTTCGGCCCATCATCTAAATACTCTTTTTCGAGTTATTGTTTTTTTCAAACCTTGATGTGTAATCCAATTGTAAACAATGTTATTACAATTGTTGTGGTTTGGTCTGCTGGTGTATCACTGAAGAGGACGACATTGTCGTTGAAATGCGTCTGATACTTAGGCGTATTTTTTTTATGAGAATTGTGTTCTGTGTGTTTGTTATACTGAACAATGTTATTGTTTATAATAATGATTAAATTCAAGAGTTGAAATTATGTTTATCATGTTTTGTCTATACGTTATTAGGAAGCAATTTCGCCGCTAAAATTTTGATCTCATTCCCTCCTAGAGATTTTCGAACTATTACTCTAAAACTTGATTATCTAACCGGACTAATTAGATGAACTTTTCCCTTCAGAGAAAAAATCTTATTTACTGAAATTTTTAGTGACAAGAAATAACTAAATATGATTTATTATATAATTTATTATTTTACACTTGTAAATTTACGTTGTGTAAATCTATACGAAAATCTTTTACTTTGGTTTAGTAAATAGAAAGGTTTCCTCAAGCTTTCGAAATTGAATCATAGATCCAGTTCGGAACTGGCTTTCACTACCATTCACTTTTGTTTGTTGGCAACAATGCTTGGCAGTCGAACTTTTGGCACGACTTTTGATTTTGTTGTCAAAAACTTGAAATTAGGTATTTTATATGAATCTATTTTAAAGTAGGAATGTATACAGTTAATAATGAATTCAAATCTAATTCTCCACAAGAAAACACATCAACAAAGTGTTTCCATGACTTTATCGTCATCCTGAGTTACAATTTATATAAAAACTATTTTTTATTAAATTTTATTCGTGGAAGGTGAAAATCTTCACAGACATTGAGAAGCCCGTACTTCTAATACTGTGACATTCTTACTTACTGAAAACAACTTGCCTTCCTTCCTGTTAGAATCCCTAACTGATAAGAAAATAATTCAGAAGTGGTTTTCCATGTTCAAAGCTAAGGATCTATATGAATTCATTGATATAGGAGATAAGTGAAAAGTGATGAACGTTATGTATTTGTGCCTTAGCACAAATAAGTCTTAAGAGTCTGGTCAGAAGTCTTACATGCAGAGATTTAGGTTAATGCCTCCGCCAAAATTTAAATCACAAAATAGCATACTTAATGCTTCCACCAATATGTTAAACACTTACTAGCATACTTACTGCCTCTATCACTGTGTTATATACGAACTAGCATAATTATTACCTCCACCAGTAAGTTAAACAAGAACTACCATACTTAATGCCTCCATCAATGTCTTAACCATGAACCTAATGAAGGACATACATACTAGTTTCGTGTTTAACACACTGGTGGAGTCATTAAGTATGCTAGTTCTTGTTTAACATACTGGTGAAGTCATTAAGTATGCTAGTTCTTGTTTAACATACTAGTGGATTCATTAAGAATGCTAGTTTGTGTTTAATATACTGGTGGAGTCATTAAGAATGCTAGTTTGTGTTATCATACTGGTGGAGTCATTAACTATACTAGTTCTGTTTAACATACTGGTGGAGTCATTAAGTATATTGACTTATTTCCTTTTATCTCCTATTGGAGCATAGGGCGTCCAGAAGAGCTCTCCATCTGTCCCTGTCTCCGGCAAGTGCCTTCACCTCTCTCCAAGTCTTATTAACCTCTTTTCCTTCTTTAATAACGGTCCTCTTCCAGGTTTCTCGGGGTCGACCTCTTCTTCTGACACCTTGCGGGTTCCAATCTAGGGCCTCTTTCTCAATAGTTCTGTCTGGCTTCCTCAGTGTATGTCCTAACCACCTCCACTTCCTCTCTCGAATCTGCAGTTTGACCCGATTTTGACCTGTTTCTCTCCATAAATCCTCGTTTGTAATGATCTCAGGCCAATGAATGTTCATGATACGGCGAAGACACCTATTGATGAAAACTTGCAGCCGAGACGTAATTAAACTTGTAACTTTCCACGTCTCACTTGCATACAGCAAAACAGACATTAAGTATATTAGTTCGTGTTTACCATACTAGTGGAAGCACTAAGTATGCTAGTTCTTGTTTAACATAATGGTGGAGTCATTAAGTATACTAGTTCGTGTTTAACATACTGGTGGAGTCACTAAGTATGCTATTTCATGTTTAACATACTGGTGGAGTCATTAAGTATACTAGTTCGTTTTAACATAATGGTGGAGTCATTAAGTATATTAGTTCGTGTTTAACATACTTGTGGTAGCATTAAGTATGCTAGTTCTTGTTTACCATACTAGTGGAAGCACTAAGTATGCTAGTTCGTGTTTAACATACTGGTGGAGTCATTAAGTATGCTAGTTCTTGTTTAACATACTGGTGGAGTCATTAAGTAAGCTAGTTCGTGTTTAACATACTAGTGGAAGCACTAAGTATGCTATTTCGTGTTAATACACTGGTGGAGTCATTAAGAATGCTACTTTGTGTTTAATATACTGGTGGAGTCATTAAGAACGCTAGTTCGTGTTTAACATACTAGTGGAAGCACTAAGTATGCTAGTTCGTGTTTAACATATTGGTGGAAGCACTATGTATGCCTGGTTATTCTGAAATGTGGTTATGCTGATTATGGGGATATACAAATGAATCCAGGGTAGGTGAAATAGGCTGTTCATGCTCAGAAGTGTTCCTGGAAAAACCAGAGATTGAAAGATCATTCCCTTTGAGTAATTATGTATCTGTATTTCAGGCAGAAGCTTACATAATTCTACAGTGTGAAGGAAGTGAACTCCTCAATACAACGAGTATAGTTAGAATTTTTTTTTTCAAAATTTTGAGGCAGTATTATGGGCTCTGGGTTCACCTAAGAAAATTTCAGTGTTAATAAACAAATGCAGAGACACGGTGATGGGATTGGATCAGGACAAAGATGTGAAACTCATCTGGATGCTAGAACATTGTGGAATTGCAGGCAATGAAAGATCGGATGAGTTAGGGATCATCTATTCCATTAGTAGGTCCCGAGCCCACACTGGTGGTTGTGAGACAAACAGGTAGTCAAAGAATGGGTGAAGAACATAGGTAAATGGAAGGAGAGAGTGAACTATAGGGAGTCACAGATAATTTTTAATGGAAGGACCTGATAATGGAACGAAGCAGATGTAGAGAAGAAGAACCTAGAGGAATAGGCAAGTTTTAATGATTGGCCAGAAGGATTAGTCTCAATAACACTGTGATAGATGTGGAGTGGAGAACACAGCAGAGTATTTTGTGGCTTTCTATGAAGGATACTGCAGAACAAGACATAACGTACTGGATGTGTACATACTGAACGTGGAGGAGATATGAGAAATTGCTTTTACTGATCTGTTGAGGTTTGTTGAAAGGATAGGTAGCCTTGGGAAGTAGTTACTAATATAACTAGGATATTATTCTCTGAATGAGGCGGTTGGTAGAAAGGTCTCATGAGACTTAACTCCGGTTATTTTTTAGCCCAGCCTAATTCAGAATTCATAGAATAGAAGCAGATTATGAATAAAAGGGAGATGACTGTATTTATTTATTTTTAGTTTGCAAATCGGTTAAAAATACAAAATAAAACTTCCAAACTATTAAATAAATTTATATTTTTACACATTTAAATACATTTCATGCAACATTACAATACACTAGTAATAGTAATAAAAAATAATATCAATTTATAGTAGTCTATAATCTATTTAAAAGAACACAAGCAAATATAGAATAAGTACAACTATAACAAACACAAATGTCCATTTAAAACAATGACATTTTATTTACAATTAAAATAAGATAATACGAAATTAATATATACAGTTTTAACAAATGATTTGATGTTTTTTCATTTTTAGAGAACACAATGTTTTACATAAATAAACATCTAATGTTTGGTGACACTAGATTCAGGAGATACTGCTCGATGGAGAGACTTCACTTACTGAGCTGCTCAAAGTTCAATTCATTCCTTCAAGCCTTTTCACCTTTTTCTCTAGAAAAACAATAACACTTTCATAAATATTTTCTAATGCAGTAGATATATACAATTTTAAACATCTTTCATGTTAAATATTTAAATATTAAGTTATAATGTGGGGATGATGGAAAAGCCAATTAATTCTCAAGCTTTTTTCCTTGTTGTTTTTAAGTTGAAAAACCTCAATGTCATCATCTTTTTATGGTTTTGTAGGTGTAAAACAATATTTTAAGAATGTTTTATTATTGGGTATTTTTTTAATCTTTAACCGTTTAGGAATTACAGGCACTTAAATTTCAGAAAAATTATCGTTTAATAGGCCTACAAAAAAAATGTCGAGAATAAAAATTCTTGAAAAATTATATACTATGCCAAAAAATACAAATTTAAAAGTTGGCCGCCATATTGAAAAATGGTGGCCGAATTTAAACATTATAAATTCTTATTTTAAATGGGCATACAAAATAAGGTGAAGTCCCCCTCCCCCCCCCAATTTAAAGTTTCCTGTAAATCTTACCGTTTCCAAAGTACGAATGGTAGTACAATATTAAAAAAAGACACTGTATACTAATAATAAATTGTTAGATATTTGATTCCTATGGGTCCATGTCCTGACCTCACACATAAGTCCTATTCTTTAATCTAGTACCATCTGAACCTTTGTGGTTCAGTGGAGGTCATGGCCACTTCATAAAAGAGTTAGACATTATCTAGACAGCAATAATTGACTGCCCAATTTATCGATAGTGTAACAAATATTTACTTTTTCTCAGCTTTGAAATTTAGGATAATCACTACTGACATAACTCAACACAATAAAAGTTTATCTTAAAAACTCACTAAATTTAAACTACCATTACAAATTTTTGACCAAGCCTTATTTTTTGTATTATTTAAAAAGATGTAAGTAAAATATTTCATTTAATTTCTATTGTTGTTAAATAAATATCATTTGTATAACAAGAGTCATAATTATTACAATTTGATATTACTCATGGGGCTCACTATAGTGAATATGGCTATGGTGATCCCGAGGGGCTTTAGTTGGACCTACACTTTTTCACAGAGTATGTTATCCTTCTCTTTCATCCATCTTATTTAGTCTCTCTTGACCAACTCTTATTCTCTTCCGACCCAGACCCTTTAAGAGTATTCAAGAGGTCTTTATTTTATCTTCTTTTTGTTACAAGGTAATGATGAGAGGTTTTTCGTCTTTAAAACAACAAGAAATGAAACTAAACAAATAACTATATAATTTATACAAACATTATATTATACATTTTATAAACAAACAAATAAGTAGACACAAAAATATAATAAAAATTTGCAAACAAGGATCAAACAAAATACTATATTAACATTAATACAAAAAAACGAGCAACATAGACTGTTCTGAGTGAAATCGGAACTCAAAGATTACCATTTATGACTCACTGCTTGTTCTTTGTGATAATTAAAAACAGCTGATAAGACCGAATTATTATATTTACCTTGTATTTTCTTCTACAGCTTCCACGGTGTCTGCTAAGCCAGCATCATTTGTTTCTGGTAGTATTAAGACTGCAAAACCTCCAATAATGCCAAACACACCTAATACTGCCATAGGTAGTGCCGTATACATCCCAGACTAAAACCAATACAATCCACAGTATTTAAACACTTCATAAAAATATCAGAATAGCTTAATATTTCTGGTTCTAATTTGAATAGAGAAAGAAACAAAATTTTGTGGAAATCGGGCTCTGCTATTTATGGAATGAACCAAAATTAAGTATCATATACAGAATGTCCAGAAAGATTATAAAATGTGACGATATAGTTTTCTTGTAGAACCATGCAAATATTTTTGCGATTTCTTAAAATAGAGCAAAAATAGATTTAAATATGTTTACAAATATTTTTATCTACCTCCCTCCATCAAATTTATAATGATTACAATTAGACATTTTATGGAATGTTCTTTTTATAAATGCTCTAACAGGTTCCCTTCTACTGTTTGTCGATGTGGTATCTCGAGAGGAATTTATGTTACTTTGTGTAATATTTACTGAGTTAAGTCATTAACGTCAATTGGCCTAGTTTTATAAATATTAATTTTTAAATAGCCACTAAAAAGTAATCCAAAGGGACTGAAACACTATATGTCAATTGAAAATAGCTCAATTTGTATTACTTTGTTCAAACCGACTTTTAACATTTTTTTATGTAACCCTTTAATTGGACCCAAAATAATGTCATTTTCACATTACACTTTCTATAAATATGGGGGGCGGGATTAACATACCGTACATTCAAATATATTTTTTTCTACACTTTGAAAATCCACAAAAATCATCGTTCCATAAGACAAAGCTGGAAAAAAATCCCATTTTATGAATTTTTGGGAATTATGTAATCAGATACCAAATTTTTGGGTTATTCTGTAGAAATTCAACAAAATTCTATTTGTTTCATGTCTCTATATAAACCTGAAACGAAGATATTACACTCTTAGGATATTTTTTAAACAATCTGTATATATTTATCTAAACATTTTACTATTTTTATTAATACTTCAGAATTATTGAACTAATTATGACAATTTTTTTATTAAGATCTATATGGTACAGCAGAATTTTACAAAACACCTTTATTTTTTTAGGGTTACATGGCCATGAGTTTTATCCACTCCCATTCAAAAATGGATCTATTTATAGATAATTACTAACTAGGATTACTCCCAGTTTCTCCTGTGGTACTTCATAAAATTCACAAAGGGATATCACCCCTTACAAACTGATGGTCTTACACTCAATGAATCCAAGAAGCCTTTATTGAATATTCTCTTCAGCGTTAGGGATAGGCAACTTTAGACTACTCAGTCCCCTAGGTTTTACCCCTCGACTCTCAGGTTGTCTGCCTCCCAGGGTTAAACCTAGGAATAATTAAGACCCAAAGGTTGGCCTGTCTATGCATCTCAGGAGCTTTCAGAAGCACACCTACTACAGCTCTTGAAACTCTCTTGGGAATAGACCCGATTAACTTCAGCATCATAGCAGAAGCAAGTCTGGCAGCATACAGAGTATATTTCTCTGGAATGTGGAGAGATAGCCGGTGGCCTAAAGGGCATGGCACAATCCGTACTTTTAAATCTTATGACTCAATTCTAACTATGAGACAAGATTATATGATTAATAAAATCTCATGGACACAGCCCTTCGATATGTGTATTCCACACGAGGAGGACATGATAGAAGGAATAGTGGCTACAGCTAAGAGCTTAGAATTCTACACTGATGGCTCTCGCACCGCCCAAGGAGTCGGAGCAGGAATCTTCAGTAAATCACCTAGGGTGGAAATAAGCGTTGCCCTAGGTAGATATGCAACAGTATTTCAGGCCGAAGTTTATGCTATACTTGGTTGCGCACAACTGTGTCTAGAAAGAGGATATGATGACGAACATATCACAATCAGATCTGACAGTCAGGCCGCTTTGAAGGCTATTTGTTCACACGAATTCAACTCCAAATTAGTGTGGGATTGTAATCAAGCTCTAATCCAACTCTCGACCCGAAACCAGGTAAGCCTATTCTGGATACCTGGACACAGAGGTTATGAGGGAAATGAGAAAGCTGATGAACTGGCTAAGTTGGGAGCACAGACTCCATTCATCGGACCAGAACCTGCTTGTGGTATCAGTAAATCTGTCGCAAGAACCACTCTGAGACGATGGGTCAAACAGGAAACTCTCAACCGCTGGAGAGAGGCCTCTAGAGGAAAACTCTACGGGTCGCTGTACAATCCGAATCAGAAACTCTCTAGGTATGTAATATCATTGAATAGAAACAACCTAAGGAAAGTCTTAAGCTTCATGACTGGTCATGGAGCTTTCAGGGAACACTTAAACATCATGGGTTTAACTCAAGGCAGGACAACCTGTAGACTGTGTAACCAATATAAAGACACAGCAGAACACATACTTTTGTATTGTGAAGCTCTGGAGAGGAGAAGACTACAGATTTTCGGCCTCACAGGCATACCTACAAAGGAAGACGACCTAGCTGCACAAGTTCTAAGACTCACGAAGGATTTAGAACTAAAGTGGATTGTCTAAGATAAGGAAGCGCACAAAAAGTCTTAAATGGCTGAAGTGCCTAGTGACTTCCAACATAAAAAAAAAAAAGACCCAACGAGAATTCCCATCACAGTACAATTTCAAATACAAAACTCTGAAGAAGGTTAAACATTGTAGACGGAAAGGATGTTATTACTTTAACAAATGTTATTCTCGCAAAAAGGTTAAAATTGTGAACAAGAAAAATGTAACCTTCAATTTGAGTATTTTTCCTAACATTGCAATATAACTGTCCCTGTGAGCATGACTATTTTTTTTGCACAATTGCGAAGCTTTTTAATTTAGTAAGTCATTCTAATCACAGTTTGGAAACATAAGTCAAACCTCCATATAAGTATTCCTTCATTGTTTTCTTTACTGTATTAATTATTCTTAATTTTAATTATTATTTCAATATATATATAATATGTTAATATTAGTCACATAATCATAATGTGACATAATAAAGTCCGATGTTTTTAATTTCAATATACAGCGGCTTTGAGTGTTAGAGGATGCCACACTATGTAGCATGGAGTGTAACTCTATTAAGACTGACAATTGAAATTAAAAAAAAAAGTGAATTAAAGTGTTTTTAAACTAATCTCAAACATCTTTTTATAATGATTTTTTAATAATCATTACTCAGCTCAAAAGTAAAAATACATATAAACATATTTTAGTTTCATAAAATTATTTAAGACATTGACTAAAGTAGAGATAAAAATTTATAAAAAATCTTATTCCAGAAAATTTGAACAATTTTTCCATTAGACGTAGTTTTTATTTACTTCCTACCTTTCAAAGTTCATTGAAGTTATTTTACACAAAAACTGACGAAACAGACTAGTTTGTATTAAAAAGTCTGAATTTTTGTATTAATAAACATTGTTTAGGTTAGGTTAGGTTAGGTTAGGTTTCAATTTATTTTTTGGTATCATATGATGTAACTGTCGTATAGTCATACACTCGACAAAATAATATACTTACATAACCTAACCTAACCTCACCTAACCTAACCTAACCTAACCTAACCAAACCTAACCTAACCAAACCTAACCTAACCTAACCTAACCTAACCTAACCTAACCTAACCTAATAAACTTTGTTTACCAACGTTTTTGTATTTAACTTAATTCCTTTTGTTTTATGTAATTATTTATTCTGACTTAGTGGTTTTTTTTCAATAGAATAGCTTTTTCTAAATCTAAACAGCAATTTTATATGTAAAAAATAATATTATTTGTACGTGTCAAAAATTATAATATCCACCATTACACTTTGGAGTAAAAACTAACGAAATCAACAAAGGTGAAAATCAAAACTTACAATATCCAAACCTTCGAATTAAAACTGACATTATCGAAATTTAATTTGTATTATTTTCTTACAAACACCTAAATAAAGCCTATTTTATTATTATTATTCTTTTTTATTAATTAGGTTCAAATGATTTATTACAATAATACAAAAACACAAACTTTATTCTAATAATTAGTAAAATGGGAAAACAATAAGTTTTATTTTTGGATAAATTACGTATATTATAGGTATAAAACCTACCAGATGCCACAAGTATGGTACCAACATTAAGGCAACTCCTGCAGGTACATTAGAAGAACCAACCCCTAAGTTCCTCATGACTGTAGGGAAGAGTTCAGCAGTAAATACTGGCATTACTACGTTGGATGATGATATTGCAAACTTGCCTGCCATTGCAAGAACTATTGTTAACCATTGCAAATCTGAAACATGCAAAACTCAATAGTAGAGTCTTTACAATAGGCCCATAGTCAGGGTACCCGGGGTTTCTTTAACCTTACATATTAATCTACAATGTACAAAAGAGGAAATGTGTTGTGTACTTATGTTCTCATTCTTCAGAGGGTCAAAATAAAGAAAAATGTTTAATTTCCAACTTTAGAAATAGATAAGCAATTGAGTTCATATTTGATATCATCCAATAATATTAAGAAACAACTGGTATTATAAAATGCTGGTTATTGTAGATATTATCAAGAAATGGTTTTTAGTTTTTTATAGGTGACCTACAAAAAAATAACTGTTTTGTGTATCCTTAAAAAAGGAAACGTTTTAGTTGTTTGTATATTTTTTGTAAAGTTTTTGAGATGTTCAATATTCAAAGTTTTAAACAACAGTCATTTTTTCAATATGTACAAAATAAAGTCTATGTAAAGAGCAACATACAAAATAAATGTAGAGCTATATACAAAATCTGAACTCAATATTTCATCTATTTCCAAAATTATGAAGTTTTTTTTTAAAACAAAAGCAAAATGACGAAATATATGGAAAATTAAACGTTTTCGGGCATGTTTAAGTTATAGGAAACATTTTCTTTGTTTTAACTCAAAGAATCACCCCTGAAATTTGGAAACATAATAAAGCAACACCCTGTATATAGATGGTCCCTCAAATTAGAATTTACCTAGAATAAGACAATTTCTATATTATCAAAACTTGATATTTATGATTTCCATTTTTTTCTCTATTTTTGTTTATCATGTTTTGTTTCCATGTTTGTTATTCTGACAAGATGAACAGATATTGTGATAAAAAAACTTTTTAATTTTTAGAAAAAGATAATATATATGTTGACTTTTTGATTTTTGTTTGTTGTGCTTTTGTCTATTTCTTTGTGTCTTCATGAATAAACACAATAATATTAAAAGTGATGCAGCTTTATCAATAAACGCTGTTTTATGGAATAGGAACCTTATCTCTCCAAAACAAGCACTAAATAATGTTCAGTACATTGAAATAAAAAACAATTATAATCTTGGAATATGTTTGGTAAACATTTCAAAAAAACTGTTATAATCAACAAAGTATTTGTTGTCCATGTTTCATAAACTCCCAAATTATTTTAGTCATAGCTTGTGGAGGTATATCCTATCCACTGTGTGGCAATTTCGCCACTTTGCACAAAACAGTTGTTGCTTTTTTTCTGATATTATATAAGCAGGATAATGTACTTTTGAATATATTATATTTATGTTGGAAAACAAATTATTGATACATTTAAGTACCTAGCACCAAAGTTTCAGATCAAATTGAAGCTACAAAAATTAACTTTCTCTTAAGGTTACCCCACTCTCACCTGCATTTTCAAAGAACTATAATGTTTTGAAGGAGGATGGATAAAATAAAATATACAATAAACAAGTTTCAATACCATGTTTAAGATCAGCTGATTATTGGCAAATACTCATAGATCATAGGAACTGATGCAATAACTTTCATCAGAGGTAATAGTTACATCCCTTTGTCCTGATCTGGTTGTTTTTTAACTTAAAACAAAGCAACAGTTTGGTAGAATTCACAGTCCCTTGGGAAGCCAATATACATTAGCAGTATTTATTTCAATTCAACAAACATCACAATTTGATATCAGCAGCTAGACATGTACGATTTATAACACATTTTTATTCTGTAGAGATTAGTGCAAGATTTCTGCTTTAAAATAATTGTATGCAATGCACAAATAGTTGGATCTGGATAGAGGTATGAGGAAGGGGTTGTTAAATAGGATGTCAAAGGTGGCAGTGAATACTTCATATTTCTTATCACTCATGAAGGAAAATAAGTGGTCAGCTAGTAAAGGGAGTTGTGTGGCCACATACATCTTAACTCTCCCTTGTCACAAGTCTAAAACTCTCTGTGAAAATAAAAACTTAATTTTTGTAAAATTTAAGTGGCCCTGCAATTTACAGTAAGACCACAATCACCAGCTATGGTTTTTTTTCTTTTTTCTTTACATTGTTTATATATTTTAACTTGATTTTCCTGTTTCTTCAATTATTAATAATTTATTATTATATATTTATTGTAATTTGTGTTGTGTTAATATTTATTTAATAGTATCTTTTATTTCAATCTAATTAAAAATGTAATGATTTATATTAACCGTTAGACTCAGATATAAATGGACTATTTCTATACCATTGCATGGCCTTAAAATAAATTTTTGGTATTACCTTTAGGTACCGGCACAGTGAGAAGGCAGGCAATCCCAGAAGCAATGAGAGACAGACTTAGAGGCCATCGCCGTCCTAGTTTCAATAATATGAAAATGCTGATAAGTATGGCTGGAAATTCCACAGCTCCTATATAATAAAGATTAGAAAGATTTTTATTATAAACCAAAAAATATGTTTGATAACACTCACACAAATTATGTTCAACAAATTTTAAAAAAAACTGACTCCACAATGACTATACTGCTCCACCTAATCATACAAACCCTTAACTTATGATACACAGAGGGCAATAGGTTGGTTAACTGGACTTTGCCCAGTGTTATAGAAAAAGACATTAACAGGACTGAGAAGTGTGAAGTATTTGCTCAATGGATATTCAGCATTCAAAAGACTTTTGTGTGGTTTTAAAGATGCTCATCCTAACATAGTTCTGTAAGAATCTGAGAGAAATTGTGATTGGGTCATTTACTTGTACACTTAATAATAATCTATTTTGGGTTTTGTGAAGGCTGCCAGTAGCTTTTAATCTCAAAAGGGGAATACTATAGGAAATGATGTCTGCAAAGATTAACTTTTTGTGAAATATAATACATCTAAATTTATTACAGAAGTAAAATGAATTAACCATTTAGGAAATAATATAAATATATAAAAATTGTCCGTAGATTAGTAAATCGTTTTTTATACTAAAAAAACACATGACATTACTTAACAATTAAACATATTGTCCAAAAACACAAAAACATCAAAAATATTTTTTTTGGTACTTTAGTACACTAAGACGTAAAACACATTAATGGCTGCAAAACTGGACAGAACTAATAGTTTATTTCTTCACGTGAAATTAAGTATTAAATATTTATGTTTTCTATGTTTATTTTGGTTAGTTTTAGGTAGTATCATTTGCTTTCTGTTCATTTGAAGATGGAATATTATACCAATAACAATTATAACAATATACATATATATAGATTTATTAACCTAGAATCTGCTTTTGCCGTAACTACTTACAGCAATTAAATGAAACCAAGCCTTACGACAATATATTATGTAAATCTATAAAAATAGTCTTCCACATAACAGATAATGGATGCTAAAAATTAAAATAAGTATATAGTTACCTGAAATAATGGAGTTGATATAGACATCGCCACCCAAATTCGACAGATTTAGGACCAGACCATAGTAGACAAGATACACACTGAACCACACAACATACAGCGCCAGGGAAATCTTTCTTATTGTCGGGGTTCGAAACAAATCTACAATTCCAACTTTAGGACCATCCCCCATTGTCTCAGCTGTAGATGTCTGTTTGAAATCAATTTAACTTTACTCAGATGTTTAAAGTTTTATTTTTATAATTTTAATAATACAATTACATTCAATTTTGTCTAAAGAAGATAATCAAATTTAAAAATTGTCATTTGTAAAAAATTATAGGTTAAATTTAATTTATGAACTGTATAAAAATGTTTTTTAGTGGTAAATTTACGACTTATTACATCACATGAATACCTGCCTCCACATACTTCTACAACATCCCAGGTGCACATACTCATATTTATTGCTGGAACAATCGTCTTTAATGTATTTGCCCTTCATGTATTTGACTCAATCAGTTGAGAATTTATGTGGGAAGCTCTGAAAGTTTTATGGAGTGCTAAGAACAATTATAAATCTTACTAAGACTATTTACTAGGACTACAAATGCCAGGTGATATAATGACAGGAGGTTATCAGATTCTTGGTTAGGTAAGGATGTCTACTTTCACCACTAATATTCCTCATGGTGATGGATGGACTTATGAGGATGGTAACTAGTAGACCAAAAGGCTTGAATGTATAGCCTCGAAAATATAGATTATCCTAACGATTTGTACCTCATGTCACATAGAATAAGTGGTATGAAAGAAACTACTTTCAAAACTAAAAGATTCTTCTGGAAGGAAAATTGATTTGAAGATAACTTTGGTAAAGAAATGAAGCAAGAATGTTTAATTGTTAAGGACAGTACTAGAGAAGAAGCAAAACAGTTTGAAGTCTTGGTTTCAATGAGTATCAAAGAGTGGAGGAAGAGATGAAGATGTCACGAAAAGGATCAGGAAAGTCAAGGGTTGTTTTTACAATTTGCGCTAATTTGGTGATTGCAACAGTAGTGGAACTGTAGTGATCAACAAACGTGGAATATCACAAAATATATTTCAACAAGTTACAGGTATTTGTAAATCGGGAGAATTTATAATATCCATTCCCAGAGCGGATCTCAAAGGTAGAATTATGGAAGAGATCAAATCAAAGTCCATTTGAAGAAATAATTAAGAAAAGTAAGTATAGTTGGTTAGGTCATATCTTGATAAGGGCTAGTTACAATATAAGTGGACCTTTAAGAATGCATGAAATGAGAAAGATTAAAAATAACGGACGAATTGGGTTGAGAGAGAAATTATTAGGAGGAAGGCAAGAACTGGAGGGAAATAAAATAGATAGCCAAGAATCGAGTGAGATGGAAGTCGTTTGTTGCACCCCTAGGTAAGTCATTACCGGAACATTAAATATATTTATGACAGTGTCACATTATGACTAATATAAATCAAGACGCTGATGTATAAACAGCACATAACAATGAACATCTAATGGTATCAATAAATGGTTAATATAATAATAAATTACAAGATTTTTTTAAAAATCATTAAAATGAATAAATAAAACAGATAACGAAAATAAAATACATCAAAAGGGATGTCAAGAACACCATAAAACATCTCATTTAAATTTTAAAAACTCCTGAAGTTTATATAACTAAATTCATTAACAATTATTTAATCTCTTTAAAAAATAATTAATGACAAAATACTTAGTACCTCATATTTAATAGCAACAAATTGTACAGTTTTTAGTGATGTTGATAAAACTATTTGTGATTGTGTTATAGTTATAACTCTAAGATTCTGTAGGTTATTTTTTCTAGATTGGGAAATAATATACGTCAGATTTCATGAATAACGAACAATCCAATACAAACGAAAAGTAACAGTTAAAATTTAGAGTTTTTAAAAAAATAAAGGTTTGATTGAATTTTATTGTTTACACCAAACCATATTCTGATATTCCACTTTTGAAGAATCCGTAGTTTTTTCATATTAGAATTATTTCTCCATGTAATTTCGCCATGGATGAAAAAATTTAACAAAAGAAAAGTAATTATACATGGTTCATAAAGCCTACTGCTGGACAAATGCTAAACACACAAGTGTAGATTAGGAAATGTATAGATTGAGGATCCACCACAGATCACAAACCTGCTGAACTTCATCAGGTTTATTGTAAATATTCAATTATAAAACTATTTAATAAAGTCAAAAAACGCACCAAGATGGTGACCTACATTTCATTGCAAACCAATAACACCTTATACTGAGTAGATAATTGGGTAAGCATTTACACGATGGATCTAGACTAAAAAATGAAACAGGAGTAGATAATTCAGTGAATACATATGGCATTACTTTGCACCGAATTCAAATACTACAGTGGTTTGAAGCGAAATTATTTGCAATCAAGGAAGCATTAGAGCAATTAGAACCAAATACAAGATAGTTAAAAACAACGCACAAAATATAACTTTGCCGTGAAGAGTAATGAAGCTGATAGTTTGGCTAAGAAGGGAACATTTATACAGCAATAACCCAAGAGAGTGCTTTCTCTTATATGAAATAAGACGAAATAAAACTTAAAAGACAAAAAAAACATACAAAAATACCACACTTGTTCAAGGACCTCCAGAAAAAATCATCAGTCTTTCCATCTCTCAACTGGACATGACTGTCTAACGAAACATTTAAATATAATTAATATTAATGATTCTAACAAATGTACATTATGTGATTCCAACCATTCGAATGAACAAAGGCTATCTTTTAGTCTTCGATAATCTGGACAAACAGAAACATATAAGAAAAGACTTGTCTGGACTATACAGGGAAGCTAGACCGAAGATGACGTGAGCCAGTTCGAAACATTAGATGATGTCGGATTAAACTTGATGTATACTCCTAACAACTTAACCCAGTTTTGATTGTTCTACTTAATTCAATATTATCAAAATACTTTGGCTATCATATCTATTGCTTATAGTTATAATTAATTGTAAAATAGATGTTTATAATGTTGTAATGTATTTCTTTAAAACTTCCTATGACGACATCTTAAACTTTAATACATTTACCAACTTCAATATTAAAAATTAAAATAAATACCTGTTTAAGGATCTTGTCTATATTGGTAGGTAGCGTAAGTTTGTTGAATTGAGCTGCGTCTTCTAAAACTTCAAGAGTCTTTTCTATCTTTCCCATTGTGTGTAACCAACGAGGAGACTCAGGTAGAATCCTAAAAACATGAAATTGAATCATATATATAAATTAAGGAGTTTCAGTATTAAGATTAATATTGCATTGAATTGAAAAGAAGGTGGATAAAAATATACTATACTACATTAAAAGCTTTTAATTGTTATTTATGAACGGTAATGTAATATCTTATCAACATGAATAATTTAATACAAAATGCAAAAAATAAAAAAAGGCGGTGGTAAGTGTAATAAATATATTCGTTTGTACAGACACATGTAATTCCTTTTTTAAAATCTCTGAGTTGTAATAATTATATTTTCTATGTCAATTTACTGTAAAATAAAAAGTTTAATATATTTACTGGATTTATTGGTAAATAAATATATCTGTTTTTGTGAAAAAATACCTATAGTTATGTTTTCCTTTTATCTTTACCAAACAAGTTTTATAACTAATGATATGAAGAAACTTTCCCTGTAGTGAAAATGTATTTAAGACAATATAACGATAAAATATCTTATCAAAATGAGAAGATAAACTGATGTAGTAGACGTGAAATAAAACTTCTTCTTAAAGATTTTAAATAATAATTTATAGAAAACATAATTTTTTGAATTGTTTAATGTCCATCCCAATGTGATCCGGATAGGCTAAATGTTGTGAGTTGCAATTAAAGTTTTGTTTATAGACTTTGATCAAAGAAAGTTTCACCTAATTATGAAAGGGAAGTTAAATAAAATGGCAAAAATATTTATAAAACTTTAGCATTTATCTCAAACATTTGTCAAATATTACATATATCAGACAACACATTTTTTGCATAGATGACTCATATTTAACAAATAGTTAAAAAATTATACAACTAATCATAAATGATAATAAGAACTAACCAATAAAATAGAATATTCCTGAAATGAGCATAAACAATTAATTGATCATGTTGGATATTTTCTGCTAACAGAGTAAGCTACTGTAAAATAAAAGAATTATAAATTTCTTATATAGATGTGAAAAAAAGTAGCCTGATTCACTCACACATCTATAGTGATCTTAAAGTTCCAAGACAAGCATAAGCAATTACTTAGAATATAAAAACTATGCAGAAAATGTATGCTATAGATTTAGGTGAATATTTCACAAGGCTTTGAATTGAAATATATTACAAATTAACTCTTTTATAGACTAAAATTGTGAATCGAAATTAATATTATTTAAACCAAACCCAAGGCTTAGATATTGACGAGTGTACAGTAATATTTAAATAGTTAAAAGAAACTGAAAAGTAAAAGTATAATGTAAACATAAACTTACCACCATAATCCAAGGAAGGGCAATGCAGATAGTGTGATAGCTAGTTGTAGGTTACGCCAACCATGTATATAGTAGGCTATACCAGAGATTGCCATGTAACTGAACGGTAGAGGAAACAGATATGATACTCCTGAGATAGTCAACCATTTCCCCCCAACTAATTCCATACCTGGCAGAATTGTTATTTATTAATAATATATCTGGCTTTCATCAGATAGGAGACAAACTGGCCTTCGTTGCAAGTTGGTAGCTTCTATAGAAGACTGAATTTTAAGAAAATATTTCAATGTTTTTCAAGTTTTAAATGTTTTTCTTTGTATTACTATGGGCAAGTGGCATGGATATCAATTCCAAGGTCAGCCAGATTGTCTCCTCTCCAATAATAAAATAAACCTATCCAATGATAACAAAACATTAGTATGGTATCTAGCCCTTTTAAACATATAACACATAATTAATATCTCTTAAACACCTAATTTAGTAGGTATATTATAATTTACATTCCAATATATTTAGTTTATTAAAAATATAGTGAACATGTTTTGGCATTAAGTATGAATATAACATGTGCATATTTTGGTAAGCTACTAGTTTGGAGTTTGCTTCTGTGGTCTGAACTCTTTATCAAAAGTTGTACAAGGAAACTTTTGATAGAATCAAAATATAGGTCATCAGGTTCATTGGAATCTGGTATGGATAACAATACTATTTGAGCATGTACTTGGATTGCTCACGCATCAAAGGAAAAGAAGAACTCACTATATGTACCTGATATCTCTTCACAAATTGGTCAATGACCTGCAAAACTGCTCTAAGTTGATGTACATACCCAAGTATCTCCTTCAAGGATTTCTTTGTGAAAAGTTTTATGTCAACAACAGCGACATAACTGCATATCTGCCCTCTTAGAGAAGGGAATGAGCTGAACAGCAACATTGACATATTAAGAGCCTTTCAGCAGCATCTTTCAAGAAAATAATTTTGTTATTTTTTGTAATGTAGGTTTTTCTGGTTTGTTTATGTATTCCTCACATGTTAATTATTTGTTATTTATTCTTCACATTCATATAGTGATGATTTGTGGATCTCATAGAAATTATGTGGACACCAGACTGTTGACATACTCTGACAAAATGGGGATGTATCTCTTGTCATGTGTAAAAGTACTCTCCTTTACGGTCAAGAAGGGCTAAAACCACTTGCAGTATTTTGTAACGGTTAGCACTATCCCCAGGTTTAGCATAGCTGTCATAGGTTATGCATATTCATACACAGGTATCATTTTAGGCTTTTTAAAAAGATGCATAGCTCATGCCATGAGAGACACCAACCTGTGGGATAATTTTCTGATGGAGTTGTTTAGACTTTGAAGGATGCAGTCTAATGAGATATCAAACATTTACTTCCTGTCATTATTGGGTTTAAAATATTTGGGTATGTTTTCTGCATTGCAATGATTAGGTACTTCGAGACGTTTTGATTACCCTGTACAAATGTGGTGTGTAAGGTCTTCCATTACAATATTAGAGCTTGTTTTTGTCTAATGATATATGGTATGCTAAAGTTCAGACAGACTAACAGACTACAGGACAGATTGAGATGTGCTATTGTGGATTAGTCCTAGGATCCATATTTTTTTCTTATATACATAAATGATCTTCCACCCTACAAGCTAACCAATCTTAGATCTCAATATTTTGTTAAATATAATTAAATATAAATACAGATGTACTTTAACCTAACATGAGAAGGACCCTGCTTTTATGACTTTACCAAATGTTTTATTTAGCTAAAAAATCTGATAATTTACTTACAAAGTACAAATCCACTGAAGACAATACTAACACATACAAATCCAAGCACTGCTCTTAGTGCCATGAATACACCAATACAAGGAGATAGTGAAACTAGAATGCCAAGAAAGAGCTGCAAAACAAGGGCAATCATCAAAGCTTTTTTGCGACCATACCTGTTAAAATAGTAAAGAATAACTTAAAATCAGTTTGTCAATATGATATTTAATAAATTTCCAATAAAAATATCTTATGAAGTTGTAGAATATTTTAGTGTATTAATGTCATGTAGGTGTACAATGTGTATAGAGCAACCATGACATGAGATGTTCAATCAAATACAAATATAAACAATTTTATAATTATATAAGATCGTAGGCATTGACTAAAATATAAAAGAATACTCATAAACATAATTAGAAAAAAAAGTGACAACAACAAACTTATAAATAGAAAAATATGTATAAATAATTAGCAATTTAAACTTAAAATTATTTTTGAAATAGTACAAGCCAATACATATTATATAAAAAGCCACAGGAATATACAAATCAATAATTTATAAATCAATATAATATATACAAATAAAATGACAAATTCTACAAATACAAATAAATTTTATTGAACCTATAAAATCAAAGAAACAGCAAGGTCATGGTGCACAAACTCATCCACCAAGTAGAATGATCCAGACGATAGTAATCGTCTAAGGCTGTTTTTAAAAGCTCTGTAATATTGTAAACTTTTAATACTTTCAGGAAGCTTATTCATAAATTTTTCAATGTCTTTAGAAGGAAGTTTACTATATATATTTAAACTATCACAGTAGTCGCAAGCTTTCCTGCTGCTATATATCATTGTGTATGTTCATATTCCGATATGCATATCCGGACATCATTGTGTATATGTATGACATATTCCGGTTAAAACCACACCAGCAATGGCCATGCAATTATATACAGATAATCTTTGAATAGAAGAGGAAATTTGTGGCTTTTCACGTGCAGCAGATACAGTCGGGAACATTTACCTTTTAAAAACTATTGATAAAATTATGACATTAAAAATAATGATTGTTAACAAAAGATTAGATTTAAATAAGTCTTTCTTCCAAAAGTTAGGTGGTTTTTTAACAATCACTATTAAATGTCAGCTACTAACTGTCGAGTTAAGTACCTAACAGAAACACCACATAGCTAGGCAGTTCTATTTAAGTGATTACCATGGCAACTAGCCACTCCCCTCAACTTGTCGAGTTAAGTACCTAACAGAATGCACCATATAGCTAGGCAGTTCTACTTAAGTGACTACCATGGCAATTAGTCACTCCCCTCAACTTGTCGAGTTAAGTACCTAACAGAAAGTACCACATAGCTAGGCAGTTCTATTTAAGTGATTACCATGGCAATTAGCCACTCCCCACAACTTGTCGAGTTAAGTACCTAACAGAAAGCACCACATAGATAGGCAGTTCTATTTAAGTGATTACCCTGGCAACTGGTCACTCCCCTCAACTTGTCGAGTTAATTACCTAACAGAAAGCACCACATAGCTAGGTAGTTCTATTTAAGTGATTACCATGGCAACTTGCCACTCCCATCAACTTATCGAGTTAAGTACCTAACAGAAAGCACCACATAGCTAGGCAGTTCTATTTAAGTGATTACCATGGTAATTAGTCACTCCCCTCAACTTGTCGAGTTAAGTACCTAACAGAAATCACCAGATAGCTAGGCAGTTCTCTTTAAGTGATAACCATGGCAACTAGCCACTCCCTCCAGTTAAGTACCTAACAGAAGGCACCACATATCTAGGTAGTTCTATTTAAGTGATTACCATGGCAACTAGCCACTCCCCTCAACTTGTCGAGTTAAGTACCTAACAGAAAGCACCACATAGCTAGGCAGTTCTATTTAAGTGATTACCATGGCAACTAGCCACTCCCCTCAACTTATCGAGTTAAGTACCTAACAGAAAGCACCACATAGCTAGGTAGTTCTATTTAAGTGATTACCATGGTAATTAGTCACTCCCCTCAACTTGTCGAGTTAAGTACCTAACAGAAATCACCAGATAGCTAGGCAGTTCTATTTAAGTGATTACCATGGTAACTAGCCACTCCATCGAGTTAAGTACCTAACAGAAATCACCAGATAGCTAGGTAGTTCTATTTAAGTGATAACCATGGCAACTAGCCACTTCCTCGAGTTAAGTACCTAACAGAAAGCACCACATAGCTAGGCAGTTCTATTTAAGTGATTACCATGGTAACTAGCCACTCCATCGAGTTAAGTACCTAACAGAAATCACCAGATAGCTAGGCAGTTCTATTTAAGTGATTACCATGGTAACTAGCCACTCCATCGAGTTAAGTACCTAACAGAAATCACCAGATAGCTAGGTAGTTCTATTTAAGTGATAACCATGGCAACTAGCCACTCCCTCGAGTTAAGTACCTAACAGAAAGCACCACATAGCTAGGCAGTTCTATTTAAGTGATTACCATGGTAATTAGTCACTCCCCTCAACTTGTCGAGTTAAGTACCTAACAGAAATCACCAGATAGCTAGGCAGTTCTATTTAAGTGATTACCATGGTAACTAGCCACTCCATCGAGTTAAGTACCTAACAGAAATCACCAGATAGCTAGGTAGTTCTATTTAAGTGATAACCATGGCAACTAGCCACTCCCTCGAGTTAAGTACCTAACAGAATGCACCACATAGCTAGGTAGTTCTATTTAAGTGATTACCATGGCAACTAGCCACTCCCTCCAGTTAAGTACCTAACAGAAAGCACCACATAGCTAGGTAGTTCTATTTAAGTGATTACCATGGCAACTAGCCACTCCCTCGAGTTAAGTACCTAACAGAAAGCACCACATAGCTAGGTAGCTCTATTTAAGTGATTACCATGACAACTAGCCACTCCCTCGAGTTAAGTACCTAACAGAAAGCACCACATAGCTAGGTAGTTCTATTTAAGTTATTACCATGACAACTAGCCACTCCCCTCAACTGATAATTTGGCGCTGGTGGGATACTATAAGTAATGCCCGTATTTGACAGTCAGGGACTCTGACAGATGGAAATAACATTTTTGCGATTAGAGGAAGGGTCGAAAAATGTTGCCTTAATAGTCAACATAAACTAGTCTAAATAAATGATTAGTTCAAAAGAGGTACTACATAAATGTAAAAGTGCATGAAGCTATTATAATTCAAATTTAAAAGTAGCAAATTAACAACAACAAACAGATGTAGGTTTCATTCCTAAAGCTATTAAGATCAAAGTGAGTGTCTGTAACAAAACGTTAACCATTTATAAACCATTATTATAAACAAAAAGTTTACAGTAATAAGACCACTAAGAAACTATGGAGGAGAGACCTGGACAATAACAACAAAAAATAATAGAAGAATAGAGACTTGGGAAAGAAATATTGTGAGGAAATGTTTAAACCTACTTTTGATAACTGTGTGACGAATAAAAATAAATGAAAGAGTCGTATGTAGCCCCGAGGTAAAGAAACGTGACTCAGGTGGATAGGAAGCCTATGTAACTTTTATGTAATTTAACAAATAAACGTTGTTAGTGAACCCTTGTGTATTTCTTTCTTCTTTTACTGGAGAAACATGTTTTTGACTATTCTATATCTAACATCTTTGGTTACACCAGGACCTACCTATCAGAGAAGAATCCAGAACATATTCCTCCAATTGCAACTCCGCACAAGAACATCATTTCCGCAAAGCTCACCCATTGTTTGTTGTCACACACTAGATCCCACTGTAAAGATTTTAAAATAAAAATATTTATATAACCATTAATAAAAGTATATTTAAAAAAATAACTAACTCTCAAAGAAATTAACATAGTCATAAATTATTTGAAAATTTCCCAGACCAGATTTTTAGAAACACAGAAACCAAAATGTTTTTTTAGGTCTTTAGGTACCAAATTTTAACAAAATTTTATTTTTAAAATGTACAAATTATTTTTAAAATGTTAACTATTATTATTTAGCTATACATTGTTCTAACCTTAATTAAGCCTAATGCCTAGTTATATATATATATATATATATTTTTTTTTCTTTCTTTTTTTTATTGTTGCTGTGAGTAAAAATTATTTTGTTTATACTATCTGTATAATTATTACGGAAAATCAAGGCTACAAATATACCCTGACTATGATTAATTGATTGCACTACCGCTAAAGACAAAGTCAGCGCTGGACGTATCTATAGCGTTAGTAATAACACCGTTATGAATCATTTCCAGACCGATCAGGGGTAAGGAGTTTTCAATACGCACATGAACATATTAGTGAAAAAATACGATATAAATCATTAACCCACTTTTCCGGACTGGAAAGAGTCGATGGTGGAAATACTGAACCGTACTTTGAAAAATCTAATGTGGTTTGCATTTACGGAACGCGGTAGTTACGAGTGGTTGGAACTGCTGAAAAGCGTGATAAAAAACACCGCGCACAGCACTTCAACCATGAAACCCGCTCAAGTCATGAAAAAGCATGAGAAAATGTTATTGGAAAAAATAGCACGTAAAACTACAAAAGCTCTGTCGCGATTTAAAGTGAACGACAAAGTTTCAATTTCCAAATATAAAAAGACTTTTGCTAAAGGATATCTACCGAACTGGACAAAAGAAGTATTTACCTCTGTACGCGGTGGTACCGAAAGGTGAAAGGTGAGATTCTGTGTTGAAGAATTAAGCAAGTCAAACATCTATAAATAAATATTGAGCTTGACTTTTGAGATAATATTATGTAGAACAAAAACTCGAACACAAGATCCCACAAAAATTACCTTTATTTAATCAAATGTGTTTCAACGACAAAGACGACATCGTCAGTGATACATGAGCTACAATAACAAAACTATAGCCATAACAAAAACTTTAAAACTGTTAAATATCTACGTCAAGTTTCCATTAAAAATATTCCCTATAATTTGTAAATATCACCCCATTCATAAAATATATACAAACGTAGCCACTAAATTGGTACAGCCTTGTCTATCATCATAAGTTGCCTGAATCTTATTGCATAGGCAATACAATTACAAGTCTGTAGCATAAGTTGCAAACACACAAGTTTGAAGGCGTACTTGGTGGTTGAAATTGAATCATAGTAACAAACAGAATGTAAATATTTATTGAGAATCATAATTGTTGAACAAACTGCAATAACTTTCTTATAGAACTAAATCATAAGGAAAGAAATGTATCGTCATTTCCCTATGTAGAATCGACAGATCCGAATAAAAATTTACAAAATCATTACATCGGCTAATTGTTTCCAACTACTAACCTTAAAATTGTTTTTTCACTTCGGTTTATTATAAATAGCATTACGAAATATTGACAATAATGTAAAATTCGTGATTTTACAAATGATAGTTTGGTTGTTTATGACCAAATTCCGGCCTATTTTAAGAGCTTATCATTAAATTTCAGTAAAAAATAGTAAGATTATTACTGTATTAAGAAATGTAAGAGTAAATAATCCAGACAAACCTCGCTTATTATGGTATCACCAAATGCTGACAAGTCATACTCCCAGCGTGTACAAGGTACGAAGGTTCCCGTAGTGTTGTACGTGTCGGTGGATTCACTCCATGTTATGTCCCGCACGAGGCAAGGATCGTAGGTTTCTTTCCCATCCTAACAACAAACAAAAACATATTGAGACCTCGCTTCTCGTTGGAAGTCTAAACATAATATAGTTTATACTTTGCTCTAATTCATTGATGCATAATGCAGAGTGATTGAAACAAATTTGACCCCTGTTTTATTCGATAAGTACAAAAGTTACAAAAAACTTTTAAAAGTAACCCCAGGATTTTTTTGTTGTAAAACAGAGTTATTACCAATTTCTCATACGACCAGTAATTTTCCCAATATTTTATAACTATTTTGAATCAAACAAATTATTTTGAAACTTTTTTTATTGTTTGATATATCTAACTGTTTGATTCAAAATTGTTTTAGGTATTTTTAGAGGTTCATTTCCCGTTTAGATTTTTTAACTTTCCCGTTGACATTTTCAAAAAACTTCAATAAATTAAAAACTTCATGTATAACTATTATTTAAACTTTTTCTTTTATATTAATATCATAATAAATATTTCCAATTTCTTCTTTTTCAACCGGGTCGTCTATTCTTTATTTACTTGAGTCACAAGGGCTTATTACGTTTTATATATACTATTCGTATCTGTCAAATGTAGTCTTTATTTTTATTTTAACTTTACCTTCTATGTGGCTACATGTTTCGCTGCCACAGGCAGCATCATCAGGCAGCATCATCAGGCCAGCTGTTATGTCCATCAAACACTTATAAATACACAACACTTGTGACACATATTTTTATACATTTTTTGTACACGTCATGTAATAAATAAATTATGTTTAACATTGTTACACTTTTGAGGTACCTCCTTCTGGTGTATTTCTTTTAAAACTGATTTGGAAAGATGAGGTGCAGCTCTGTTTGTTACGTTCCCAAATAAAAATATATGGTTTGAAGCTTTAGAGCTTCAGAGTTTTGAGAGATTATCTTTCCCTAAGCTAAAATCCAAGGATCTCTGTCCTTCCCTGATTGAGACATTCACAGACAAGTCAGGTGGTTTGCAATTTCCTCACTAAGCCACATACGCTAAATTAAGAATGAAATGCTCCTCAGTTGAAACTGTGTGTTAACTACCAACTGCAACGAATGGTAATAAAAATAAGATATTCTTGATGAAGTAACCATATTTTGGGTAGGTTCTTTGAAAACATCTTATCGTTTCACATTCATTTTCAAAAGCAATAGTCCAAGAACAACATTTAACTTTTTGTACAATTGAAAAATTCATTCTTTTGAGGCTAGATATTACACATTAACTCGATTGAACACAACTACTAAATTGTTTCATTGTTGTGTGTTAACAACACAACAGCTGATCGAGATTCAACAGATGGCAATGCACATTTTAATTGAATTGCACTGTGGAAGGAAGTGGTTCTATAATTCAAGAATATGTACTGGCTATTTAGATACAAAGCAGGATTAAGCACGAGCAATAAAGTACTGTTATATAAGCAAGTACTTAAGCCGGTGTGGACTGCAGATGTGGGAATGTGCTAAGAAAAGTAATATAAACAAAATTCAATTGTTTCAAAATAAAATACTTCGAATAATAGTAAATGCGCCTTGGTACGTACGCAAAGAATATATTCACAGAGATCTTAAAGTGAATACGATTGTTGAAGAAATCAAAGCTGTGGCAGAGAAGGACGAAAAAAGATTCCAAAAACATACTAGTGCTAGTGTACAGCAGATGATAGCGCATACGAATACAGTACGAAGACTGTGTAGAACTAAACCCCTTGACTTGGTGTAGTTTTGGTTAAGATTATATAGATGATAATATCAGAGACATTCAACTTCTGAAACACCGTGATCTCTTATTTAAGTTATAACTACTAGATAAGTATGTACTTAGTTGTAGTCCTGGGGGGGGGGGAATGTGAAATAACATCTGGGCAGACTACTATTAATTTACCTTCCATCAGGGGCTCACTTATAGTTAGTACTGAGGCGAGGCAATCCCGAAGACTGTAGCTGGATCTACACTTTTTTAAATCGTCTTAGGTTAGATCTCTCTCATCTTTTCGATTCTGTCTCTCTTATACTCTTCTATCTCTGACTCTATTACAGTTTTGGTAGGGTAAGAGTCTTTATTTTATAAGGCTATAATGACCGAGAGGTTTTTCGCCTTTAAAGAACAAAACATTACCTTTATTGTTAAAGCACCGCTGATGTTTTTCCACATTTCCACAGACATGGCTCTCAGGAAAGTCGGTCTCGCACACCAGAAGTCACTGCTCTGAGCTTGAAAGGTTGGAGCAAAGATGTGGAAAGTGCAAGGAAAGTTAAATAAAGACAGCAAGAAGGTAAGCATTAATTGCCATCGACCAAACTCTCCGATGGCTTGAGAGATGGGATCGGAAGGTACAATATCAGCACCGGAACCCATCTTGGTAGAGTGTCCGCCTGGACCTGCAACACAGAAGAAGATATGTCTAAAATAATATATTGACTTCTTGACCTTAAATATTGACAAATGTTATTTCTTATAAAAACGCTTTTCTAAATATTCAAATGTCTAAGCGCTGTTTTTGTTTCAAAATGTACATCAACTGTTGAAACCACAAGCATTTTTGATCAGTCATTTTGAAAATATCAAGATCTTGAGGTTTAACAAAGAAAAGTTTTGCCAAAATGTGAATAGCAAAAAGCATACATTGTTTAAAAAAAAATTTCTTTTTTTGCCACACAAGGTACGAGGCTAACAAGATACTCTACTTGGAATATACACTAATTCTAAAATAAATAACACCCTTAGATAAGCAATACAGGAAAAGAGAGACACCCTTAGAAACCCGTTTGGGGTTCAAGTTTATTACCTGCTGTAGAATATTCAGAGCGCGGAATAAATCAACGGCTGTCCTGCTCTCATCCATACGCTATAAATTTATTGAGTTAAAAATAACAAAATATTTTCAGAATTATACCATAATAAAAACAACAACAATAATTTTTTTGGCCTTAATAACAAAGACCATAATTACAAAAATATATACATAATATAGGCAGTAATTTTTAAAATCTAGAAAATAAAAAATATAACGACTGTTTTTTGCTGTTTAAAGGCTAAAAACCTCTCGGTCATCATCGCTTGATGAAGAAAAGATTATAACATAAAGACGACTTATAATCTTAGAACAAGAGAAATTAAAGAACAGTGTAGCTCCAGTTAGGTGTTCCGTACTCACTAAAGTGAAAGTAAGGTAACACATTCACATGCTTATTATTAGGGGAATTAATCATAAATTATTCCATTATTCAATTTAGGTTGATATTTGTCTTAATTCAACAAATACGAACTGATGATTGTAGACTTAGAGCCCCAACTTCCATCTTCTATCAAAACTGGATGAGTTAAATCAATTCTCTGCCCATAACTGTCAGTGTATCGTGACAAGGGTCAAGGTTGACGTTGTAGGGTGTGGTACAATGCTCCCTGATAAACAGCACAAACACGCAAGTACACAGAAATTTATGTGATTAGTCAAAAATCTACGTCGAGTTTTTCGGTAATACATGTATTTTAATGTTCCCTGAGCCCAAAAAAGTAGTTTTTGAAATATTACCTGTTGTCTATGCAGCGTATCTCCCAAACGTGTGCACCCATTTTGATCAAATTTTATATTTGGTTTTATTTTGACCAAATATCAATTTTTTTTATAACTGTAAATTTGTGAGTTGCCTTTTCAGAACTAAAAATTGTGTTAAATAAAAAACGGTTACAATCATTTACATTAAATTTGGCTAAAAAATATAGTATCTCAAGATCCAAACAAAATATGTTGGTTGATCCAAAGTAAGTATTTCTCGAGCTACCAGTAAACATTTTGAAAATCGTTCATAGAGTTCTTATAATATCTAATTTATCAAAATCAGTTTTAGTTCGTTTAAGTGGAGTAAAGTTTGATTTATTCATATTGTAGAATAGTAGCGAGATTTCGACAGATGAATGATTGCCTTAATTTGTTCGTCTGATATCTCTGTTTCTTTCAAATGTCAAAATTCATTTTCGTTTATTATATCATTTTTATATCGTTCGTAATGAGTGAAAATTATTTTTAATTGTATATTACTTTTTAAAAACCATTAATGAAGATCCGATGATGACAGTACTCTACCGACTAGTATGCATTTTTTTTTTTTTTTTTTTTAAACAGAAGAGGGACAAATTAAGGTAATCATTAAAAATATTGTTTATACAGATGACCGAAAGTACTTGATAGAAATCCATTTTATACAAATAAAACACACACAAATTCTTTTGTTAAATTCTACAATTTAAAGATGAATGACACAAACCAGTTTATACAATTGCAAATTATAAACAGAAATGAATTTTGATCACAGTAATTAAAAACTTGATTTCAACAGATTAAAATTGACTCTTATTTACAACACTGTGTTTCGTCTCTATTTACATATATAAAATGCTTTTAAAATATGTTCTATTTTTTAATCACAAAAACCTACAGTTTTTGTTTAAAAAAATTAAAATCTGGTTTTCAAATGAAAGAGGTCTGTATTTTTTTTTTTTTTTTTTTTAAACTATTCCTTTCTTGTATTTGCAATATTTTACTCACTGATATGTATTATCAATCTTCACATTTTACCGGAACGAAATCGATTGATACAATTTTAAGAAGCAGCTATAAGGAAGTTTTCCGATGAGTCACTAATTGATATTTATGGAGAAATAACAACCAATACGTTTTGTTCAGCTCCTTAGAGATTGCATTATAGCAAAACTTTGTTAAAATATATCATGTGAATTTTGAGAAAAAATTAATTTTGTCTGTTTTGTTATGAAAAACAAATTTTGTACAAACAAATAAAATTTAATAAAACTTTACTATTTGTTTAAGCCGTAGAGTGCTTCCACACATAATTACAAAAACACTTTTTTGGGGTCACAAGAACTTCTGACGAATTTTTCTACGTCTACTTTGTGGCACATCACATCACTTTCTCTATGTTTCGTTTGTGTGTGAAAGTAAACTGCAACCTGTTGTCGGTCAATGTCACAACCTCAAGGGCACTAGAGGAGAGGTTTTTGTATTATTTTGTGATCAGCAGTTGGCAACGCTGTAAAGGTTCAGAAATATAGAGCGAGGACATTGCGAATTGAAAGCGGATATCATAAAAACTGTCGATTGTACGACAAGTAAGTAATCTTGAGGTTTTACGCGATTGTCTCATGTAATTAGAAGCAGTTGGCAACACTGACGAACGGATTAATATTAAATAATAGTAATTAATATGTGTTATCGTTTTTAATGTAATATCCTGGCTTATAGGGCGATGTAATCCAAGAATTTTATTTTTTTCATTTACTATTGAACAGATCCATATGAAATTTTATTTATTGGTTTGTCTACTAGCAGATTTGTAAACAATAGACTTCAATTTTTGGAAGTTTTAATATGTTCAATACATCGTTCTTGGAAACCCTATGAGGCTACTGTCTAGTAGTGTTTAACATGTCACAACAATGTTAAGAAAACGTAAATAATACCAAAGCTACTCTACACTTGAACAAAACACCATTCACAAGGAGAAATAATAAGAGTTAAATGATTTATAGGCTGCTTGTTTTTTGAATTGTGATTTACCATTCATTGAAATAAGAAAAATCAAATCAAACCTAACCTAACCTAACCTAACCTAACCTAACTTTAACCACTAAACTTGAAAACAATTCCTCAAAAATAAGTTTATTAAATCAAATGCGTTTCAACTACAGTAAGGTTTGTTTGATTAAAACAGTAGTAGAACCCTCGTAATCCTGTATACCACTACTTTCTTGAAGTCGTCGGCCTCGTAGATGTATACAGAGAGGATGTTTCTAAAATTCGATCCAAAATTTAGCAGCTTATTTCTTACATAAAAACCAATGTATAGATGAAGAAACCCCTTTCCAACCATGTGCTTTATATCTCAAATATGCTGCCTTAAGGCCTAGTAACATCTAACACACAGGCTACCGAAATGGTAAATGTAATAGCCAGAATGATGGTGTTCACAAAGTTTATAGCAGAATTTCTCAAATTGAAAAATCCTGAAGAATATAACGGTCACGCCTTAACTTGATTACGATTAGTCACTCCCCTTTCTCTGCACATATGTTTTCGGTTACCTTTCTATTGGCCTATCTAAAACTCGTTTAACTTGTTTCTGCTTAGTCACTCCCCCATCTCTCCACCTATTTTTCCGGTTACCTTTCTATTGGCCTATCTAAAACTCGTTTAAGTTGTTTTCGATTAGTCACTCCCCTTTCACTCCACCTATGTTTTCGGTTTTCTTTCTATTGGCCTATCTAAAACTCGTTTAACTTGTTTACGATTAGTCACTCCACCTCTTTCCACCCATGGATTCATAATTCTTTCTATTGGCCTATTTAAAACTCATTTAACTTGTTTTCGATTAGTCACTCCCCTTTCACTCCACCTATGTTTTCGGTTTTCTTTCTATTGGCCTATCTAAAACTCGTTTAACTTGTTTATGATTGGTCACTCCCCTTTCTCTCCACCCATGTTTTCAGAATTCTTTCTAATGGCCTATCTAAAACTGATTTAACTTGTTTACGATTAGTCCGTCCCCCTCTCTCCACCCATGTTTTCGGTTTTCTTTCTATTGGCCTATCTAAAACTCGTCTAACTTGTTTATGTTTAGTCCGTCCCCCTCTCTCCACCCATGTTTTCAGAATTCTTTCTATTGACCTATCTAAAACTCATTAAACTTGTTTACTATAAGTCACTCCCAATCTCTCCACCTATGTTTTCGGAATTTTTCTATTGGCCTATCTAAAACTGCTATAACTTGTTTAGGATTAGTCCGTCCTTCTCTCTCCACCCATATTTTAGGTTTTCTTTCTATTGGCCTATCTAAATCTCGTCTAACTTGTTTATGATTAGTCACTCCCCCTCTTTCCACCCATGTTTTCAGAATTCTTTCTATTGGCCTATCCTAAAACTCGTTTAACTTGTTTACTATAAGTCACTCCCAATCTCTCCACCTATGTTATCGGTTTCCATTCTATTGGCCTATCTAAAACTCGTTTAACTTGTTTATGATTAGTCACTTCCCTTTCTCTTCACCTATGTTTTCGGTTTTCTTTCTATTGGCCTATCTAAAACTCGTTTAACTTGTTTACTATAAGTCACTCCCAAATCTCTCCACCTATGTTTTCGGTTTCCTTTCTATTGGCCTATCTAAAACTCGTTTAACTTGTTTAAGATTAGTCACTCCCCTTTCTCTGCACCCATGTTTTCGATTTTATTTCTATTGGCCTAACTGAAATTATTGTTTAACTTGTTTCTGATTATTCACTCCCAATCTCTCCACCTATGTTTTCGGTTTCCATTCTATTGGCCTATCTAAAATATTGTATTATAAATAGTTTTAAATAAAATTCGTTTAACTTGTTTATGATTAATCACTCCCCCTCTCAACTTATGTGTTCAGTTTTTTTTTTCAATTGGCCTATCTAAAACTTGTCTAACTTGTTTCTGATTATTTACTCCCCCTCTGTCCACCCATATTTTCGGTATTCTTTCTATTGGCCTATCTAAAAACTTGTTTATGATTAGTCCGCCCCCTCTCTCCACCCATGTTTTTGATTTTATTTCTATTTTCCTATTTAAAATTTGTTTATCATTGTTATGATTAGTCACTCCCAATCTCTCCACCTATGTTTTCGGTTTCCATTCTATTGACCTATCTAAAACTCGTTTAACTTGTTTATGATTAGTCACTCCCCCTTCTATCGACCCATGTGTTCGGTTTTATTTCAATGGGCCTATCTAAATTGGCCTATGCTGTGCGTGGCAAACTCGGAGTGTCTAAAAATTTGTTCAATATCTCAATAAAATCCACAGCAATGCACATATCGAACAAAACTGCAAACATACTACAGAATTCAAACAAAAAAGTAGAAATAAATAGTGATGAAACAACAGCATCAACATCATTTGTAGATAACATGTCAAATAATACATTTCCCTGTAGAGACAAATATCGAATAATTTACATTGCACTATAAACATTAGGTTTAAATAACTGATGTTATATTAATTGTTTTAATTATTATAGTGTTGATTTCCTGCTATGAAATAAAAATTTGTCCTAAATTTTGATTTTTTTTTTATAGGGTAGTATGATATAAAATACATTTTCCGGACTCGATTTCATCTCGCACGAAAACAATACACTCGCCCGGAAAAAAACATTTTGTAACTTAATATACTATTTCGATTTCTTGAGGCCATGAAACATAAAAGTTTGTCAAAATCAGAGGTAGAATTTTTTGATTATTACCAAACTTATCCTATACTTTTTTTTTTCATAATTGGTAAACAATATACTCTGAAAAAAAGCTTTCCTATTCTATTTACAAAGTGTATCAAATATGCTAATTCATTTTACATGCTGGTTATTTCATGTTTTACCTATAATATAATCTAGGTCCAGGTTTTTGGGACACTCTCTATCAGTAAATAAACACATATTAGAACGTCTGGTATACAAGAACAGCAGCGGACTTGACATTGCTTAGTTACTGTTTAGTATCAGAACACCGATTGCCTATATAACTTCGCATAACACATGTTTAATGTTATGAATTTCAAGTGTTGTTTAAAAGAGTATAATATTTCTTGATTGTAATTGAGTTCATCATGGCTTCCATAAATAAAATCAATTGAGAATGGTAGATAAAAGTATTCTACTTTAAAAAAGGCCATGTTTCCTCTTATACAACAAATCGGAATCATAATGCCATCGAGAACTAACGCTTAAAAGAGTTTTTTACTCCGATAACTTTCTCTTGGCTCCATCCCTTTATGTTTGCCGTCCTTTGTGTAGTTTAGATTTTATCTGACTACGTTTGTATTTAGTCTTAGCTTTGACTGCTCAGGTCTAGTTTCAGACTTGAGTTCTTTTCTTAGATTATAGATTATAGATTTAGTTTTAGTTTCCAACATGGCCCTGGCTACTAGGATATGTTGGTGAGTTTATCAGATCAGGGTCAAGCGTCACCACCTACCGGCTCTGCATAATGTTTTGTTTTAAATTGATGCTTAAAACTATTACCTACAATTTCGGCGCCGTGTAGATTATGGAGCTATTTATTACAGCTAAAACACTGTGAACAATAATTACGTTACTAACATTAATAAACTCTTGTGGCTGGGAATTTATCAAATTATATGTTTGTAGGAAATCTTGGGATTTTAAAATTAAAACAAGTCGTTTCCAGTTAAGAATTTTAACAGTTTTGAATTCAAATAAGCCATAAATATATAAACCGTTAAATTTGCGAGATATAATCAATAGATCATAAACAAAATAAGTGATATACAGTATGTACAGTTAGGTCGTTAATTTTTAGTAGATAAAAGATTCAGACCCTATTACCAAAGATTAACAATAAGCCTTGTACACTTTTTAGTTAACCTAGTTAGTTAACCTAAAATTAATTTTAAACAGCTGTTAAAAGTTTTCAAACAAAACATAAAAACTAACGTAATCATTTAGAGTTTAAACAGTTTAATTTTGCTATATGTAAGAAATTAATCACAACACAACGTGAATTCCCACAAATAAAGTAAGCAATATATAACTTAGTTGCCCAAAAAAATTTATAAAGCTTTGGGAAATCTGCAGGTAACACTGTTTAATTTGACATCTCAATCATTAATAATCGGCACTATTGTAAAGAAATACGGGAATGGAGGAGAAATTCCTTTGTGAATTAAATATAAGAAGATATTACAACTTTGCAGTAATCTTCTTAAAAAAATAGTTCCAATCTATTAATTTTGAAAATTTCTAAAAGATATCTGTATTCAGGGTTAACGCGGCACACGCAACAAATTGTAAAGAAAACTCCTACTTATAATTTGTAGGAACATTATTACGAAGAATAACTATTTGCAAGTACTGAGCTTAAGGTTGTATCTTCTCTTCTGTAGATAATATTGACCATTTTTATTCTCTACAAATTGTAGTTTGTACGTTTATGAACAAATTCCTTATATTCTTTATATTTGGAAATGTAAATGACTGACAGGAAATGTTCCCACAAAATGCAGACATCAACATGAAAGAAAATGTACCAAAAATAAAATAATACAATTGTATGCAGACAACATACGGAGGTGTGTATTATTTGAAGGTAGTTTGTACAGTCTTTGCGCACATTTTATGGGTCATAGGTTACGTAATTAAGTTTAGGAAAGTAACGTACTATTAAGCCTCTAACAACGTACAATGTAACATATATTACATAGAAAAGAGAAATCATTACGTAACACATGAGATACGTACCAACTGCCAAATTGATTAAAACGTTACATATAAAACGTATCCATGATGAGAATTGAAGTTTTATCGCTTTTATTAGGAAATATTGTAGGAAGCTGTTTTAGTAAATGGTTAACCATTTTTGTATCATACAGTTCATTTTATATTTTTTTTAATATTAAAAAACATTTCAAAAGTGCAAAGGAAAGTTTAGTATATTTTGGGCTTACAAAATTCAATTCTCTATCTCTATGCAGAGTAACACGTGAGTATCGGCGTGTGTTTCATAAAAAATCTTTAAATCATAATAACATTTGTAGAAGGGACGAACTGTTGAATCGTTCAGATAGCAACAATTACAATAAACTCCGCTATGCCGGTCACAAGCCCGGAGCCTAGTCTTTGGACTAGGAAGGAGGAGTGATAGAGGAGTAACACCTCTATAAAAAACCTTGGTTCAGCTGGCCCGGCTGATAGTACCATGTGAGGACACCTTGCCAGGGTACGGTGAAGTTCTCAACGGGAGTTGTTCGGCAGAGAAGAAGATCTTTGGTGCGGCGAGACTGGTGGAAGAGGCAACCCTGTCTCTCTTGTAGGAAGTAGTTGACTCTACAAAGGCTAGAGGAATTTAACCTTGATCTTAAATATCAACCTGGTGTCCAGGATAAGCAATGGATAAATCAAATTTGGAAATTTGTACCCCAGGTGGACAACTAGACATTAGTCTGGGAATTCCACCCTCTTCAGAGGCCGGCCTCAAGGATTCTTAGGGAGGTCAACTATTGCATTCTGATAACTTATTTAAGAAGAGTTCCAAAACCTTGAGAACAACACCGGGAAATGATTCAACAGGTAAAACTAAATCTTTGACAACAGATCAGACCACCACTAAGCCGTCACAACAATATCAAATCTTATTCGAAGCAAATCAAACAAATTAGAATGAACAAATTCTATATAATGAATGTATGGAGGAGAAAAAGGCGAGAGAGCGTCTAGAAACTACATTAAAAAGCATGCAATTCCAATTAGATGCCCTTCGTGAAAAAGTATTAGTTCAAAAAGAATTTAGTAAAACCAGTGAGAACAAAATGATGGAACCTACAATTTATGAGAGAGATGAAGATGAATTAGCTGATGAAGTGAGCTGGTTAACAAAAACTAATAAGAGATTTAACAGACCTAAGAAAAGGAAAGCAAGTGCATCACCCGATTGTTCTCCTAATTAAGATAAATGTGATAGTCAATCACATTCAATTAAATCAAATATAAATGAACCCCCAAAGGTCAGTAATAATGAGAAATGTATAAATACTGTACAAGTGTCCTCCACCAATATATGTTTCATGAGTTGCAACATTTCATGATCTTCAACAATTGACTTCAGAAGTAACTGAGAAAGAACTTAAACTTACATATTTAACAAAAGAAGCCTGGAAGAAAAAATACACCAGACAGAGATACATATAGAAACTATTCCTCTAAGCTCTCTGAAATGCAGATTCAATGGCATACTTATGAAGATAAAGCAAATAGACCCATGCGAGTTGTAGCAAGGGGACTGGATAGTACTTGCAAAGAAGAAGAAATAATAGAAAGTCCAAACATCATTGAGGCAAAAAACATGATTAGGAAAGAATCAAGAGAAAATTCAAAAGGTGAAAGAATTACAAATAAAATAGGAATGCCCCTCTTTATGCTAACCTTCAGTAAAGGAGAAAGTACAGATAAAATATTTAATTTAAAATCCATCATGGGAATTGTTGTTAAAATTGAACCATTAAGGAAGAATATTAACTTAGTTCCACAGTGTGAATGATGTCAGCGTTTTGGTCACACCCAGGGGTATTGTAAAAGAGAATTTATATGTGTTAAGAAACATGCGACAGCTGTTTGCCCTGTAAGTAAAAGTCAACCAGCTAAATGTACTAACTGCCAAGGTAATCACCTTGCAAGCTACTGAGGATGCCCTGTAGCAAAGGAACACCAGGGTAGAAGAAATAGGCAAATATTAGGTGGAAAAAAGATCCATGGTGTAAAGAATAAGAAACTGATTCCAAGGGATAACGTAGGGCCTACCTACAAATAATGGCGATAGTAATCAAGCACAAAATCCAAAAAGTTATGCGAACATTGTCCAAAATGAAAGAGTAAGGGGAAATGATTCCATTAAAAACCTATTAAAACATGTCATGCGGGGACTTGATGACCAAGAAGAGACTATCAGAATGCTAACTTGGGAAATTAAGGGAGACATATTAAGCAAATTAAATTAGTCACTTATTACGTGTTGCTACTTGGAATGCTAATGGTCTACTTCACCATTTATCAGAATTAGAAATTTTTCTACAAAATGAAAGAATTGACATTTGCTTGATTTCAGAGACACATTTTACGCAACAATCTTATATTAAAATGCGGGGTTATAACTTCTATCATGCACCACATCCGGCGGAAAAAGCAAGAGGAGGATCAGCAGTTTTAGTTAAAGAGAGTATATTGCACTACGAAGAACTGAAAATAACAGAACTAATGATGCAAGTAACAACAATAACCATCCACAATAACAATAAAGATATTAAAATGTCAGCCATTTATTGTCCACCTAGATACTGTCCAAGGAAAGAGGACTATCTGAATCTTTTTAGAAATCTTGGCGACTGCTTTGTTATTAGTGGCGATTTTAATGCCAAACATAAATACTGGGGTTCCAGACTGGTGACTTCAAAAGGAAGTCAACTTTACCAAGCAGGAAGAGAGCTTAAGTGTAATTTCATATCCACAGGCTCACCAACATACTGGCCGACTGATCCAACCATAGTCCCAGATCTGATCAACTTCTTCGTGGTTAAAGGTGTCAACAGTGAATACGTAAATGTGGAAAGTAGTGAAGACCTCTCGTCTGATCATTCACCAGTGATTCTTACGTTAGGTGAAACAATAATTCAGAAACAGGTTATACCTGCATTGATCAATAAAAGGACGAATTAGGACATATTTAGAAGTAAACTGGAACAGTTTGTGGACTTGCAGGTCCAAATTGATACAAGGATACAAATTGATTTGAAGTTGAACAGTTGATTGCTGATATACAGCAGGCAGCGGAAGAGAGTACTCCTCAAAGCAGTGGAAACAAAAATCGAGTAATAAGTTATCCCATGGAGGTGAGAGAGTAGATCATTAAAAAAAGGAAAGCTCGTAGAAAGTGGCAACAAACCAGATATCCTGAAGATAAAACAAACTTAGTAATGAACTGAAGAAACTAATTCGATCAATAAAGAACGAATCTATAAATAAGTTTCTAAATGAGTTGACGGCAGGAGAGGATACCGAATACTCACTCTGGAAAGCAGCTTAAAGGATAAAAAGACCTAAAATCCAGAATCCACCATTGAAGATGTCCGATGGTCAATGGACACGCAGTTCAAAACAAAAGGCAGATCTTATCGCTGAACACTTGAAAAATTTCTTCCAACCATTGTCACAACAAACAAAAAGAGAAAATATAGATAAAATTCATAATATCGATGAAGCGAAAATTCCTTTTGTTACTATGAAGGAATTAATAAATATAATTCATTGTAATCTTCGCACTAAAAAAGCACCAGGGTATGATTTAATAACAACACAAATAATTGAAGAACTACTCATGATAGCAAATTATTAAAACTCATAAATTCTTGCTTTAAACTGTTGTATTTTCCTAAACATTGAAAAATTGCTGAGGTAATTCTTATACCTAAACCAGGAAAATCGCCATATGAAGTTGCGTCGTATCGACCTATTTCTTTGTTACCTACTTTGTCAAAAATAATGAAAAAACTAATTCTGCAGAGATTAATGAAAGTTGTAGAAGTTATAAAACTAATTCCACCTCACCATTTTGGCTTTAGAGCAAAACACTCAACAATCGATCAAGTTCATCGCATCACAAACATAATTGAGAAAACACTTGAGGTCTGTACGGATGTCTTCCTTGATGTTGCGCAGGCTTTTGATAAAGTTTGCAAGAGGGATTACTATTTAAACTTAATCGAGACCTTCCTCGACAGTATTTTGAAATACTCAACTCGTACATTTCAGATAGATTCTTTCGTGTTAGACATGACAACAAGTTTTCGGAACTACATAAAATAACAGCAGCAGTGCCTCAGGGAAGTGTCCTTGGCCCAACCCTTTATTTACTGTTTACCCGACATATACCTCAGGAAAATAATACCACCATTGCAACCTTTGCCGACGATACCGCTATCTTAGCTGTTGGAAAGGATGCTGACGTCGCGACCAGTAAACTGCAGATAGCTGTGGACCGAATAAATTAATGGACTAAATGTTAGCACATTAATATAAATGAAGGAAAATCAACTTATACATTTCACTAATAAAAAGTTAGTACCAATACCCTTGATAATAAACGCCAAAACATTGTCCCATGTAAATACAGCCAAGTATCTTGGCATGACCCTTGATACTAAGCTAAAGTGGAAGGAGCATGTGAAGAAAAAGAAGGAAGAACTAAATATCAAATACAGGCAACTTTACTGGATGCTTGGACGAAACTCAGAGTTGTCCAATCTTAACAAGCTTTTAATTTACAAGCAGGTGCTGAAGCCTGTATGGATCTATGGCATCCAAATGTGGGGCTGCACGAAGGAAACAAATATGAAGAAAATCCAGAACTTTCAAAATAAAGTCCTTCGAGGAATAGTTCAAGTTCCGTGGTACATCCGGAACAGTGATTTACACAGAGATTTGAAAGTAAATTTCGTAAAAGAAGAAGTAAGGAAGGTGGCTTTGAGGCATAAACAGCGTCTCCTAGTTCACGTTCATCCGGACATGAAGGCAATGACTGACAACGTTAATGATGAGATTCGCCGCCTCAAGAGAACTAAACCTCATGATTTGATGCAATAGTGATCTGGTGATTAATTAATATAGATTAATGGTGAAGGGACCAAATACTAGTGGTAGCCTTACAAAAGTGATGTAATAGAGATATTAGTCTTTAGTCGATTCTATTGGGATTGGTCAAGATGTTGATTTTGTTTTGTTTGTTATTTGTAATTGTGTTATGTAATAATAAATAAAATATATATGAAAAAAACACAAAAGTCGTTCAGATTAGGCTGTCAGTCAGCAATGAAATAGTTGAAAATGTTTTAGCAACAATCACAAAAGTGTTCAGATTATGCTGTCAGTCAGCTATGAAATAGTTGAAAATGTACTAGCAACAATCACAAAAGTGTTCAGATTATGCTGTCAGTCAGCAATGAAATAGTTGAAAATGTACTTGCAACAATCACAAAAGTGTTCAGATTATGCTGTCAGTCAGCAATGAACTAGTTGAAAATGTACTAGCAACAATCACAAAAGGCGTTCAGATTAGCCTGTCAGTCAGCAATGAAATAGTTGAAAATGTACTAGCAACAATCACAAAAGCGTTAAGATGAGGCTGTCAGTCAGCAACTAAATAGTTGAAAATGTACTAGCAACACACCAAAAGGCGTTCAGATTATCCTGTAAGTCAGCAATGAAATAATTGAAAATGTATTAGCAACAATCACAAAAGGCGTTCAGATTAGGCTGTCAGTCAGCAATGAAATAGTTGAAAATGTATTAGCAACAATCACAAAAGTGTTCAGATTATGCTGTCAGTCAGCAATGAAATAGTTGAAAATGTACTAGCAACAATCACAAAAGGCGTTCAGATTAGCCTGTCAGTCAGCAATGAAATAGTTGAAAATGTACTAGCAACAATCACAAAAGGCGTTCAGATTAGCCTGTCAGTCAGCAATGAAATAATTGAAAATGTACTAGCAACAATCACAAAAGGCGTTCAGATTAGCCTGTCAGTCAGCAATGAAATAATTGAAAATGTACTAGCAACAATCACAAAAGCGTTCAGAATCGGCTGTCCGTCAACATTTTTGCTTGTACTTTTTGAAAATATACTTGAAAACGAGATGTTTCACCAGTTGACAAGATTTTGAATAAAAGCTCATGTTTGAAGGCTTCAGTTCTTCAATGTTCAGTTCTGTTGTAGACATTCTTTATGAAATTTAGAAAGATAAGCATTATCAAAAAATGAGATATTTTTAGTGATAAGATCATTTTCATATATTAGGATATATGCATTGTTATATGTTCGTATTTGGGTAAATGAAGTCCCACTTACGACTTCATTAAACATGAGCTGGACAATCCAAAAGTCCATGTTTGCTCGAGATCATTATTCTTTGCTGAAAACACTATAAGTAGAATGGTTTACCTTGATATGCTGGAGTTACATGCCTTCTCCAAATCGAACATAAAAACGTGATTTTTCAGCAAAAGCGGGTCCTGCCTCTCTAATGTTGTTCGTGATTTTTTTGATAACAAATTTTCTCAACGTTCGATTGTAAGAACTGAACGGAAAACGTGGTCACCCGACCTTATAGGCTACACTCATGAGTTTTTATTTATGTGGTATGTTTAAAAATATGTATAATGAAAGTATTCATAACAATCGATCATTTGACATTTTGACCTCTGAACTACAATGAATCATTACTAAATTTTCATCAAAATTGTCGTAGCCGTTTCGACTTTAGCTTTAATACATTCACAAATTCCCTATTATCCGTACTGTTTTAAATAATTTCAACCTAAAATCATTATATATTTACCTTGTAATTATCTCTAATATATATTCATTAAGACTAAATTGCCAAATGTTTACGTAACGGCATTGCCTTGTGACTCCGTAAGTGTAACCAATAATTACTGGACAATTTATGCAATATGCGAAAGTTTTACGGCGCTCTGTTGATTTCATTATCCAACCATATCTTACCATACATCGCAATATACCTGTATTTTGTCGGTTTATTTCATAACTAATTTTATTATTGACTTAGTTTTTTTCGAACTATATACAAACTGTTTGTTTCCTATGGCGATTTGTTCGGACCTTGGTCCATCAGTCTTCTGGCATCCTAATATAACGTATGTTCCTTGATCAGTGTCGAGCTCACTATACACTGTCAGTTTGTGCTGCGGTACAAGGTACATTCCTCCAGCACAAGGTAGATTCCATCGAGAACAGATTCTTCAACCTAAGAATATGTTCCGCTAGGCAGTCGTGTCCTGCCATCTCAGTTCCCAGTATTTCAACATGAGAAGGGACCCATTGGAGGCAGATCTGTTATCCCAATCCTTGTAAATTAAACTTAAAATAAGCTGAACAGCTGATCGGAAAATTCGTATTTGTACAGACATTGTTATACAAACTATTACGCCTATTCTGTAGGTAATAATTGTTCCATTTTCTTGCCAAAAGGGACTTTTTACACTTTTGAAAACATTTTTCTTTCCAAAATATAGAAAATATTGTTTAAAATATGTTTGTAGTCGGAAAAAAAATGTGGAAAATCTTTTGGTTCCTGGAATTGGGTATTCTGAACAATTACAACAAAACTGTCATTTAACTTGTTAATAGAAGTTTAAAATTAAACTTTTACTCAGAAATGTGACATACTTGTCGAAATTATTATTTAGGCTTACTAGTATGGAGTAAATGAATTATGATTACAGATAACTCTACTTATATTTTACCTTAATTACCAAAAATAAAAGATACGAAAGTTAAAATTAACCTAAAAAGGTCGTGTTTTATTAACTTATATTGTAAGTTATGTCTTAATCCGTAGCGGGGCTTAAGAGATAGTAATCTATGTTGTAACAACTGTAACGGTTGGGAATTACAGCATACTTAACAATGCATTACTAATTACTACTCATGTAGCCTACTTGGAACACAAGACTTTAGACATTTAATTGTTTATAATCACTAAAGCAAGTTTTAAAGTAGTGAATTCATTGTCAATAATTTATTACAATTAAGTATTTTAGCTTTTAAATCCGTCACTTGAACTCTTTTTGTTTTCTAAAAAAATATTTGTTATGAAATTAAATTGTGTATTTTTATGTCTTCACGACCTCATTTGATGATGGAACAGACATTACCGAAACGTTTCATATTTAAAACAACAAATAGGTCACGTGACGAATTACTTTATTCTATTTTAAATTAGACTTTGTGTCTTAGTGTTATGATATAATTGTTTATTGCGTTTCGAGGAAATCTTATCTAAAACTTAACTAAAAACATTTCAACTACGCAAATCATTAAAAAGTAAAATAAAATGAATCTGTTAAAGTATCTCGACTAGATTTTGAGAACATTTAGACTCTGAAAACTCAAACTACCCCCCTAAAATGCCGGTTTGTTGGTTTAGGGTATAAAAACAAAATAGTAATCACTTTCAAGTGTTACTAAGATTTGATGAAATGAAGGGATTAGTGAGTATTCAAATCCATGAGTAAACTAAAAGTTAATTTTCACGGATAATTGACAAAACTTGAATGAATCGTCATAAACTCCATTTCAAGTTAATCCGATTAGAACAAGTTGGCATAAGCGAAGTAAGTTTAATTTTTATTTGAATTTAATAAGTTAATACGGGGAAAGTTCTATAATACGTTGGAGAAAATAAGTATTATGTGAAATATTACTCTTTCCTAAGTATAAATGGAATATATATATTTTTTAATATTTTGAGTCTTTTTTGGAATTATGTCTAGGCAACACTTTAAACGAATGGGCCGATTTCGACAAAATTTCACAAGAGGGTAAATTTCGACATTATAATATTTTTTTTTGGACAAACATAAATTGGTTAGTATTTGCCAAAAGTCCAAAACTAAAAATTCCTATTTTCTCACAATCCACAAACGTAAATTCTAAGAAGCCAAACATTACATATCTGTATAATTTCTCAACATTTTGGGGTAGGTGCATGAGAGAAAAAACACAAAATCGGGTCTAACGATTTTGATTAAATTGGCTCAAGTGTAACTTTTACAGACCAAAACAAAAAGTAAAGTCCCATCTCTCCGAAAATACCGATTTGTAAAACAATAAAGGTCAGCGATACCAATATCATTCACATTTTAGCGAAATCCGTGTTAAAAATCTCTAGTAAAAAAATATATTACGGTTCAGAAATTATTAGCAAAAAACAAAAATGAAACTTCATCTCTTAGAAGCTCGATTTTGCGTTACAATAATTTTAGGTCCTTATTTAAATATATCAGTATTTAGTTTTAAGCCTTTATTTAAATATATCAATATTTTGTTTTAAGCCCTTATTTAATATATCAATATTTTGTTCTATGCCCTTATTTAAATATATCAATATTTTGTTTTAGGCCCTTATTTAATATATCAGTATTTTGTTTTAGGCCCTTATTTAAATATATAAATATTTTGTTTTAAGCCGCCCTTATTTAATATATCAATATTTTGTTCTATGCCCTTATTTAGATATATCAATATTTTCTTCAATGCCCTTATTTAAATATATCAATATTTTGTTCTATGCCCTTATTTAGATATATCAATATTTTGTTCAATGCCCTTATTTAAATATATCAGTATTTTATTTTATGTCCTTATTTAAATATATCGATATTTTGTTTTAAGCCCTTATTAAATTGTTCTATGCCCTTATTTAAATATATCATTATTTTGTTTTAGGCCCTTATTTAAATATATCAATATTTTGTTTTAGGTCCTTATTTAAATATATCAATATTTTGTTTTAGGTCCTTATTTAAATATATCAATATTTTGTTTTAGGCCCTTATATAAATATATCAATATTTTGTTTTAGGCCCTTATTTAATATATCAATATTTTGTTTTAGGTCCTTATTTAAATATATCAATATTTTGTTTTATGTCCTTATTTAAATATATCAATATTTTGTTTTAGGTCCTTATTTAAATATATCAATATTTTGTTTTAGGTCCTTATTTAAATATATCAATATTTTGTTTTAGGTCCTTATTTAATATATCAATATTTTGTTTTAAGCCGCCCTTATTTAATATATCAATATTTTGTTTTATGCCCTTATTTAGATATATCAATATTTTGTTCAATGCCCTTATTTAAATATATCAGTATTTTATTTTATGTCCTTATTTAAATATATCGATATTTTGTTTTAAGCCCTTATTTAAATATATCATTATTTTGTTCTATGCCCTTATTTAAATATATCAATATTTTGTTTTAGGCCCTTATTTAATATATCAGTATTTTGTTTTAGGCCCTTATTTAAATATATAAATATTTTGTTTTAAGCCGCCCTTATTTAATATATCAATATTTTGTTCTATGCCCTTATTTAGATATATCAATATTTTCTTCAATGCCCTTATTTAAATATATCAATATTTTGTTCTATGCCCTTATTTAGATATATCAATATTTTGTTCAATGCCCTTATTTAAATATATCAGTATTTTATTTTATGTCCTTATTTAAATATATCGATATTTTGTTTTAAGCCCTTATTAAATTGTTCTATGCCCTTATTTAAATATATCATTATTTTGTTTTAGGCCCTTATTTAAATATATCAATATTTTGTTTTAGGTCCTTATTTAAATATATCAATATTTTGTTTTAGGTCCTTATTTAAATATATCAATATTTTGTTTTAGGCCCTTATATAAATATATCAATATTTTGTTTTAGGCCCTTATTTAATATATCAATATTTTGTTTTAGGTCCTTATTTAAATATATCAATATTTTGTTTTATGTCCTTATTTAAATATATCAATATTTTGTTTTAGGTCCTTATTTAAATATATCAATATTTTGTTTTAGGTCCTTATTTAAATATATCAATATTTTGTTTTAGGTCCTTATTTAATATATCAATATTTTGTTTTAAGCCGCCCTTATTTAATATATCAATATTTTGTTTTATGCCCTTATTTAGATATATCAATATTTTGTTCAATGCCCTTATTTAAATATATCAGTATTTTATTTTATGTCCTTATTTAAATATATCGATATTTTGTTTTAAGCCCTTATTTAAATATATCATTATTTTGTTCTATGCCCTTATTTAAATATATCATTATTTTGTTTTAGGCCCTTATTTAAATATATCAATATTTTGTTTTAGGTCCTTATTTAAATATAGCAATATTTTGTTTTAGGTCCTTATTTAAATATATCAATATTTTGTTTTAGGCCCTTATATAAATATATCAATATTTTGTTTTAGGCCCTTATTTAATATATCAATATTTTGTTTTAGGTCCTTATTTAAATATATCAATATTTTGTTTTAGGTCCTTATTTAAATATATCAATATTTTGTTTTAGGTCCTTATTTAAATATATCAATATTTTGTTTTAGGTCCTTATTTAAATATATCAATATTTTGTTTTAGGTCCTTATTTAAATATATCAATATTTTGTTATAGGTCCTTATTTAATATATCAATATTTTGTTTTAGGTCCTTATTTAAATATATCAATATTTTATTTTATGCCTTTATTTTAAATATATCAATATTTTGTTTTAGGCCCATAATAAAATATATCAATATTTTATTTTATGCCTTTATTTTAAATATATCAATATTTTGTTTTAGGCCCATATTAAAATATATCAATATTTTGTTTTATGCCTTTATTTTAAATATATAAATATTTTGTTTTATGCCCTTATTTAAATATATCAAAATTTGTTTTAGACCCTTATTTAAATATATATCAATATTTTGTTTTAGGTCCTTATTTAAATTATCAATATTTTGTTCTATGCCCTTATTTAAATACATAAATATTTTGTTTTAGGCCCTTATTTAATATATCAAAATTTTGTTTTTGGCCCTTATTTAAATATATCAATATTTTGTTCATAAACGGCGCCCATAGTTATTGATTGAAAACTACGGAAATGACAATTATAGTGACGAATATTTTTGGTTGGGTTTTGGGTGAGTGGGAAAATTTGTACAATGGTTTTGCAACCTTTATTATGTAAAAACAATGGGAACATATATTACACTGCATTGTAAACACAACGACCACACGTGGTGATGTAAAATCCTTAATTTGAATCCAATATATTGAACAAATGCATCAGAGTAGAAGAGAGCAATATTTAGTGAAGTATGTAATTAATTTCATTGCAACGCTAGTTCCAGTGAGAGGTGCAGACCATTCCACTTCTGTGTTGAAATGTTAAATTCCTGTTTTCGCAATTATACATATTTCCAACAATTTAACAATTACTTGTTAGATTTGTAGAAACAATGATTTACCTATTATTAAAGAATGTTTTATGTTTTCATTGTTCTTTTATATCGACATGCTTGTTTCATAACTCGCTTATTTATTAAAATCTCCTTTTTGGAAACGACAACAGCTGAGATTATGAAATGCTTAACGATTCTACGCAACAAAGTCATTTTTACACCTTTCAGCGTCAAAAGGAAGCTGAAACTTTCAAAAGGAGATAACTTCAACATTTCGCTAAAGAGTCGAAGATCAATTCTAAAATATCCTTATCCTTCTTCAACCAATCTTGTCTAGTTAAGTGAAAGTAAGGGAAATAATGCATTATATATAAAAAGTTTCCTTATTCAAGTTAGTTATTCAACCTAACATGTTTTTGTTTTGCATGCTCAAAGATTGTGTGATCCAAAATAATTTTTTTAATTAGTAAAATTTTATAATTATTAATTATCTTTGTGAAATAATTTTCAACTGAACCATTTGTTCTTGAGAGCTTTATTTAAATCTATTTATACTACATCCTCAAAGATTGATGTAAAATAATTTAAAATATTCTTTTCTTTAAATAACATTTCCTTCATTGAACTGTTAATAACTGAGAAAGGTGACTATATACACATTATCAAAATTAATTTCGTAGCTGTTCATTAAACTTTTTTCAATTGTTAGAGATATGTAAAATCTCAATTTTTACTTCAGTTAAAAATAAATTTAATGAATCATGCATTACGAGTCTGTCCAGAAAGGCTCCTCTTCAATTTTCACAGTTTAACTGGTCCAGGAATAAAGTAAATCTATACAAAATTTATAAACACACAAGGCGCACACAAGGACTCTAAAATGGTCAATTCTCCTATATCAGTTTGAAAACAAGATATCCTGGTATTTTATAATGTAATAATTTTTTTGTATTTTAAGATATTTTTTAAATCATGGGTTAGCTAAAAAAAATGATAGCTTACTGTTGGTCACTGTTTAATAGTTAAACTTAACGTAACGTTGTTTAAATAAAAGAAATTTATTAAAACTCAAGTTCCCTTATCACGGATAACCCATCACACAGCCGCCATATTTTGTGACATGTTTTCAATAATTATAATTTAAATTACTTGATCGGTGAAGTGACAAATTGCACATTATTATTCATTGCCCAGTCTACAGGTCGTCAAGTCTGATTTTCTAAACTAATTGCAGTGAAATTAACTCTCGATCATGTCACTAATCGATTAGCACTTCCGATTACAAACGTCAGTTTCAATGATATAAGGAATGTTGAATCAAAATGTTTACTAATTAGACAGGAATAAAACAGCAAATCAATGTTACTCATAGTAAACCCGAGGGGGCCTAGTTGGATCTACATCTTTCCCATCAGGTCAACGCATGTTCCCTTCCAACTCTGATCCTATTAGAGAGCTAGGATTCGTTATTTTATATTCTTTTTCTTCTTCTTCTTCTTCTTTTTGTTAGGCGATGATGACAGAGTTTTTTTATTTCTAAACAACAATCCATTGTAGGGGCTTAATCACTGTAAACATTTCATACTTTTAATTTAAGATACAACTGCACATTTAGTAAAATAATCCAATTTATAATATTTTATAATCATAAATCGTTACCACCTGTTCTTACTAACTTCAGTTTAAAGTAATGCTTTCCCTCCTGTTAATATATAAATATCATTAGATAATGTTAACAATTTGAAATTTGTATTTTCTACAAATGTTTATGAACACATTTTCGGTTTTTATATCAGTTTGTCTCTACATTTCAATACTTTTGTCAAACACTGCAATTTATAATTTATAAAAATTAGAAAATCATTACAAAAATTAATTATTTCAACTACTTTAGCTTAAAGTAATTTTATGTGTAAATATTAGTATCTAATATTGAACATTTAAAATTTGTATTTCCTGCAAATGACAGTTTGGATATTAATAAACAATTTGTTTTCCTATATACTTTGATAAGATAACTGCGATATTTCAGAAGACTGTATTTCATCAAACTTCAACAAATGATTTTACTTGCAAGATAAATTTCTTCTTTTATTTCACGTTTAATCGTGGTTGATCCATTTCTAGTTTTATAAATTTTTGTCGTTGTTGTTTAAAGGCTTGTTGTAAAATCTATTGGTTATCATCTATTTTTTTTTAAATGGATGAAAATAACATGAAATAACGACCCTTAGATCTCGAATACTTTCAGGGTTGAAAGATTAAAAACCTGATATTAAAGAAAGGGATCTAACCCTAGACTATATGAAAAATATGTAGATCCAGCTATGTTCCTGACCTTACTCACTATATGTGCACCCCTGAGGGTTTTATAGTCTAATAAAACACATTTAGGAGTTGTTCTGATGCCGCACCCATTATTTGCAACATGTTGCTGTCTTGTTTATTCCATTACATGCGTGGGAATGAATGTAGTAAAATTTTTATAATCCCAACGATAAGTGCCAATATCAATGAAAATTCTACAGCATATTGTGAGAGTAAATATTTACATACAAGATCCACACTTGTGTGAGATAAAATATTGACATTTTATATTGAGATGTTGGGGAGAGGAGGAGGGCTTCATGCTGGGAAGCTCTCACATATTAACGTGTGTTATAATTCAGTGCAAACAAAATTAAATACAATATTTTGCTAACCAATTTATCAAAGTGGAACTACTTTGGTGGTGAAATATTTCTTCATGAGCGGAGAAATGATTCGAAACCGACACGAATTATTATTATATTAATTAATATATTTCATTAATTTTCTTGCTTCCAAGCAAAATATTTTGCCACCATCTCCCAAAGTTTCTTACTCGTCAATTCCCCCCACCTCCTTATACGCGCGGTAAATAATAAAAACAATATAAAACAATCAAAACTATTTCTTACCAAAAATGTTATTTACAATGATATTTGCCGTCAGGTTCTCTGTTGCTAGACGACAAAAGCAGTTGTAGTAATTATGATCAAATTTTTCTCAAACGTAGCCTTTTAGGACCCAAACAAAAGGTATTGGTGGCCATCTCTATTCAGCCATGAAAGCTGTTATATAATATACTATGTAAATCCTCTACAATCGGTACTACCGGTTTTATTCAAATTTTAGTGAAATGTGAAGATTAATGAACCAAACCCGTGTGCTAAATCAGAATCAACAAAACCAAATTAACATACAGGAATTATTGACAAAAAAATAATGAACTTAGTCCACCGTAATTAATAGCTAGATTTTAATCAAATATAATTTACGTTTAGGTACAAGCAAAGCAGGTTTAGACCCATATTTTTTTTTCCTAAAGACAGCTTCCAATATTCATTTTTCACATTTAATTGTCAACTATCAAAAATAGGGAATTTTTGTGATGATTATTTTTGGTTGGTTTTTATTTGGTTTTGGGGATGAGTAAGTAAGATAGTTTGTGCATTGTTTTTGCACAGTTTACTTATGTGTAGATTGGTCTCCTTGACCTACAATTTACAATAGTGGTTCATAAACTAAATATACTGAAATGGTCTATCGAAATGTACTTGCATCGCATAACGACCCCAGACTGGTTATTCTGAGAGAACACTTGATTAATTAATCAAATACAAAAATAAGCTTTTGACTTCGAGATAAAGCAACACTTGTGTTTATTGCTGAACTCTAAATAGAAATGTAATAATTGTTTATGATACGTAAATATATCCGGAAATATTCTGCTCTTAAGATTCAAGAACGTATATGATTCATCATTTGTGTGAATAAAATTAATACCAAACATACTTTCGTCGCAGTTGGTATGTTGGCGTAATATGACGCCAATTTCTTTTATTATTTTTACGTTATATTGTAGAGAAAGTATGTAATCTGTCAAAAAATCAGCTTCGAGTTTTGGCTGATATTCTACTCTTTTTAGGTCTTCTGCATCAAAAAAGTGTTTTTTAGAATTATTTTAGTAAGCATCTTCCATTTTTTCAATAACAAAAAATTGTGGGGTGGCTGCCAGAAGAAAGAAAATAATTGTGGGGTGGCCGCCTAAAAAACAAAAAACCTCTTGATCACCATCGCCTTATAATTGTAAATAAAGGAAAGAACAAGAATTGGTCAAGAGAAACCTGATAGAAAAGATGAAAGGGGTTACAAAAGATTAAATTTAAAAAGGGTGTAGTTCCATCTCGATTCCTTCAGGATTGACAAACCCCCCTAAGGGTGCCTAAATATGCTAATAGGTAAGTTGTAGGGAAAAAACAAAACACAGGCTATTATAAAATATCTAATTCCTGAATACACGGTCATTAAAGATTAATGAAATGTGAAAATTATTTATCCAAACGAATGTGGGAAATTGCAAATAATATAAAATTACTTTTAGGAATTTTTATATAAACGAAAACTAAACGTCATTAAATTTTATATTTTCTTGTCATAGTTTAAGTCGAGCTTCTCTATGTGAGAAACGATTTAGAAATCCAATCGATTCAGTATTGCTAACTTAAAACAAATTTAGTCACTTTTAAATTAAAACTTTAAAACTAACAAACAACATCCAGGAGGACTTACAAAATCACTTGAAGTTCTTAATAATGTCAAGGGTCGTACCAGCACGATGGTCCGTCTATAACTAGACTTTTGTTTTTCATAACCTAGTTTTTAAATTAACTTTGCTTATCCCTGGATTACTAATCAATTGGTTATAGAATAAGTGAAACAAAAACAATTATACCGTAAATACAGTACGTGTTGATCTCAAATACAAGATCAAAATATTATCCGGACGAATTGCTTTAGACAAGGTTTTGGTGGCCTATTAACTGGACACACTTCATGAAACGATTTATAACGAGTTTATTTTCAATGTATGTTCAAGAATATATCAGAATTTAATACTGTTATTGCGTTTTAAAATTATTAACTAACAATTATCACCAATGTAGTAGTTATTAATTACATTTCTTTAGCTTTATTATACCAGGCTTATTTTTATAATGTGTGTAACTTTATAAGTATGTTTGTTATTATTAGTTTAAGAATTTATCCAATTTAATGTAATACTGTTGAAATTTCAAAAATGTATTGCGTTTTAAAATTACAATTAGCATAGAAGCGTAGGTAGTATATTGTGTGATATGTTTTTTTAAAGAATATGAAAATAGAGGTGAACTGAAAAAGTATCAAATCATCAAAGTACCAAAAGAACCGGCTTACCAGACCGGAATTTGGGGTTCAGAAGGCGAGGCCTCCTAGTTAGTAATTTTACAAAACAATATTCCTTTCCAAAGTAATGATATTTTGCAACAATTCAAGGCCCACTTGATCTTAGATATGTTACTGTTTGTTTAATTAAGATATTGTACTAATCTAAATCAAATGGTCTTCAACAACTCTTCAAACTCATTATTTTTACTGTTCCAAAACCATGTTGACGCCTTCTCGCAATTTATTTTGCAATATCAACATGTGCTCAATTTTATATTGCCCAATAAACCAACACCTACTGTAAGGTGTTAGCCAACTCCAAAGTCTAATCTTAAGACCTTGATACGGGTTATTGTGATTGTCTTCTCGGCCTAACTTTCTTGGATAAAACTGAGTCTTCACGGTAATATCCATTGAAGTCCTTTGAGTCCTGTCTGTCCATCTGTAAAGTGCATTACAGGTCCAAATTTGGGCACATTTTAACCATATCTTGAGGTTTAAAAATTATTTTTTATAATTTGGATTTGTTGACCAATACTCTAAATTACAATTTATCAAAATGAACCTTAACTGTAGCCTCTAAGAACCCAAACGATACATATCGTTCAAAATTTCTCAAAAATGCACATTTGAGAGTTATGGGTAAAAATCAAATATATCGTCCAAGACACTGTTTTCCTCTCTCAAAATCGATTTTAACAATATATTTCAGATTTAGTGCAGCTTAGGGTTCAAAATTGTAAGTAAACAAACTACGAATCAGAAAAATTTGGCAAAAAAAAATTAACTTTATTAAAAATTCTATTTCAAAAAGCTTCCAATTAAAAACGTTATGGTGTCAAGTACGTGATGTGTATTTCTTAATGTATTTCATGTAGGCATTTTTAAAATTTATTTTAATGTAAAATGAATACATTTAAGGTTTTAATACAAAAGTTATGACATCTCAATTGTTTACTGCAGTCTTCAATTAGGAGAACTGTGGGTGTGAAGCATTTATAACTCAATATAAACATATTAAAATATTTTAAAAATTTTATAATAACTTAAAAAAGGGGTACTCATCTATATCACCATTAAAGGAAGAAACTCAATCAATATTCAAAAAAATTACAGAACATTAGGACAGGCTCATTATTTGTGAGAAAATCACTTCATTGTTTTCCACTATTTATATTATTACTTAAAAATTGTTAATTTTTGAGCCAATACAAAATTTGTTTAACCATTTTCAGAATGAAATTGTCCGATTGAATATTTTCTCACAGTTTTCGAACTTACATCTTGCAAACATAATAATTCACTTCTACGTAGCATACAGAAAGTTATAGTCCAGGAATATAAAAAATAAAAGATTTTTACAATGATACTAAACTTGTCGTCAGGTTCTCGACTGTAAGTATGTGTACTGCTATAAGACAAAACAAAAAATAACGATTTTATCAAAAGCAGTTGTAGTCATTATGATCAAATTTTGCTCACACGTAGCCTCTTAGGACCCAAACAAAGCGTAAATTATAATTTTCAAAATGGGGGTATTTAAAACTTTAACGACAAAACGTTAACTTTAAACAAATCGTTAAATTGCCGACATTTTAAAAATAAACTTTTAAGTTTGGTACACTTGTAAAACTTAACATATAAAATGTTTGTCCCAAATCTGAATTCAATACTGAATCAATGTCAATCTATTACTGAAGTTGTAATTTTTTTTTTTTTGTAAAAGAACAAAATGTCAGATAGACGGATAATGAAGCGGAATTCCACTATATACTACTTAATATTTTTATTCGTTTTGATATTATAATCCGAAAACGAATAGCCAGTTTTTTTTCGGGACACCATGCCTGTACAACCCAAAAACCAAATTTGATTAAAGTCAATCCACGCTTTACAGTAGAGCATTGTACAAACTTACAGACTTAACCCTAAAATGGGTTTATGAACAAAAAATTCGAATTGCAATCCATCACATAATATTCTCGACATTACGTAGAATTGAGTTATTCATTTAGAAAATCATTGTGGAATTTGCCTATCATTTTTCTGTTTAACGAACTTATCAAAACCGAGCCTATTTATCAAATTTCAACAAAATCGTATTAAAATTACCAACTTTAGAGAGTGTATATCATGGTAGATTAAGTTACTAGGCTAAACTATCGCTTGACCCGTTTTTAATAATGATCATAACCTAATCGGATCTTCACGCACCGTGTCAAGATTTGAGACCTTGCTATATAAAACTAGAATCATCTGTGCTCTTACATTTTGTAAACGTTCTCCTTGTATCATAGATCATTCAACAGAGAAATCATGTTATTTAAGATCCGTTAAATTTATAATTGATAACAACTACAATTAATTATTAAACTCAAGTTAGGTGAATAACATCGACCAATTAAAAGCAATTCAAAGGTTTTAAGTAACTATTAATAGGAACTATTTTTTTAGGATTATAAAAATCCAAATTATATAGTGTGTCACAAGAAACCTTAGCGCATTTTCAATGACTAAATGTCCTAAATAGAGTTGGAAATAATCCTCTCTAAAGGGGAGGGGAATGTGCAAAAAATAATTAATTTTTTTTTAGCCTACATTGAGATAATTCTCACTTTAAAGGTATTTATTAATGTCATATTAAGCAGTATCAATGCAAGTGAAATACGATATTAAAATTAGCATACTTTAAACTTCGTTTAAGACAGTTTTACTGTAGGTTTTCTAAATTATACAACTACTTTCAAAGGTCAGAGCTCTATAGGCTACCAAATTGTATCGTAACATTTGAGGCCTGAAGTGAAGATCAGCCAAAAATTGGATTTTGAAATTTTTGTAATTGTCAAACTTTCTTTATATTCTGTCTGGTTATCATTAATAAGCAATTTACATGCAACTAGAGCTATATATTATATGAATCTCTAGACTTGAAAGATTAATGACTGTTTAATTAACAATCTGTTGTGTATTGTTTATGTTAGTTCATTGTCGTCATGTAGATAGTGTACAGGAAGGTCACTGGTCAAGGTTTCCAAGATTATCACGGCTTGTTTTTAAACGCTTAATACAAATATTAATTGATTATGACGATAAAAATAGTTAAATCAATATTTAAAGAATAAAAGATAACATTTCATGTGGTTGTTGAAAAACTTTCAAACTGCTGAGTTTAAAAAAATATATAAAACTGTTTGAATCACAATTTTTTTTTACCTGGATAAATTAGACTAAAATTATAGCTATTAGAGAATTTCTGATTGGTGAAAAACACATTTTATCCCTTTTCAACTCCGAGGATGTGTACTATATATACAACATTTCATTGGAATTAATCGTAAAGCCTATCACAAAAATTTAGATACATAGCAACCATTTGGGGCAGGTTTTTGTTCATATATCGTGTGTTACTAAACTTATAAAACACTAAATTAGATACAAATTTTGAGATTTAAATTCTCTCTAAGATAAGAAGTTATTGTTAATATCATTTCCAATCCTGACCTTCCAAGGCTAATTCTCCGACACGAGACTGTTTCACATATGTACAACTCCGAGGCCCTCCAGAGACAAAAAGACTGATTCGAGCGACGCAATCTTTGATGCATTTTGACATTTCCTACATCCAAGAACAAACTAACTTTTGAAAGGTTTGTTTGTCTTACATTGTATGACACCCGTCAACTAGTTTATTGGCACAAGTAATTTGAGCAGAGTTCGGACTACAGTGGGATGGAATTACTTATCAAGTTTACTGGTAATGTTTACACAATTTATAAAATTATTACTGCTAAAAGAAAATACTACGTTATTAGCGAATATTTGGCAGATTTATACTTTTGAAAAGGAATAACTTTCGCTGGGTGTTTTCCTAATAATGCTGTACAAAATAATAATGTATATATTTTTAAATTATTGTTTAACCATGTTATGAGAATTTTTAAAGGACTATATTTTAAATTTTAACTTGTTACGTGTTTTTATTTTATAACTTTAGGTGTAATTTTGGTTTTCGCCATTTTATATAATATAAAGGTAATAAATGGATCATAGTCTTAAATAAAACCTGTGGATAATTTGTTTTCAAATAAATTGATGTAAAAACAAATTAGAAATTTTGGGTAGCTAAAACACATGACTTTTTTTTAAAAATTAATGGCAAAATTTTCTTTCATTTAGAACAAACCTCGTGAAAATCGAGAAGTTAAAACTCCAGAAATATGCATTAATAGAGTTGTTGTTAAAAGTCACGACTTTTCCAAACAAAATTTATATAGATCGCCGCCAGTTAGTGAGTAATTGTAGTTTTGTGAACAGCTTTAAAGATTAAACCCGCGTAATAAAACAATTTACTGTTAAGTAAAAAAAAAAAAAAAAAAAAACCCTTGACTTCAGTCATAAGAATTTGATTTTAATCAAATATCATTTAGACTGAAGCGCTGAGCCGTATTTAAATATAAATCTGTTCTTTTTCATTTTTTTTTGACTGACAACAAACTGAATTTACATTTGACTGTCAAATAGTTTTAGAGATGAGCAAGTGAGAAAGTCCGTGCACTATTTATTGTACGTCAAAGGATATACAACAACAAGCAATATTTTATCTGTTAAATAAAACAATTTAATATCTTCTATTCTATTGTAGCTCAAAGGATAATATAATTATAGTTAAAAAATAATATTGTACGTCAAAGGATATACAACAACAAGCAATATTTTATCTGTTAAATAAAACAATTTAATATCTTCTATTCTATTGTAGCTCAAAGGATAATATAATTATACTTAAAAAATAATATCTGTTCACTCAATATTATAAGAATTGAAGACTTTTTCTGTCAGAAAAATGAAGTTAAATTAACATAATTTTGTTTTCCACTGTAGTTTAAACAGGTAAAACCACGCGCTTTCATCGCCTAAAATAAAAATAAGAGGATGAAGTAGAGACACCTAGCCCTCAAATATGCAGAGTCAAGGTCGGAACAGAAGAAGAGTTTGTCTAGAGAAACCTGACCTAACTAAAGACTACTTTACCAAAAGTGTAAAATCAAGCTAGCCTACCTCGGCATTGCTATAAGTTAACAAGAAAAGAAGAGGATGAAGTAGAGACACCTAGCCCTCAAATACGCAGAGTCAATGTCGGAACAAAAGAAGAGTTTGTCAAGAGAAACCTGACCTGACCCAAGACTACTTTACCAAAAGTGTAAAATCAAGCTAGCCTACCTCGGTATTGCTATAAGTTACAAGAAAAGAAGAGAATGACGTCGATACCTAGCCCTCAAATACGCAGAGTCAAGGTCGGAACGAAAGAAGAGTTTGTCAAGAGAAACCTGACCTAACCCAAGACTACTTTACCAAAGGTGTAAAACCAAGCTAGCGTACCTCGGCATTGCTATAAGTTAACAAGAAAAGAAGAGGATGAAGTAGAGACACCTAGCCCTCAAATACGCAGAGTCAATGTCGGAACAAAAGAAGAGTTTGTCTAGAGAAACCTGACCTAACTAAAGACTACTTTACCAAAAGTGTAAAATCAAGCTAGCCTACCTCGGTATTGCTATAAGTTAACAAGAAAAGAAGAGGATGAAGTAGAGACACCTAGCCCTCAAATACGCAGAGTCAATGTCGGAACAAAAGAAGAGTTTGTCAAGAGAAACCTGACCTGACCCAAGACTACTTTACCAAAAGTGTAAAATCAAGCTAGCCTACCTCGGTATTGCTATAAGTTACAAGAAAAGAAGAGAATGACGTCGATACCTAGCCCTCAAATACGCAGAGTCAAGGTCGGAACGAAAGAAGAGTTTGTCAAGAGAAACCTGACCTAACCCAAGACTACTTTACCAAAGGTGTAAAACCAAGCTAGCCTACCTCGGCATTGCTATAAGTTAACAAGAAAAGAAGAGGATGAAGTAGAGACACCTAGCCCTCAAATACGCAGAGTCAATGTCGGAACAAAAGAAGAGTTTGTCTAGAGAAACCTGACCTAACTAAAGACTACTTTACCAAAAGTGTAAAATCAAGCTAGCCTACCTCGGTATTGCTATAAGTTAACAAGAAAAGAAGAGGATGAAGTAGAGACACCTAGCCCTCAAATACGCAGAGTCAATGTCGGAACAGAAGATAAGTTTGTCAAGAGAAACCTGACCTAACCCAAGACTACTTTACCAAAGGTGTAAAACCAAGCTAGCCTACCTCGGCATTGCTATAAGTTAACAAGAAAAGAAGAGGATGAAGTAGAGACACCTAGCCCTCAAATACGCAGAGTCAATGTCGGAACAAAAGAAGAGTTTGTCAAGAGAAACCTGACCTGACCCAAGACTACTTTACCAAAAGTGTAAAATCAAGCTAGCCTACCTCGGTATTGCTATAAGTTACAAGAAAAGAAGAGAATGACGTCGATACCTAGCCCTCAAATACGCAGAGTCAAGGTCGGAACGAAAGAAGAGTTTGTCAAGAGAAACCTGACCTAACCCAAGACTACTTTACCAAAGGTGTAAAACCAAGCTAGCGTACCTCGGCATTGCTATAAGTTAACAAGAAAAGAAGAGGATGAAGTAGAGACACCTAGCCCTCAAATACGCAGAGTCAATGTCGGAACAAAAGAAGAGTTTGTCTAGAGAAACCTGACCTAACTAAAGACTACTTTACCAAAAGTGTAAAATCAAGCTAGCCTACCTCGGTATTGCTATAAGTTAACAAGAAAAGAAGAGGATGAAGTAGAGACACCTAGCCCTCAAATACGCAGAGTCAATGTCGGAACAAAAGAAGAGTTTGTCTAGAGAAACCTGACCTAACTAAAGACTACTTTACCAAAAGTGTAAAATCAAGCTAGCCTACCTCGGTATTGCTATAAGTTAACAAGAAAAGAAGAGGATGAAGTAGAGACACCTAGCCCTCAAATACGCAGAGTCAATGTCGGAACAAAAGAAGAGTTTGTCTAGAGAAACCTGACCTAACTAAAGACTACTTTACCAAAAGTGTAAAATCAAGCTAGCCTACCTCGGTATTGCTATAAGTTACAAGAAAAGAAGAGAATGACGTCGATACCTAGCCCTCAAATACGCAGAGTCAAGGTCGGAACGAAAGAAGAGTTTGTCAAGAGAAACCTGACCTAACCCAAGACTACTTTACCAAAGGTGTAAAACCAAGCTAGCCTACCTCGGCATTGCTATAAGTTAACAAGAAAAGAAGAGGATGAAGTAGAGACACCTAGCCCTCAAATACGCAGAGTCAATGTCGGAACAAAAGAAGAGTTTGTCAAGAGAAACCTGACCTGACCCAAGACTACTTTACCAAAAGTGTAAAACCAAGCTAGCCTACCTCGGCATTGCTATAAGTTAACAAGAAAAGAAGAGGATGAAGTAGAGACACCTAGCCCTCAAATACGCAGAGTCAAGGTCGGAACAAAAGAAGAGTTTGTCTAGAGAAACCTGACCTAACTAAAGACTACTTTACCAAAAGTGTAAAATCAAGCTAGCCTACCTCGGTATTGCTATAAGTTAACAAGAAAAGAAGAGGATGAAGTAGAGACACCTAGCCCTCAAATACGCAGAGTCAATGTCGGAACAAAAGAAGAGTTTGTCAAGAGAAACCTGACCTATCCCAAGACTACTTTACCAAAGGTGGAAAATCAAGCTAGCGGACCTCGGTATTGCTATAAGTTAAGAAGAAAAGAAGAGGATGAAGTAGAGACACCTAGCCCTCAAATACGCAGAGTCAATGTCGGAACAGAAGATAAGTTTGTCAAGAGAAACCTGACCTATCCCAAGACTACTTTACCAAAAGTGTAAAATCAAGCTAGCCTACCTCGGTATTGCTATAAGTTAACAAGAAAAGAAGAGGATGAAGTAGAGACACCTAGCCCTCAAATACGCAGAGTCAATGTCGGAACAGAAGATAAGTTTGTCAAGAGAAACCTGACCTATCCCAAGACTACTTTACCAAAGGTGGAAAATCAAGCTAGCGGACCTCGGTATTGCTATAAGTTAACAAGAAAAGAAGGGAATCTTTGATGTCTCGGTACATATGTATGTACTTTATTAACAAAGTACCAGGAAAGCCGATCTCTGATCGGGTTATCGTCTCATCTGTAATAATTTGGGTATGTTATTAGTTATTTGGTTTTGTTATAAGTACAATAATTATCTCCCATTATGAAAATTATAAAAATATATTTTAAAACTTTTTTTGTAGAATTATCAGCTCTAATGATTTTCTCCATATTTTGTATATAAAGGGTTTTCAACATCAGCAATCCAATGGACTTGGTCAAAATTTCGAGAAATAATAGAAGCAAGTCTGCTAAACAAATTAGGTCAATTAAACAAATTTTCACCTTTATATGAAAAAAATATGGAGAAAATCGTTAGAGCCGTTTTTGAGATAAAATGACTGGAATAGGTACATACATACATACATACATACATACATAGCCTACATACAAACAATTCCTTGCTCGTTTAATAGAAGTAGGCTTAGCTAATATTTCTCCTATATATTTTTACTGCGTATTTTTCGAATCGTGAAAACTCATAGAAAATTATTTTTCTCGAAATTTTGACCAAGTCCATTGGATTCCTGATGTTGAAAACCCTTTATATACAAAATATGGAGAAAATCGTTAGAGCCGTTTTTGAGATAAAATGACTGGAAATAGGTACATGCATATATACATACATACATACAATTCCTTACTCGTTTAATAGAATAAGATAAACTAAGTCAATAAAGTTTTAACTTAACGTTTGAAAGACCCGTCTATAAAATATTTGAAACATTTTGATCGTCTGAACATCTGTAAAAATCATTGTCCTCCTGTATATTCCGAAGGATACAAATCTTACGTTAAATAGTTGTAGGCTATTAAGTTGTACACAAACTAATCATTAAGGACTAGCTCTAAGTCTTCACAGCATGTGTGCCAAATGAGGTCATTTTTTACAAACTTTCCGGTGTTCAAGCTGCGCTGCGGTTCTCACGCCAAAAGACTAATCACTATGTTTAGTCATCACTTCCCGAGTTATACAGGGTGTGTTTATTCAATACTAGTTTAATCTTACCAGTCATATTGTAATTAGTTTCAGGATGTCACTACTACGTTTAGGGTCCAACTTTAAACAAAAGTTATATGTGCAAGACCCAGGAAAAAATAGTTTATTTTTTAGATAATTGAAGACTAAATACAATGGGTATTTCAAATTTTATTCACTATTAGAATACTCAAAACTGTTATTTTGTGACCTGGTGAGTTAAAATCAGTTAATAATTTGTATAAATAATTGCAAACAACACATCAAATTTTCAGTATTTTTCATTCCTTGAGCAAACCACCTAGACACTTGAAACTTTAAAAAAATAACCCATTTATGACTCTTCAGTTACCATTAAAATTTTAATAAAAAATATTTTTAGTTTGCGAGAAAATTTATTTATTTATTAAAAAGGAATATAATGTTTAATAAAATTTGACACAGTTGCCGTTGTCGTAGAAGGGTCATCTGTGGGTCTTTGTTTTCATCGAGACTTATATTTTGCATTTGAATTGAATTTTTATTTCCCCTTTAGAGAAATACAATCGGCTATAATATACACTTATATCTAAAGTTAAATACATGACATAATATCTCCTAATATCCTACTGGTACTACAATTATATCCTACTACAATTTGTTTAATTAATTAAAATGTCAAAATACTTTATTATTATGCCAAAAACAGTAAAATTGGCAAACCATTTTTAGTTGGCAAAGCCAGTTTTTCGGTTCACCTTCAATAAAATGCAACAAACATAAGAGCAAGAGACTGTGCTATCCTCTCAACTTAAGACTTGATATCACTATATAATTCAACTAACTCGGTTGTACCCCATAATAGTTTTCCTCCCTGTTATATAAATAACACCGCCCTCCTCTCTTAATTCAATAGATTGTTTTATTTAAATTGTTCTATTAAATTAAGCAATCGAAGATGTCCTGAGTATTATTATTCTGTAATAACCAATTATAATTTTTTCTCTAAAATTGTTTAGTTCCATGAACTTTTTTTTATATCTGATGGTATGAAGTTACAAAACCTCGGTGTATAGTATAAATAAGTTTTTAATAATAAGTGAGTCTAGACTTTGTTAAAATGCAGCACGTGAAGAGACCATCCACTTTTTTATTAGATACCAACTTCAGTACTGTCCTCATATATACTCTACTGAATGACAATATTCCCAACTGTTTGAACAATTCCTCAGAGCTATCGATTCTTGATTTGATAATATGTTTTTGTGTTGTTATGACGTACATTAGTGTGGATAGGTATGTACCTCCCCAAACGAACACGCCATAAATCATCTTTGAATGTACAAGTGCATATAATCTTTAACAATTCAAAATCCAAAACTGATCTTAGGTAACATCAGTACGTGTGTATTAATATTGTCAATAATTTGCTACTTGCAAACTTTTTGTTATGTAGTTTATTAATTAAAAACTTTATTTTCTGTAATAGGATTCATAAATATTGATTTATTGTATTTTGGAAATGAAAATATATTTTGCCCACCCTCTATTTGATCCCTATCGCTAATGCTACCTTTTATCTTCAATGGAACATTATAAAATAATTATTGAAAAATTGTGCAATATTCTCTGGATTAGTAATTATATTCGTCTGGAAGCGTTCTTATTTCACTTATTGACTTATTGATATTATCTCGTCCCAGAATTTCATTAACAACCTTCCATTGAGCTCCTATATTACCGTTGTTCTCTTTTAAATTTCCCTATAATATAAATTTTTTCTTTGTCAACTATCGGTAATGTAATTACCTTCATTTAAATGCAAACAAACATTCATTTTAGTTTATGTCGAAGAGACAAAAACAATATTTACAACTGTTATACAAACCATTGGTCTACAAAAATCCGATTTTTCTTTATGACTCTAAATCAACAATTCAAGCTATCGCATCAAACAGTAAAAGAAGTAAAGAAGACTATAAATCTATCTAGCAAGCTAGGGGAAACAACAATTCTACAGTGGATTCTCTTATAAGAATAAGTGAGAACGAAACTGCCAATCTGCTGGCACAGAATTTCTAGGAGAAAACCATCTCTTCAAGCATGACAGCATCTAACAGCAACAGAAGAAAAACACTAGAGACGTTTGGAAAATAAATAGCAATATAACGATTATTTCATGCAGTAGCGAACTTCAGTCCCAGTACTGCACACAATTATCTCACCGTTTCAAAAAAAAACAAAAAAAAAAACAGACACAGTAATCACCTTGTCTGCAAGTGATTCAGCAGACGGATAATTTACCAAAGCTCTACTGAGATACCAAAGGATGATTGCAATTAACCAGAGATCAACCATTAAAAAATATCAAAGTTTTGTTATATTATATAAACGTATAACTTAGATTTACAAATAAATATCCGGGTGAACATAATAAAGTCACGTTATATCTGTCACGTCGCCTCTTTTATTTTTAATGACGCGTTTCGTGACTTTTCTTATCATCAGATAAACTCAGAATCACTCATCTGAACTCAGGAAGTTTGTAAATGGTTACCATGACATCAGATTTATAATTCTTAGTTTATCTGATGATGGAAAGAAGTTTCGAAACGCGTAATATTTTTTTAAGAAGAGGTCACGTATATAAGGCAAGAATTCCCAAAGTTTAGCCAAGTGATATTTTATATCAAGTATAGCAGTGTAGACCTAATTACAATGTAACTTGGTATATTTGGTATAAGTTATATATATTAAAGATAAAACATTGTTTCAGCCATTTTTATACTACCTGAAAATTTAATATATTTAGTAATCACAAAAGAGTTTTGTTGTTTTACTGAACACTGTGTGAGATTCACTCTCTAAGACCTTTAGGAAGTTGGATCGAACATTTCGGATTTTTACATTAGTAATTCTTTACCTGTATTGTGAAAAATAATAAGGGACCTCCAAATTTTCCCATTTTTGTATGCCAACTTTGTTTAAACGGCGTAGACTATGCAATATTTATACAGATTGTAACGCATATTGCCTGCAACCCCGTAAAATGTGTTTACACCCTAAAGCAATCTCTCTGAAATTCAGATTCGAGTAATTGAAGATGACATTGTGTTAATGAAAAGTTTCTCTAAGAAGGACAAATTGTTTAGGGGAGTACAAAAGTGAAAGTGGGCGGGAAGAAATTCTAAATATTCCAAGCAACAATGTATACATTAGCTCAAAGTGTGATTTATGAACCATTTTAGAAAGGGGTAGAGAAAATCTTGGCCTTCCTTCTTTGTTTATGTTTATAAAAAAAAATAATAATAAAAAAAATTGTTATAAAAGTGGTGAATTATCTATTTCCAATGTAAATAATTATGGTTTATTTATTTATTAATTATTATTTTTGTAAATTAGTATTACCATTAATTTCAAATTTAACTTACCTAATCAGCTGAACTATGAATTTTAACAGAAAAATTAAGTTGATTAGAAAATTCCAAAGACCATTTAATTGGTCATATTTAATATATATATATATATATATATATATAGAGAGAGAGAGAGAGAGAGAGAGAGAGAGAGAGAGAGAGAGAGAGAGAGAGAGAGAGAGAGAGAGAGAGAGAGAGAGAGAGAGAGAGAGAGAGAGAGAGAGAGAGACGTAGCTTAAGTGTTACCATGCTGATCAGTATAACAAATAGAGCAAAAGTAATAAACCTATGATTTTTCTGTTCAGCAGTTACACATTTCTTAATAATTTATTTTGAGGTTATGTTTACATCATTTCTCAAAACAAATAAGCACATTGCCAGCTAGTTTATATATATCTTTCACTAAGGTTTATATATATATATATATATTTCAATTTATAAAACAATGGTTGAACATACAAACATTTTCAACAATTTCTTTCAAAGATCTTTGCACATTGGTATCGAGAAAATATATGGTTTTTTTTTCTTGGGTAACTCTTATAAATACCTATTTGCCTTATTTTGAGGTTATGTTTTTTAAAAAAAAGTTGGGGTTGGTGTCATTAAGTGCAAAATCACGATATCCACATTTATTCATAGTTTAAGGATTGAATTATTGACAAACTACTTTCCACAATTATTTTATAACTTTTATTTTGACAGCCATTTTGAAACGGTCTGAAATACTTTGCTGGTTAATGAACTTTTTTTCAAGATAATACGAAGAACAACCTGTCTAAAAAATTTAAAAAATAAACATTGGTCACGTCCTTTTCATCTAGTTTAGGTAACAGGAAGTCTGTTAGCATCGTACATTAGCGTTCAGCATTGTTCTCATCCACCTTTATCGTTCTCGAAAAAGTACAACCAGAACATATCGTCGGCCCAAAAGCAGCACTAGTCACTCGTTGTAGATAGAATCAGTGCTCAAATATATTGTAGTTCTCTTTATTTATGAAACCATCCAGTTGGAAATGGGTCTCGTCACTAAAGATAATGGCATACCTACCTGTATTTCCAATATCCAACACGTCGTTGATGGTCAAATGGCTGTCACTGCACTTTGAGAACCAAAACTCTTATTCAAAATTATGTCTTACGTATTGTTAATTGCTCTGTAGGTCTTGGAATGGTCAAGTCAGGGTTTTCAGTGAAACTTTCAGCTATAGCTTTAATGTTCCATCTGGCCTTACACCTCATTGACCGATTTGTACCTAAACATTTCCTATAAATTTAGTGGTTAGTTTTACAATTGCTGTACGATAAGTAGCTTGATTGCGACCGAAACACCTCAAACTTTATTAACTGTCTTCACAAAATATTAATTATATTTGTAGTGAATTTTTAAAATTTCAATGCGTTGTTGGAAAGTATATCATTCCTTTTTACACTTTTTGTTGTTTTGAAATTAAATTAAATTGCATTGTTTTTACTTAACACATCTGTAAATGTGACACCTCTTTAATAGATAACTCATTATTCTATGTTTAAAAAAACACTCTGAAAGTCTTGTAAAATATCAGGATATATTCGTGTTAAATACCTTCAGCTTAAGAGCTTCAGAGTTATAGTTCTTTGTAGACAATTTAAACCAAATTTTTGTTTAAAAATTATAAAAACATATTTGAATTTACAAGTAATTTCGATCAAGTAAAGATGTTAATGACGGGAGAGTAACAAAAATGTAAATTTTTACTGTAAGTAGCCTATAATAAAATACTGTATACATTTTCACAAATTTCGAAAAAAATAATTTTAACCTAAAAAGAATATTCGAACCATTAATGCTTAAGCGTTACCATGGTGATCAGGATAACAATATCTAGGGCAACTTTTAAAATTATGTGATTTTTCAAATCAGCTGTTATTCTCTACTTTATTCTCAGGTTACGTTTCATTATTCTTGGCGCATTTACAATTAGTCAATACCAATTAACACACACATCTTGCAATTAATTTAAAGACACCTAAATTAGACTTCCAAGTTTGGCGTTCCATATTATTGCACGATGTGCACGATTTGGCGCGCAGAATGGGTGTAACATGGTTCGAAGATTTGTAACATTGGATGAAATACTTTCACTCTAAATGTAATGACCGCATACATCTACTCTAAGATACAAGTTCACCTTTGTACACTAACCTCTCTTCGAGAAACAATATCACGTTACCGCAATAAATAAACAATACACAAATATAAAAAAATAACAAACAAAAGGTATTCGTTACCATCTTTCTAAAAAAACACTCTCCAATTCGCGAATTTCCTCTCAGAAAGTAAAAATAAACCATGAGCGCTGTTTTAGCGTTGTGTCGATAAAATATTAGTGAAAACTTTAAACCCTTATTACACAAAGTACCATAAATTTAAAATTAATATCGTTTATACTGATGACCGACGGTAATTGATAGAATTCTACAATTTATTGGTCTAACCGACTATGGTTTCGCCAGTTACGGCATTGACGAGGCATATACAAAACCTAAGAACACGCTTTGAGATCAAGCCATTTACATGACAATGGAACCTGTAGCCGAGAAATCCAGTAAGTCATAAACTATTTTAAACATGCTTTGACAAAGGTTAAAGTAGCGAAGAAAAAGACAAGAATTCTGTTTGATCATTAAGACCAAATTAACAATATTACAAGAAACTCTCTTATTTTTAATATTTTTTACCCTTGACGTTAACATGGAGAATTGTAAATTTAATATTAGAATAAATATTAGTTAAGGTTATAAAATAGGCAAATTAATTTTGATTATGAAGTCGGTGTAATTAATATTAAGATTAATTACAAAGGTAATTTCTTTCGATTTGAGTTTTTTAACATGGCTTTGAGTAAGTCAATATCTTATGAATAATCGACTAATTATTTCATATCCTATTATTATTTCTCCCGAGTTGGTTTAAAGTGAAAACCTCTCTGTCATCCTCGCCTTATAAAAAAAAGGAAGAAAAGAGGATAAATAAAGTGTCCTAGCTCTCGAATATTCTAATAGCATCAGGGTTAAAAGAGAACAAGAGTTTGTCAAAAGAAACATGATAGGTAATAATTAAGATCCAACTAGGGATTACTGAACCCGTACTCACTAAAGTGAGCCAATGAGGGTTCCTATAATAATATGTAATTATTTTATTATCATTTATTATTTTCCTTAGCGATTTCTACAATTGGACAACTGTCCAGTCCATGGCAATAAAGAAGCCCAACACCTACAGCCTACGACGTTTTGGGAAATGGAGGGGAAGGAGCTTGCCCTCTCCCACAATAGGCACAAGTCCTACAGATTCAAAATAATAATATATGGTAGTTATATTTTTTGTGAATATTCAGCGTTGATTAAAGCGAAGTATCAACTCCCCCGTTTAAAATATAAGGTAATACAAATACAAGGAATGTAATATTAAGAAGAGTTTTAGTAAATAAATGTACAAACAAGTTAATGGCCGCCATCTTACTATACGAAGTAAGGTTAAGGTTTAAAATTACATTTTTTCAATAACTTCGCTCTTTATCATCTTAACATTATATGCAGATTTCAAATTTGATTTTTATCTAATTTAGTTTGATATAAGTTAAATAAAACACGAAATATATAACAGTTAAAATGGTCAACATTTTGACATTTTAAGTAATTTTTGTCGAATTTCAATAGGGTTTAATACGCGCACACTATTGTCCCTTATACCATGTTTCCATCTTTATTTTTGTGGCAGCTATCGTGCTTACGTACACACGATAGACGGGGGCGGCATGTCGAGAAAAATTTCTGTTTCCTGAATAGATACGTGAAGATCAATAAGAAAAAAGAAGTCAACATTGTTGAGATTATCAAATTTATTATTATTTTGCTTCATTAAACAATAAAATCTTAAAACAAACAAATGTTTTTATATTATATATCTTGTCCTTATAACTACAGATATGAATGAAAGGATAGAAGAAGTACAATATGGTAACAAAAAAACTAAGATGGGGAGATGGGTTCATTTGATTCTTGTAGATTTATTTTGTTTCCCCTTCCTATAGTACATGTCCAGTATATATTGTTCCGTTTATTTTGGTTTATTTATTGACAAATCGAATATAATACATGTGCAAGTAATGATAAACCTACAGCTGTTATAGGTATTGTCAAAGTAGCATAGCCTACAGCTGTTAATTAAGCAGATGTTTGAATGACGTTGCTACTTGGTAAATAGATCATGTGTCCAAACAATGCCGACCTCTATTGTGTGTTATTGATTATTATAAATCTATAGAATAGATTAAGAACAATCTTACATTAAGAAACAAGTAATCTTTGGTTCAAATATAAATAAATGTAGAATGTGCCCGATCTACGATTTACATTATTTAAATTTAATGATTATTTTATAAGTTACATAAAAGAAAGAGATTTTATTTGCTAATCTCGATATTGGTATTGATATGCAGAATATTTCAGGAGGAATCTGCCGTACCTCACAGGCGTATTCTTCTTTTATAAAAACCAAAAAAAACCACAACAACGAAAAAAGTTGATATAAACATAAATCTCAAAATGTTTTGTTTTCTAGTTACAGCTAGTAATATTCACTGTATATTAATTAAATGATCTATTAAATAATTTAAATAAAAAATAGGTAGTCAAAGGAACAGATGACTGTCATGATCAGGCTGGCTACTCTACAGAGACTTGACATTTTGACTCTACAGGCGGAAGCTCGTAATGCAGGACAATGACGTGAGGGACTGTTCAGTACCGGTCATAGAACCATTACAATGGTGACTTTAGACAGCTCTGTGCTCAATATGACTTCAGACGTCATGAGACCCTTTTCGGTAAATATCCACTCTCGTGAAGAATGGAAAGTGAAGGAAATTTAACTCCAGATCAAGGCAGTTTTGTCTCGTACACTGACGTCTCTGTAACTGAGAGAAGTACAAATCTGGAGATATATAGTACAATTTCCTAAGCTGAGGTCTCTGCAATCTGGCATGTACCAACTTAGAAACCACATCACAAATAATATGATAGAAATATAAAATTTAGTATAGACAACTCATAGTGTGCTCATAAAAAACTATATAAAACATTATATTCAACAATATAATGAGTGTATATGACCTTGAATACAAGGTGATTTAACATAAAATTACATAACGGTCATGTTGCATGATTACACTTATCACTCAACTAGAAGACAAGTGCAGTTGATGTAAAAACAACCTTGACAAACTTCAAGGTGATTGGAGAAATGTGGAAGATTATTTAATATCACGTACATTTTACTCAAAAATATTGTAAATACTATGGATGTTGTCTGTTGTTTTACGTACCCAGTATACGAAATCGTTACCCTATGGGCAACATGTTACCCTATGGGCAACGTACAGACGTCAATCCCCTTTATTGTCGTCGTATGCACGTAAGTACGATAGCAGCTACAAAGATAGAAATTTGAAAATTTTGTATAATATGTCTTCGTATATAACCTATTGAAAAAGTATCGAATGAAAATTTCAAAATGTCAAATAATTTAACAGTTTTTGCTTATATCTTGTTATTTAACTTATAGCACATTTAATTAGATACAAATTTGTAGATTTACATGAAAAATTTTATTGTCAAAAAACGTAATTAAAACCCTGGCTTTCAAGAAAAGCTGAAAATGTAGTTACAGCTTCGAAGCTCACTAAGGACACGAGCGAAGCAAGTGGAGACTTTTCAATATAAACATTTTTTAAGAGACCTCCACGAGCATCCGATGTCAAAAGAGTTTTACACAATTACAAACAAACTATTTTAAGAAACTTACAGTATTGGACAAGACCCTCTTATCTAGCAAATACAAATTAACATTTCCTACAAGACTCAGGAAACCAACATTTAGAAGATGCTTGTCTAAGACCACTATAGTCCCCATCAACTTCTTTATTTATTGTAGTCACGTGATATTGGTTCTTGAAGTGTACAAAGGTGAACTTGTATCTTAGAGTAGATCTAGGCCGCCATTACACTGAGAGTGAAAGTATTTCCTTTATTACTTCATCCAATGTTAATAATCTTCGAAAAACATCCATTCTTCACACGAAATCGTGTTCATCATGCAATAATATACAGCCCCAAATTGAGATGTCGATATCTGGTGTCAGTAAATTAATAGCAAGATGTTAATTACTATTGACTAATTGGAAATGCGCAGAGGTTCTGCGCAATCAGTTACAGAATGATGTAAACATAACCTCTAAATATGCTAATAAGAAATTTATAATAGCTGATCATAAAACCACTTGTTGACTTACTGATCACTATGGTATTGATGATTGCCATATTTACTCCAAGTTCAAATTGATTTATTTCGAAATTTTTGAAAAATATGTACTGATTTCTATTTTTTATTTATGGAAAAAAGAATAAGTGGTTATTTATTTTACATTTATACTTCTTAATAATTTTTTATTAAGTTTAAAATATATAAGCAGATAATGTAACAATAACATAACTAAAGCGTTACCATAGTGATCATTATAACAAAAAACAGCTGAAGAGAAAAGCACACACAAATTCAGGTTATGATAACACAACATTTGAAATGATCATTTTTGTTTGTTGCGTAAGCAAGCAATTTCCTCTATTAATACCACTATTGTTAAAATGCCACACTTACTTTCCATAAAACTAATCATAACAAAATCGGTGATTGCGTACTCACAGCGGACCAATTTTGAAAAAATTCTTAAAACATATAGAGAGAAAATTGTGCTCTTATTCAAATTTAAAAATTATCACTTTCACTAATAAAACAAAATTTAACTCAATGTTAATTGTTTAAACAGCTTATTATTAATTTTAATTTGACGTGTTTATCTTTCAATAAAAATAGAGAAAAACTGATCAATGAAATATTGTTCACGAAGATCCATTCTTTCCTGAAACAATACATTAGCATAATACATTAGAGTGAAGGAGATTGTATGACCTTGGCAGGATGTCACTTAACATTGCCGCAGTGCTCAGAGAGGTTTTGGTTAGCGGCATTTCTTTGTCCCGCTGTGGGACAGGAGATCGTTTAAAATAAAACATATACATTTAGTTTGAGTGTCCAGTAAGTTGTTTGCTAAATTTTAAGAAGTAATTCTGGATATTAGAAATTAAAAAAGTTCTTATAAACCTATATTCACATTTTTTTTATTTTCCTTCTAGTCTTCTATCTTTATATTTTTAATACATAAATCCAAAACGTTATCTTGATCTTACAGTACTTAGGACTTTTACAATTGAAGTTTTCCTAATACTGCATAATTACTTTATCGTAATTCATTGTTTTTGTTTGTAGTTTTTTTTCCAACTTTTCTTCTTCATATGTTCAGTAATAAAAGGTATAAATAGTTTGTATCTTGTAAATATTTTCAAATCAACGGTTTCCAGATATTTAGTATAAAAAGTTAATAATTATTACGTTTAAAATCAGAAGACAGTGGCTAAATTCAGTTTAAAACCATTCTTTTAATTTCTCAGATATAATCAGTACATATCGATCACCTGAGAACTAGCACAATAAGGTGGACAGATTTTCATCAATTTTGGTATATTGACTTAATTTTACTGTATCTCGATATTTTAAAATTCTTATCTTTTCAATATCTTAAAATTTGAGGATGTGTACCATACGACTAAATGTGAATAAAACTTGAACACAAATTATAAGTTTATTTATTCAAACGAACGCGTTTCAACGTCAAAGTTACCATCTTCAGTGATAAGTTATAGTTTAGTTATTTTAGCTCGTTCATCACTGAAGTCGTTGAAACGAAGAATTTGAATAAATAAACGTTCTATTTGTGAGAAGTTGTGTTCAACTTTTATACCAAAAATCCATCTTACAAGTTAAGCTCATACGTCTAAAACATTAAATTATAATCGGCTCAAACTGTTATAATTTTACCAACTCTTTTATCTCTTCTGACCCTGGTGCTAATAGAGTATTCCAGGGCTACGGGTTTTTATTTTATGTTCTTTTCTTCCTTTTTTTAAATTTTATATGTATATAGGGTGATTATAAAGTCCCTTCCCCCTACTTTTGTCTACAATTTATATTTAAAGTGTTTTTCAATAATACCATTCATTGCATAGGTAGAAACTCTAACTTTTGAGGTATTCTAAAATATTGGGAGTTACCTGAGCTCTAAGATATAGGAGTCAACTTCCGAATTATTTACGACAAGATAGTCATCTGACATGTCAATTAACACTGCCTCCCCCCCTGAAAACAATGGTACAATTAAAATTCAAAAGGGTTGTACCGTTTCCAAGAAATCAATAGATCAAAGATGTAGGAGTCAACTTTTTATTGAATAATAGGGTCTACCCTATATAACTAAATTATGTGCACATTTGACATTAACAAAAAAATAATAATAAACCGATTTTTGAGACTTAAGATTGAGATGTTAATTTTTAAGTATGTTCCTATGTAAATTTATAGATTTTTGACAAACATGAAGACTGATCTCAGACTTGCAGAATAAACCTAAATATATGATTTTCTTTGTATAATCTATTTGATGTGTTACAAATAAATTGTTCGTTTGTACTGTAAATTAAATAACCCTTTAAATTTAAACCCTGTAAATAAGATTCCCTGATAAATTTTGTGCGTCAACTTACTCCATTAACGGGGCAGGTTGGCGCACTTGCAGCTTCAAATCAAAAATAACAAAAAACTGTTAACAAATTATGTAAAATAAAAATAGTAGTTATACTTAAGGTATCAATAAATTTTGTTTATTGAAATTTCGATGTAGCTCACGAGTAACCATCCCTTGTTTCACTGTTGTGTGCATGTGGTTATAATTAAATGTAATATTACTAGAACTTTAAGTTCTTGAAAATTATTGTCTACGTACTTTAAGATGGAGGTACGTATTAGTTCTGCTAGTTTGTCCCCTTGGTAGGGTGGAACTTTAAAGTGTTTAAACTTACAATCAAGTGAATTCCGCCAATGGTATAAATGAATTTATATGTTTAGACTAATTTAGCAGCGTTTAAAGAAGTTTTAGCGATAAGAATTGAAATACTGAAGGTCATGGATTATTATTTATGAATATACACGTGTAGGAGGTAAGAATTAGTAATGACTGATGTTAGAAAACAAAACACAATCTAACCATTTGTTTCACTTCAAATCTTACATCATTAGTTGCATAGGCTTTTAACTCCTCAAGCGCCAATTATCTACTTTTAGATAGTCTAGGCTCTTTCCCTGTTGATTGTGAATAGTTTATTTTGTTCCTCAATCGATTTAATTAAACTTAGTTTCCTCATGTTACAAAGTATCCTATGAGCTGGGAATCCCAAGGATTCCTAACTGAATCTACATCTAATTTATATCTGGGTGGGATATTTTAGTTCATATCTTGTGTAACGCACTAAAATAGATACAAATTTGCAGCTTTCAACTCTGAATGTTTACCGATCTTAAATTTAGTCTCCACCATAGTCCTAGGTTACTAAGCATGGGTTCTTTTCATGTTTTAAATTTATCACTTGATAATGGGAGTTGATTCATAGACTCAAAACGTCACGTATTACTTTTAATTTACACAAATGTTGGCAAAATTTCCAATTAAATTTAACTCAGTGCAGATGTTCAGATCCTCCCGTTTCACAGTATATAAGTTACCATCACCCCCAACAATCAAACACTTATTATTTTTTATTTATTTTACCTTTAATCTTGCATCTTTGTACAGCTTGTTCCAAATTCTTGAACACAGATTCCGCAACCTTCATGTCGGCTTGGGTATCTGTAAAAATCATAGAGTGAAGGAAAGGATCGCCTATCTCGAATTCCAAAACACTTTATAGGTAAACAGTTTATATTAGTGTGGTAAATTATTTATTGGTATATTAAAGAGTGTAAAATAAGTTCTGATACATTTAGCTAAAATTTAAACTGCTTCATATCTCCACCATGCCTATTACAATACATTTTGTTGGTCTCTCCCCTTCCCCTTAAAACAATTTTATATTTACAAAAACAACACTTTGTTGTGGCTGATCGTTGGAAAAGTGTATTTAAAATTTTAAAAATAACTCTTAAGAAAAGTATTTAAGACACCCTTAACCAATATTAAAAATTTAAATGCAAAACTGGTGATTTTTTTAAAATTATATAAATGTGATATCTCTTCTATTTTAATGTAAAAACTGCTCGAATTGTTGACCTTTAGTAATTTGTCAATGTCGTGTGTAAAAACTTGAGACAGTATTCAAAATCGATTCTCTAGAAATGAATCTAATAAGGAGCTCAATTGACGTCGTTTGGTGCCCAAAGTTTTTCACGTGACCTCCAAAGGAAAAGTCAAGTGGATTTGGTTAGGTTAGGTTAGGTTAGGTTAGGTTAGGTTAGGTAAGGTTAGGTTAGGTAAGGTTAGGTTAGGTTAGGTTAGGTTAGGTTGGGCTAGGTCAGGAGACTTTGCTGGGCATTCCAAAACGCCCCTTCTTCTTATCCATCTTTTTGGGACAATAATATCTAGATACTGTAGTTATTTGACGGCCATAATGCGGAGTTGTTCCATTTACTTGTATATAAATGTTTGCTGCCCAAACATATTTTGGAGAATAAATATATGCTCTTTAACTAGTTTATCAACTCGTGCAGGATATTTCAAAAAATTCCTGATTTTTCGCATTGCAGTTTTGACCTATAATTTTGTTCAAGAGTATCTTAGGGACTCTTTTTACGTGTAGTTATATTTCTCTCAACTTAGAACTTTCCACATGATAAGATAGGGGTTGCCATACAAAAAATAAAGTTGACCCACTTCACCCTCCTTTAAAATTGGGGCGCAAGATTTATAACCTCCGTTGCAAACCCAAGCCGTTTAAATTTTAGACAAGTGTATCAGGGGCTTACTTTACTCCCACCCTCGGGGTGTAAAGTTGTACTGAACTACATGTTTCGTTGATAGGCATCATCAGACTATCGAATGAAACAGTAATTAAACATATATGAGTTATTACAAGTGAAGTCGACCTGATGTAAGAAGGTCAAACAATAGGATGAGATTGTAACAATTCGGAAATATTTGTTAATTTAATTTAGAAATATGATATTCTTTCTAAACTTTTAAGTTATTAAATTTTCTACTTTTTACATATCCAGTATACTAAGTATAGGAAAAGGTTGGTAAACACTGAAAATGTCTACTGTTTTTTTCACGTTTCATGACCTCAGAAAACCTAAAATGTGAAGTTCGACAAATGTGGAATCGTCATCGACACCTCCACGTAAGCACGACAGCGGCCACAAAAAATTAAAATAGGAACATGAAATTTGGTAGTGTGATCATAAAGAATCCTACTGAAATTCATAAATAAACATCCAAACTGCCGTTTGTAGAAAAAAATTATAAATTGGTATTACTTAATGTTATTTAGTCTATATATGAAAAACAAGGAAAACACTACTTTAAACTGAAGTATTATCTTCTAAATTATAATTCGTATTTTTTTTCCAAAACATCGTTGTGTTTAAAATTAAAATTAAGTTATTTTATATCCCTGAAACTAATATCCTCGTTATGCCTGCTGTAATGCAAATCATTTGTCTTAGTTACAGTTGTTGCAACTATCAATACAACCCCGACCTTCGTCTTTAAAATGTTACCTTAATACTAGGAATGTTGGTTTGGCATACCTCGCCTAATTCTGGTTGACTATAAAGATTTTATAATAAAAACTCGCTTCAATTACATCGTAACGTAACATTCCAGCCACACCTAGACATTGTGCTATGTATACAATTCTATTGTTAAGGTTGTTTCATGAAGGCTTTATATACTAGGGCGTTTAATAGCACACGAAATAAATTCACTGGTGAAATGGTGCAAGCGTCACAAAATCTCTTCCTAAAACTTGTGAGGGGGATCTCAACAAATAGGGAATCCAAAAACAAAAGTAAGCTTAAAATACATATTGATAACAATATACATTGTTTTTTTCGTTGTTTTTTAAAAGTGAAAAACCTCTCAGTCATAATAACTTTAAAATAAAATAAATAAAAATCATAAAATAAAAAAAAGCATCAGGATCGAAAAAGAAAAAAACCTCTCATAAGGAAAGATGAAAGAGAAGTTTCTAATCAAATACTACATGAAAAAATGTGTAGATCCAGCTAACATCCATCGGGTTTGCCATACTTGTGTAGTGAACGCTTGAGGTTACACATAAAAGAAAATAAATGAAACCATGGTCATCTACCATCGCCATCTCGTAGATCATTCAGGTTGTCAGGATGTATTTATGGCACAAGCGGAGCATGCTTAGGTTCTTATTTAACTATATATATATAAGGACAATATATATAGTTAAATAAGAAGTGTATAATTATTAAATTATAATATTAATAATATTTGTTAAATATTTGAGGTCGTCAAAACATTAAATATTGTTGCAACACATACATTTAATTTAATTAGTTTATTAGGCATATTCGTGCTTTTCAGTAGGAGAGCCGGGTCATCATAACTGCAATTATATTTTCAATACCTGATGATGGATGAGTGATATCATCTGAAACCGCGGTAATGTTTACACAAAAAGAGTATCACTAGACGGTCATATAACAGCTAATTAATATTTTATTAACCTATTTATAAATTCAGTGATTCGAAGACCTTTCCACAATGAAAATAAAGTTTGTTAACTATCAATTCTTTCGGTACAATCTGCTCATGTTCTCGTTCTGTGATAGGTTGAAACCAATTGTTAGTGTTAAATATAAATCATTAATTGCTGTACTCACCAATTTCTATTTAAAATAGCCTTTCTTACTATTCTACACTTGTAACTATTAGAACTAGGTTAGTTTAGGTTAGTAAAAGATAGTAAAGTGTAAAATTTTGTATAAAGAAAATTAATTTGTAACAATTATTTATATGTGAAGTATGAAATACTGAGTCATGATGTCACTAGGCTTATGTGAAAAATAGAGAGGCAATACTTTAAAAGAAAAAGGTTAGGTCAATTCAAATATTTTAATAAACTACCACATTTTCAAGAGCTTTCTCGCCTAAAGTACATTTTACACATTAAACTTGAACACCATGTGTTATAACTAGTTTATTCTGTTATGAAACATAAAGTAATGCTGCAACAAAGATTAGGTAGGCCCTAAGTGTTTAAAAAAACAATAGTAAATATAACTAAATATAGGCCTACAACTTATGAAATAATTAATTTTAAGTTAAGTATAAACAAAACCCGGTATTTTACAACTACAAGTATACTAAAGCTAGCATATACTGCCTATAGATTAACAACAAATAAAAGAGCAAACCCGTGCCCAAGACAGAATTCTACCATAGCATTGTTTCATACACAGCATAGCGGAATGGGGGGGGGGACAGACTCCTTCCCATCCATTCTCTGTATTGTTAATTTATTTGTTGTAGACCTAAAGTATATTTTTACGTTGATAGAAGTGTTTAAAATAACTGCTGTTATCCCTTTTTCTTTACCTACTTCAAAATAATATGTTTTTATTATACATTTATCCCCTTATAGTAAGGGTGTGGCGGACCAGAGAAACTCTAGCTATATCTTCATGTAGTCTTGGGTTAGATCCCTCTAAATTCATCTTAATCAACTCTTATTTTCTTTCGACCCTGGCGCTATTAGAAAACATGACCTGACAAGACAAGACTGAGGCTTAGGGTTCTTTATTGTAAACGTGTTTTTTTTTATAAGATGATGATGATGACAGACAAGTTTTCACTTTTAAATAACAAAAAATAAAAGAAGTCATTCATTTATCAACCTACACTAATCATTTCTCTGAAGTTCTAGGCCACAAAAGAATCATTACATACTTTAATGAAACGTTAAATTCTTAACAAAAGTTGGACAAACTGACCGTTTAAACTTGTCTATTTGAGCAAAACAAACAACACAAAATGCCTCAACAATGCCTCTAACATTGTTTGAATGTTTGACCTTGAATATGATAAACGAGGTAACATTGAAATGCATTATCATTATCTGCATAATGAATTGTAGTACATTACTCAATTAACTATAGGACTTAAACCAACAGTAATTGATTAAATGCTATAATGATGTCTTTGTAACGTAAATAAACATTTCAAAAACTTTCTCATCCTTTAAATAAAAATCGTCATCAGAAATGTCAGTTTAGTGGTTGTCGATCGAAAAGTAAGAATGAACCATATCGATATTTAAATATGGGCTTAAATTAGCTTAACTTGTGTCACACAATGTCGTGATGACGGTGAAAGTTCATTTTTGATTTTGCCAATTTTTATTCCTGAACTGTAATATTTTTTTACTTGCTATTTTCTACACACGTTTGTGTCATAATGTTCACATTTTATTAAAATTCGAACTTAATGGATTTAGCTAATTTTGAATTTTGAGAAATGAAGTATTTTTAACAACACTGTAACAGATATTAGATTTTTTTTTTTTTTACCGATGATTTTTTGACTCACGAAATGGAATTTTCGGAGAGATGAAGATCAATATCTTTTATTTGGGTCCTTAGGGGCTACACTTGAGCACATTTTTTCATAATTGTTAAAGCTGATTTTTTCAAAATCGTAATTTGTGTGTTTTTCCTTTTAGTAACTACCCACAAATTTCGAGTAATAAAAAAAAGTGCCAAGTATAGCCAAAATATGCCTATATACCAAATTTTACTAAAATCTGTTCACCCGTTTAAGCTGTAAAACAACTTTTTGGGCTCAGGACACTTCAACATTTATATTGTTTACACTTTACATAATGTTTCCTATATTACGTAAATATGGAAAACTAAAACGTATTCTGAATAAACCCCCGTTCTTTTGAGACTGGAAATTTGTGAGGTATAGCTTCACTATCAAGGATGATAATTACTAATTAACAGGTTTGCAACTTACCTCATTGCTATTGCAATTTAAATATAAACTGATCTAGTGACAATTCATAAACGTCCAAACTATCAATTATACGAAACAGGAATTTTAATGTACACACACATTTCATTGAACAAAAGTTTGAAACACAATGTAAGCGGCTATCCAACAATTACCAAATGACAAACAAAATATGTCCAGATGTCTTATAGTCGACAAGGTCACTAATTTACTTAATAAGAACTTGAGGTTCCATTCACATCTTCAATGCTATGGTGGTAATGTGCGAATCTATTAAGTTTCTAAACGACAACACAGATACCACCATATATATAACAAAAACATCAAATTCGTTTTATTCAGTGTTACATATTTACTCAATGACAAATAAAAGAGATATTTTTTAAATGATAAACCCCTCAGCTCCGAGATTGAGAGCTCTTTAAAAACTACACAAACAAGATATACCAATAAAACCGCTAGTGAACTTTCGTAACACCAAACTTCAGAACGGCCAAGAAATTATAAAATATTACCCGTAACAATGTACAGTGTTAAGTATGACAAGAAATTGATAAAAATACAATTAGATATCATCATTAATGTACTGTATACACCTATTAATGAAACCATAAACATTCTGGAGAATAATTTATTTAAAAATATCAAAATGGACAAGAAACAAATCCCTGAGTTCCTCGAATTACTAAAAATATGCTTGTTACAATACAACAATGAAATATTCATTCAATGCGAAGGGCCTAGTGATGTAATGAGTTCACCACTTTTCGGTATTAAACGAAATAGAAACCACCCACATCAATAGACATTATGATAAAAAAATACATTATTTTCGATACGTTGATGACCATAATATGTCTGTTTAATGGCAATCAAAGTCTAGTATTAAATACCACAACATCCGAAATTAAAATTCACCAAAGAAATCAAAAACAACCACTACCTTAAATCACTGGACCTCACTATTCACAAAATCAACAATACCCATTCATATGACATATATAGAAAACCCAACCAAACTGACCAAACCATCCATTCCAGTTCTGACCACCCTATGTCCCACAAACAAATCCTTCACTTCTGTGATAAAAGACAAAAAATTAACACTTTGAAGGCCGATCAAATGTATAGTAATTGCAAGAGGGACAAAAGAAACATTGAATGATCAAACATAGTTTGAAGCTAACATAATATTTGATCTAATTGATAGGTTACCAAATCAATAATTTGATTGAACAGACATTCAGTCACACAATATGAAAGTGGGACGCTCATTCACTGTGATATAAAATTAAGCTGTGTTAAAAATTTATTTACATTACGTTTAAATGTTCTACAATTACATTTAAGCTTCTAAATGTGTTATATTAAGGTATTGTAATGTGATAAGTGTGTCCACAAGTTCTGATGATGTAATAGGCGAAACAGCTGTAAACTTTAACGTTTATATAAGATTGCTGAGGCTACTACTAATATATCATTTTATGGATGAGGTATAACATGAATAGGAGGAACATTTAATTCTGGATTTAAAATTATTTGATAATGATGTATTGTTCGTATTATTGGTTACAAAAAAATACACACGACGTTTCTACAGTAGAAATCAACTTCGTTATCAAGTGATAAACCTGGAATCACATTTGTATTTAGTCTTAGTTATTTTGACTGCTCAAGCTTAGCTTTAAGGTTGGTTTGTGTTCTTGTTTATTAAAGGCGAAAAACCTTTCAGTCATCATCGCCTTAGAAAAAAAAACAAAAAGGAAAGAAATGCTCCTTTTTTAAAGTACTACTTTTAGTTTTAGTTTCCAATATCGAGAAAGTACGATACAAAATTTCAATCCAGTAAGGACTGTTTGGAAGAACTAAAATATCTTCATTATATGAAGCTCCAGTTAGGGCTACTTCAAAACAGTTAAAATTGGAATACGTCATTTGCATAAGTGTAATGAATAATTTGAACTTTGACCTTGTTATATGACACTCGCCTAGCTGGTTACAAGCTAATTTATTGTATCGCTTCCTTGAAAATAAAACGTCTGGATGTTAAAATAACAACTCGTGGTTTTATAACCAAGTTCTGTATCTCCACTACTTTATACAGGGACGACACTCACACTATGGTGATCTGTAGTAACATGTGAATCTCATCCAAGTCTGAATTACATATAATTATCTATTATCCCGTCATCTTCTCTCTCTCTCTCTCTCTCTCTCTCTCTCTCTCTCTCTCTCTCTCTCTCTCTCTCTCTCTCTCTCTCTCTCTCTCTCTCTCTCTCTCTCTCTCTCTCTCTCTCTCTCTCTCTCTCTCTCTCTCTCTCTCTCTCTCTCTCTCTCTCTCTCTCTCTCTCTCTCTCTCTCTCTCTCTCTCTCTCTCTCTCTCTCTCTCTCTCTCTCTCTTGTTTAAATGTGAAAAAAAATCGGTCATCATCGCCTTATCAAAAAAGAGACGAACATTACATAAAATAAAGACTTATGGCCCTCGAATACTTTACATCCAGTTGCATAAATATATTTAAAATTAAATGTAAGGTTCCCATAAGTAAGGTTCGTAACTGACTTTGCAAGTACTTGAGTATGCCGAATTTCGTAATTGATTGTAGGTAAGTTGTTGATGGATAGAAAGATGTAAAGAAGAAGAAGAAGAAAAGAACTGGATATGTAGGTTACATTTTATCTATATAAGTGGAATGATAAGCCAACTAAGATATCAAAAACGTTACGTTCATAAAATTAAAATAAATCTACGATATACTTTCAAAAATATTTCTACGTCAGACAATATTGTTAGTCATTGTTTATATTAGAGACGGGTAATTTTATCGTAGGCATTGTTAGTATCCCTTAAAGTGTTGATCCTCTGAAAAATTTTAAATGGGGAACTTCATTACTTTTCACGAAGTTTTAAAACCAGACTGTCAAACTTTTTTAAATGGCCGCCATTTTTCAATTCATTATAATATTCTTTATGGAATCTCCAATTTTCTATTTTGGTATTTTCATATTTTTTGATAAATCCACTCGTTTATGAGTTAAAGACGTTTGAACTTTCACAAAATTCAATTTCAATTTTTGGAGATGATTTTCTTTACTTCCCATTCTTTCATGAAGTTGAAAATTGAATTAAGTATAGTTTATAAAGTGTATATTCTAAAAACATTAAAAACTCTGACTAAAATTGAAATATCTAATTTTTATAAAACAGACAAAAAAAAAAAACTAGCTCAAAAATTTGTAAATAGGCTTAAATCAGGCAATAAATATCCAAATTAAATAATAAATTTGGCTCAAAAGACAATTTAAGTCATTTGTTACAGACTTCATTAACACCGTTGCTTGAACACCACCACTCTCTGATTTAAGTCCAATGGACTATTTTCTTGCGACAGTTGTTTTAAATTGTGAACCAGATTTATTATTTTTTCTGGTTATTTAATTCCTGTCTTAAGTTGTATAATTACAGATGATTTGAGTTAGTTTTTTACTTTTACCACAAATTACTTATTTTAATTTTAGTCCTGCATTGGTATTTACGCTTCTTAGACTATGTTCAATTAAATTTTTAACTTGATATATCAAAGATTAGTAATGAAAATCGTCTCCTAAAATTTCACGAAACTTCAAAAGATCAAACGCTTTAACTTCTAAAAGAGTTGATTTATCAAACAATATCTAAGAATAAAAAACTGTAGTAAAATCTAAAAACATCAAAATAGAAAAATGGAGAAAACTTCATATTTTTGAAAGTAGTTTAATTCTTTAACACCTTTAACTCTTTTCCAGGGGATCGTGGTAACCAAACAAAGGGCTCGTTTGTGCATACTGATTTATCTGGAGACAACTGTTCCATGAAAAACTAACGATTAATGTTTTTCATAGGATCAATAGTTTATAACGCTCACAATAAAATGGCCATCCTGTAAAGTATGTACCAAATGTGATAAGAAAGAAGTTCTCGTGAATTTAATTTGTGTCTGTTTTCTTGATTACTCCAGTTTTAATAAATTTTATAATTTCTACTTTGTCACAAACATATTGGATACCTAATTTTGCCTTAGGTCCATTCTTTTTTTAATGAAGAATTTAAATAGCAAAATGGTAACATGTATCCGTTATTTTTAAAAAAATGATTTCCAAATAACAATGTGATGATTTTTTGCTTTTTGTTTTTGCCTTTACTCTCAATTCGTATTTCCAATTAATTAGTAAATTTCTCAAAAGTTCTGTCTAAAACCCAATTTACTGTGATTGATTTATGGTTTAAATATGTTTGTATATTTTTTGGGGGTAAATTTATTAAGATTTTAATTTTCGTAATATGTGTTTATTACGAAACCACATATTTTTAGTCTGTGAACGTCGTTCCTGATAAATTTCAGAATATATTTTCTTTTTATTTACGGAAAATGTATGTAAATTTCTACGTGAGAATATAAAACCAAATTAAAATAAAACCATGCCCTCAGGGGCTCACTATCCTGAGGGTTCCCAGCTAGATATATGTAGCCGTGGGTTAAATCCCTCTCTTTCAACTCTTGTCTCTTCTGTCTTTGACGGTATTACACGGATTAGAAGTATTTCAATTTATGTTTTGTTTTTTTTTACTTTTTACGTAGACGATGATATGCACAAGAGAATTTTCGACATCAAAACGAGAAATAAAAAAACAGAAAATGAAACCAGTAACAATAACAAGGTCTGAATTAGCAAAAAAACATTATCTCTCTAAAATAACGAGAAAATTTCAAATTATGAATATTATTTGTTTTTCGATTACAATCGAAATTATGTATTTCATAAACAATACAAGGTATATATTATGAAACAGAGTGACGATACACTGCACGGAGCTTTTAATTATACTGGATAAGACACCTTAATATACACAATTTCACATTTCCTACAAGGTCCAAGAAACCAACTTAGAGGGTCTCCTTGTATTAAATTGAATATTGAGGACGCACATCTATTTGTAAGAAAATTATACAATTTTCGACTATAATTTACTTTTTCAAAAAGACATTTCATCTACAGTTCATCATTTTTAATTGTTATATGTATACAAACCTTTGTACTTTCTTTATTGTGTATTGCTTACTCATTTAGAAATATTGAAGGTTCAAATAATGCAAATCATTTTTTTTTATAAAGCTCTATCTATTGTCTGTCATCTGTCATGATTATAGCGCTCATAGCCTAAAGTATTGAACCAATTATTATTTAATTTTGTGTGTAGGTATATTTTTTCGAACATATTTTTTATTTTGTCCAAATTTTGTGTTTCTCAAACTCGAACCATTTTGACCAATTTTACTTCGAATAACCAAAACACTTCTTGATCGTTACAAAGATGCCAGTCCGGGAGTTATAGAAATGGAAAATTAACAACCGGACAAATCAGTGTTCATCAAATTTTGATGAAAAGCGAAAAATATAATTTAAACAATATGCTAAAACGTAAAATAAAATAGTTTTGTGTGAATAATTCGGAAAATATCGAAATAATCGATCTATGGCAGGCGTTAGAGATATTTTTGAAGAAATTACTTGTTTGGGTGTGATAGAAAGATAGAGAAATATTTTTTTCACCATGTGTATGTTATCGTACACACTTTGACACGTGTTGGTAAGTGCATTGCAATTTAAACAGACTTAATAGCTCAATGTAAACATCACATGACTTTTAAAACTATTTTACATTGTTATTACGTCGTTCCTCTTTTATGTTTTTACACAAAAAATTTAAAATACTTTAAATGAAGAACTTTTTTTAAATACAATTAAGGTAAAAAACTTGGAGAAAAAATATATTTTTATTGAAAAATGTCAAATAATTTAATGATAACCTCCATGTTTAATGATACAGAAAGGAGGCCTAAATAGTCAAAAGTTCCAAACATATTTTCGGAAATGTTTTTACGTACAAATAAACCTAAAGGCCTATATGTGGTTCGGATTATATACACTTAAAGTGTTTTAAAAACTGTTTTTATTTTTATTTAAATAGAATCTTTCTACGAGATTTTTGCCTTTCAATAACAGTATTAGATCTTTATATTTATCGAAAATCGTAAAATATCCGAGTTATCGTCCAAAAATAATTATTTCCTAATTAACTAAAACACCCAATAGTAGTTGAAAGTTCCTAAAATTTGAGATTGTTTCTTAAAACCAATTTAAAAAAAACTTTTCATGAATTCATATTTATGTTTCATCTAATACGTTGGAAGCTCTGGGAAACTAATGTTTGTTGTCGAATATTACGCAGATATCCTATGACCTACAAATTAAAATAAAGATATCGGATAGAAATATTTATTTATCAGTAAACCTTTGATAATATTGATAAGGTAATCTAAATTAAACAAGATTTCCCCAAAACTAGTTTAGCGTCCTTCTGCGGTTTGTATATTTTACAAAAATAAACAGCTATATCTAAAGAACGGATTAAGATCAAAAATGTAAATTTGAAATACATAATTGGATAATTTAGCATTTATACAAAACAAATGGCGTCTCTAAATATTTTTTTCTCGAAAACAACGCAGTAAAACAAATAAAAGATATTTTGATTTTTTTTTAAACGAAAAATCTTTATTTTTATTGTACGTCGTGGTACTGTATATCTAATTTTTGGATGAAAATAATTACTTTATAATACCTAAAATATTTTCCAGTGCTCTTAACACAACACAACACTAATCTCCTCTTTACAAATTCACAAACTGGAGGTATGTTGCAATGTACCAAAAATCTTTCCTCTACACGTGTGTAGGCTGTATAACACAACACAAAATACAAATAGACTTCACTAAACTAAAAATTGATCTTTCCATTAAAAACTAAACATCAATTTGTTTACTCTATAGTGTTAAAATTATTTATTTAAAACAATTGATTTTCTAAAATTTGTATTATTTGAATACGGATAATTTTACACCTACCTTATATTACTACAGTTAAGTCTCTTTTATTCCTATGTACACCGAACTACACTTAAACTAAACATGCAGTGTGCAGCACAACAGACAGCACAGTACTGGTCCCTGCGTCTATTGCTCGTGTATTTATGTTTCCACTCGACAAGGTCTTGCTCGGCTTATCTGCTCCCATGTTGTGCTCCGGTACAAACGTAAAAATAACAGTTTTTATGTTTTTCACACGTGAATTTTAGTACAGTTGAAACAGTAAACAGCCGTATTAAAAATTGGCGCAATCGATTAAATTTTCACATTTCACAAACAATACACCGAAAATAGATTCTTTATATTTTGGATTTCTTATGCGACGCTCAAACTTTATGAACTATTAAATCCGACATTTCTAAGAAGAAAGCGACTAAAATATTTCATTTGGATTCCTAGATTTTAACAGAATTTAATATAAATCCTTTGCATCGTTATTGAAAACGTCTTATGGCTACCCATAATTTTATGTTTATCTAAAAAATAACACGCCAGAAGATACATAATTTGATAAAAATTGATCGACTAGTTTAAAAATATTTTGTACGAAATTTTTAACGTACATACACAAAAGTAAATTCCCTTCAACCTCGAAATTTAGCTGGGAGGGGTGAAGAGCTGACGGGAATAAAACTAAAAATTTGGTTTCAAATTGGGCGTAATTTGGTCAAATTTTTCAAAAATGTAGACTTTATTAGAGTACTAATTCTGGTTTGGGCGTTGTGCTAAAGAGATAAAACGAAGGGTGGGTAACGGCCGTAAATAATAGAATGTATCACAAACAATTTTAAGCAAACAATTTTAACCCCTGGACACAAAACCCACAACTAGACTTAGGCCTATAATCAACTTATAAATAACAATAATCTTAGGATGGTGAGATGTATTTCCTTTTTAACTATCTTAATACAATCACTGAAACGTCCGACATTTTAACTACCAAAAAAAAAAAAAAAATGTATCGTATCATTCTAGTCTCATCAAACTTTTTAAAATGATATTCACGTGACGTGCCTTATTCACCACTTCTCTTTTACCCACTGGAGTTTAAAATTGAAAATGTGGTCTCTACAATAAAGATTGACACAAAGAGGTTTAGTTATCTTAAGAACAAAGTTAGCCCTCAGAAGTTCGCTACAGGAAGTACGACCATTGTAATTCCGAGAGACCCTAGCTGGATCAACACTTTCATTAAATCCCTATCTTTCATCCTATCTATTTAGGTGTAATCGAGGGCTGGCAACTTTTATTTTATGATTTTTTCTTCTCTTTTTATAAGTCGATGAAGACCTTAAACATATAGAAAATAACAAAGTTAAAGGGTGTATCTGGAGTGCAACCTTGAGTGTGTGTGGGGGGTGCGCGCGCGCGTGTGTGTTTGTGTGCGTGTGTGTGTGCTAGGAACAAACTCCGTAAACGGTCATTATGCTGAATAAAATGGTGAATTCGATTAAATATATTTAAATGTCCAAAGGTCGAAATAATTTGTGATATTGACTTTGGTCGTGCAAAATACGAAGAACTAATTGTTTTGTAATCGTACTATTAGTCATATAATGATAGTCTAGAGTAACCGGATATGCTTGAATAACTATTTATTATCTTTGACTTACCGCCAGCAATCCTTGATTAATTCCTTTTTTTTTTCAGTTTATATTGTCATTTATTCACTACACGTGTTTCGGAAATTATCGTCCATTGTCGGGTGATAACACTTAGTTAAAACATTCAACACAAAAAACAAGTATACACATAACATACCCACATAACCTATGCATAGTATACTATGTAAAGCCGGCGCGGTGACATTAATAAAAAAGAAAATATTGTGTTTCTTGTGCGTGAATGTTATGTGTATACTTGTTTTTTGTGTTGAAAGTTTTAACTAAGTGTTATCACCCGACGACGGACGATAATGTCCGAAACACGTGTAGTGAATATATGACAATATAAACTGAAAAGAAAAAAAAGAAGAAAAAAATTAATCAAGGATTGCTGGCGGTAAGTCAAAGATAATAAATACGTACTATTAGGCTGTGAGTAATAACAGCGAACATGTTAGGTTATATTCACAAGTGTCATATTACACATGATGCGAGCACTTCACTTGCCCTAACCTAACACACACACACACACACACACACACACACACACACACACACACACACACACATTGAACTACATATACAGTATAATCAGTATCTGAACGATTTCTTGTTATGAATTTCGTAAAACATAAAATACACAATGTAACGGATGACACTGCGAAATGAATTCTGCGTGATTAAAGTAGTAGCATACACAATCGCAAAGTTAAAACCTGTGTGTCAACTTCTGTGTAAAACCCATTGATCTATCAATACAATTTAACATTTTCTACAAGTTTCAATAAACCAACTTTTTGGCTTTATATTCAGAGGACGAATTTGTGTGATGGATATGGTATCATGATGGAGTCCATCAACTTGTCATAAGCAACAACTTTATAAATAGTACCCAACACAAGTTCCTAAGAATGGCGTATGTTATTCATGCGTCATAATGTCATGAATAAATTGTTTAAATTGATTTGTCAATCAACATTTAAAAACAAACAGTAGGGGAAAAAATCACTTGTTTTATTATATCAATGATGTGAGATAAACGTAGATTTTTCCTTATTGAAGAACAGTTAATTGCTGTAATATATTATAACCCAAATTTAAAAAAATTTGAAGCTTTTTTTTTTAAATAGTTTACTTTCTCTTAATATTTACTGACAAATAATTGTTTAGTGAAGTTGTGAAGTTCATAGTGACTATTAAAGTTTTAAAATTAGTGATATGATAATCTGAAAAATTACGTTTGAACTGACTGCGTTTTTATTTATAGATGAGTAACAATTTGATGGACGGCACGATGTAAAGTAAGCGGATTCACTAAATGTAATACCCTCAAGTTTTTTTGTGTCTTGTAGGAAATGTTAAATTAATTGTAGTGTTATATCAAGGGGTCTTATCCAGTAACGGTTGTTACACAACCATTCTGAACCTCGTAATTGTGTATATCACTATTTTCTTGACGTTGGCTATGCCAGTAAATCTCCATTTTTTAAAATGCTATCGGTTCATATATCGATTGTAATTTTCAGATATTCCACAATTCAAGACAATATCTCTGGTATACTTTCACTTTTTGTTCGTTAAAGTTATTGGATAATGAAGGATGGTTTGTATAATATGCTGACATCATCTTATATTTAATTTGTTAAGGAATTTCTGCGACAGACGCGTATTTCTTTACTATAATGCTGATCTTAATTATTGGGGCGTCAAATTACTCAGTCTTACCTGCAGATTTACCAAAATTATTTATTTTTCTTGAAAACACTTATTTTGTTATGAATTTATCATTAATAACATAACTTTTATGGGTAAATAATATGTTTTTAATACATATGTTATAAATAATTCTCAAATGGGTTATATTTTGTTATTTTGATTGAGAATTTATATCAGCTGTTTTAATTTTTTTTAGGGTAACATTTATCATTTAAATAACATGCCTGTTACATGTAATTAACACGTTTCACAACAAAAATAATTTGAAACAGCTGTTATACATTTCCAATTACGTTATTCCCAATAATTGTAATAAATGTTTCGGATAAAAGTTTCTAATTTGCGTAGAATACGAATGTACAAATATATAAATATATGTTCTTAAAATGGAGTTGATCTTAAGAACATTTACCAAACAAAGAATTATAATGGCATTACCAAAACCAAAATAACTTCAAACGTTGCCGTTTTTGAGATATTACCTTGTCTTAATATAAATGAGTTACCATGTGTGTATATACAGGGGGATTACTTTATACAGGGGTAAAATGTAAATAAATATGTGTAGGAGAGTTAAAAACTAGTTCAAATGTACTGAAATTATAATTAAATAATTATTTCAAGTGGAAAATATACGACCTAGATCGAGAACCGAACACAGGACCTTTAGCTTTACGAGCCAACACTATACCAACTGAGCTATCCTTAATCGCTTCCCAGCGTAGATATTATTCACTTGAAATCAATAATACTAGCTTGGTAACATAATGGTAACTAAATTAACGAAATTATAAGCAGGTTTTTATTTGTAGTGTAAGATCGGGGGCTAGTTGACGGGGGCTAAAATTTGACAAAAGTAATTCAGGAAATTTTGCATTTGGAAGAGCAAGGATGGTAGGAGGATACAGGAGGAAGTGGAAAAAAGCTATTAGTCTTAAGAAGGGGAGACAAATGATTCCCATAATAGTCGCATTTCCTGTTTAAATAGAACAAACCCAAGCTCGGGACAATATACATTATTGTTCTATTGCCCAATGATAGTATTATATACACAGGTTGTATAAAAACATTTCAGGAATACAGGAGCTTATTCCTCACATCAAAACCAAAGAAAAAGTTTATATAAATATATTTCCTAAAATTTTCTAGTCACTGTTTCGTGTTTTTTAATTAAAAAATCATATTTTTAACGGGTAATGATATGGAGTTAAAACTTTTCATCCTTATTATAAAACCCCAATTGAAAAAAAAATTATCAGCTAATTTCCTTTGCTCATTTCAAAATGGCGTCTAGTTAGACTTTTTAACTTTGAAAGTCCGTTATTTTAAAACATATTTATAAATGATACAATATTTTTCTTTTTTTACGACAAACAAAATGGTATTTTTAATTCTTTCTATATCTCAAAGGTAACTGAGTTATAGACAAAAAACAACGGAAAACCTTAATTCTTGTCTATAACAGCTAATTCTTTGTTTAAATAATAACAGCTGATTTGATATTTAATAAATAAAGCATTGTTGTAACTGTGAAGAAAATAGTTTTTGTATATTTTTTCGGGAATCAGAAAAAGTGATTTTCAACATCCCGTTCGTCGTTGTACATCAGAGATCGCTCCTTCACAAAATGTACATTTTAAAAGCCCGCCGGGGTCGAGACAATAACACGAGCGAAGCGAGTGGAGTTTGTTTAATATAAACACATCTACTAAGCCCGTTAGGGCCTAGCTGACATTAAGAAAATATATACAATAACGAGTTTCAAAAAACCTGTGTAACACATTTTTTAAACAATCTTATTGCACTGGATAAGACCCCTTGATTTATAAAACAATTAAACACTAACTCTTACAAAGCTCAAGATACCAACTTTTGGGGTTACATTTAGAATATTTGCTTTTATTACATTGCGTGATGGGATAGGGTAAGTACTATGAAGGTGACATACAACTTATTTGAATTTAACTTCAATTCTTGAAGTACTTGGTTTCTAATTTTTTGAAATATACAATTGATGGCACATAGCTGTATAATATATTCAGGGTTTAGTGTTAAATAGTTGTGTGACAGAAAATGTCTGCCCTGTTTCCTTTATTTCAACTTTTTGATCATCTACATTATAACATGTACCCAACCTAGTATTTTATAATTTTTTTTATGAAAAAATTTTAAAGACTGGAAAGATTTTATTTGTTTTAATGAACGAAAGAAAAAAAGTAAATAACTACTTCCAATTGACCTTGAAATAAATGCTGATAATGATCTGAAGATTAAAAAAAAACCCAATTGTTTACAGGAAATGGATTAATTACAGTCATTATTGTAAAAGCTACAGGGAAATGGTATGACAGCTTACGATTTTAATCTAAAAACTTCTCATCCTTTTAGAAGTCTACAAGCTCAAATCTGTTGAATAACTTTAATAAAATATGAATAGATATAATTGGATAAGAAATCGATGTAAGTAAAACAAATTTCCTTGAAGGAAGAAAAGAAAAAACCGTTATGCGATTGTGATAGAGAATACAAAACTGAAATCCAACTGCTTCTGTGAACAGTTAATCCTTGGAGGTATCAATGAATTTCTCGAACTAAATTTAGTTAAACAATATTCGTAGAGTGGTACATAATACCACATCTACTGTACATACAAAAGATATAATAAAAGTTAAGTGCTTCATGAGTGGCTTGCTTCTTACATAAAGGATCCCAGATTCAAAGAATATCTGAAGACTGGAATCTTTCACTGCCCACATTTTGATAAAAGGAGCATCCACTTCGGAAGGTGCTCGGGCAAGCATCAACTCGCGAGAATATTATTGCTTCATGGAATGTAATCAGCTCGATTGCCGTACTGATTCCCTCGGGAGTACGGGCTTGGCAATCCCGTGGGACCCAAGCTGGATCTACACTCTTTAATTTTCCTATGTTCTCCTCCTACCTTGACACTATTAGAGTACTCAAGAAATTTAAAAAACGTAGTAGAGTATTCCCCTTTTAAAAAATTTAACTAATCTCCATGGCTTAACATGTCATGAAAAGCTTAGACCTGTGAGTCGGGTAATGTGTGTAAATCCCGTCGGCGTTGTTCTAGCTTCCTCAATCACAGTTCTCTACTATTGTAGCTTCTCAATTTCCTCACTAAGCTGGGTCAACTTAGGATAATTTGAGCCCCAACGGGGATTGAGCCCAAAACATCGTATTAGTCAAGGAGATACCGTAGTCTCTTTAAACAAGAGGAAAATTGCAGCATTGATTAAAAAGGCATGGATGGGGCAGCAGAAGAAATCCGAATAACGGAGGATATGACCGGAAAAAGATTAAAAGGAAAGAAGAGAGAGAGTGTAGACTCTTACTGCCTGTAGACGATTTCTACCTGTCCTCGTTAAAACACACGCGAGGTCGCACATACACATTTGCCAAATCACTCTTAATAAATAAACAAAATGTTTGATAATTTAGAGCAGGAAATAGTTTTCGTATTAGCTATTGTTATACTCGCTAAGTTAAAAGTTTACTCGTGATTTCCGGAGAAAGCAAAAGAAACAAAACAATTCAACTGACAATCAGACGGAATGTTTTATCTATTGACTTACTGAATAGATTTGGCTAACTATCAGAACCATGTTTGTACTACTCAACATCGTGTCTGTGCGTGTCACGTAAGTAGTGGAAACGCAACCGGTTCAATGACTTGTGTTTTTTAGTTTCAATTCAAAAAAACCGGTTGCAAACCATGATCCAGATAGAAAACATATTTTTTGTGTTTTATTTAAAGACAGTGAAAGTTTAAAAATCGGGAACAAATTATCAAAATTGTTTTTCTTAATTTTAGATAATTATAAACACGTGGAATTTAAAAAAAATAGAATAATACTGGGTATAGAGAAGTTATTTTCTTGTTTAAGCCCTAGAACTTTGTGAAGTGAGCTATTAGTGACTTCCAAAAAATGACTGAATTTAATTTTGTGTCAGGAAAGTTATGTGGTGGGTAAAAATATGAAGGTAAAGTTATTTTGTGAATTTCAAGATCGTCTTGAGTTCAAAAAAGTGATTTTTGGAACAATGTCTGTCTATCGCTTGTTGTGCAGTACCCGAACGCGTGGAACAATCTTACAGATTCTCTCCAACAACATACAATAAATAAAGTCCTTAGTAAGAGGTCATAAGGAGATAAGATGAACATTGCCGACCCTACAAACATGGAGAAGTACTGATGCTTCTTTGCATATCTTTTGATTCCTTCTTCGATAAAAAAAAGTCAGACTGTTATAAAATACGTTATTTCTCAAAATCGGTTCTACCGATTTCATTCAAATATTATTGGAATGTGAAGATTAATGACTCAAAAACGTGAACAAAATTACAATTGAAGGCGAACATGGTTCATTTTCTCTTTTTGACTAACATTTTTAGCGGCGAAAAGTTTATTTTATTATTTTTTTTTTTTTTGGTTTGAGGATGGGTGAGTGAGAAAGTTTGTGCAATGTTTTTGTCCCGTTGTAGACGACTCCAGTGTGTAACGATAGACGCCTTAGAAAAATTGAAACTTAAAAAAGCCATTCAACCAGACCATTGCTACAATCACAGTAAAAACAGTAATGGTGATTTTACAATAATACGATAGTAGCTATTACTACCAACTGATAACAGCGATTCTAAAGAGTGATTATTAGGGATTTAAGTATATGTTTAGTGTTAACACCTCCAAACACTTAAAACATTGTGAACAAGCTGTTGTCAATTATGTAAACCACACTGTGAAATAACAAAAATTGAATTAATTGTAGTGTACCGCCTTTTCTAAGGTGGTAAACCTCATGATCATTATCCTTTATAAATCTAACTAGGAATATTGGGATTTTAACAACAGTAAACACCGAGAGGATCTGCTGTTGCCAGTATCATGCAGTATTTAATATTGTTATTAACTATTAAATTAAAGGTTTTGTTACAAATTGGGGAATTTTTGAAAAGGACTTGTAAATATTTCATAATCTAACGTTTGGAGATTACCAAGAAAAAACAAATGTTTTGTGTCATAGGGCAAATTTTAGCTTACAAAATGATAATGTAAGTTGTTTCCGAAGTAAAAAGTCAAAATAAAGACAAACTGCGAGAGTAGTTGATAGTACTCGACTAATTCAGGATACCATATTACCAAACTTGCTTCACCAAAATAACTGTTAGACTATTGTATGGACACAATCCAAAATCGAAAATCAAATCTCAACACAAGTCGTTTTTGTGAGGAAATCAGAGATTAGTGAATCGCCGTTCTTCTTTGGTAAACCTAAATTCCAAAATCATTGTTCATGAAACAGGAACCAGGCTGTGTTATTTAATATTTAATCATTTCCTACCAAAATTAAGACAAATGGGATAGTTAAAAGTTACCTAATTTTAACTGTTAATTTTGTTGTAAAGACAAGTTCATTGTTATGGAGACAGTACGAGGTCAAGTCATTTCATTGTCAGGTGTTGTTGCCTACAAGAATTGTGTCAGAATTACGTGTATTTTATTTCATTCATTGTTTAAGAATCGGGAAATCATTTGTAAAATATAAACAACTGGTGTTTAATCAAAAATCGATAGCTAATGTTAAATTATAAATTAACTATCCATATGTGTGTATGTGTGTGTGTGTGTGTGTGTGTGTGTGTGTGTGTGTGTGTGTGTGTGTGTGTGTGTGTGTGTGTGTGTGTGTGTGTGTGTGTGTGTGTGTGTGTGTGTGTGTGTGTGTGTGTGTGTGTGTGTGTGTGTGTGTGTGTGTGTGTGTGTGTGTGTGTGTGTGTGTGTGTGTGTGTGTGTGTGTGTGTGTGTGTGTGAGAGAGAGAGAGAGAGAGAGAGAGAGACAGAGTAATATAAGTTGTTTCTGAAGTAAAAAAACTCAAAATGAATACACAAACTGTGAAAGTAGTAGCTCAAAATAAGACTTTATTTTGTGTATTTGCAAAATAGTTGCCGGAATATCTCGAAAATCGGTAACTTTACACACAAAATGCAAGATGTTTTAACTATTCATATATGGGGTACCAACGATGACTCTTGTGATATTCTTATTGTTACTATATTCAGTAGGATTGATGTACAGATTTGAAGCCCGTCGGGATCACAAGACTGTAGAACGGGATTGTAAAACACCATAACGGGATCACGATTTGTTGAAATTATAATTATAATTTCCAACAGTTACTAGGAAAGTAACTTAAATTCATAATTGAGCGAGTTAAACAAATTTTTGTTTTAAAATTTTGGCACTTCTACTTGTTGTCAAGCACTGTGACCACTGATATTTATGCACTCTTTCAAAAAGGTTCTTTGCAAACGTGTATGTAACGAGTTTTTTAGTTAATTTTTCGTTTTAAAATGACTTCCACTAAAAATAGTTATTACTCTTCCAAGACACAAAGAAGAAGGTTGTCCACTAATAAATAATAAGTTCCTTTCGAAGGTATAAACACTCATTCTTCAAAATGAAAAATTAAATTTCAACTATTTTCTAAAATTTCTTCTCCCAACGTTTAATGATATAAATAAAAACTATTTGCAATATCATAGGGTTACAAAATATATAGGATTTTGATTTTTAATCAAACGTTAGTTAAATCTTTAATTGCCTATAGTTTAGTGTATATTAGGCTATATACTATAGTAATAAAATTCCTTTGGAAATGGATTTAGTAAAAAACCTTCAAATTAAGCTAAATTCTTACATATTAGGTTTATTAAGACATGATCTTACTGGTCTTTTCTCTACGTCATAATATACTTACATTTGAGAAAGTTATAAATGAACAGTGTTTGTTTTTCTATCATCATTCTAGGTGATATTATTTGGTAGGTTAATAACTAATTCGTTTGTCCTATAAAACGGCGGTAAAAAGGCTCATTTAGAAATGATTAACTATATTATGTTCATCATAGCCTAGAGACGAGGAAGAGTGTAACTTTGACTCCCGTCATTATGAACTCAATGTCTTACACCCAATACTTTATTTTGTAATGAATATTTTCATTGTACGAGCTTGCATGAAAAAGTTTTGTTATAGTTTTGTCATTTGAAAGAAAATCTATATCACTAGACCTGTATGTGACACAAAATAAATAATAATCTTTCGTGGATCTTATTGGTTAACCATTAATCAAACTTCAAATTGATTTTATGGTTATTCTAACTGAATCAGCTGTTATGTTGAAATGATTATAACTTTTAATAAATAGACAGGTGATTTCTAAGTTCGTGTAAGTTTAGTGTGTTTAAAGTTTTTGGTCGATTTCAACTTTTGGGTTAAAAATTTAAAGCTTGCAACACATTGTAGTTACGTACAAAAAACGTGCTTAGTGGAGTAGTTTTTGAGATACTGCTTTAGTTACCTGGTAATCTCTTCTAATTAACACTGCAGGTGTTAAGCAACAGAATTTAATTGTTGATTGTAATAATCTGTAAACAATGACTTACGTCGGTTAAAGTATACAATACAGATAAGCTACAACGTTACCGGTAGCTCCACCTGTTATGGTCAAATAGATCAAGGACAGACATTTTCTTTTTGCCAAGAAATAAAAGACCATTGAACGTCGTCAAACAATACGTTAAATGCGTTGCCTCTAGAGCTTTAACCTAAATCTGTCAAAACCCTTTAGACTTGAAACAAATTGCTTAACTGCAGTGTTGTCATTGAATTTGTGAACTTTAAAACTTCAAATCTAAAGTCCTCTCTACGGTAGTGTCTGTGAAAGGTTCTTCCATATGTGGTTTATAGCTTCGGAGACACTGACACATTATAGCTTTGGAGGTATATAAAATATTAAGTGAAGATTGAAATGTTGAATCTGGAATATCTCTTTTAACAAAAAACAAATTTTTTTTTTTACTTATTCTGTAGATCTCTGTAGATCGTTAAAAAACTAAATACCAAATTTCTTGATACTTTTCTAAAATGAAAATTAGACTAAACCAAAAAATAATGGAATTATGATAATAATTCCATTATTGTCCAGAAATGTACCAAATATTAAAATGTTTCCATTAACAGTTTAAAATGCCGACTAGTGTTTTAATATTAATTAAATTATGATCGTTTTTGTCAAGAACTCGGTTATCCTTTGACCTACAGATTTGTTTTAATTAAGAGGAAAATCTTTTATTTCTTGCAAATAATTTAAAACGTTAATGGGTTTCGAGATATTCGACCCATTTATTGGGGATATCATTATAAAAGGTCATATTGATAATGTGTATAACAAATCTTTACCTAATATATGTTTCTATGACCAAGACCTATAGAACGTTTTTCTCTTATATTTAGTTCTAGAATCAACCAAACAATGCACTATTTTTGAACTCGAGTTCGTTGCATTTCTTTTCGCCACATAAAACTGTAATTCTAATTTTGCCAGGTTAACAAATAGCTGTTATTATACGCTCCATTGAACCTCAAAATTTAATGTTGCATTCCAAGACAATGCTAAATCGGGGAATGTTTACAAAATTTTATTAGCTGTTTTCTAAAATAGAAATCAACTATTGTGATTTACAGCATGGGAACAGTATAAAGTAGTTTTGTTCTCTGCATAACTGTATATTTATTATAAAGAGTGGCTGGAAAATAACTTGATTATTTTTAATGCTGTATTACCCTACTAAATAAATACGGTGTAAAGTTTTCTTTGTAGTTTGGTGTTCCTTCCATAAACTAACGTTTAACAATGTTTGACTTAATGGGTCGGAAGAAAGTAAGTCAAAAATTTCAAACAGGACATATCTTCACTCATTTTATAGGTCTGATGAGAAACATGTCAAACTAAAATTAAATTTTTTCTTCTCTTTTTTTTCAGTTAATGATGTGAGTTGACAACAAAATATGTGTGGATTTTAATGTATTATATTTAAACAGTATTATAGTAATTCAATTCATAAAATGTTTTATATTATACGACAAGTTTATATGTTTGTATATTTGTGTGAAAAATATTAGTGACAATGTACAAAAGCCTGATGATGTCTCATTGAAGATGAAACGGCCATAGCTGCATTAAGAAAGGATTGTTATAGACTTTGGAAAATTACTGTATATATATATATATATATATATATATATATATATATATATATATACAGTAATTTAATACAGTAATATATATATTAAGACAACATTTTTTTAATATAAACCACAATATTTTAATTGAAACTTGCCGACCATGGTTTCGCTAGTTAAAGCATTGTCAAGGACTTATACAAGAATGAATATATATTTATTTACTTATATATTAAAATAAACAATCCAAAGGTTTCAACAAAGAATTTATGAATACAAGTTTGGTGATTGGTGTAAGAAATAAAATATCACATTAATTCGATGAAGTAATGTTAGTATATCTATATGAAAAGTATAAACAAATGAAACCGCCTACTTTGTGGAGTTGTATTATTTTACAATATGATGAAAAGTATCGTTCATAACTCGTCCCAAAATAGTCTTTCCTGTGCATTTCGGCTTCGCCTCACACGTGAATTTTCGTCATGCAACAGGAAAAGGCCACTTTCGGTACTAGTGATGAAATAAATATACTATTTCTTTTCCTTAAGGTCATGAAATGTTAAAATCGATTTTTTTAAGGCTACCAAACTTAAGTAAAATGGAAAGAGTGTTTAAACATTAGTTTAAATATTACGTGAATGGAGCTAGGTAATATGTACAAACATAGTGAACAAAAAGCTTTGAGGAACTTAACAGTTGTTGGCAGGTGGTCTTGCTACCCTGGTGAGAAGCAATCAAGGAATTCCTTCCGGGTACATTTCAGTACAGGTTACATCGACACAGATATTGGGAGGATAACAGAAAGAGTGCAGCAACAACATTTTTTTTTAAAAAATTGTCACAACTATAAGAGAGACGATTTTAAAAGAAAACTGCAATTTATAATTCGTATGTATCACAAAATGGATACAACAAAAGCTGATTTAAAACACTATAAAGTGTATTTTCACTCCTGTTCAGTTATTAGAACATTTAAAAGATACCTGTAAAGTCAAAAAATTCATCGAAATTGTGAAAAATCCAATTAAAAATGTCAAAATGGTGGCTATTTAAAAACATATTTTTCATTATATATCTCGTGTTTTATTCACAAATAAAAATTATTTGAAGATTTCAATTCAACGTCTTAACCTAACACTACTTCTTTAATAGCTAAATTATTTTAAAATGTAAATTTTAACCCTGATCACCCACTAAAATGTGGTATTAGTATACAGTAGTTACGAAGGCTGGAGCGTAGCGAGTGGAGGCAACTTCACATATCTAGAGTTTTCAAAGTCAACCACCAATTCCGAGACAAGAAAAGAGTGGAGACTCCTTAATATATACTACAAGGTCCATTAGAGCGTAGCTGACGTCATGAATGTAGTGATATACATAAATACAAGGTTCAGAAAACCTATTTAACAACTGTTGTAAATAAAGTTACCCTACTGGGTTAAGTTTAGAGGACCTGCTTGTGTGATTTGAATGTTACATCATAATGGCACCCAGCTTCTTGTTTTTACAGTATGTTTCGCTGAATGAGAGAAATTTGGTGTGATATTTCTATAATTATTGAAATAGTTTAGGCAGACATTCGGAATGATTGTATATATATAAACCAACACACAACGTTTCGAAAGTATAAAACAACTTCTGCTGGCAAGTGATAAACGTAAAAAATAATTAATGTCAATATAACCTAATAGTAAACGTCCAGGTTTTTACAAATTTTGAGTTATTCTTTTTGCCAATTTTAGTTGTTTTAATATTTATTTTTAGCTATGGATTAATAGTTTTAAATTTATATTCCAACACGGCGTTTTTCACTATTGTCATGTTCTAGAATTATCACTTGATAACTGGATTTGATTTTATATTCTGAAAACGTCGTGTATTAGTTTATGAATATAAAAATGATGGACAAATAACATTTAAACGGTGAACAAACTATCCTTGGTAAAAAATCCGAATTAGTGTAAAGTATTCATAGACGAAAGTTTTTTTGTAAATACATAACAAGTTGACTGCCGCATTTACTTTTTAGAACACCCTGTATCAGATATGTAATCTTCTTGACTTATTTTACATCACAATAACCAAATAACAAATTCACTTAGACCTGTGAAGAACTTTAATATTGTGTTTACAAAATTACAAATTTAAAACGCCATAACTCGGTTGATTTTAAAGATAAATTAAAAATTCCTTTTAAATATCTTAAATTGGCCTACTAGAATATGTAAAAATAATAATTAAACATTAAATAAAAGTTGAGAAAAATCCAGTTTTTTAATTTTTTGGAACAGTGTATTTCCCATTAAGCTTTTGTATCCTGTAGGTAGATCAGATTAGTAACTTTAAATTGAGAGGTTGAACATTTTTCTATCTAAAGCAGTTGAAATATCAAACTGTTTCTATACTTTTCCTTCACTCTGTATATTATAGTCTCCACTCGCTTCGCTCTTGTCTGTATGTAAGTGAAAGAACCTCCACTACCTCTACTGGAACTTGTAACTATACAAATATCACATTTCCTTAGGAGGTCATGGTTCGCCAACGATGGCAACGACAATAGCGATGGACGAACGGATTGTGAAAATCACCCATCGGTTTCTAGAGGCCATGAAACTAGATTATCAGTCGAACTGATCATATTACAATATTACGTTATTCTAAGTCAGTCAGCTGTTATATTGTTCACTAATGGTAACACTTAAGGTTATGTTTCCAAGTAGATTAAGTGGGATTTATATTGAACGATGATATAACAAAATATAACGTAGACATCTTTAAAATGTTTATAGGATCAACTTTGGTCGTTTGCAGTTAAAACTTTTAACAGTTTTAACTATATTTATGTGGTGCCGGATAACTATATTCATTAAATATACCGGAACACGCGCGGTCTTTCTGCAGTTCAAATTTTAAATATCTAAACTATCACGCAATTGTCCACATTAATAACCCATATAAATCGTTATCTTTCGCGAGATAAAAAATTCAAACACAATTGTCACAACATTAACAATAAGCTGTTTAGTTTTGGGAAATATAAGCAATTATTTATAACGCCATATGAATCCCCACAAATAAAGTAAGCACTGTATAAGTTGACATAAAAATAATTTTAAAAAGCTGTTATAAATTCTCCAACAAATGAAACATATTGGAGAACTTACCGTTTAACTTTGCGAGATGTAAGCAATAAGTTACAGCATAACGTGGATCCGCACACATAAAGTAAGCACTATATAAGTTAACTTAAAAAACAGCTGTTATAAACTCTCAAAGAAAAAGACAAAATAAAAGGTATTTTTAGAATTTATAACAGCTGTTTCAAATTATTTTTGTTGTAAAAAATCTTATATACACAAACAGACATGATATTTAAATGAAAAATTTAAAACAGCTGTTATAAATTCTCAAACAAAAAGACAAAATAAAAATGTATTTGAGAATTTATAACAGCTGTTTCAAATTATTTTTGTTGTAAAAAATGTTATATACACAAACAGGAATGATATTTAAATGATAAATTTAAGTTAACCTAAAAATAATTTAAAACAGCTGTTATAATTTTCTCAGTCTAAATAATGTTCACCAAATCTGCCGGTACCAATATTTTATTTGACACCTCAATTAAAATCGGCCTACAGTAAAGAAATACGGGACTGCGCAGAAATTCCTTGGCGAGTTAAATATATGATAAACAAATAAATCTGTAATTTAAAAAATCCTTTTTTTGTCCATAGATACAATTTTCTCAGGAATTACTATTTAATTCCCAAGGGTTGTCTTGTAGCGATGTTTTAAGGGGTAGTATAGGCAATTTGGATACTCTTGTTTCTAGAGTTTCACATTTACTTTCATCACATTATGTAATAATAAATAATCACATTACAAATAACGTAATGTGCATTGTCCAGATTTAGTATAGTAATATGATCTAATCACTTTTTTTTTTAAAAAAAATAACAATATAACTAAATATGTATTCAAAATTTAACATTTATTGGAGTAATGTAATGTCTATAACAACTTTGAATAATTGAAGTATGCTGACATCTTCAGGCTGTACACGTTCAGTTCTGCACATAAAGCGTGTTTTGTCTACTAGCATACAATACATGTAATATTAAAAACTGAGTGTTGACGTGCAATACCTGAAGATGTCTCTGTGTAGGCGAAACGTTAGTTGCATACTTTAAAAAAATTGACTGTTCCAGATGTGTTAAAAGGTATACAATTTATTTATTTATTTCAACAGTACGGAGGCTTTGTAACAGAAATAAAAAATAATTTTAAAACTGTTTTTCCAAAATTTACTATAATGTCTAGTGTCGGCTACACCTAAATTTTTTATTTATAAAAAAATAACATATCCTGAGATATGACATAATATACCCACTTACCAAATTTGATTAAAATCTGTCGAAGCGCTTGAGCACTGCACAGACGCCAGATTGTATTTTTTTGCCTCGGGGATGTCAAATACGATGTATTATTAAAGAAACCCATTTTCATTTCACTTTATATCAATAAATAAGTACCTATGTGACATATATTAAATGTTGAGCTTGACTTATGAGAAAAAATATACAGTATAACAAAACACACAGAACACAATTCACACAAAAATATGCCTAAGTATCAGACGCGTTTCAACGACAAGGTCGTCCTCTTCAGTGAATCACCTACGGGTCTGATACTTAGGCGTATTTTTTGTGAAAATTGTGTTCTGTGTGTTTGTTATACTATGTGACATAGTAAAATTATAATATAGGCCTACAGACGAACAAACGGATCTCATTCTGAAAATGGATCAAATTTGTTTAAAAGTGTCTTACTCTTCAATTCTACAGTAATAAAAATATTAGTACTATCTCAACACTAAACTAATAGATTGTTTAATAATAAGTAACTGATCCTTACAAACGTCTGAAGCCTACCACCTCCTTATTGAAATGGAAGGATAAACTGATTTAATAAGCGTGAATTTGTTTATAAACATCCAAACTATCATTTTACAGAAAAGGTAAATTTAATGATATTTATACAGGGTGTCCAAAAAGTATCAGAACAACGTTATATTTCTTGAACTATTACAGATTAAGCAATTAAATTTAGCACATCAATATTATACCTTTTTAAGGCAACTATCAATTTTTCAACACCTTATGGAGATGAGCCAACAGGGAGTCAGAAAAAATCGTAAATGAAAGCGTAAGTCGACAATTAAAGGTCTCTATTAGGAGAATAGAATGCCGAAAATCCTACCTCAAAAGGTTCATTCTATACAAAATGGCGGCGAGAATAACACACGAGATATGAACAATAAACCGTTTTTAATGGGCAGCCATTTCGTATGTTCCAAATTTCAATTGGGTTGTGTATGACAACACTAAACCAAATTTGATGTTACATCTTAATTATTGTGGTCGCTATCGTACAACCACGATTACCAAAACTTGCACTATACTTAGTAGACTGGGAAAGTAAAATTATAGATACTAACGTGGGAGTATTGTGACCAGGACTTGTGATTAATTGCACACAATTATCAGCTCACCTTGGATCTCTTATCATTGTAAGGAATCCCACTTATACAAGATTTCCCCGGTTGAAGTCTACAACTAGAATATTACAATATATAACAAACTATTTATTAATTACAATATAATTACCTTATTTACATATTATAAATATGGTTGTTACAGCCGTCTTGATAATGAGACCCAAGCATGGGGCATTGGAATGTAAACTAATCAAGAAGGTTCCTACTACCACACAACAGGATGTGGCAACATGGTAAAGAAAATCACTTGGATACCAAGTGTTACACAATAACATCAGTGTTATTGCATCTTTAACTGGTCGTCCGAAAAGTGATGAGATATGTTCTAGTCTAAAGTAAAAGAGAAGACCCAGCACAAGATGGAACACTTACCCTACTACAAACAAGTGTCAGGATCATATTTCGGAGAGCGATATTATAGTAACACAATAGTGTGGGGTGTGAAACTTGGAAGTTAAACAAACCGCTGGTAGAGAAAAGTCAGGTGTTCATCATTTGTTAATAATATTTCAAATAAGATGACCTACACAATCAAGAACGAACAGATGCGGATAAGAGTGAAACAATAGGTTTAATATTAAGTGAAGGAAATGGAGGTGGATTGAGGAAAGGAGAAGAAGAAGCACTGGAGTGGAATCCTCTAGGAATCTGTTGAGAGATCTACAAACGCAAGGAGTAGTATCCTGGAAGAATAGTTGAGCTGGAGAGACGAGGAGGAGATCAAGACAGAAGATCAGTGGAGTCCCTATATTCCAGGAAGAACGAAAGGAATTAAGTAAGTCAAGACAAGGATACTGTTGAGGAGGTTATTTAAATATTAAATGAATGGTCAGCATTTCGAAAAAAATTTGGCTCAATTTATTAGTAAGTTATTAATTAGTAAGAATGTAACAAAGCTTTTGGGTATAGTAACAAAATTAAAACGGGAAGGAGATGGGTTGAACAGATGCAACTGATGGTAAAGGACCCAGCAAGGATCTGATGGGAAAATCGAAATGGGAGAGAGGATGGCCGAGGTTATGATGAGTTGACAATCTGGAGGAGGACCTAAAGAAAATAGAAGTGAAGTGGAGGAAATCAGAAAATAACAGAACGCTGTTGTGAAGAAAGACAAGGTTACGCCATGGATAAGGAAAATAGATACGTGAAAATTCAAGTTTAGTAAGAGTAGGTTGCTAAAAAATCAGTTAGAAATTAAAACTTTAAAATTTTATTTTGTATTCAAGTAGTGAACAATGAAAATTATAGATTAATTTTTATCGCAAATGAATTGAAACGCATAGATTCTTAATTTAAAAAATGTTAAACGATAAAAATTGTCTAACTCCTCATTTAAACCATTTATAATTTATGAAATATTGTAAATACGAGCACAAATTTTAAAACTAATAGCATTTTTTTTTATCTCACAAGAACTAATGTGGGTGATGAGGTCATGTTTTTAGTTCTTTAGTTTTTCAGGATGGAAACACGACTATATTCTTGATTTTTACTCTCTCTCCTTTTTTAAATCTTCTGAGTCTAAAAGAGTGATTATCAGAATGATGTCCGTCTTTCTCTACAGCCTAAACCGTGGATCGATTAATGAGATTTGCTACTGACCATATCTTAGGACGTTTTTTTCATACGATTACTCAAAATTAAGACTACCGATAGTCGGTAAAAAAAAATAGCACAAAATCAAGATTTTCTCAAAATCAGTTTAAACGATTTTTATGAAATTTTGTTCAAATGTAGCCTCTAACGACGTATGCTAAAATGCCGGTCCATGAGTTATCGATAAATAACAAAAAGTCGATCATTGAGCTTTTATTTCTCAAAATCAACTCTACCAATTCCGTTTAAATTTTGATGAATTTCATAGAATTGAATGTAAATATTTTTTAAAACAGCGTTCATGGTTATTTTTTTTCTTTTTGACAGATAACTACTGAACTGACATTTTTGTAGATAAATAGTTTAGGTAGGTTTTTATTTAGTTTTAGCGATGGGTAAAAGTTTGTGCAATGTTTTTGCACACTTTGTTTTATACCTGTTTAAACTTCCTGAGACGGGTAGGTCTAAATAATAAAGATGATAAATTACCGCAAGTAATTAGTCTTTAAAGAATTCTGACAATTGAATTTCATAGGCTATCTCATGCATACATACAATGATAGGACTTGAATTACGATAAGTTTATTTACATATAATTATTAATATAAATTATGACTTTTATACTTCTTCTAAAAAAACAGCTATTTTAGTGTAGCTTGGGCCCGAAGTACTCCAGCTACATTACTTGCTATTTTAGTGTAGCTTGAGCCCGAAGTACTCCAGCTACATTACTTGCTATTTTAGTGTAGCTTGGACCCGAAGTACTCCAGCTACATCACTTGCTATTTTAGTGTAGCTTGGACCCGAAGTACTCCAGCTACATCACTTGCTATTTATTGTAACTTGGGCCCGAAGTACTCCAGCTACATCACTTACTATTTTAGTGTAGCTTGGGCCCGAAGTACCCCAGCTACATGACTTGCTATTTTAGTGTAGCTTGGACCCGAAGTACTCCAGCTACATCACTTGCTATTTATTGTAACTTGGGCCCGAAGTACTCCAGCTACATCACTTACTATTTTAGTGTAGCTTGGGCCCGAAGTACCCCAGCTACATGACTTGCTATTTTAGTGTAGCTTGGACCCGACGTACTCCAGCTACATCACTTGCTATTTTAGTGTAGCTTGGACCCGACGTACCCCAGCTACATCACTTGCTATTTAGTGTAGCTTGGACCCGACGTACTCCAGCTACATCACTTGCTATTTTAGTGTAGCTTGGACCCGATGTACTCCAGCTACATCACTTGCTATTTTAGTGTAGCTTGGACCCGACGTACTCCAGCTACATCACTTGCTATTTTAGTGTAGCTTGGGCCCGAAGTACCCCAGCTACATCACTTGCTATTTAGTGTAGCTTGGACCCGACGTACTCCAGCTACATCACTTGCTATTTTAGTGTAGTTTGGACCCGACGTACTCCAGCTACATCACTTGCTATTTTAGTGTAGCTTGGACCCGACGTACTCCAGCTACATCACTTGCTATTTTAGTGTAGCTTGGACCCGACGTACTCCAGCTACATCACTTGCTATTTAGTGTAGCTTGGACCCGACGTACTCCAACTACATCACTTGCTATTTTAGTGTAGCTTGGACCCGACGTACTCCAGCTACATCACTTGCTATTTTAGTGTAGCTTGGACCCGACGTACTCATGCTACATCACTTGCTATTTTAGTGTAGCTTGGGCCCGAAGTACTCCAGCTACATTACTTGCTATTTTAGTGTAGCTTGAGCCCGAAGTACTCCAGCTACATTACTTGCTATTTTAGTGTAGCTTGGACCCGAAGTACTCCAGCTACATTACTTGCTATTTTAGTGTAGCTTGGGCCCGAAGTACACCAGCTACATCACTAGCTATTTTAGTGTAGCTTGGGCCCGAAGTACTCCAGCTACATTACTTGCTATTTTAGTGTAGCTTGGGCCCGAAGTACTCCAGCTACATTACTAGCTATTTTAGTGTAGCTTGGGCCCGAAGTACTCCAGCTACATTACTTGCTATTTTAGTGTAGCTTGGACCCGAAGTACTCCAGCTACATTACTTGCTATTTTAGTGTAGCTTGGGCCCGAAGTACACCAGCTACATCACTAGCTATTTTAGTGTAGCTTGGGCCCGAAGTACTCCAGCTACATTACTTGCTATTTTAGTGTAGCTTGGGCCCGAAGTACTCCAGCTACATCACTAGCTATTTTAGTGTAGCTTGGGCCCGAAGTACACCAGCTACATCACTTGCTATTTTAGTGGAACTTGGGCCCGAAGTACTCCAGCTACATTACTTGCTATTTTAGTGTAGCTTGGGCCCGAAGTACTCCAGCTACATCACTAGCTATTTTAGTGTAGCTTGGGCCCGAAGTACACCAGCTACATCACTTGCTATTTTAGTGTTGCTGGGCGGGTTTTCGTTAGGATTAACTCCTATTCCTTGATATAATAGTAGGAGTTAAGGAATAAATAATAACTTAGGTTGAATTTCTCAAGCCTCAATTAAACATAGCCCGAAATGGCAATTCTAAAAATAATTGAAATGCTTGTCCCTGCCAACTCCTTATTTCTAAAGGCCTGTAAACATGTATTGAGAAAAGGCTGAATCTTTAACAAAGTGAATGATAATTCCAATATAAGCTTATCAGGAAGATTCTGAAATCCATGAAGTTTTCAGGATTCAACTATCTGAAACCATCTATTTGGAAGCGAAATAAACCCTTGTGGTTGACGTGCAAAAGGGAAAGACCACCCAACTGAAGAATAAAAAGAAAGATTCAACAAACTTTGGACAAATTTCCTCAATCTAGTTTTATTTTATTTCCCAACGTTGAATGTCTCGCACTAAGTTATTTTACTTGATCACGTGATATTGTATAAGTAAGATATAATAGTGCGTACTTTAGTCCAGACTAAGAGCGACCGTCAACATTGGGTTGCGCAACATTGTCCCCGACCTTGTCAGTACATAACTTCCTGGTTATATGAATTGAAATTTGATTGTTGCGTGTGATTTAGTCAAACATAGAGACATGCAAAAATATTAAAATTATAAAGTAATTAAATAAACTATACAACAATTAGTCTTCCTTTTACGTTAGTTCAGAAACGTGCACGAAAAAAAATTCACAGTTTTTCCTCTTCACAACACCTTCTCCAAAAATAGAATGAGAAACTGAAAGTGAGCCTTTTCGTTAATTGCTTAGGTGTTCATACTTTGTGCAAAGAGTCACCACTCTCTTACATCGTCGTCTTATAAAGACTCTAGTAGCATCAAGGTTTGAAGTAAAAAGAGTTGATCTGGTAGAGAAGAATAAAGAGAGAGAGATTTAACCCAAGATTAGATCCAGCTGGGTTTCCTAGGGATTGCCAAGTTGTTGTAACTTGTAGATGTACATCAATAAGAAGTAGAGTATATAAACACTAGTCGAGTCATTTATACTTCCTTCGAGACCTATCAGTGGTGAAGGAGAGAGATTTAACCCAAGATTAGATCCAGCTGGGTTTCCTAGGGATTGCCAAGCTGTTGTAACTTGTAGATGTACATCAATAAGAAGTAGAGTATATAAACACTAGTCGAGTCATTTATACTTCCTTCGAGACCTATCAGTGGTGAAGGAGAGAGATTTAACCCAAGATTAGATCCAGCTGGGTTTCCTAGGGATTGCCAAGCTGTTGTAACTTGTAGATGTACATCAATAAGAAGTAGAGTATATAAACACTAGTCGAGTCATTTATACTTCCTTCGAGACCTATCAGTGGTGAAGGAGAGAGATTTAACCCAAGATTAGATCCAGCTGGGTTTCCTAGGGATTGCCAAGCTGTTGTAACTTGTAGATGTACATCAATAAGAAGTAGAGTATATAAACACTAGTCGAGTCGTTTATACTTCCTTCGAGACCTATCAGTGGTGAAGGAGAGAGATTTAACCCAAGATTAGATCCAGCTGGGTTTCCTAGGGATTGCCAAGCTGTTGTAACTTGTAGATGTACATCAATAAGAAGTAGAGTATATAAACACTAGTCGAGTCGTTTATACTTCCTTCGAGACCTATCAGTGGTGAAGGAGAGAGATTTAACCCAAGATTAGATCCAGCTGGGTTTCCTAGGGATTGCCAAGCTGTTGTAACTTGTAGATGTACATCAATAAGAAGTAGAGTATATAAACACTAGTCGAGTCATTTATACTTCCTTCGAGACCTATCAGTGGTGAAGGAGAGAGATTTAACCCAAGATTAGATCCAGCTGGGTTTCCTAGGGATTGCCAAGCTGTTGTAACTTGTAGATGTACATCAATAAGAAGTAGAGTATATAAACACTAGTCGAGTCGTTTATACTTCCTTCGAGACCTATCAGTGGTGAAGGAGAGAGATTTAACCCAAGATTAGATCCAGCTGGGTTTCCTAGGGATTGCCAAGCTGTTGTAACTTGTAGATGTACATCAATAAGAAGTAGAGTATATAAACACTAGTCGAGTCGTTTATACTTCCTTCGAGACCTATCAGTGGTGAAGGAGAGAGATTTAACCCAAGATTAGATCCAGCTGGGTTTCCTAGGGATTGCCAAGTTGTTGTAACTTGTAGATGTACATCAATAAGAAGTAGAGTATATAAACACAAGTCGAGTCGTTTATACATCCTTCGAGACCTATCAGTGGTGAAGGAGAGAGATTTAACCCAAGATTAGATCCAGCTGGGTTTCCTAGGGATTGCCAAGTTGTTGTAACTTGTAGATGTACATCAATAAGAAGTAGAGTATATAAACACAAGTCGAGTCGTTTATACTTCCTTCGAGACCTATCAGTGGTGAAGGAGAGAGATTTAACCCAAGATTAGATCCAGCTGGGTTTCCTAGGGATTGCCAAGCTGTTGTAACTTGTAGATGTACATCAATAAGAAGTAGAGTATATAAACACAAGTCGAGTCGTTTATACTTCCTTCGAGACCTATCAGTGGTGGATTAAAATAGAGAGATTTAACCCAAGATTAGATCCACCTGGGTTTCCTAGGGATTGCCAAGTTGTTGTAACTTGTAGATGTACATCAATAAGAAGTAGAGTATATAAACACTAGTCGAGTCGTTTATACTTCCTTCGAGACCTATCAGTGGTGAAGGAGAGAGATTTAACCCAAGATTAGATCCAGCTGGGTTTCCTAGGGATTGCCAAGTTGTTGTAACTTGTAGATGTACATCAATAAGAAGTAGAGTATATAAACACTAGTCGAGTCGTTTATACTTCCTTCGAGGCCTATCAGTGGTGAAGGAGAGAGATTTAACCCAAGATTAGATCCAGCTGGGTTTCCTAGGGATTGCCAAGCTGTTGTAACTTGTAGATGTACATCAATAAGAAGTAGAGTATATAAACACAAGTCGAGTCGTTTATACTTCCTTCGAGACCTATCAGTGGTGAAGGAGAGAGATTTAACCCAAGATTAGATCCAGCTGGGTTTCCTAGGGATTGCCAAGCTGTTGTAACTTGTAGATGTACATCAATAAGAAGTAGAGTATATAAACACAAGTCGAGTCGTTTATACTTCCTTCGAGACCTATCAGTGGTGAAGGAGAGAGATTTAACCCAAGATTAGATCCAGCTGGGTTTCCTAGGGATTGCCAAGCTGTTGTAACTTGTAGATGTACATCAATAAGAAGTAGAGTATATAAACACTAGTCGAGTCGTTTATACTTCTTTCGAGACCTATCAGTGGTGGATTAAAAGAGAGAGATTTAACCCAAGATTAGATCCAGCTGGGTTTCCTAGGGATTGCCAAGCTGATGTAACTTGTAGATGTACATCAATAAGAAGTAGAGTATATAAACACAAGTCGAGTCGTTTATACTTCCTTCGAGACCTATCAGTGGTGAAGGAGAGAGATTTAACCCAAGATTAGATCCAGCTGGGTTTCCTAGGGATTGCCAAGTTGTTGTAACTTGTAGATGTACATCAATAAGAAGTAGAGTATATAAACACAAGTCGAGTCGTTTATACTTCCTTCGAGACCTATCAGTGGTGAAGGAGAGAGATTTAACCCAAGATTAGATCCAGCTGGGTTTCCTAGGGATTGCCAAGCTGTTGTAACTTGTAGATGTACATCAATAAGAAGTAGAGTATATAAACACTAGTCGAGTCGTTTATACTTCCTTCGAGACCTATCAGTGGTGAAGGAGAGAGATTTAACCCAAGATTAGATCCAGCTGGGTTTCCTAGGGATTGCCAAGCTGTTGTAACTTGTAGATGTACATCAATAAGAAGTAGAGTATATAAACACAAGTCGAGTCGTTTATACTTCCTTCGAGACCTATCAGTGGTGAAGGAGAGAGATTTAACCCAAGATTAGATCCAGCTGGGTTTCCTAGGGATTGCCAAGCTGTTGTAACTTGTAGATGTACATCAATAAGAAGTAGAGTATATAAACACAAGTCGAGTCGTTTATACTTCCTTCGAGACCTATCAGTGGTGGATTAAAAGAGAGATTTAACAACCGGTTGGCTGCTGATGTAAAATATACATCCAGGAGTGTAATTATTTTCACTGTGATCCCAATTAATATGATGTATAAGCATTTAAATTATATTTCTCCCATACAGTTGAATTTTTTGAAGTGTACATTAGCAATTTACTATAGACGCTTTGATTGATGTATTTGTGTTGTGTCATTTTGCGTGATAGGAAGTACTTACCCACCCCATCATACAATTAGATCCTCAAAATGTAATTGGTTGTTACCAATAAGCCTTGTTGGTAATGTTTAGTTCTTACCCAGTATGTTTAAAACAGTTAATACAGGTTTTCTGAACCTCGTAATTATGCTCTTAACAAGTTTTGTAGAGTACACTATCCCTCTGCACCAGATTTTATGTTCATTACTTGATTTTTATGGCCACTATCGTGTTTAATTACAGAGGATAACGACAAGAGTGACGGACTTTATGTATAGATCAGTTAAATTTGTTTGCTATTAACATATTTACCCTATACATAAAGAATACTCTAATAGCGTCAGTGTTGGAAAATAACATGAATTGGTCAAAAGAGATCTGATAGTAAAAGACGAAAAAAGATATCTACATGAAAATAAATGTAGACCCAGCTAGGGCCCTCGGGATTCACTAAAAGGAACCAGACTGATTGAAAATCCAACGAGCAATATTCTTACAAACATTGGAATGCAAAATGGCTGCTAAACATTGTCTGATGAATGAAACAGTACTGTAGACTTCAAGGAAGCTATAGTTAGTTGAAAGGTACTCATGCCCAATCATGGAGAAGATTGGATTGCATTGTCATATAGGACTTACACAATGACTGTGTTGTATAACGCTTAATTATAGGAAGTAAACAGAATAATAATGTCCGTGTGGCGGTATTTCACGTGCCCTGGTAACAATAACCTCAACTCGAGGTTAATTGGAAATGTATTATTATCAAATTTAGGTGTTTAATGCTTAAGCAACTGTGATCGCAAAATTTAATGTCGAAGTGTATCTTTAATTTCCACAATATGTGTCTGGGTAAATAAGATATTTTTTATTTATTTCACACAGGTTTCCAGATATCCCTTCTCAGTAATGTCTGATCCAGTACACTGCCTCATATTTTATAGGAATTTTAAAACTTTCTCTATTTTTTCAAAATTTTATAAATGGATAACTTTCTCTATTTTTTATGGTATTTTGAAAAGTCTGCCATTTTCTAATATGGCTAACAACTTACATTTTTTTAAACAGTAGTGTAATATTTTTATAGTGTTACTGGATATAACATGTGATATTAAGACTTATTTAAATAATGACTATATTTTATAAACCCAACCGTTTAAAATCTACTTCCTATGATAGTGGTTGCGTTTGTATCTATTATAACAGAGTGACTGAAAATAAACTACCACCACTTATTACTTGTTGTATTTTTATATTTTAATTCTGTTTGCGTCAATTTCTTTTGGTGAGAGTGACAATATAAAAAAGCAAAGATTAAGGTTGTTTTAATTGTAAGGGGCTGGAGAATGGGGTGGTGCTAAAAAGTTTTAAATGGCTCGTCTTGGCTTATGATACCTTATTTTAGCCCAATATAAACTGATGTCCTTCCAGATGGTGTCAAACAGATTTCCATCCTTGTTCCTTCGGCGCTACATGAATTTGCAGTAGTAGGAATGTAACAAATCTCTACTGGTTCCAAATCTGTGTTTTTGGTAAAATACTGTCCTTAATACACGCCAACAACTTTTCAGCTGTTCAGGTTTTTTCTGATCTGTTTATGTCAATAGAAAATTGTTAACGAGTAGCAGTTGTCTTCTTGAACACACCCAAGATAGCAATCGATACGTTTTGTTTGGGTACACACGAGCAAAATTTGACCAAAATTGTTTGTACGATTTTTAGAAAATAGTGTTTTTATGACAACAAATTTTGAGTTATAAAAAAACATCTAAATGACCACCAATTGATTCAGGGAGAAGTATGTTCTATTTTATTATTTAGACAAAAGAACATCATGATATCTGTTAGGCGTTTTACCCAACCCAAAATAAATAATAAGGTTATCCAGTCTATTTAAAATTTAAATATGTGCTTAAATAAAAAAATGTGTGTTTGCAGTTGAATTAATAAACAAGCTCATGCTTGTGGAATAAATACAAGGAAATTATTCAGGACCAATGGTGGACATGCCTTGATGTGACAAGAAGACTAATTACTCCCTCTAACTGTGACAGCGGCAACTAATTGCCTAACCAACTAGGCTTTCACTGCGTATGCGCCACTTTCTATTGTTACAAATTAGCAGATAATAACTCTTGAAGTTGTTAAATGCTTTTAAATAACGGTTGCCATGAATATTTTACAAGACAGACCATCCTTAAATACATTCCCTACTTGAGAATGTAATATGATTGTTGATAAACATTCGTAGGAAATTGTTAACTACATAGTCTGAAAATAAACTACGCAAAAACATTGTGTTAATTTTATGATACAACAAATCCATAACACGAAATAGTAATCAGAAATACTAACTTAGTCGTCATCAATTTACATACTAGAGCGAAGCAAATTTCTCAGTTAAAACAATATATCAAACACAAATGAACAATTAATTATACACAAAACACAAACACCCTTAAAACTTAACTTTTCATTTACATATTAGTGTAATAAACTGTAGATTAACATTCAGACAGCTGGAACAATCTATATGTGACACAACAGATATAATATTATAATCTTTCGTGTATTTGAGGTTATTTAAATGTATCCGCTATTATTAAATTTGAAAATTAGGCTTCTATGGTAAGAAATGTTTAAATACAGATAACTAATTTATTTCAAGGTCAGAATTGTGTGTAGGATTAGTGTATTTGATTTTTGTTAATTAGAACTTTTGATTCACATCCAAAATTAATAGGTTGATGGGCTCAATCATGATATTTACCCAACCCATTATACAATGTATTTTTAGATCAAGGCACCAATAGGGTAAGTTTTCAGGTTTTCTAAACATCGTAATTGTATATATCACTACTTTCTTGAAGTCGGCTAAGAACTAACAGGATTAGTAAGATGTATATATACCAAAAAGTCTAATTTAATCCGATTAATAAACTTACCATATACACCATATCCTACATAATATTTAACAGCCTAACTTCAAAATTAGGGACGAAATGAGTAATAATAGTTCATACTCTTTCATGTTTAGTTGGCAGTATGGTTGCGCGTAATTAGGTGTTCCTACTTTTTCATTATGTCTAATAGTGGCGAAACTCACAAAGTCAATTCATTTCGTACAATGTCAACTAATCATGAAACAAACTATAGAGAGGGGATTTGTGGAATCGGAACGGGTTTTGGATTACGTTCCATTGCGAGTTGAAAATCTGTCTAGAAAATTAATAAAAGCACGTTTTGAGGATTTGTTTTTTATCACCAGTCAACAAACATTTCTTGCAGATAAACTTTCTAATGTATATATACTACATGTTTAGATTCCTTTGTTAGAAAGACCATATTTGTCCATGAAATGTCCACCAATTCTACACAGTGAAATAATTTGGCACCAATATATTTCCACAATTTTACTGAAATTTTTTTTTTTTAATTTTGACTAAACCTACTTTAAGTATATGTATTGTTACACTGAAGAAATATTTCGCACTGACTACAAGGTACCCGAAACAGTAAAAAATTTACAATTCAACAAAACTGGTGCGGGGGTTCAAGTTTCTATAACATTTCTATAACCACACAGAACAAATAGTTACTAATGTACTTTACAATACCCCCAAAACAGTATTATTTGTTTTACTATTTACAAAACGTGGTGTATGAGAAAAACTAGAGGGAAACGAAGGTGGCGTCAGTTTAGCAGCGAAGTGGTGATAGCACGTGACTTAGGCGACACCTTGACCTAGACGTCATCTCATGACCTAAGACACGGATCTTGTCTTTTAATCTAACCTAAAGTTACCTTAGGTTTCGATATTTTATTTCCGTTAGGATTTCGTATGTACTGGATTATGTGTGTGGATGGTGGCATTGTGGCATTCCTCAAATACCGTGATTATCAGCTGCGTGTGGAGTAATCTACACTAATACCGTGTTAGTTTTCCTGTTCAAATAAGAAAACAAACATATATTTCTTTACTATTACATGTAGGTTTATTACAAAATAATGTTTCTTTACAAGGATAAAGAGCTGCATCACAAGGTAGATCACAATATTGTAGTTATAAATCCAAAGTTCAAGTGCATAATTAGCAAAATCTAGGACACGTCAGAACAAGGTAATTTACTAGTATAGGTTATTGCCATATCTTGGTGTAGGTCTACTCTCAATATTTATAGATCCTTTGACTGGCTTTGAAATCACCTTGAAATCTTGTTGGTTTTTAAAATCTATTGATATAAACAAATTTATAATATAGAAACTTGTGACACCGACATTTGTGTCTCCCTAAGGTCCCTTTTTTCCCTCTCTCGTGGCCAACTCCTCCGATCCTTAAGCTAATGATCTCTCTATTATATGATCTTTTTCCTTTATTTTACTTTCTCAAATATAGAATAAGAAAGTTTAGAATCGTAGGTAATGGGTTTAAAAAAAAAAAAATCGTTGTGGATTATTTTGTGGATATATCCAGTTTTAGTCCCAAAAAGTATAGTAGTCTAGTAGTCTAAAACTGAAACTAAATCTAAAAAACTAGTAAACTGGGAAAGGAAGTTTGGTTTTAACAGTCAAAATAATGCCCTCATTTGTGTTAATATAAATGACCTCTCTTTATCAAGTAATAAATCTAGACCTTAAAAACATAAAAACTAATAATATAAGAAAGAAACCAAAGTCTAAAGCTAGGTCTGAGCAGTCACAATACCGCCCTATTTTGTGTATATAAAAACTAATACACGACATTTCGAGAGTATATATCAACTTCCTTTATCAATTGATAATGATAGACAATGAAAAAAATGAAAGAAACCCAAGTCTAAAGCTAGGTCTGAGCAGTCACAATAACGCCATATTTTGTGTATATAAAAACTAATACACGACATTTCGAGAGTATATATCAACTCCCTTTATCAATTGATCATGTTAGACCATGAAAAAGTGAAAAACGCCAACATAAAAACTAATAATATAAGAAAGAAACCCAAGTCTAAAGCTAGGTCTGAGCAGTCACAATAACGCCCTATTTTGTGTATATAAAAACTAATACACGACATTTCGAGAGTATATATCAACTTCCTTTATCAATTGATAATGCTAGACAATGAAAAAAGTGAAAAAACGCCAACATAAAAACTAATAATATAAGAAAGAAACCCAAGTCTAAAGCTAGGTCTGAGCAGTCACAATAACGCCCTATTCTGTGTATGTATATAAAAACTAATACACGACATTTCGAGAGTATATATCAACTCCCTTTATCAATTGATAATGCTAGACAATGAAAAAAGTGAAAAAACGCCAACATAAAAACTAATAATATAAGAAAGAAACCCAAGTCTAAAGCTAGGTCTGAGCAGTCACAATAACGCCCTATTTTGTGTATATAAAAACTAATACACGACATTTCAAAAATATAAGTCAACTCTCATTATCAAGTGGTAAACCTAGAACATGAATAAAGCGAAATAACAATCATAGCTTAGTAGAATTGTAATAGCATAGTAATCAACAGGAATTTATTTATACTGTTTAGTATTGTATTTAATAAACACATTTGATTTCAAACTTCGATTAAACTGTATTAATAATATGATTAATCCAGTACTTTAAATATATGCTGTATACTGTTTTATTTTAAAACAGATAGATAATTTAAATAAGTGTATCTAAAGGTATCACATGTCTATCATATGGATGAAAGAAAGCCGGTGACCTTGACCGAGATTATGCATGGGCGATGCCATTGATCTGAGAACTTTCCCAAGGTCAAAGTTTTGGTTACTCTTAGTAGATTAAAACATAACTGGGATATTGATTACAGATTGTATGCCATTCTTACGTGTGCTTAGTAATAAGGTAAAATTCAGATTTATATTAGAGAGAACATTGTTCATTTACGTTTTTTTCAAATCGTCTTTCGATGATGAATGGTTGTAAAATACTTTGGTATTGTGATGAGTCAAAAAATTTGGGAGAGGCTGTCATTAAAAAAGACCAACACAAAATTATTATTTTCTCAAAAACTGCTATAACGATTTAAATAAAATTGTGCTCAAATTTTGCTTCTAAGGTCCTAATAAAACCCATTATTCGTAATCTTTACAGGTGAGCTATTGAAAAACCCAAAAATCTGCTATAGAACAAATACGTTTCTCAAAATCGGCTCTACCGATTTTGTTCAAATTTTAATGAATTAAAAGACTCGTGTTCAAAATTACAAATACAAAATATTGCCTGTCTTTAGAAGTTCCGTTGTAACCAAAACTATTTACGCTGAGAACATGTTTATGCCAAAGGAAGCAAGTTTAGGACTTTATTTAATTTTTTTTGAAAGCCGAAATTCATTTTCTCTTTTTATGTGACAACTACCGAACTGACCTCTTGGATTGATACCTTTAAAATTAAAATAAAGTGGTCAAGTATGATCTATTTAATTAGCAGAAATAGAAAGTTTGATTCAGTAATGTCAATAACCCTGAACCCAATGACCTAGTCATGTTTCTTAATTGTTTCTCATTTTGAAATGCATTACAAATTTTCACTTAATCACCCTTCCCTGCTATTAAAGGCGACCAGTGTTTCGAAAGTACGTTATGCTATCAGTCAAGAAATCTATGTCAAATTTTGAGAGCTAATATCAATTTTATAAGCTATTATCAATATGTTTGAGGGTACCCTGAGACCAAAAATGTAGCTTTGGCATAACGTTTGCTCGCATTGTTTGGATATACAGTGACAAGGTCGTAAAAAATTGCACGGTACTTGTGTATTATACAACCCCCTCTTTTTTCTACATCAAAATGGAACTAGTTAAAATAACCTAACCTATGTGTGGTGATTCTTGCTACCACGAATCTGATCTATATTTATTTTACCAAAAACTAAAATAGGTTAGGTTAGGTTAGGTTAGGTTAGGTTAGGTTAGGTTAGGTTAGGTTAGGTTTGGCCAGGTTATATTATATTCAAGTAGACATACGAAATTGTTCAGTTTAAAACTAACATAAATTAATAAATCACCAAATTAACAAACAATGATTCTGGTAAGAGTGTTATAGTTGCGCGGTCTAGATCGGATGAATGTCCAAACTTGCAAGGGTTGAAGTGGGCCGAAGGAAAGTTGCACTTAGGATATTTTTGTTTGTTATGGCAGTAGAAAGATGACAGAGCCTATGCATATTCGCGAAAGGATGTTTCGAGTTTTGAACTTACAAACAAAGGAAGATCCGTAATATACCCATTGCACTAAACTAAATAAAAACTAATCAAATTTAATTGTCACCAAAATAATCTGTAGGCAGTTGTCAGGCATAAAGTAAAAAAGAATCATATAAACGCAGCTTATAAAAAAATATTTATATATTTAAATAAAAGGACGCCATAAACACGTCCTCAACGTAAATCATATTTATTAAAACCGAGTGTTTAATGACGCCATCAAAGATCATTTTAGTTTTTTTTTTCAAATTATTCCTAAATAAATTTTTAATTAATTTTTTCCCTATCATTATTATTATTATTTTGCACACAAGTTTAGGTCACTATTTCTCACATTTCATTAAAATTTGAACTAAATCAGCTGAGCCGATGTTAAGAAATTACGTATTTAAAACCACCCCATGGCAGATTTTTTGGATTTTCAATAACTCACTAACCGATATTTTTGGAGAAAAGGCGACAAATTAGTTTAGTTTGGCTCCTTAGAGGTTACATTTGAGCAGAATTTGACTGAAATCTTTAGAACCGATTTGATCAAATCGTATTTTTGTGTTTTTTTCAAATACGACTACCCCAAGATGTCAAAGACTGAAGATATTATCAAATTATTCACACAAACCCAATTTTATTAAAATCTGCCCACGCGTTTAGGTTGTAGAGCATTACACAATAGACGGACAGACATAATTCCAAAAACCAATTTTTTGTAATCAATGGGCTCAAAACAAACTGACACGGATCCCATACTTTCTCTGTACAAGTAAAAACAAATAGATAAATCCGTACTAAAAGTTGCGTGTTGAGTATTATCTTACACACTGACAAGGATGTCTTTGTTATAAATTATCAATGGAAAATTTCACTAATTGCTTTGTTTTTTAAGACATTTTGTAGCAGAAAAAACTAAACCGGAAATAATATACCTTTTATAATAACAATTTTACGTCACCAAAATGTGAGAACTGAACCATTGTTGTGAGACAATGATATAAAACCATTCTTGATACAGTATAGGCCTATCCGGTAGCCTACTGTCTGAAGGTCATGACTTTGAAATAGGATATAATATAACTTCTATTAAATGATACTGAAATTAAACGGAAATGATAAAACTCAGTTACAGATCTTTTATTCGTTAATGTCTAAATCAACGTCAAATACATTGCACTAACTTTCTCACAGACCATTCCAAACAAAAATAATGTTAGTTACCATGCCCGTACAGTTATTTTAATTACTGAGCCCCATCCCAATCCCGTCCGTATTTCTTATGAGAGATCCCCTCAGAGACTTGCTTACAGTAGAATGAATATGGCAATACCAAGGTCGCCTAACTGGATCTACACCTTGCTCAGTGTAGGTCTGTTTAATTTTTCTTAACTGATCATTCTTTACCAACTCTTGTTTTCTTCAGATTCAGACGCTATTACAATATTCGAAGATTATTAGTAGGCAGGAACTAGTAGAAATATGTGCTCTTTTTTTATTAACACTATCACATTTATCTAGATTCAAACAACTTTCCCCTTAGGGGCTCACTTATAGTGGAGCGTGGCAATCCCGAAATATCCCTAGCTGATTCTACAAGTTTCTTCATGTAATCACGGGTTAGAACCCTCTCTTTCATCTTTCATGACAGGTCTTACTTTACAGTACAAGTGGAATTGCATGTTTTTTCTTCTTTTTATTCACTATCACATATTTGTCCAGATTCAACAACTTTCTCTTCGGGAACTCACTTATAGTGAGTACTGGCGTGGCACACTCAAGATACCTAGTTGGTTCTACAGTCTACACCTTTCTTTGTAGTCTTGGGCCAGATTCCTCTCTTTCATATTTTCTGTTAGTTCTTTCTTGACCAACCTTGGTTCTATTAGAGTATTGGAATGATAGGTTCTCTTTTTCTTAAAGCGTCTTCCTTTAATAGCATCGAGGTTGTTTTCGTTTAACCAAATCTCCATAGACCCTAGAAATAGAATGCATGGAAACAAGTATAATGCTAGAACCTGGAAACAGGACTGATGCTGTATTGGAGATCAGACGGATGCTGGATCCTGAAAACGGTATACCCACTTATTGGTGCATTCAATATATTTTATTATTATCTATATGTAGAGTGATAGTAATTTTCCATCCCCCTCTATTTAAAAAACCCTGTGTACAAACTCTAATTTTTGTTATAATAATTCCATTTACAACCCTCCTTGGGAGGAGGGAGATATCTTAAACAGTGAGGGGGTGGTGTGTTACATAATGGTCTTGTAAGTAGATAAAATCGCCCTTTTACTGTAATTTGAAAACAGGCCATTGAATAAAACACTTAAAATATTTTCCAATTTAGTAGCTAAATTTAACGAAACATTGTTAAATAAATTAATATATTTAATATTAATCAATGATACTTTATAATATCAATTCAATGTACAAGATATCCAACAGCCGCCATATTTTTGACATTTCTAATACTTAAAATTAAATTACTTAACCAGTGAAGTGACAAATTACAAATTAATATTCACTGGCCACTCTGCAGGTCATCAAGTTAGATTTTGTAAATTAATTGGAGTGAAATAAACTCGCGATCGTATCGCTAATCGATTGCCACTTCCGATTACAAACATCAGTGTTGCGAGGTTCAGTTATAGCCTACAATGTACTGACTGATAAAGGGTGTGCACTGAGATGTTCCAGTATCTTGCAAGCACTTAAGATCTTATTCAGATAACCTTACATTTAATACAAGACACATGTAATTAATAAATCAGAAAATCATACCTCAGTTGGTTGTTTACCAATTATTTAGTGATTTTAAATTATTATTTTTCAAGAATAATAATGATTATGATCAATTCATTAATTTTTTCCCCATTCATTAACAAAAAGGGCGTACAAATTGAAAATGCAGTTTTTTCCCACCATTTTGAAACCGGTTTGCAGATATGACCAGACTTTAAACAAAAAAAAAATGTTTCATTTTAAGAGACCTTTAATTTAATATTCTACACGACCTACCTTCTTTGAAAATGAATATCTACAAGATAACCTACCTTTTTCATTTCCTAAAAATCAACTTTTTTTAACGTCTAGATATTCCTCTATTTAAACAGTCATCTTCATTAATGTGTTTATTATGTAACAGCAGGAACAAGGAAATTTCTCTTCGTTTAAACAACAAGACACAAACTTCTAGATAACCTCTATTAAACAGTCATCTTCATTAATGTGTTTATTATGTAACAGCAGGAACAAGGAAATTTCTCTTCGTTTAAACAACAAGACACAAACTTCTAGATAACCTCTATTTAAACAGTCATCTTCATTAATGTGTTTATTATGTAACAGCAGGAACAAGGAAATTTCTCTTCGTTTAAACAACAAGACACAAACGTCTAGATATACCTCTATTTAAACAGTCATCTTCATTAATATGTTTATTATGTAACAGCAGGAACAAGGAAATTTCTCTTCGTTTAAACAACAAGACACAAACTTCTAGATAACCTCTATTTAAACAGTCATCTTCATTAATGTGTTTATTATGTAACAGCAGGAACAAGGAAATTTCTCTTCGTTTAAACAAAACACAAACGTCTAGATATACCTCTATCTAAACAGTCATCTTCATTAATGTGTTTATTATGTAACAGCAGGAATAAGGAAATTTCTCTTCGTTTAAACAACAAAGACACAAACGTCTAGATATACCTCTATTTAAACAGTCATCTTCATTAATGTGTTTATTATGTAACAGCAGGAACAAGGAAATTTCTCTTCGTTTAAACAACAAGACACAAACTTCTAGATAACCTCTATTTAAACAGTCATCTTCATTAATGTGTTTATTATGTAACAGCAGGAACAAGGAAATTTCTCTTCGTTTATAACAACAAAACACAAACGTATATATATACCTCTATTTAAACAGTCATCTTCATTAATATGTTTATACTGTAACAGCAGGAACAAGGAAATTTCTCTTCGTTTATAACAACAAAACACAAACGTCTAGATATTCCTCTATTTATACAGTCATCTTCATTAATGTGTTTATTATGTAACAGCAGGAACAAGGAAATTTCTCTTTGTTTGTAACAACAAAGACACAAACGTCTAGATATTCCTCTAATTAAAGAGTCATCTTCATTAATGTGTTTATTTTGTAACAGCAGGAACAAGGAAATTTCTCTTTGTTTGTAACAACAAAACATAAACGTTTAGATATTCCTCTAATTAAAGAGTCATCTTCATTAATGTGTTTATTTTGTAACAGCAGGAACAAGGAAATTTCTCTTTGTTTGTAACAACGAAGACACAAACGTCTAGATATTCCTCTATTTAAACAGTCATCTTCATTAATATGTTTATTATGTAACAGAAGGAACAAGGGTATTTCTCTTCATTTATAACAACAAAACACAAACGTCTAGATATACCTCTATTTAAACAGTCATCTTCATTAATATGTTTATTATGTAACAGCAGGAACAAGAAAATTTCTCTTCGTTTGTAACAACAAAGACACAAACGTCTAGATATACCTCTATTTAAACAGTCATCTTCATTAATATGTTTATTATGTAACAGCAGGAACAAGAAAATTTCTCTTCGTTTGTAACAACAAAGACACAAACGTCTAGATATACCTCTATTTAAACAGTCATCTTCATTAATATGTTTATTATGTAACAGAAGGAACAAGGGTATTTCTCTTCATTTATAACAACAAAACACAAACGTCTAGATATACCTCTATTTAAACAGTCATCTTCATTAATATGTTTATTATGTAACAGCAGGAACAAGGAAATTTCTCTTTGTTTGTAACAACAAAGACACAAACGTCTAGATATTCCTCTATTTAAAGAGTCATCTTCATTAATGTGTTTATTATGTAACAGCAGGAACAAGGAAATTTCTCTTTGTTTGTAACAACAAAACACAAACGTCTAGATATACCTCTATTTAAACAGTCATCTTCATTAATGTGTTTATTATGTAACAGCAGGAACAAGGAAATTTCTCTTTGTTTGTAACAACAAAACACAAACGTCTAGATATACCTCTATTTAAACAGTCATCTTCATTAATGTGTTTATTATGTAACAGCAGGAACAAGGAAATTTCTCTTCGTTTGTAACAACAAAGACACAAACGTCTAGATATACCTCTATTTAAACAGTCATCTTCATTAATGTGTTTATTATGTAACAGCAGGAACAAGGAAATTTCTCTTTGTTTGTAACAACAAAACACAAACGTCTAGATATACCTCTATTTAAACAGTCATCTTCATTAATGTGTTTATTATGTAACAGCAGGAACAAGAAAATTTCTCTTCGTTTGTAACAACAAAGACACAAACGTCTAGATATACCTCTATTTAAACAGTCATCTTCATTAATATGTTTATTATGTAACAGAAGGAACAAGGGTATTTCTCTTCATTTATAACAACAAAACACAAACGTCTAGATATACCTCTATTTAAACAGTCATCTTCATTAATATGTTTATTATGTAACAGCAGGAACAAGGAAATTTCTCTTTGTTTGTAACAACAAAGACACAAACGTCTAGATATTCCTCTATTTAAAGAGTCATCTTCATTAATGTGTTTATTATGTAACAGCAGGAACAAGGAAATTTCTCTTTGTTTGTAACAACAAAACACAAACGTCTAGATATACCTCTATTTAAACAGTCATCTTCATTAATGTGTTTATTATGTAACAGCAGGAACAAGGAAATTTCTCTTTGTTTGTAACAACAAAACACAAACGTCTAGATATACCTCTATTTAAACAGTCATCTTCATTAATGTGTTTATTATGTAACAGCAGGAACAAGGAAATTTCTATTTGTTTGTAACAACAAAACATAAACGTTTAGATATACCTCTATTTAAACAGTCATTTTCATTAATGTGTTTATTATGTAACAGCAGGAATAAGGAAATTTCTCTTCATTTATAACAACAAAACACAAACGTATAGATATACCTCTATTTAAACAGTCATCTTCATTAATATGTTTATTATGTAACAGCAGGAACAAGGAAATTTCTCTTCGTTTAAACAACAAGACACAAACGTCTAGATATACCTCTATTTAAACAGTCATCTTCATTAATGTGTTTATTATGTAACAGCAGGAACAAGGAAATTTCTCTTCGTTTAAACAACAAGACACAAACGTCTAGATATACCTCTATTTAAACAGTCATCTTCATTAATGTGTTTATTATGTAACAGCAGGAACAAGGAAATTTTTCTTCATTAAAACAACAAAACACAAAGCTTTCTTTAGAACCGGTTTATGCCATGTCTGTTTTTATTCGCAAACATAGAAGGGCGCTGAAGGCTTTCTTAGAATTACAAGAACAGTAATGTATAATTTGCTATTTAACATGCGCATAGATAATCGAGTCAGAACAAGATTTTCTGTTGAGACGTTTCCAGGTTAAGAAATTTATACTTGTAATAAGAAATAAATAAAAATAAAATTTATTTTCCATCCTCAATGGAAATAAATTCATTGTTCGTAATTATAACCAATATCATTGGGTTTAGTTTTTTATTTAAATGTAAAAACCGTAAGATCTATATTATCTTAATATAATCATATCATAAAGACCACATTAATAGCGTCAAGTTGGAAAAGAACAAGATTTTACAAAAGGGAAGTTGAAATACATTAATCTAACTAAGAATAAGTGAACAAAAGAACTAGAATATCCCGTGGTTGCCACAACAATTCTCACTATAAGTATGCACTATAGCTGTTGTTAATTAAAAGAAAAAAGGAAAGTGTAGAACAACAATAAAGGAAGAGAGAGAAGACTAATATTTATAATCTACCCCTCGTCTTCAATATTATGATCAATTCTTCTTGCCATTGCTGCAGCTAACACAAATGTAACCCTGAAATGATATTTAATTTACACTATACAAGACACTAAAAGATGCCCTTAAACCATTCCTTTGCTATTAAATACTTAAACACACGTCGTGAAAAGGGACCTATTTTACAATCGACTCTGATTGTAGAGCGGAGGTGATTCCTCTTACAGAATCCGCGAGAATAAATTAAATACAGATAGGGGCTACAATGATAAGACCATCTATATAAACTGTGACGGACAGAACTATACCTCTAGGATAGTGTGGGACTGTTATATGCCACGCCCTGAAATCCTGGTAAAAACCAACAAAGTAAATTTAAAAAATAATAATTTGGTTGTTTTAAATTACAAGTTGGTTTTATATATTTATTTTATTACTGTGATCGGCAGATGTTACTTGTCTTCTTTAAATTGCTAAAGACATCCTTCCTGTTTGTAAAATTCTAACAAGTCTAACCTTGGTATTAACAAATCCATTAATAAATAATAACTTTGCCTTTTGGTAGCATTGTAAGACATCAAAAGAATAATCACAATAGAACAGATTTATTCTTGGAAATGAGTGTCTGCATCGTTAAGCCTAATGGAGAGTCCAGCTTGGCTTTGTTGTCTTTTGAATAGACTGGTGCAAAATAATCACGAATGTTTGAAAAGCACTTTTGTATGTTTTAAAAATGCTTATATCAATATAGATATTGAAAGAAGGTTGTTAGTTTTTAATTCATGTCAACTGACTGGAGGATATGTTTTCAACGAAGAGGCTTTCGACCTTGAAACAAATGCAATTGCATTACCATAGGGATTTTGGTATCTATTCCCTTCCTCCTAACAGGGATGACGCTTGCATTTAGAGATTTCCTTTCTTCATAATAGTACCATAGCTACTGTACACGCAAACAAAACCCCACACTCATTAAACACTTTATTGTGGTTTATTATTCATTAAGATAAAGTGGAGCCCTCAGTAAGTACCATAGCTACTGTACACGCAAACAAAACCCCACACTCATTAAACACTTTATTGTGGTTTATTATTCATTAAGATAAAGTGAAGCCCTCAGTAAGTACCATAGCTACTGTACACGCAAACAAAACCCCACACTCATTAAACACTTGATTGTGGTTTATTAATCATTAAGATAAAGTGAAGCCCTCAGTAAGTACCATAGCTACTGTACACGCAAACAAAACCCCACACTCATTATACACTTTATTGTGGTTTATTATTCATTAAGATAAAGTGGAGCCCTCAGTAAGTACCATAGCTACTGTACACGCAAACAAAACCCCACACTCATTAAACACTTTATTGTGGTTTATTATTCATTAAGATAAAGTGAAGCCCTCAGTAAGTACCATAGCTACTGTACACGCAAACAAAACCCCACACTCATTATACACTTTATTGTGGTTTATTATTCATTAAGATAAAGTGAAGCCCTCAGTAAGTACCATAGCTACTGTACACGCAAACAAAACCCCACACTCATTATACACTTTATTGTGGTTTATTATTCATTAAGATAAAGTGAAGCCCTCAGTAAGTACCATAGCTAGTGTACACGCAAACAAAACCCCACACTCATTATACACTTTATTGTGGTTTATTATTCATTAAGATAAAGTGGAGCCCTTATTGAGTGTGGTCGTGACAATCCCAAGGTGTCTTGGGTTAGATCCCTCTCTCTTGACCAACTTTTGTTCTTTTCCTACTCTGGCGTTATTTAGAGTATTCGAGGACTAGAAGTCATTATTTTATCCTTTATCTAAGACGATGATGACCGATAGAGTGATTGTTATGAAGCTGTAACCATCGATAAACCCTGAAATATTGACTGCTTTCACTGTAAATGAACCTTCAATGGCTGGGGACCAATTCGTTGAGTAGTAAAACTGAATTAAATTAAAAAATTGTTCTTTTGCAGCAGTCTGTCAATACTTATCTGAGTTATAAATTGATATTACAATTGAAATCTGGTTTCAAATTAAAACATGGACAAAATAGTTAATCTTTAAACTTGTATTTATACATACAGTATATATGTAAATTCAAAATTGCTTGAAAAGGTGCATATAACGTGGGAAATTTTTTGGTTTCATTTTGTTTTCTATAATTTTTTGCTAAATTGCCTGGTCTCTTTGGAACTAGGTATAAATTCGTTTCTAATTCCCTTTCTTTGGATATCTATATATTGGTTAATTTTTAAAACGTTTACAGAATGAGGTCTATTGTCTACAGAAATACTAGAAGGTAAGAGGGATGATCCATTGAGAGGTAGAGATTGAAATTGTAAGTAGTTTTCTGATGCAGTGTTGCAACTTGTCAGCTACAGGAGGTTTATCGTTTCGTTTACTTACCCACTATACGAAATACAGGACAAGTTTGGTATTTTCCAAAAATTTTGACTTCCGTTTTTTGACTGATTTTCATATTTCAAAGCCACAAGAAACATATTATTTGTGATATACCTTCCTATGTCGTCTTCTGTATCCTAAGATAAAAGCGATTACTCTAATTAATATAGGAACATGACGTTTGGGTGACTTTATTGAAATTTAGAAGAACCAAATTAAAATTTGTCAAAATGCCAGCCATTTTAAACAGTTTATATCTCATGTGTTAGTTAACACAATAAATAAGAAACAAAATGGCAGATTTCAATTCGGTATGAATGGTAATAACTCCACTTCGCTAAAATAATAAAAACCAAAGTTATTGTCAAAAATGTAATTTGGAACTCTGATTGACCTCTCGAAAAAATGTGATATTTATTTAATTACTAGTTCTGGCAGGGTCGAGTCACACTACACGAAGACTCTTATGTACATATGGCGGCCATTTTAAACTGTTTTTTGTTCATATCTCGTGTTATACAATTTATATTGCAAAATATTAATAACGATTTGCAGATTTCAATTCTTTATGTAATGTTATCAACCTCACTTCTAAACGATGACAAATTGCGAAGGTATAAATGTAATTTCAAACCTTGACATCTCAAAAAATTGTGATGTTCATATAATTACAAAATCCGTCTGGGTCTAGTTACATACACAAGCGAAGCGAGTGGAGACTGTTTAACAATATACACATCTACGACAACAAAAGTAGTGATATACACAATTACAAGTTTCAGAAAACCTATATAACAATGGTTTTAAAACAAAATTACCCTACTTATCCCTTGATCTATCATTTAGAGGATCTTATTTTACTAGATGAGAGCCCTTGATCTATCAATTCCTACAAGGCCTAAGAAACCAACTTTTGGACAATACATGATGGAGCTGTCTAAATGCATTAATTGTTTAATATGTACTCAAAAAAAAGCTCGGTTAGTCTGAGTGGCTGCAAAGTCACACGTCCTTGGAAGATATGTTTCATTTCAAAACGTTTTGATTTATTTGTGACAAAACTTGTTTGCATCTGTTAATTACACAGTACAGTTAGACCTGAAGCTATTCATACAGGTTTTCTAAATTGAAAACCTCGCTCCCAAATCTTTGATATTTAAACTGTGTAAGATAATACTGTCATTTTATATTTAGGATTTACAATCATACTTAGATGAACTTTCTCAGATGACGCTAACTTTACCAACTAACTACAGGCCAACATGTGTCTACTAAAGGAACGGGGAAACCTAAGTCCGCTATTAGAAATAAACAAGATATTGAGTTCAGATTTGCTATATGCGTGGTTTTTAATGTTACAAGTTAATTAAATACAAAGGTTTTATATGTATTTTTAAAACGGCGTCCGTTTGAAATATTTACCTTTGAATATCTATAACCAGTATGTCATGGATCTAAACTGCTTTCTCCAGTCTTTGTAGACAAATTGGTTTTAAATCTATCTGTGCAGAACTCTAGTTCAAACACTTGTACCGATTTCAATCAAACTTGATATACGGTTGAATTTCAGACATATTTCAGGACTTTTAATTCATTTTTCGATAAAGTCATTAAATAAAAATTCAAAATTTTCTGAATAGCGGTTGAACGATTTTTAACAAATCTGCTTCAAAACGTTTTGGCCGGCATAACTAAACCCATGACTAACTATACAAACTCGTTCCAAAATCGCAAACATTCAAGTTCAAGAATAAAAACTTGACCGCTACATCATTACGTGTATGCCACAAGAGAAACAATATTACGCTATATTTAAAGATACAAAATGTTTATTAAAAAAAACATCCTCCATATTTTATTTCCACTTTTTGACGGACAAAACCGAACTGACAATAGTTTTGTTTGGTTTTTATTTTATTTTGGGAATGGGTGAGTGGGAAATGTTTGTTTTAAATGATGCAACAATAACACAAACACTCCTGTATCTACAATTAGTCAAATACTGTGACAAAAATTAGTCTTATGAGTAAAGTAGATTTAACAGTTAGAGTTGAGTTATTGTACCTCAAGTATCACTGATGATGGCGACTTTGTCGTTGAAACGCGTTAGATTAAGTAAACGTAATTTTTGTGAGATCTTGTGTTCGCGTTTTATTCTATCTAATATTATCTCACAAGTCAAGCTCAATATTTATTTATAACCCGTTGTAACTTTTGAGTGTAGTAATCAATTAAACATTGTGTTAATTATGTTTTAATGTATAAATATTTAGGTTTGTATAGAAGTAGACCCGTTAGGTCGTTAGGCAGCTCTATATATTGTAAGGTATTGTTTCTAACTTTGCATTAGTCACGTCGCTTCAACAATGGTCAATGTAAGTAGACAATGTAAACTATAAACTATGTGTAAATAACAGCTAATTTCTAATAACTGTGTTTTTGAATAGAACACGTAATTTTAAGACTATTATTATTTTGTATTTTGATAAACCCAACGGTTTTGAAATGTTTACTCTATTTTTAGAGAGTGGTTTAAATTATTTTTTGACCTAAAGTTTGGGTTAAAAATATAATTCCCTACAAAATATAACGGCAGGTTATTTTAATTTATAAAAAGTGTACTTTATAAAGTAATTCATGTTATTCATGTATTCAAGTCATTACCTTGACTTTGCAATATTTAAATTACGGTTTCAGGCCTGATGAAATCCTTTAATAAAATCCACATCTACATGTTTAATAAAATGTCTGCCTTAAAGAATTATATTTTTACCACGAGCTTAAAATAAATACAAATTAAAAACCACTAACTAAAAATCGTATACCTTAAATTAAGTATAAATTTATAAATATTGATTTTGTTTGTATATAATTATATTAATTGCAACTTTTCGATGAACAAAATGTCATATTATATGTAGCGAGTTTGAGTATTCTACAAAACTAATAGAGTTTTTTTTTTGCACACTCTAGCAATTTATTCTGATTTTAGTCCAGCTTTAAAAACCATTCAACAATTTGGTTTACCAGAAATTCATAATGAAGTCATATCGCAGCGCAGATTACTGATAAACAATAACTTTAAAATTAGAAAAAAGCAGCTTTCATAACAAAAGTCACAAAATTACGATTTTCTAAAAATGATTTTGTTCATGTGTAGCCTATAAGCACCAAACAAATTCTATTATTCACCATATTTAAAAAAAAAAAAAAAAATACTAACAAAATCGTTTTTTGGGGTTATTTAAAAAAACGCTTAATTTCTCAAAATCGACTGTACAGATTTCGTATTTAGGCACAAGCTGAGGATTTGTTCAAAGACTGTCTAAAGTTCATTTTCACTTTTTGATTGACAACTACCGAAATGACAGTTTTGGTGAAGATTAGTTTTTATTTGGTTTTGTGGGGCGCGGAAGTTTATTTGTACAAGTTCAATAGGTGTGTATCTTGCAAATCTTATTTAAAATGTTAGCGACTAACAACTTACGAGAACATTAGTGTAATATCATTTGTACTCTGATATATATACGTAGAAGGCCTATAGGTATATTAGGAGTCGAGAAATTATATCGTTTTGAGCGCAACTATGATCGGAACAAATTCGATTAAATTTGAATGTAGTATATTTGGTCATAACTAAACGCGTTTTAAAAATTGTATTGATTAGTTAATTCAAAATGACGGGGGAAGGTGGGTACTGTCATATAATACAAAGGAAAACTTTAAATAATGACTTTAATTATATTTTGTTGAAATTTTGCTTCTAATTATTAACTGATATCTCACCAAAAATGCCAGTAATCAAAATAATGGTGCATAAAAAGTCTAATTTATTTTAATCAACTCTACAGGTTTCTTTCAAATTCGGTGAATTATAATAACTTAAAATAATATGCAAAATAGTGAGTAAAATATAATTACGAGTTAGAGAAACATATGAACTCATAAAACTAAAAAAAGCCATGACGTCCGTTAAATCAAATACGAGTTTGTGGTTAAAACTAAACAAGTAAAAGCGCTATTTAAATATCGGATATATATATATACCATACAAAATAAAATGAGAAGTGGAGGGGGTAAAGAAAAAAGAAAAATTGCTTTTTCTCTCTAGTAGGCTAATAATTTTGTTTCTATGGAAAATTGTGTGATAGAGTTAATAAAACATTTTTCCAGGGTTCGCTCTGATCAGCTGTTATGAATTATTTTGAAGTTGTGTTTCAAAACAAATTCACTGTGTTGCTAGTAGTTCTATAATTGGTATTTAGATAACTCACCGAGAATAATGATAATTTGTCGCGGATATAAAACACCTCCAATCTAATACCATTGCCATTCAAGTTTTTGTTTATTACTTGTAATTGTCATTTTATAAATGTCAAGGGAAATTACAGATTGATGTTATAAAATGTAAGTGGTAAATATATTACAAATATAATAGGCATGTAATGAAGTTAATTAGAATAAAATATTGCACTAACTTTCCCACTCATTAATCCATAAAACCAAATAATAACTAAAACTAATGGTCAGTTCAAATCAACCACGGGCGCCATCTATAAAATAATATTTATATTTTTTAATATTTCTACACCACATCGCTAGTTCCAAAAAAACGTCCTTACGTAAGTCCTGTTTGATAAAATCGAGCTTTTAATCTATACAAATAAACTACTGTGACATGTAAGTGTCAAAAGGTTTTTTTTTTTTTAATTGTTGGAAATCGGCCTTCATTTGAATTTATTGAACGATTTTTTGGTTAACAAAATCTTTGATTGGTTTTACAAACAGGATATAGAAACATTGTTAACTCTGGACTGTGCAATATCTAATAAATCTAATTTCATTAGGAAATTAAATTCGAACGACGCTGGACTATTCATATTTTTTCACCTATTTTTACATTTACTAAGAAGTAATAGTTTTATGAATTTTCAAAAATTTTGTATTTTTTAAATACAAAATTGTCATAATTATTCGTAATCGTTTAAATCGTTACATGTAAAATAATTCTTTCTGCTCATATTTTACCTTGCGACCTCTAAAATTGGCCTAATGTTCACTCTTCTCCGTCGCTTCATCCCAAAATCAACGGCCATGTCTGCAGATTTTACACAATTCATGCAAACACGGAGGCCTAATTATAGTAACCCTTTTTTTAATTTTTTTAATATTGATTGCGACCAATTTCCTCGTAAATATTTTTGTAACATGTTTTTTATCTATGTGTGAACGAGAGAAAGTTTGTACAATATTGTATGAATCGCTTACAAAACCGTTTCATATTTAACACCTTTATCATGTAAGTCCATAGCTGCATGTTTTCCGTAACCTAGGAATGTATTAAAACAAAGTTGTTGCCACTTATAATGGTTGTAGTTCCAGATTTGTTTGTTCCTCTGCAGCATCGGTGTCCTTACATCTGCTAGTGACGACGTTATCTCGCTAGCTAAGGAAGAAACAGAAAACATCAACGAGCCTCAAGCTAATTCATTACCAGATATAATATACACCCACGACAAATATCACGATCATAAACCAATCATTTACAAACCTAAACCAAAACCACACCATCACACACATAAACCTGTTCATCACATCTCCATACCTATCCCACATTTACCCTTACCCGATTTCTCCCATCTGTTCAAACCTGTTTTGTATCACAAACCCAATCACCATGTTGAATACGGTCCATACCATACCCATGAGTATGAGACTCACAATAAGCACACCGCTTGTCATTGCCCTCCACCACCTCAATGCCATCACGAGTATCATACAACACACAGACCACAAACAACACACATAACAACAACAACTCATACTACAAAACCTACGACTGAAAAGGAAGAACATCATGATACAACAAAGCATCATGATTCTACCATAAAACCGGAACTCTTCTACCATCACACAGGAAGCAGTGGGGCATTCCCTCGAGATACTTCCCTTACCACATTCATCAGACAACTGTTTTGGCCGTTCAACCCTTACCAGCAAGGATCGGAGAATCAAAGGAATTTACAATTTTATAACAAGTAAGAAAGTTTTTGTATTTTTATTAAAATGTTCAATACAGCTCTGTGAAATTTTATCAATTTCCTACCGGATGTCATGAAAAATTGGTGTAAAAAGGGGTTGTTTTAATAATAATCCAAACTATTATATGAAAAAACAACAGTTTTAAATTTACAATATTACCTAAAGATACTTATACAGTGTTTTCAAATTTCAGGAGGTGGTTTCGCAAGTCAAAAATATATTTTTTAAAGTTTTATATAACAGAATTGCTATTTTGTTTTTTCAAAAAATATTTTTTATATCCAGGTTTGACGGATTGAATTAAAACTTGTCATGGTGCCTAATAAGGTATAAAACTATTTAGAAAAAATAATTAACCTAGTCAGAAACCCGTTTCAAAATGGCGTTTTAGTTTTTTTTAAATTTAAGCAGCCATATATTAATAGAAACTTTTATGTTTCACCACCACTTTTAAGTTTGAAAGCACAATTTTGCCCACCCTGTACAACAAGGTAACACTTCATTAGGTTGATAAAGTTTGAAACAGTCAAATCGTGTAATGATTTTCAGTTTTCTACGAATTACAAATTGGAGTTATCTTTTGTGTTTAAAATTCAAAGTAAGATTGCCTTAAGGGGGTCACATACGGGTTTTTAAACATATTATATTTTATTTTTTAGGTTGTAATTAAAGACAGCCTAATTTAAGAAACAATAATTGTTTTTACTCATATTATCACAGATATTTAATGTTGCATATATTTATGAACGCAATCGAATTTTAGTATTTTTGCAAGCCTTCCGTCAAGGTTTCATGTGGAAAAAAACTATACACAACTTATAGTATACACACTCCTTGAGGAATGCCCTTACAACAGATCATACTCTCCAGGACACTATTAAATGTTTGTTTGAAAATTTATTAATATATTTATTCTAATTTTTCTTGAAATCGTACTTTTGTAGTGGTTAGGTTAAGATTAAAAAATTACAGAACTTTTTTATGAAACGTGGATATGAAACTATAGGCTACATATTTTAACAAAGAAAAAGTAGTATTATTATGTTCAATATTAATTCAAATCTTTTCAAAAACAATTTTTTCTAAAAATTGTTAAAATAGATAAAATCAAAAAAGCTTGTGTTGAAATATGCAGATAGAAACATTCTTTGAAGAAAAAAAACTATCTTTATTAGATTTTAATACAAATCCATATTTGTTAACATTGTGTGTGGGTTTAATTCTAAGTGAATTGTTGAGCTCCAAGAGAAGGTAATTTTTAAGTTAAAGCCTACAGACTCGTGTAGAGAGCTACTTCAAAATAATAACTAGTTTGCATTTACCTTTTTTATCCAGTTAGATTGTACTGTAAATCTATTTCATAGCTATAATACAAAGTCAAAGTTTGACCTTCATAATACCTTAAGTGTACTCTAAAACTCTAAATGCTCCAAATCACAATTTAAGACAAACCTGCACCAATATCTGGCTTTTATTCAATTTCCAAGTTACTGTCACTGCATACAGGTTAAAAGTTAATATTGTTATTGTCATTTAAAACGTACCCTTGTTATTGTTCTTTACATATAAAGTGTATTGAAATTTGATTGTAATTCAAAAATTACTCAATTGCAGCCATTTTGAGTACCTATTGAACTTGGCCGAGCAGAATTAATATCATATTTTTGTTTTTTGAATAATGAAAAAGAGATAAAATTTGAATTTCATCAAATAGGATGGATTTTTTTTTTTTTTTTTTTTTTTTTTTAATTAGTGACCTTTATTTTAAAATTTTGAAAGTGTTAAAACTTTTAATATTTATTATTCAAGATGCTTTAAAAGAATATCAACCCAGATTTTTTACCCTATTTTTGTGGCAGCATTTCTTTACTACGGCCCAAAAAAGTTCTATTTTGGAATATTTTTTTCGCATTTTCGTTAACGGTGAAAATGATCTCGGTCATCATTGCCTTATAAAAAAGGTAATTTGGGTGTAAAATAAAGATCCCTAGCCCTCGCGTCAGTGTCGGAAAAGAACAAGAGGAATGATGAAAGAGAGGGATCTAATCCAAGACTACATGAAAGAATGTGTTGATCCAGGTTCCCTCAGTATTTTCAAGCCTGACTAATCAAAGTGAGCCCAAAGGGCTATTTTGGATTTTTTTCGTTAATTCAAAAGGCTTATTACGACCGTTTTCTGCACGAGACCAAAGGACCTACTTGGGATTTTTAACAAAACTAAAAATAATCCTTTTTTCCACAGGAGTAGAGTCACGTCGAGAAGGAATGGGATTTTATTAAAATATCTAAAATCTAATTTGTACGTCCCATCCTTCTGTATTATTATTTGACCCCTCAGGATATTGGTATTATTGTTTAAAATACATAAGAAGAAATCAGTAGTATTCTTACACAAAGAAACTTAGTTTGGTCTCAACAACAAAAATATTATGAAAGTAAAAACCCCTTCTATTAGAGAGCTCTGCAACCACCAATGAGTGCTTAAAAGTTTACAGTTTTGCCACTAGAGTGTACTACCATCCAATCTATTGGAAACAAAAACTTTACCTTATGGAAATGCAATAGACAATTTGGGCTACTTAAATTTTCTCAAAGATAATGTTTTGTGTTTTTCTTTTGACAGATATGAAAAAGAATATTCTTCAAAAGATGAAGAAGGAAACAGTATTGCGGCTGCTAAAAATATACAATCACAAGATCCTGTTGAAGAAGTGTCAAGCTAGATTAGCGACTTTTTAGCTATTGAATGTATACTGTCATGTACGTGTAATTTATTACAAATTAATTTATTATTTTTAGAGTAGTCTTTTTAATAAATATAACCAATTAGGAACCCAAACTTTGACATCAATCAAAAATGTTTAAGAAATATTATTTTTGCATCTAAAGATATCAATTTAAATTTTCTACGATTAAAAATAACGAAACTGTAGTTAAAATTTTAATTTCGGATCTAAACTCCTAAATTTTATAACGGAGTTGGAAAACTTTTACAATTCACGAATCAAATAATTAATTTATTATTAACATGTTAGTAAATACTAAATATTACAGTTGGTGTCATAAAAATTGGGCGAATTTTCAGTTTAGATATTGTACACAATTACCACACATTAACATTTTTCTCTCTCCTATACTTTCTAGAAGTCGTCATTTTTATTTGTCTTCGCTCAAATTGTAGACTCGATTTTATGAACTATTGAACACTTTAATTAATCAGAAAAATCCGTTGGTAATTTATAAATGGCAGCCAATTAAAAAACTTTTAAAAATATTTAAGTACATTTTACAAAAACTAGCTTTTTTGCAGTTTTAGTTCTGCATCCAGTGATAACTGAACGTATTTTAACAAGATTTGTTAGGCCTACTAAGAAATAAAGCTCTTCTAAAAGCATAACCTCAAATTAGTTGATTTTTTATTCGGCTTTAAGGATGAATGAGTGAGAAAGTTTGTGCAATATATTTGCACCTTTATTTTACAATGGTAGGCCTAGGCTTAGTTTATTTTAAGTTCCTGACTACAATCTAACAATGAGTGACGTCACACATCCTGTTAAACAATAATTAACACTTCCAGATCTGAAGTTATTTTCAAAACAAACATCAAGTGTTGCAGTTATTGTATTTGGCGACATAATGTCGTCAGTAACTGGTGGAATATAATTGAATTATACCCGGGCACGCGGCTAATACGCTGGCCTGTTGGTATTCGTTGCATTTCCGCTCTTTTACCGGCTTTGACCTTATTATTAACATTTTATGCAAGTGACTAAGCTGTAATATAAGTTACGTGCACTCATAATTAATTATAACATTTAGGTAAAAAGCAATGACAGGAACATAGCGTTAAATAGCCGTCATTTTATATTTTTTAACATCTGATTCAACGAATTGTTAACATTTAAAATTTGACATTTAAATCTCCACCTACTAGGGTTATTACTGTTGATTTTTTTTTTATTTTGAGGTTAAGATTTTTTAAAGTAATAACAAAGTTACTCACATCTGCTACAGCTACGTGAAGTGGTGTGTTTGGTTTTATGAACACAATAACTTCTCACTCTGGTCCAAATATTCAAAGACTAATTTCTGACAGAAACCGTAGTGATTCTCTCTCTCTCTCTCTCTCTCCTCTCTCTCTCTCTCTCTCTCTCTCTCTCTCTCTCTCTCTCTCTCTCTCTCTCTCTCTCTCTCTCTCTCTCTCTCTCTCTCTCTCTCTCTCTCTCTCTCTCTCTCTCTCTCTCTCTCTCTCTCTCTCTCTCTCTCTCTCTCTCTCCTCTCTCTCTCTCTCTCTCTCTCTCTCTCTCTCTCTCTCTCTCCTCTCTCTCTCTCTCTCTTCCACACAACTAGAAATCTAAGTACTTCTTTTAAGTGGTTTAACATTATGAGGCTGTTTACTGTTGATTGGTGTGTTTTCAAGAAACATACTTATTAGGGAACTAATGTTACTTTTTATATCATACAGTGATTTTAATGTTTCGAATCTATTCGGATTTGGAATTGTACAGGCATTGTAGTACAGTAGATACAGTTCGAATGTCTTTGTCATTCCATGATTTTTACAGTTTGTGTACATTTGAGTGATATTCCTTTTATTATTTAAACTTTCTTTTATGTGGATTAACTCAGCCATCTACCGCAATTGTTTCCATTCCACCTTCATTCTTTCTAACTCTTCATTATTTGTATATTTTCCTTCTTCAGAGAAACCAAAATACATGAGAAACACTTTCATTTGACACTGAATTTTCACTGGAACTTAGTTATGGGTGGTGAATTGTTTTATAGTTTATGATTATTTGATGCTTTACCATTATTTAGACACACTTCATTGCATTATTTCTTTCTTTAATATCTTTATTAAATAGAATATTTATTACACCTAAACTTCCTAATCTTGATTTATTTTCACTAAGAAGGCATTGATCAAAGTGTTTCGATCATTTGGTTTCAAAAAGTGTAACATTATACTTAATACATTGTTTTTAGGCAGTATCAATGGTATTAATTACATCAGGCCAATGGGTATCCCCATACTTTGACAAACACTGTATCTCTAATACAGTGTTAAAATTATTTTCTGATGTCATTAATGCCCACTACTTCAGTTACTTACATAAATACCATTAAATCCACAAAGTATCCAAAAATATATTTATCGTAAACCGACTATGTCAAATTGTCCCCAAATAAAGCTCTATCTTTTGACATAAACCACACTTCAAATAGTTAGGTTTTACCAGCGCACATTCAAGGAAATATCATGAGCCTCACAACATACAGCAATTCATATTACCTCCAGCTTGGTACAAGCAAAACCTTTTCTGAATCCTTATCCTATGTGATAGGTGATAGGAGGACTAACAGGAAGGAAGGTGGTATTTAGTAAGAATTTCACACTATTGGGAAAATCGGATCCCTCTCCCTCTGCCTTTTGAAAATGTTCCACTTCTTCTATGAAGTTTTAAAAAATATTTATTTATTTTGAAATGACAGGTTCTCTGTATAGGAGTAAGAAAAACATGTAAAAGTTTATTTAAAATAGTTCCTTAAAATTAAAAGGGAACCACTGTAAACTGTAACCAACAATTTGTTTTAAGAAAAATTAAAACAACTCTAAATTTATAGAAATTTTCAAATTCTGAAGTAATTCTATTCAGTGTTAAGTTTTGCTTCTTTTGGAGTAAAGAAATATACAAAATTCGAAAATTTGTTTTTCTGGCATACCATAAATCGATTTTCCCAAACGTGAAAATTAGTTATTTATAGAAATTAATTTTTCTGAACTTACAAAAGGCATTTCCAATTTGAAAAACATGAATGGAATTTAGACTGTCTTCTTTATTTTTATCAAATTTTAAAATCATCTGCATCAAACTTACTGAGCAAGAGTCGTTTAAAAAAGGATTGCAAGTGATAAAACTGGAAATGTTTAAAATAGGCAATAATTTTCACTATTTTAAATTTACCTTTTTTCTAAACTGCAAAAACGATATTAGAAAACGATATTTTCAGAGAATAATCCTACAATTCTGGGTCTTTTGGTGTAGATTACAGTAGAATTTTAAAAAATAGACTAATATTTTTTAATCTTGATAAAACAAAAACCAAATACAATTAAATTCAAAATTTAGGTGCGAAACTCCCGTTAAGATAAAAAGACAGAAAATTTTTTTTTTCCCTTAAGACTGGTAAGGGTTTATAATTGACAGTCATTTTCTTGTACAACTGAGCGATTTTTCACATTTGTGGGTGTCGTAAATCTTCATAATTCATCCAAAATGGTCAATACGTTATATGGACTACAGTTTAGACATTTCATCAAAATCCTTACAGCCGATGTTGAATTTTTAGTCTCTACCCTCGCATTTCCAGTTACAAAAAGTGACAAAGATTTTTCGATATATGTAAAACAATTTGCCCGCGTAACAAATATGATATAAATCACTTCCCCTTTTAAACTTGTTTATGTTCAGAATAGAATCGATTCGATCACGAAACATCCTCAATGTTGTTTTAGCCTTCACATAACTTTCATATGTGTGAAAAAGTAAAAATTTAAAAGTCTACATATTTAAAAAATTTATAGAAATTGTTGGCTCTTATTTATAGATTTCGAAATTTAACAACCCTCCGGGGTTCACTATAGTAAGTACGGACATGGAAATCCTAAGTTACCATAGCTGGATTTACACAGTTTTTCATGTAATCTTGGGTGGAATCCCTCTTTTTTCATTTGGTCGCCCTTCCTACCCAGTCGCTATTAGAGTATTCGAGGTCTAAGGGTCTTTATATTTTCTTATAAGGGTGTGGTGAATAAGGGGAGAATGAACCCTTAGAGAATACTATTGAGCATAATTCAATCAAAATTGGTTTTGAGAAAATCGAATTTTGAATTTATCGTATGACAGCTTTCTCAAATATTGAGTTATAGAAAAAATATGGTCAACTTTAAAATGTTAATGGATTAAATTTTTTGTTTAAGTAGTTCTTTATTTACTTTAAACGATTTTTAAATTAGACACGTTTCAGTGAGATTTGACAATCGTTTTATTGGTTTTAAATTGGAAATCATATCGATATTATAATATTTGTCAATATATATGTAAACATACAAAGTAAAATTTTTATATAATGTTAAAAAATCAAATTCTACATAATTTGTAATTATAATTCTGAAAATCTATAAGATATAAAAAAAAATGTTTAAATTGAAAACACGCAAACAAAATAATATAAATTTTTACCTTCATTTTGAAATTCATCCAACAGCCGTTTACGTACAATCACTGCAGAGTGCGTTGAGTGTTTATGTTTGTTTACAATGTCAGCGTTTTCTTCAAAACCACAAATCTCGCAACACTGTAATAAAGACACAGATAAATCTATAGCTTCCCGATCTTCCATCGTCCAATTCACGATTAATGTTTTCTCTTCAGAAGCACGAGGTGCACTGTGCGTCACTTTACAGGAAACTACAATTGTTCGCGATTAAAACTAAATGCGTTGTATCAGGGGAAATGGACGGCCACAGTTGTTTCGAGCGAAGCAATGTACTGAATGACAATACAGAGTCAATGTCGTTCAAAGAATCCTCGACTCATCCGATCAGGTGTCAAGGTCAAGGTCTTCCTAAACTTCTTCGTATTGACACAAGACTGGAGGAGAAAGTAACCGAGTAGTTGGTTACTGGTACGGTCTGTTCCATAACGTAACAACCGGTTCTTTGTTAAAACTCAATAGATTCGTTGCATCACATCTAGACGAAGTTAATCCACAAGTCTTCACACAGAGAGAACGACATGTCGTAAAACTTTTCACACATATACGCAAATACCAATTCATCCCCTCCCCCCGCCCTGCTAGCATCGTGTCAGCACATCGAGTTCCCCGCCGTAGTTCTAGATTTCGTTCCAGTGGTAGAAATGGGGCAGACAACTGTCTGATAAAGTCAATACTTCGACAAACCTGTAATTAGGGGTGGCAAGTAATGATTGATATTATTACTGAAGGAGTTGTAGGCGGTTCACCCTCAGTTCTGACAAAACTCTGCCACTATTAGAGTATCTTTATTTTGTGTCCATTTCTTCCTTTTTTTATAAAACTATGATGACCGTGAACTTTAAACAACAAGAAAGCAGAATTTTGCCACTCATGATACGCACAGATCTCTTTATTTATTTAGGGAAGTGTAATTCTATATACCAAAAATGATGTCATATCTCAAAAGAGGGTGGAATGAAGCAGGAAAAATACACTTTGAGGACTAAATTTTTAAAGAACATCACCTGTTGCTTGTTCTTAGAGCACAAGAAATTGTACGACACCCGATGTTTCCAATTCATATTTTCATAAATTTAAACAACCAGAAAGAAGCACAAGTTTTAAAGTTGGGCCCATAATATACAATTTACATTTTCCTCCAGTGGAGAAACTAATAAATTCAGATTTATCTACCTAAGAAAGCTTATTAAAACTAACAATTAAATTACCTTTAATGGTTTCCGCCAGGTGACTTCTTTTTTAAAACACTAACGTGTTTCAAAGCATCTGCTCCATCTTCAGAGTTCTTTTTCTTTTCACTCAGTTGAGATCGTTAACACATTAAAATAAAACATAAAAACACACGGACATTAATTAATTTATTAATTTATACATCGCTTATCGTGACGCAACACTTGGGATGCGCTTCATATCGATGTCCTAGAACAACTCTTATTATATGATTGTAAACTTAAGTTGTACCAATTGTCAATGATAATATGATCTTCATAAAGTAACAAATTTGCACTATTTAATTTACAAAAGATGTCATTAATATAAATAATAATGATCATACTACGGACCATTCTGACATTGGATAAATGTGAATCGTATTGCACGGTATTTTATTGCACGCTCAGAAAGAAGATATATATTTTTATTTATTTTATGTTTTGACATTACAGTTGATTTTATTACTACCATAATTATTAATAACGAAATAATGTATGATTTTCCTTTATTGATATTCAATAGGCTATCAGAATAATGATGCACCCCATCGGAAAAAAGTCCTATCTAAATATTTATTAAGACGTGTTAGTCATGTCTTAAAGCGTAGGTTTCTAGTTCATCCGTAGAAACGGATATTAGTTGATTTTATTAAAATTTTCCCTGTAAACTTGGAAATCCCCTGAACTATTAGAATGACGCGAAAGCCGGTCCTACTATTCTAAAAAGTCTCAATGTTGGCTAACGTGTTTTGACTTCCTAGACTTCTCTATATCATTCACCACATCTTGATTATTCTGTCTATAGGGCAATCTTTTAAAATCAAGAGTTTCTGAGACTGTTACGTCGCTGCTTCATTAGCGATAAAACTGTTGAGTGTTGAATGTAAAAACACAACCAATAAGACATACAACATTTCTACTTGTAAACTTACATATATTGTATTGACTTATCTCTGTGTTAAAATGCATATAAAAAGTTACATCTTTTGAAAATTCAAGTCTGTACGACCCTATCGTTATTTCTACAAGACTTCAAACTTATACAAAATACTTGTTTTAGGTTATGTTTCAATTTTTTTACTCATAATTTAGTGTTTATTAACTCAAACTGGTTTCAACAACATTGTCGTAATCTTCAACCCAGTTTATCATAGATCACTTAATATTGTTGTTTAAATGTGTTTGATATTATAAACGTTTTGATAAGAAATTGTGTTGAAGTTTAATTTTAATTTTAAAACATCTCACAATATTTATTAGATTATTAATCTTCATAAGGAGTTTCTTTTAAATCCATTCATAATGTCTGTATTTACAAGTAATTGTTTAAATTGTGTAAACTTTGAAGTCATTTAACAACTTACAAAAAGATCAATCCACTTTATTTTCAATTTTTGAAGTAATTTATCTTTAACTATTTTTTTTTTGTAAGCGTTATAGAAATGAAGATATTTAAAAAATTAACTTTGCAAAAACATAACGCACCTTCTACCACTCTCCCAAAATCGAATAAAAACTAATTGTGACCAAAAAATGTCATTTCAGTAGTTGTCAATAAAAAAGTGATAATTACCATCTACGAAATGTTTAAAGAATATTTTATATTTAAATGGGGTCGTGCTACAAACGCTTCCAATCGAGTTTTTAATGATGTTTTATTTTTGATTCGTCAAATGATACTCAACGGTAACTTTCGATTTTACACAGTTTTGAGTAATTAATACAAAATTTCACTAAAGTTTTAACAAAATCAGTTGAGCCCATTTTGAAAAATTGTGTTGTTTTTCTTTACATCCTACGGAGAGATGATACACTTATTATTATTTTTTATATTTTAAAAAAAAAATTAATGTTTTTACACGACTGCAAGCGCTAAGACAGCTAATAAATTCAATGCAAACGTAACGTAAAAAATATATAATAATTAATTCTTAAAATCCTAATAAATTAAGAGATAAATCAATTAAACAAGTTAGACTGAAACACTGTCCCCAGGCAGTCCAGAGGAAAAAATTTTTGTTATGGCAGCTAACCCGAAGTTATGAAATGTGAATAAAAAAAATGAAAAGAAGTGTCGAGATAGAACCAAATATCCATATTCTAAATTTGATTCAAATTGTGTAGTTTAAAATGAATGCAATTAAAAACTTAAAAAAGGCACTAGTTTACAAAATAAATTGTGTATACCGAATTACGACCAATTTTCATGTACAATTTTTTATGTAATTTTAAAAAGTCCCTAAAAACATAAAACTCCCCTCCCCTCCCATCGTAGACCAAAATGTTTTGTCTAATTTTCTTAACAGTAATGTTTATTTAACATTGTTCTTTACAACCGAGGGAAAGAGGACAGACACAATGGAGTTTTTTTTTAGCTCTCGGCAAACGGAAGTTCAACTAAATCAATTAGTAACACCCTTGATGTAGCGAGGCAACTGATGTTGAAGGGAACGTAGGACAGTCCTCAAGGTCTGGTTTTTACACCACCAAGTTATTGGAGTACCTACCTTACATCTAGTTACAATACCAAATAGAGAAAATCACGTGTCCATCTGGAGAAAATTATTGTTTGAATTCTGCAAATTTTTATCTCTAAATCTACCTTTAGCTTGATAATAACTGAGTTATCAACCAAAATTGAAAACATTAATTTTCAAGATTAACCAAAAACCTAAATTATTGTTTGAATTCTGCAAATTTTTATCTCTAAATCTACCTTTAGCTTAATAATAACTGAGTTATCGACCAAAATGGAAAACATTATTTTCAAGATTAACCAAAAACCTAAATTATTGTTTGAATTCTGCAAATTTTTATCTCTAAATCTACTTTTAGCTTAATAATAACTGAGTTATCGACTAAAATTGAAAACATTAATTTTCAAGATTAACCAAAAACCTAAATTATTGTTTGAATTCTGCAAATTTTTATCTCTAAATCTACTTTTACTTAAATTTTATTTTTGTCTTTTGTAAATATTTGAAAAATTAAGGGTTTTTGAAACAATGAACGTTAAAAAGTTTCAAATGATTAAATAATATCTGTTGATTATTTGTCTCAAATTGGGTTTTTATAAAACTAAGTAGCACTCAAAATTTCAACTCTACACTAAAACAAAATGGCGGCGAGAAAGAAAACTACGCATTTTAGGAAATATGTTTAAATAAACTTTGAGGAAATTTTGGAAAGATTGTTGAAAATACAAGTTGCATGGAAGTTATATCAAGTTTTAGAATAAATCATTGTAACTGTAATTAGTAACTATTAAACATGTTTTACGTAAAGAAACTCAGAAACTATTTAATTTACACCCACACCCATGCTTTTAAACCACGTAGTAACTGTTTTGTATGGTTGTCTTTTTTTTTTTTTTTTTAAGTTGTACCAAACCAGTCTGCTAAAATCATAAGTAAAACATAAAATTACTGTGCAAGAAAATAAAAGTGATTTTTGATAGTTGTCATAAAAAGCTCGATTTACGATTGCGTTTTAGCACAAAGCGAATTTCGGAGACGAATTCACTGCGCGGTTTTTCTTTATTTTGATGTCCAGAATAACCTCACAAAGTGATTGTGGTACATCCTTTATTTCTTCGACACTTTTGGAATATAAAAATGTTAAATTATTCACCAAGAACTCTGATGATTTGTTTTATAGCGTCAGAAGAGGCCGACCTTGTATTGGAAGGAAGGACGCTCGTGATGGTTCAAGGGAAAACCTATTCGCAATAATGACCCAAAACTTTTTGCATTCTATCAAAATGTTTGGTTAGGTTGCATACAGGGTGTTTCAAAACTTTGGGAATGTCTTTGGATAAATAGAACCTGCTTTAAAAAAATCGCAACTCCAACCTTCTGGAGTACATATTCCAGTAAAAAGTATTGATAGAAGAGTGCTACTATCCACCCGCTCACCAAACTTGAGCCTACTTACTTTTCCTGGAAAACCTTAACGGACAAAGTTTATAACACCAAATCAGATAATCTTGCCGAACGTAGAATCTAAAAACCTGATTTAATGCAAGAAGCCGTGTTTGGCTCGCTCCCAAGCTACACAGATGGAACACTTGGACATTTCTTGTGATTTAGTAATTTAAAAATGTGATAGCGTGTTTTTCAAATGTTTGTTACTTTTCTGATCTTTAAGTAGTTTTTGTTGACCTTTTTATGTAAGATCAGAAAAGGAAATTCTGCTACTTAGGCTTACACCATTTAATTAATAACATTGTAATTTTATGTTCATTAGATCTACATGGTTTTTATCAATACTCCTTGAAACTCGTGTTAAAATATTCCAGTTCAATAATATGCTAATAAATCATACAGACAAATTACCATAAAACCAAAAAATTTGAAAATACAATACAGATACTTTTGGAACACTCTGTATATTTTTAATCATTGTACCAAATGATTCAAAGGACATGTTCAGATGTTCTATATAAAATATGTAGTGCGTCTTGGTACTTACCTAGCCCTAACATAATACAAACAAATCCACTCAATATAAAGCTCAAAAATTGGATAATCAGAGTCTTAAACAGTAGGGCAAGTTGCTTAAAACTGTTGTTATAGTGGTTTTCTGAACCTCGTAATTGTGTTGTGTATATCAAAACTTTGTTGATGTCGCCCTAGGCCCTAATGTACCCCGAATATGTATATATATAATTAAATCCACTCACTTCGCTCTTCTCAATAAGTGAATAAAATCGATTACTTGCTCATGAGAAGGTACTCGTAAAAAAGGCTGTAAGCTGAGTAGTTTGTGAAGACCACGTGTGAATAATGTCCAGTAACGGTAGAAACTTCCTTCCTACGTAACTTAGAAAATATCTAAGTCTACTTTTTTAATTTCTTGCAGTCAACAAAAGAGTACATTTGTTAAGTCATGGTTTCGGGGAGAAAATAGAATTACAACTGTCAGTTTTTTGTAATTGTTAAAAATTACCCTGAAGCTTTTGAAAAAAGTAACGTACTTTCAATTGAAGACAAGTGAAAAGTTGGTAGAAACTCAGCTGAAAACTAATTTAAAACTTTCTATGAACGGTCGTCAAATCTTTAATATGAAAACTAGGGTGAAGACAAAATGCGACACAAGCAAAACAAGAAAGTAGTTTTGAAACAATGGGAAGAAGACTTGTTAAAGATCATTGAAGGAGATTCAAACCTAACAGTTGTAAGATTGAAAGATATAATAACTATTGTGAAATTAAATATATTCATTAGTTATATTAACAAATTCTAATTCATATTTTTATGTGTTTTAGGAGGAGTTATGGCTAGTACTTTTCAAGAAAGTGGTGACGATCAAGAAATCTTAGAGGAAATATTTTTCTCGTACTAATTGCAATGAAAGAAAACTTAACTTTCCCAGGATTGCAGTAACTAGTATTATTGAAACAACTTCAATTCTTTGAAACATCATAACGGCTAGTTGGTATGCAAATAAAAATAAAGTTATTGAAGCAAACAAAAATTCTTGCAAAAACATTGGAGAAACTCAAGATTGGCCAAAATTGGATTCCTTCTTCCTTAAACGTTATAACCACTGATATTTGTTAGTTTGAATTTTTTTTTTAATTAATTAATCATTGTTATATTTTGTTTTCAAATGTTGTAACTTTATATAACTAAATGATGTATCACTAACAAAAATTATAACAACCGATTCAAAATATAAAACAATCATCAAAAATATTTTATTTAACAATTACAAAAAGCTATTTTTGAATTTAACTTATAAATACAACCGCAGAAACAAAACAAAAGACATGCAGTTACAGTTGTGACATTAAAAAGTCAACTTTGGACAATACAAATTCCTTCAGTATACAATGCAGACTTTATAATGTGTTACAGAGGCAAATGTTAAATACAGAGTTTTTGAAAATGAATTGCTTATCTATCCTCGTTATCTTACAAATGTATCATCTAATTATTATTATAAAGAAACAAATATAATAAGTAGGTATCCTTTCCTCTCTATATTGAAATGGAGCCACATAATACAAAAAATATATTTTTGCCACTTATTCTTAAAAATAGTTTTTCACTCATTGGTTCGGATTATTAATCTTCACATTATACAAAAATCTAAAGAAATCGATAGCTCTGATTGATAGCAGACAACCGAAATGTTTAGTTATCTGTAGAGTGAATAAACCCACCAAATATGATTGGATTTGTATATATTTAAAGATATAGAGTTTAAATTGTTAAAATGAAAATAATTGTATCCCTATATATATATATATATATATATATATATATATATATATATATATTATATATATAAATTATACATACTATGAACTTGTAAAACTTTTATAATATAGGCCTACTAACCAATATAAAACTGGTGATTGTTGTCTATCTCCAAATCAATTGTTAATAAAACCCATGACAACCACTCATTTGCAAATTTTCAGTCTTACTATAAACATGTCTTTTAAATCTTGTTGAAATTTTTCGTCTAACAAAATTTAAATTGTAATTATTTTTTACAATGGTAGGTTCAAATCAACTTGTAACTGCTGTGTGCGCAGCGGTGAAGGGGTTGGGAGAAGCAGGGGGGTCAAATCCTCACGGAATAGCGACTTACGTCTCAGCCTTATTCAACAACAACATACATGTAAATCCTGAAAGAATAGGTAAAGCTATTAAGGTAGCATTGAACAGAGATCTCTTGAAAGAAACTGATGTAGGAAAGTATCGACTGAACACCGACGAAATAACAAAGAAAGAAATGGACACGTTAAATCGTATAAACGACGAGACTGATATAATTATTGATGATAAGTGTTGTCCTAGGAAGCGGAGATCTAGATGTAGGAGACGAAAAAGATCTTGTCGAAGGAGAAGGCGAAGAAGATCTTGTCGAAGGAAAAGGAGAAGGAGATCTTGTCGAAGGAAAAGGAGAAGGAGATCTTGTCGACGAAGAAGAAGATCTTGTCCAAGGAAAAGGAGAAGATCTTGTCGAAGGAGAAGGAGAAGATCTTGTAGTAGGTATGTTATCGTAAAAGAGTTCTGTTTGTTTAGGATCATACCTGAACTAAATAACTTTATATTTTCAAATAGTTTTTTAAATTGTAAATTAACACGTTTATTTACATTCTGTAATTTAAATTTCTTATGTTTCAGACGCAGAAAACGTAGGTGTTGAGGATACAAAGTTCTCAGTTTATGACACAAGGCAAAACGTATTTCATTGTTGATTTTCTTTTATGTTTTATATTGAAAACTTCTGGTTCTGTAATGTGAAAAATATATTGTTTTTTTTAATAACATAAGCCTTGTTTTATTTTGTTTTTGTTTTTTATTATGGTTACAATAAGCCCAATGGGTTTGATTTATTGAAGGGAAGAGAACATCCCTAGAACACGGGTTGTAGTTACTTTTTTCCTATATTATTATGAGCGTCTGATTAAAGGCGATTTGATCGCCGGACGACCTGATTGCCGGCAATTTCTCGGTCGCCAGGCGATTTGGAATTTGAACGGACAGCCCATGAGATTGCCGGGAGATATGCTCGGCCTAACCGACGGGTATGGAGCCAAACGAGCATCTCAGTCGACTTCTGAGCTCCATCACATGTCCACAAACCACGTGGTGTACACAGACGATACCAGAGAGATGTAGCCAGTAAATGGTAGTTAACGTGTTTGACATTCTGTGCTTATTTCGTTGTTATTATCTAATTTTCATGTAGCGTCTTGATAACTTCACAGGTTTCAGGAAGTATGTGAGCTAAGCTCTGAGGAGAAATTCCTGTTGAATATTTTAGTTCTTCAAATGATCTGCCCTTTGCCAAAAACGCAACATAGCGGTGGGCCGTTCCTCACTTTAATTGATTCAGTCATAAAATTTCTTAACTTGTTTATTAGAGACATATGACTGAATTTGTCACGTTTCAAAAACCAGTGTTTACGCCAAAAACTGTTACGCCTCTTTCTTCTTAAGGCTTACTCTGATACAGTTCATTAAAATTAAAATCGCATCACAAACACCTAGCTCACGACTGAAGAATGAGATCGCCTTAGAGATTGTTTGGGACAAAAATCGCTTTCGACCGGCGATCTGGTAGCCCAGTAATCAGATTTCCGATCGCCCAGCGTGTAATGAATGTGAAGGATCATTAGAATAGTTAAAAAACCTGAAGTGACGCAATCTTCTGTTGACAATGGACTTCAATATGTTTAAATAACAGGGTAAAAACACCTGTAAGACCCTAACGGAATCTACCACAGGGATGACGCTTCATCTTACAATCGCTTACAAACACTTATTTTCAATAGAAAAATCATTACTATGATATTGGTAGTTTTCCCTCTTGTTCTTATCATTAGGTAATATTGACAATTAGCGTTTTCTACAAATGAGGTGACGTTGGATGTGTGGGAAATAATATCCGCCTTTTGTCTTTACATTTCGATAAGAAATTGGTAGATTCCAGATGACTCTATGAATTCTGGTTGTTCTCCTTTAAGGCATTTCCTAAAACATTTATTAAAGTACTAAAATTGAGCGAAAATTTCAATATTGCATTTTTGGGAGTTTTCGACATTTTCGAAATTCTGTTTGTTTGCGGTATATTTTGACACGCTTTATCACAAAAACGGGTAATCTGAATCACTCAAAAATTTTCGAGTTTTATATTGAATGAATATCAAATTATATTTTTGGACCAAATCGCTTAAAAATTTGGTGGTGAAAATACGGCGAGAGTAAAAAATGAATAACAAATTATCTGAAGAATGTATGTATGGATTTGCAGTTCAATAAGGGAATTGTTTGTTGATTGGATTTTGGTCAAAATGACAATTTGTATTATGTTCTGAATTCTTTTAAAAACTCGTCATTGTGAAGTAAGCTGAGTTCAAAATTGATTTTTAATCGGTTTACAGGTAACAAGAACCCCCCCCCCGGTATCTCGTACATTAAACAATCCACAATTATACAAATAAAATACGATTGTTAGGAATAAACTTATATTTTTAATGTTGATTTATTTATTTTTATGTAACTATAGCTGTTATTTATTAAAATATACCAACTATATTTTCGTTGAAGGACACCACACCCCGTCCTAGAGGAGATGGGCCTATAGGTTATTTCCATTAACTCTATCATGAAAGGGTTATAAAAATCATCCAGTTTGGTAAAGCTAAGTGAAACTTTCAACCAAAGTAGATTGTCCTGATTGCATGTCAGAAAATGCACAGATTATACCGTTTGGTTGATAATTATTTGTACACTAAATAAGTTTATGGGTACCATCATGGTACTTCCCCAACCCGTTCATAAACAGTAACACAAGGAGATACTCTAAATCCAATCATTGTAGGAAATATTAATCGGTTGGTAAAATATATAGCTCTTATCCACTAGGTTAGTTTTGTTACACAGATTTATAAACTGGTAATTTTGTACATCAATACTTTCTTGACGTCGGCTAGACACTTGCAAGACTTGTAGGTATGTTTCCACTCGCTTCGCTCTTGTCAGTGTCTCGGCCCTCGAGAGTCTTTCACTATGTGAATCCCTCAGTTGCTATTGGTGACTCGATCCTGCGGATTTCGTAACTTTTTTTGGGACGTTAGAGTTCAAAATTACGTTTTTGACAATATCTTCGCTATTTGTCATCGTAAAGAGGTGAGTTTGGTACCATTAGATGCAGAATTGTTATCTAATTTGGTATGTTCCGTGTAAATTAGTTAATGACATGCGAGATATAAAACTATGTTAAAAATGACCGCTATTTTGACATTTTCAAGTATATTTATCTATTTTCAATAGGGTTCTAAATGAGCACACTATAATCCCGTATGCAAAATTTCATTCCGTCTAAATTTTGTGTTATTGTACAACGACAGACGGACGTTATTTTGAAAATCACTTTTTCGGTTTAATGACGCTATAAAACATAAAGATCAGTCAAAAAACATAAGTCAAAATGTTTGACATTACTATACTGACTAATTCATTAACTTGTTTACATTGATGACCGACGGTACTTGATAGAATTCCATTTTAACAAATAAAACACAATTAAGTCTTATTTAGTCTTGTAAGAGCCTCGGTCAATGCCGCAACTGGCGAAACCATGGTCGGCTAGACCAAATAAATTATAGAATTTTACAAAAGAAAATTGTGTTTTATTTGTTAATTCATTAACTTCCTCAAAACGCATTCACAGATAGTTTGAATTATTGGCTAAACAGAACACTTTTATTCTTAGTAACAGACTTCTTGGAACAAACGATAGGAATTTCCTCTCCATCTAGACGTAGGGTAAAACCATTCATCAACTGATATAGTCTGGTTATCAGCAACAGTTACCAGTTTGATTCAGACATCACTTTCTCATCGAATTGTAATTAAATTACGAAGAACTGTAGAAATTTTCAGGACGAATTTAAATGCTAAGAAAAAAGTTCTACACACACAGGTTCAAAAATTCTTAATTTCATGTCTATCCACCATTTTGTTTTAAAAAACCTTATAACTTTGAAAATAAATAACATTAAGTTCAGATTTGGTACAGGCATTTTGTATGTTACGTTTTACATGTTTATCAAACATAAAGACTTTATTTCATATATTTTCATAATGGTGGCCGTTTAAAGTTTACTTAACTTTGAATTTCTCTAAAACCGTTGACGTGACAAACAAATGACAAGAGAGAAAATGTTTTCAACTTTTAACGGTAAACAAACATTACACTTAATATCGCATTAATGCTTTTATTTAATTTAAGACTACAACTAAGTACAAACTTATCTGGTAGTTATAACTTGAAAATATTTCACTGAATGGCTCTGTATTTTCATCTACAGCATCTCAACTAGATTGCTACCATCCAATCACTGGTTGGAAAACACTATTTAAAATGAAGTAGTTGAAAACAGTCAATAATAACGTTTCCTGGTTTATAATTTGCAGTTCTCTTCTACATTTGTCGTGCATACATGTGTCTAAAATTCAAAGTAAGGTTGTTAAATAATATTAAATACCTGTAAACTATACAGTATAACAAACACACAGAACACAATTCTCATAAAAAAAATACGCCTAAGTATCAGACGCGTTTGAGTTGTGGTTTGGTTGGTGTAGCTCGTGTATCACTGAAGAGGACGACCTTGTCGTTGAAACGCGTTTGATACTTAGGCGTATTTTTTTTTATGAGAATTGTGTTCTGTGTGTTTGTTATACTGTATAGTTTTTCTCATAAGTCAAGCTCAACATTTAACCTGCAAGCTAGTTTCAAGACAATATAAAATGGAGAGTCATATCGTTCTGTTTTTTATATTTTTATAGAGTGCACTTTTAAAATGTGTTAGTTATGTAATTGTAAAACTAGCTATATGTCCCCATCAACCCGGACCCAAAACAGTGTAAATTAGGCTTCACGAGCTTGGATGTCTAGTTAATTGCTTTTGAAACATATAAAGCAAGTCATTTACCATACCATCTTCACTAATAAACCTAGAGAGACCCCCCCCCCCCCAATAACGTTAAAAGAAGTAAAGAAAAAACATTCTTAAACAACCACACGACGCGAGTTGGCAGAATGATTAAGACACCTTTGTCTTTTTGTGAACGGTAGAAAATCTTCCCTGCATTGATACCTTATACTCTTCCATTGTGTCCCACAGGTGTGTTTAAATTAAATCCACTTATAATTAATTGTTATAACGCTGAAACAATTTTAATAATTCTTTAAATCTTTCTTTTGCACCTACGCTTATTTTGGAATTAATAAATGTATATTATTTGAACCAATTTTAATCAAACATAGATAAAGGACCGTTTTTAGGATATGTTTAAAGTCTCGTTATCCTGCTTCCTTAGGCCTCTATTTCGTTTTATGTAGCCTACATAGCTTTACTATTAATTTCTTTATTAAAAAAGAGAAATTGCCAAGGAACTTCTAAGCGATTTAACCTGTTATCCTCACTTAGCATTTAGAGCTACTTTAATCCTCCTTTAGTCATAATAGTTCTTTGTAATCCTTGTTTAAAGTAGATCAAGACGATTTTCTAGAATTACTTAAACTGAGGTGACACATTTGTTTTATGTTAATAGATTTTCGATTTATTTTTTTGTTAATGTACGCTTCCATTAATTTAAAAAAATGTAAGGAAAGTGATTTCAGTTAAGGTACAGTTAAGTGTTCCTTTATTAAATATTTCCTTATAAAAACATAAATATAATAAATAAAACCATGTTGTCGAGTAACGTAAGAGGGTAAAGTCTGTTAAAACTTGAAATTTACTGCAACGATTTTAAAATACTTTCAATATCAATTAGCTCTTAAATCTCGTTACTGACGATAGGTTGTTGCTGAAAATTTTAAGAAAATTATAAATAAAATAATTTAATTAATTCCACAGATTAATTAATTCTCTACTTGTAACTGAGTTGACACGCTGATTTGATCATTTGTCGTCCTCGACAGTTGCGCAAAACAAACTCGTGTAGGTTTTGTACTGAACCTACCTTTGGCAATTCCCGTCTATTTCATTTTTGAGGTTATGTTTTTAACGAAAATGTTTACAGTTATAACTCTCTTAATTTTTATCGTAGAAAATTGGTTTGGACGTCATTGGATTCAGTGAACAATTATACTCAAGTTATTGTTGCTTGATTTTTGAAAATGAATCACAAATTTGAAATTTACGATATCAGGTTTAACAAATTTGTTTAAGAGTTCATAAAACCGATCCTCAAACCCAAATTTGAGGAAAATAATTGAGGTCTCTCGAGACATTATGTACATGGTGTTCTAGAAATACCTATCCCAATTACGAGAAGTGATTCAGCATCAATTTTTTTTTTTTTTAAGTTCTAATAAACATGTGTGAAAACCCTCCGTTATTTCGTCTGTTGGCCATTTTGTGTGGTTTTTTTTTCGAAAACTAATGGTAACTTTAAAAATTATTAAGATTTCGAGTCAACATTTTGTATGCTATTTTTACCAGTATACCAATAATCAAAACTTAATCATATAAATTTTCAAAATGGCAGCCGTTTAACATTTAATAGAATGCCGCTTCAATATCCACCATTTTGTTCTTAATAAAAGCATTACAACTCCATAAATAGATAAGATATTGAGTTCAGATTTGGTAAGCATTTTGTATGTTACGTTTTACAAGTGTACCAAACACTAATTTTTATAATTTTCAAAATGACAGACGTTTAAAAATTTTAACGTCGAAATCTCCAAAACCGTTAGCTATAAAACAATTTTAAACGGCGGCCATTTTAAAAAATTTTGTTTTATAAAAGAATAAAATGGCGGATAGACGGATAATGAAGCGGAATTCGACTAAATGTTATTTGAGATATTTTTATTGTTTTGATGTAAATAATCCGAACATGAATAGCCAGTTTAACACCCTGTACATATATTTAATTACCTGCTCAATCTTCTCTCTCCCATCTTGGTACAAACATAGAATACGACAAATTATGCTTTGGCGTGTTATAAAATAAAATAAGAATTTGTATTTTGAAATGTTTTATTTAATTTTGGTACATGCACTGGATCAATATGAGTAGCCTACAGCTGTTCTGATTTGAATAATATACTATTATGTTTATGATAAGTAAATAATTTTGTTCACGTAGACTTTTACATTGCTATTTGTAGGATAGTAGTGGGTCTATAAAAGTTTGAATATAGACATGCCTCCTTTTAATACAGACTTAATATTAGAAAAATAAACAAATTTCATTTCATCTAATTTTATCGCCATTTTAAAAAAATATTATTATAATGTTTTCAATCACATTTAACGAATAGTATAATACTTTACTTTATTTGAGGTTAGGCCTATCCAATTTTAAAACCAGTTGTATTTTCAATCTAAAACCCCCATCAATCGAAACCCAAAAATAAACAGTGCAGATTGTGTGTTGATAAAAATTATCGTAGACGTAAATTAAAAACATTTCTTTCATTTTATGTTTTTACGAAGACGAGCATGAAACCTGCGCAATAACTGGCAAACATATTGCCTGGCCAAGGACAACATAGAGTAGGTTCAACGATAAAACTAATCCGTGATTCATAGCTTGTTTGTGATATAAACAAAATATGTTTTATTTACAAATTTTGTTATTAAAATAGACACAACAGAACGTACATGTGTGAAGTAAAATAACAGATTGTGACTCTACAATTATTAGAAGTTTCTATCCATCAATTTCTATTTTTTCACATAGACTTTGATTATCAAAATATAGTAAAACATATGGGTAAAGTATCAGTATCTCAAAAACGGCAACAGCGATTTTGATCAAATTTTGACGACAAGTTTAGAAGTTCATTTTTACTACTGTACATCAAATAATGATAGTCTCAGCTGCTCACTATAGTGGGTAAGGGTGTGGCATTTCCAGTGGGGATGATTAGGGTTTGTTACGCCCCTACAACTGCCTCTTTATATATATTTGCGTGTGTACACTTTTATTAACTTTCTTATTTTTTGATCAAAGATATTCCGTTATCATAGGATGGACATTTTAAATGATTTACTGTGGGACGATGCACTTCGTACATTCAACAATATCCTGTACTAAAAAATGTCTTCTATTAGTGTCATTTTAGTTCCCTAAATCAACCGGCTTTTATTAAAACTTTTTTCGAAATATTGTTGTTTAAATTTTGAAAATATACACCCGGTAAATGTAGTAAGGTAAAATTGGTGTCAAATTACACCAATGGATAAGATCGGATCCTCGGAGGAAAGCGTTTCCATCAGGGAGATAGATAGATTATTTTCTATTTTATAAATTGCTAATAAAGTGAAAATGCATGTTTTATAATATCTGGTTGCAGCGACAAAAAAATCAACTTTGCCATGTCTATTGGGGTAACACTTTACTAGTATCTAGTGAAAGATTTTAACGAGAAACAAGTTGATAGGTATTATCATACAAGCATATCCTCTAAATGTATTGCTCTTACTTTTACTTTCAAATCTGTCGCTTGCACCCTTTTGTCACTGAATAAAAGTGTCAGGGCATTCATTTTGATGATTAATAAAACACTATTATTGCTGTAATCGAACCCCTTATTTTACAAAACTAAAATTTTGTATTACATATTTTAATACGACAAAAGAAAAAACTATAAAACACAAAATAGCATCAGCAGAATAGAAGATAGTAGAAGTTATTTCTGATTCCAGCACTGTTGCTTCCTGGTTGTTCCTTATGTTTAAGATTGTTATAAAACTGAAAGTGAATAGGAGACATAAATACTTCTCTACGCGGTTTTTAGAGTGAAAGTGGTACTTTGAACGTCTTACTTTATGATTTTTTTCGCCTCGTAAACTCAAAAGGTACAGTGAAATTTTATAGAAAAGAGTAAAGGGTTTTATGTTTTAAAGTGAAGCTATTGGAAATCGTTAATTCCATGGATAGCATTTATGAGAGAATCATTAATGTTTTCTACTGACTTGAAATGATGTAAAGTCATCAGAACTACTTGAGTTTTTCTGTTTGTATAGACTTAATCGTTTGGGACAAAGACAAATGGCTGTTTGTTTTGTATCAAACCAAAATAAATCTTTATCACACTCCATGTACGAATGAATGGGCAGCTATATTCTATCGTTTCTACGTTAGTGTTTTGTACAATATACAATCAAAATCTTACAGTATTTTTGTTTTTATTACCCCTCAAACAGTTGTCGCTAAAGGCAACAAGATCATTCATTGTCAAGTTTCTGATCGTATTTGACAAACTAGAGCCTATTTCTTGCGAAACACCTCATTCCAGATTGTAATTGGTATTTAAAACATGACATTTTTTTACGGACTTGACAATACCTTTACAAAATTCTAAATACAAGTCATGCATTTGTTTAATATTGAGAGATACTTGAATTGTGATTTTTTTCTAGAATAACGACTTAAATATTTAGGGAAGGACTCGATCTGATGTTTACTTTTTCAAGAGTAAAATTAGAAGTCTTGATACTAAAAGTGTGCTTCCCTCTTTTGTCAATAAGAGCAATACCTGAATATTGTCTCTATTTAACAACATTGCCCTACCTTTTTCGGTTCAAGCCAAAGTATTCTGAAAAAAATCCTTACAATCTCGTTTATCTTTTGACCTGATCTCTGGAAACTCGTTTTGCCTATTCTGTTTCGTAAACACCCAATTATAAAAAACTTTTGTAAATTTCAAGACTCTAATCCCCATAAGTCTTTGAAAATGTCTTTCCTCTCCTCTTCAGAAACAGTTTTAAATCCACATCTACACTATGGCAGCAGAAATTTACAATTATTCTTACACCATTTGAACCTGCGTATTCTTTACCTGAATTTCCCAGAACTTTCTTTCTAGTCCATTTTATCAAACGCTTGCTTGTTCTGTTCGTCCCTTCATCCCCCACTTCCGATATTTAATTATCTTATATTTAGTTTAAAAATTTCCATCTTTATCAGTCAGCAAGATCTGAAAACAAAACAAACACTTTAAGCTCTATTTTGATTTTCCTATTTTAATTATTATTAATAAAAAGACCTCATAAGACTTGATTATTATCCAAAATAAATCTTAAAAACTAATATTAAATTGAGTTGGAGTACTGGCTTTATCAAATGATTGTTCCCCGCAGGGGGGGGTGCAGACTTATAAGAGGGTATTGGCATCTCTCGCGGTCCCCAGTCAAACACTTACAACACATAGACTACTATTCATATAAACATGCACCCAGTTCACCTCCTTCACCTTAACTTAGGGTTTTATCGCAGGGGGTGCACCCGAGTTATACAGGGGTGGTACAATAAAACATCTTCTCCGAATACACACACACACATAGGCTACAACATTAATACATATTTTACAATTCGTAGTGGCTGTTACACTACACGATTCACTGGGGATACATAAACACTCTAAAGGGATTCCGTGAAGAGTCATATACGTGTCGAGAAGATATTGTAAAAAAGCAGAATTTTATGTTACCGTGCGAGGTAAAGGTTAGGTTGGTACAGAGTCCAAACAGAGCAAGCAGGAGCCCTGAGTAGAGTGTTGTGTAGGTGAAGCAGGTTGTTAGTTATTTCAATAGGGGATTGTCCAGGATGCATCATCTTCTGAAATAGATCTGATACGATAACTATAAAAATCAATTAGGAAAAGGTAACAATAATAAGGATATCAAGCAGCAGTGATCAATGAATGCATTTACATATTTTTGCCACTAAATAAAATGGACATTCCTCTATGCATTGACCGTAAAAACTCATTTAAAATATTGTCACTTCACCCCTCCCCCTCCACTTTGCTATCATGCTTACGTATAGCGACAGACGTATGTTTAAAATCATTTTTTCGGTTTCCTGTTTGTTTCTCGTCTGTCCGTCCATATGTTTTTTACAAAAATATTTATAAATCAAGACTTTAGAGATATCCACCTCAATCTTTGTACACAGTGTGTACTTTCTTCACAAAGTGGCTGTTAAGGAATTTTAAATAAAATATCGTGGAAACCTTTCGTTTTAATAAGGCAAGAGTGTTTAAGATAAAATATACTATGCATTTTTCTAGAGTTTTAAACAACTTTTCACATTTTTTCCACTCATAAAATGGTGGGTTTTATAGGCTTTCTGAAAGATATCAGAAAATATCCATTAAAAAAAAAAGTTAATAGAGTCTTGTATTGTACACTTTTTAATTTTTTTTAGGAACTTTTTAATTTTCCTTTCCCACCTTTTTTTTACATTACAAATGACTATATCTCAGAATATACGTGTTTTTATTTTTTACATGAAGAGAATAAAAGTTACTTATTTTTTTACCATATCATCTAAAACAGATTGTCGGTGTAATGTATGTAAACATTTATTACTTTAGGTTGTCTGAACGTAAGGGGCAGTATAGGCAATATGGCTACATTCTGCAGTTAATGCGTGTACAAAATTTTCTAGTACAACATTCATTTCTGTCGTATTAATTAAAAATATATACAAACTATAATTTTTCTTTAAGGATATGCAAGACCTAGCAGAAACTCTCTAAGATGATCGGTCCCATCTAATTTCATTGCTATTTTCACACAAACTTTATAACACAAATTTTGACTAACACTTATGTATGTATAACATCAAGTTTTTGTGATGGATCAAAAGACCAATTTTGATATTTTTAATATCCGTTGAGGATCCCTAAATTTTGTTTTTCTTTTTTAATTGTTTTTCTCCTGTCTGCCGTGACCCCTAGACTCTAGAGCTAGTGACCCTACATTGATCAAACTTAGCATTTGGGTGTATTTTGATTGTATATCTAGTTTTTTAATTTATTTATGCGATAACTAAAATTTGGGTAGCAAGCAAAATACCAACACATAAATTGATAATTTTCTCAAAACCTGTTTAAATAGTTTTGGTCAAATTTTGCTGAGATGTAACCAATACGGACGCACATTGTAATGTATTAGACCCCATTCCCCCCCCCCTCCCCAAATGACGTTTGGGGTATTGGTCAAGAAAACCTAGTAGCTGTTATGTCAATTCTATAATTAGATTATCTGTCAAATTTTGATGAAATGTATAAATTAGGGACCCAAAGAAGTATTTATTAAAAATTAAGATTTTGTAATAATGGGGGGAAAACGAAAATAAAACTTGATCACATACATTAAAAACTGCATTTCAGTCAAATAATATTTACAAAGGACTGATTGTCGAAAATCTTTTCTTTTTTTTCCCCTCAGGCCATGAAACGTTAAGATCAGTGAAAAAAGAAAGATGAAAATTTTTGATTACCAAACTTTCCCTGTAATTGGTATTACTGGGTAGGTAAATCGATTATTTCAGTTGCAATATATTTTTCCTTCTAAATTTGTATATTTCAGTCGGTCAGCTGTTACTTTTCGTTACACCGATTACCATGGTAACACTTAAGGTATTGTTGCATTTTCTGTGTTGATTTTATACTTTCGAAAAATCGTGTATTAATATAATAATTATTATACACAAATGTTGGCACTGTCCATTTAAATCACATCAATTGGTGTGTACAAACTATAATTATTATCAAGTAACGTAAAAATCAGAATTTTTGTAATTTCATTTAATTTAATTTTTATTTATAGCCGTTTATGGATACTAAATCTTTATGACTGTAGTAAAAAAAAACTACAAAGACAATAAAAATAATACAGTAAAAAACTGTACAAAACACCTGAGATAACCCATAAATAGATTACGGAAATACATAATATCTAATTAAGAACGGCATTAGCACATAACACAAAATACTATACTAAAAATTTAATAGAAACCATCAATAACAATATAAAGACCAAAACCTGAGCGTTAATGAATGAAATAGGATTTTTGCAGAAATTACCACTTTATGGCTGCTGAAATCACTCACGGAGTAGAAGGACTTGAGGCTGTTTTTAAAATGGTTAATATTTGGTTCTACTTTTATAAACTCTGTAAGTTTTTTACTCCAGGTTGTAATTGAAGTTTTCTATAAACAATGTCATTTTATTTTTATTTTCACACATTGTTCATAATGAACTACATGAAACAACCTATAGACAATTGTACTTATTATATATTTAAAAGTCCTACACCATAGATTAGATAAAACATTGGACTTAAACATAGTGACGTTACAATAATATAACAAAATCAATAAATAGAAAACAATCAAATACATATTATAATAAACAGAGAAGCAGCCCAAAACCACAGATACAAAAAGTAATTTATCAATGTAAAATCAAGCGCTCGTCAACCCTGTATAAATTCCTGACAAGAAAAGTTTTTTACAAGTTTTTTTGTACTAGTCAAAGTATAAACAGATTTTGTTTTGTTTTAGGACTATTTTTAAGCCGCCAGGTAAGAATTTGTTAGATTGAAAGTTTCTATTTGTAATAAATAAATCTGTGTCTATACTTAAAATAAAAGATGATTAACATTGTTATGAATGTGTTGATGATTTAAATATTAAACAGACAAATTTATTTATGCTCAAAGATTGCTCTTAAAACTATCATGAATTACAACTTATGATCTATCTTAAATCTAGAAGGAATTTAGTTACTGAGCTCAGGATTAAATGAAAGAATATTGACAATGTGTTATTTTATATATTTTTGATATGAAAGTCTTGTTATTATTTTTTTTAAATCTCTACTTATAGTTGTGTCTATTTATTTTACAATGACACAACAACAATAAATTTTTTAAGATAAATTTATAAAGCAAAGTCAATTTCCACTGCTCTGAAATGAAGGGATATTTGGAAATTAAACTATTTATGGTTATAAATTAAAATTGATTATGGTACTTTTTGTTCACCAGAAAAATTGAATCATGCCAAATGATGTATATTTCCTTCTTATCTCCTGTGTGGCTGTTCTTTATTATTCCTTTCTTTGGATCCTTTAAAAAACAACTAGATAGCTTGAGGTTATGAATTAGAATGGATTTTCTATATATATCCCGACACAGTAAGAGTATTATTATTTTTTTTTTTTTACAATTTTAGATCTTGCTTTTATTTGTATCATCATCTTCAGCTAAAGAAGAAGAAGAAGAAGAAGACGACGAGGAAGAGGAGGAAGATGATGATGAAGAGGAAGATGAAGAAAAGCTTTCGCTCTTTTGAGATATGGAATCTTCTAAAACCTGCTTTGACAATTCTTGAAGTTTAGCGTCTTTTCTAGAACAGAATAAATGAAACTGTAACTAATTTTAACTTCTACCTGCGCATTCATGTTGATAAATAATGTACACATAACCTGAAAATAATAATATATTTATTAATATCTAAATCGGCATTCCTTTAGACGTTGTTATACTGACGCTTTAGGAATTTTCAATCGGATTTTCTACAACTTTATAACAATGTAAACAATTTCCTCCAGAAGTTTAAAATGAAGGGTCGAATTACTCCTGCGCATTAATTTTATGAAAAGATGTAAAAATAACTCAGAATAAGTTAAAAATAAATTTAGAACACAAAATCAGAAAAATCACATAGTAATAAACTATTTTTTTAAATTTATTTATTCCCTTTCAAAAAATACCAAAATTAACGACAAAATAAATCAATAATACATCCATAAAATTCAATATAAAATAATATAGCTTAAACTAAATTAAAATCGTTTTTCAAATGAGGGATAACTGCACAATATTCAGAAATAAATTAAAGGAGGATAAATAAATATTTTTATAATAAAAAGAGATAATTCGAAGAAATTAATTTTAGTTTAATAGTTGGGAGAAGTTGTGGTATATCTAAGTTTTAATTTATACTAGAGGATTTTAAAATAGGAGATATTTTAAAGAGCATCAAACATATAGTTAGGATTTAGGATTAAGTTAGGTTTTAATGTTAAGATTCAAATTAGGCAAGAAAATATTCCAAGTCCCTTCAATAGACACCAGAACATAAACAATTATTACGACACAATACAAAAGTTAGATAATTTAGATATTGGTATTTGTAAAAAATATGTCAAATACAATAAATCTATAGAAATTTACAATAAATACTTTTTTTGGCTTGTTCTGCTCATAATCCTTTTTACATTTTAATGTCTTACTCTTCACCTTATCATTCATGCATTGTCAAACCAAATTATATTATATTAGTGTTGGTTATTATATACTAATAATAATAACATAATATATATATATATATAATAATAATATATATTATTTAACATTTAACTATTTCTACACACACACACTCTCTCTCGCTCTCCCACACACACACACACACACACACACACACACACACACACACACAACTATACTAATAAATTTGTAGGAGGAGGGGTCTGTTTACCCTCTCAGCTCTTAAACTATTAAACCGATTTTAATGAAAAATAGGTTTAGTGTTATCAATATCTCAATTAGAATGTGAGTTAGGACAGTAAAAAGTATTTCCTATGTGTTATTTTCTAAGGAAATGGCAGTCGTAAAGCTCCGATCTTTGTTCGTGGTAATCACAGAATCTACTGGACCGATCTCAATGAAACTCTGCAAATTATAGTTCTATTTTTTAACAAGGCCTTAATCTTTTTTTTTCCATATTGACATCTTAACGTTGGCGCATGCGCAGAAAATAAATCAGGAATCACTGGCTCATGGTTTGAACAATCTAATGTGCCAAAGAAACGTTTCATCTTAACGAGCCTATCTTCCAATCTTCGCTATTTCAGACTAATAGATTTTTAATTCTATGCTAATAAATCTGTAGCCCTGTTTTTGTTGGTAATACTCACTTATAACAGCTTTTATAGTAGTCCATCAGCTTTAATAGTTCAACACAAAAATAGGTTATGCCTAGTCTAGACCAGTGTGTAACGTTTAGGAGAGTGTTTTAAATTTAAATTTATTTTTACTTACAAAAATGTAGCAACCAATGTCCATCAGCTATAAATCAACACAAAGCTAAGTTAGGCCTAGCCTAATGTGAAACTTAATTTTAGCTAAAGTGTTGATGTATGTATCATTATAATATTTTAATATAGATGTTTTTTAAAATTTATCTATAAAAAATTCTCAATAACTATAATTGTCTACTTAGGTCTGGTGTTTGCTTGTAAATTTTAATTCATTATTGGGACTTTAATCCAGGCAATCGCTAATCAGAAACTTACAAATAAGTTGTCTGTTTCTTGAATGTTTAAAACCATTTCAACTTTCGTTACCATGACAACCATTGTTAATAATTTAATAACAACTGATTCATTAGAAAAGAAAACTATAAAATCAATATAAGGTTAGATTAATCAAATAAATTCACGAGAGGTTAGCATCATAATATTATTATTTTTTGTTTTGTCATAAGTTTATTTTTAGATGACAAAACTGTCGAAAAAACTTGCCTCAGGCTCAAAGAAATATATTATTTTAAAAATATATAAATATATAATGATATTACCAATTTTTTACAATATATATATGGTTATTTTTAAGCCATTATTGAAATAAGAATAAATCAGATTTCTATATGAAATGATGAAAGTAGAAGAGAAAGAGAGATATAAATTTGAATAAGGAAAACTATTGTCAACAATTTGTGTGCTTTATAAAATATCTAATTACTGTTTATCGTAACTGTGAAATTATTTTCTAAACAATATTAAGTTCTATTTAATTATTATTGTTTTTCAACAATTATACGGTGAAATGAATCTATAATATTTTTAATTTTACACCCAAATTCATAACATTTACTGTTTTTAAATTCAATAGATATCACTTTTTCGTCACCAACACTGATTTTGTTTTTGTTTTCAATATTGTTTTAATATTTTTAATTTATGTTTGACGTAGACTAAGTCTAAAAACTTTCATTTCTATGATAGAAGACTTCACCATTTTGAAACAAGCTTAACAATCGAGTTTTTGAGTTGATAAACTGTTTTAGAATGAAGTAGCCTTTAGTTTAAAATTATCAAACAATATTCACTCTGTTCACAATTTTAATTACCCCCTCTCCCGTCCCTGAACTATCATAGTCTTACAGGAGGGGTGAGAGATTTTGGATTTTTGTGGGAAATTTACAAAATGAAAACGTTCATATTATTTACTACACCAAATTTTGGAGGTGAACATAATTTCTGAAACACCCTGTATTGCATGTGGGTCTTTGAATAAATAATGTCTATCCAACAAAAGAATTGTTGTTACTTCACAACTACCGAACTATCATTTTTTGTGACAATTATAGGTTAGTTTTCATTTAAGTTATTTACAGGTTAGTTTGATATAGGGGATGAATGAGTTGGAAAATTTGTGCAATGTTTTTTGCATTATTTATAATCAATATTTCAATTATTTTTAAAATCACAACTAAAACAAAATTATCGTTACTATCTATCGTTATTCCTAAAGTGTATTCCATATATTATGCTATTAGGCATCCAATAATTCAAATATATACAATTTTATAATGAACTTGAATAAAGAAACTATGTTAATTACTATTATTCTATCGGGTAAAGAAAAATTGAATACATTTCTTAAATTTTTGTATCATGTCACAAACAATAAAACACAGATAATTATTCATAACAACTAATCAAAACATTGACCATTATTTACAAGTTAACAGCTTACCTGATATTGAATACCTGTCCTTTCTCATCAGCAAATGTCTTATAAAGTTTGCTATGAAAACATGTAGATGTTGCGCAACAACAAGCTGCTCTATTGTTGTAGGTTAGGGCCATGTCAGAACGATGGGTTTCATCATGATGCAGTACTTCATTAGAATAATAAGAACACTTCTGAGACGATTGATTACAATTAAAACTTGAATCTGTGATATCGAAACCAAAATAATCTGCATTCATGTTGTCATTTGTACTTCCGCTAGACATAACCTTCAGTTTATTCATGCACGTAATTTCACGGCCTAACTTATCCTATCAAATACTTTTAAACTACAGATTCTTGTTTATTTCGTTCAGTTTTATATTTAGATTGAAACACTTTGCAAACAGTTCCTCACTGAATAAATTTCATGACAATCTCTCGTTTGTGTGTTGTAACAAACTGTCTGAAATTTGGTTTGGCGCTCCGCCTACTTTCGTAATTTCTTTTGCCATGCGTAAACGCAGCTTTCAAGGCTATTGGTTAGTATATGATTGTACAGTTGATTAAATATTTTGTAGTTTTAGGCCTACTTGTTTTGTTATCTTACTAATAAATCTATTGGACTAAAAAATATTTGTAACAATGAATATTTTGTATTTTTTCAAAATGGCGGCCGCTTAAAATTTTTGAAGTAAAAACGTTTAACTTAATAAAGCATTACAAGAGAAAATAAAGTTACGCTTTTGAATGAAAACAAAATGGTGTTTGTATTTTTACTGTAATTCAAAGGTTAACCAATTTATTAGCATAAAAAATGAAAACGTAATTCCTTGGCAATTGTCTAGAATACCCAAAATTAGTAAATTAACCAATGGATTTTATTATTACTATTAAAAAAATCATAATTCAAAAATATTTTGGTATTAAACTAATTTTGGGTATTGTAGACAATTTCAAAAACATATTTTTAGTTTTTTTTTACAATAACTCTGTTATTATTCGAGCTACAGTAATATATAAACACATTTTGTTTGTAATTTAAAAGGTACCGGTAACAATTTGCTTTTTTGTAATTTTTGTATAAAGGTAACGCTTTCGATGAGTTCGACTTTAAAAATTGTAAATGGTTGCCATTTTGAAAAAACACAAAACAAAATCGTGGTTTTTGGTACATTGATAAAAGATCACATAAAAAATAATTACACCAAATTTGGACTTCATATACTGTATCTAATTTATTTCAAAAAATATAAAATGACTAACAGACAAACAATTAAGCTTGTTTTAAACAAATTATTGCTGGTCCAGTGTTTACTTTAAGCCCAGGCACAATTCCTTAAAACAAGAATTATGAAACAATCTGTATAAAGAGTGAATCAGACCACCCGTGTGCAATGTATAGCTACTGAACCAAATAAGCCTTCGTTTTAACTTAAACTCCCCTATTTCAACCCTAGAGAATCCAGTAAAAATGTTTTCAATTTGCACTAATGCCCCAAAAGTGAATATTGAGGGCGGGAGTCGTCCCTTGGAAAATTTTCGAATGTAAAGGTAGATCGAATGATACCTCATTTTAAAGGTCTCTGTTCATTTACCAATACTTTAACTTTGCAAAATGGTAAGGTACCAACCCCCCCCACCTTGCAACTTTTTTTTGGCAAAAAAGTGAGTTTTTGAATTTTTAATGTTTCTATAGCTTAATAGAAGCAGAATTAAATTTGGAGTCGAGGGGTGCTATTAAAATTTAAAAATTTTAAATATTTTTCCATTTTATCTAATTTTTAGTAAAAATTTCAACATTTACCTATACTAATGATATGCACATCAAAAGATGCAGAATCAAAAACCCTGAAAACATTGCTCTGAAATCTCTAAGGGTTTACGAGAAATTGCAGCTCAAAGTTTTTTCAAAAAAGATTAAAATTGTTTTAAACCAACGATATGGGTATCAAAAGATGCAGAATTGAAAGGAGAATAAACCCTGAAAAAATCACTTTGACATCTTAAATGGTTTAAGAGTTATATCAATTTATATGTCAATAAAAATACGAGATTTTAACATTTCCCGTTTCGCCACTTGCAATACCTTTTTAAAACGCCTGTAGCTCCCTAACTATACATCCTATTGATATGAACTTTTACATGAGGAAAGAAGAAAGTTCAAATTTTATTGTGGTTTTTTCAATTTGAAAATATCTCTTATAGTTTCTGAGTAATTAATTCGTGAAAACAGGCAATTTTCAAACTATTAAAAATGGTAAGGTACCCCCCTTGCAACTTTTTTAGGCAAAGAAGTGAATTTTTGAATTTTGAATGTTTCTATAGTTTAATAGAAGCAGAATTAAATTTGGAGTCGAGGGGTGCTATTGAAATTTCAAAATTTTTAATTTTTTTTCATTTTTAACATAATTTTTTGTAAAAATTTCAACATTTAACAATACTAATAATATGCACATCAATAGATGCAGAATTGAATAGAGAGTAAACCATGAAAAAATGACTTTGAAATCTCAAAGGGTTTACGAGAAATTGTACTTTAAAGTTTTTTCAAAAAAGATCAAAAATTTTTTAAACCAACGATATGGGTATCAAAAGATGCAGAATTGAAAGAAGAATAAACCCTGAAAAAATCATTTTGACATCTCAAATAGTTTAAGAGTTATATCAATTTATATGTCAATAAAAATACGAGATTTTAACATTTCCCGTTTCGCCACTTGCAATACCTTTTTTAAACGCCTGTAGCTCCCTAACTATACATCCTATTGATATGAACTTTTACATGAGGAAAGAAGAAAGTTCAAATTTTATTGTGGTTTTTTCAATTTGAAAATATCTCTTATAGTTTCTGAGTAATTAATTCGTGAAAACAGGCAATTTTCAAACTTTTAAAAATGGTAAGGTACCCCCCCTTGCAACTTTTTTAGGCAAAGAAGTGAATTTTTGAATTTTGAATGTTTCTATAGTTTAATAGAAGCAGAATTAAATTTGGAGTCGAGGGGTGCTATTGAAATTTCAAAATTTTTAATTTTTTTTCATTTTTAACTAATTTTTTGTAAAAATTTCAACATTTAACAATACCAATAATATGCACATCAATAGATGCAGAATTGAATAGAAAGTAAACCATGAAAAAATGACTTTGAAATCTCAAAGGGTTTACGAGAAATTGTACTTTAAAGTTTTTTCAAAAAAGATCAAAAAATTTTTAAACCAACGATATGGGTATCAAAAGATGCAGAATTGAAAGAAGAATAAACCCTGAAAAAATCATTTTGACATCTCAAATAGTTTAAGAGTTATATCAATTTATATGTCAATAAAAATACGAGATTTTAACATTTCCCGTTTCGCCACTTGCAATACCTTTTTTAAACGCCTGTAGCTCCCTAACTATACATCCTATTGATATGAACTTTTACATGAGGAAAGAAGAAAGTTCAAATTTTATTGTGGTTTTTTCAATTTGAAAATATCTCTTATAGTTTCTGAGTAATTAATTCGTGAAAACAGGCAATTTTCAAACTTTTAAAAATGGTAAGGTACCCCCCTTGCAACTTTTTTAGGCAAAGAAGTGAATTTTTGAATTTTGAATGTTTCTATAGTTTAATAGAAGCAGAATTAAATTTGGAGTCGAGGGGTGCTATTGAAATTTCAAAATTTTTAATTTTTTTTCATTTTTAACTAATTTTTTGTAAAAATTTCAACATTTAACAATACTAATAATATGCACATCAATAGATGCAGAATTGAATAGAGAGTAAACCATGAAAAAATGACTTTGAAATCTCAAAGGGTTTACGAGAAATTGTACTTTAAAGTTTTTTCAAAAAAGATCAAAAATTTTTTAAACCAACGATATGGGTATCAAAAGATGCAGAATTGAAAGGAGAATAAACCCTGAAAAAATCATTTTGACATCTCAAATGGTTTAAGAGTTATATCAATTTATATGTCAATAAAAATACGAGATTTTAACATTTCCCGTTTCGCCACTTGCAATACCTTTTTAAAACGCCTGTAGCTCCCTAACTATACATCCTATTGATATGAACTTTTACATGAGGAAAGAAGAAAGTTCAAATTTTATTGTGGTTTTTTTCAATTTGAAAATATCTCTTATAGTTTCTGAGTAATTAATTCGTGAAAACAGGCAATTTTCAAACTTTTAAAAATGGTAAGACCCCCCTTGCAACTTTTTTAGGCAAAGAAGTGAATTTTTGAATTTTGAATGTTTCTATAGTTTAATAGAAGCAGAATTAAATTTGGAGTCGAGGGGTGCTATTGAAATTTCAAAATTTTTAATTTTTTTTAATTTTTAACTATTTTTTTGTAAAAATTTCAACATTTAACAATACCAATAATATGCACATCAATAGATGCAGAATTGAATAGAGAGTAAACCATGAAAAAATGACTTTGAAATCTCAAAGGGTTTACGAGAAATTGTACTTTAAAGTTTTTTCAAAAAAGATCAAAAATTTTTTAAACCAACGATATGGGTATCAAAAGATGCAGAATTGAAAGAAGAATAAACCCTGAAAAAATCATTTTGACATCTCAAATAGTTTAAGAGTTATATCAATTTATATGTCAATAAAAATACGAGATTTTAACATTTCCCGTTTCGCCACTTGCAATACCTTTTTTAAACGCCTGTAGCTCCCTAACTATACATCCTATTGATATGAACTTTTACATGAGGAAAGAAGAAAGTTCAAATTTTATTGTGGTTTTTTCAATTTGAAAATATCTCTTATAGTTTCTGAGTAATTAATTCGTGAAAACAGGCAATTTTCAAACTTTTAAAAATGGTAAGGTACCCCCCTTGCAACTTTTTTAGGCAAAGAAGTGAATTTTTGAATTTTGAATGTTTCTATAGTTTAATAGAAGCAGAATTAAATTTGGAGTCGAGGGGTGCTATTGAAATTTCAATATTTTTAATTTTTTTTCATTTTTAACTAATTTTTTGTAAAAATTTCAACATTTAACAATACCAATAATATGCACATCAATAGATGCAGAATTGAATAGAGAGTAAACCATGAAAAAATGACTTTGAAATCTCAAAGGGTTTACGAGAAATTGTACTTTAAAGTTTTTTCAAAAAAGATCAAAATTTTTTTAAACCAACGATATGGGTATCAAAAGATGCAGAATTGAAAGAAGAATAAACCCTGAAAAAATCATTTTGACATCTCAAATAGTTTAAGAGTTATATCAATTTATATGTCAATAAAAATACGAGATTTTAACATTTCCCGTTTCGCCACTTGCAATACCTTTTTAAAACGCCTGTAGCTCCCTAACTATACATCCTATTGATATGAACTTTTACATGAGGAAAGAAGAAAGTTCAAATTTTATTGTGGTTTTTTCAATTTGAAAATATCTCTTATAGTTTCTGAGTAATTAATTCGTGAAAACAGGCAATTTTCAAACTTTTAAAAATGGTAAGGTACCCCCCTTGCAACTTTTTTAGGCAAAGAAGTGAATTTTTGAATTTTGAATGTTTCTATAGTTTAATAGAAGCAGAATTAAATTTGGAGTCGAGGGGTGCTATTGAAATTTCAAAATTTTTAATTTTTTTTCATTTTTAACTAATTTTTTGTAAAAATTTCAACATTTAACAATACCAATAATATGCACATCAATAGATGCAGAATTGAATAGAGAGTAAACCATGAAAAAATGACTTTGAAATCTCAAAGGGTTTACGAGAAATTGTACTTTAAAGTTTTTTCAAAAAAGATCAAAATTTTTTTAAACCAACGATATGGGTATCAAAAGATGCAGAATTGAAAGGAGAATAAACCCTGAAAAAATCACTTTGACATCTCAAATGGTTTAAGAGTTATATCAATTTATATGTCAATAAAAATACGAGATTTTAACATTTCCCGTTTCGCCACTTGCAATACCTTTTTAAAACGCCTGTAGCTCCCTAACTATACATCCTATTGATATGAACTTTTACATGAGGAAAGAAGAAAGTTCAAATTTTATTGTGGTTTTTTCAATTTGAAAATATCTCTTATAGTTTCTGAGTAATTAATTCGTGAAAACAGGCAATTTTCAAACTTTTAAAAATGGTAAGGTACCCCCCTTGCAACTTTTTTAGGCAAAGAAGTGAATTTTTGAATTTTGAATGTTTCTATAGTTTAATAGAAGCAGAATTAAATTTGGAGTCGAGGTGTGCTATTGAAATTTCAAAATTTTTAATTTTTTTTCATTTTTAACTAATTTTTTGTAAAAATTTCAACATTTAACAATACCAATAATATGCACATCAATAGATGCAGAATTGAATAGAGAGTAAACCATGAAAAAATGACTTTGAAATCTCAAAGGGTTTACGAGAAATTGTACTTTAAAGTTTTTTCAAAAAAGATCAAAAATTTTTTAAACCAACGATATGGGTATCAAAAGATGCAGAATTGAAAGGAGAATAAACCCTGAAAAAATCATTTTGACATCTCAAATGGTTTAAGAGTTATATCAATTTATATGTCAATAAAAATACGAGATTTTAACATTTCCCGTTTCGCCACTTGCAATACCTTTTTAAAACGCCTGTAGCTCCCTAACTATACATCCTATTGATATGAACTTTTACATGAGGAAAGAAGAAAGTTCAAATTTTATTGTGGTTTTTTCAATTTGAAAATATCTCTTATATTTTTTGAGTAATTAATTCGTGAAAACAGGCAATTTTCAAACTTTTAAAAATGGTAAGGTACCCCCCTTGCAACTTTTTTAGGCAAAGAAGTGAATTTTTGAATTTTGAATGTTTCTATAGTTTAATAGAAGCAGAATTAAATTTGGAGTCGAGGGGTGCTATTGAAATTTCAAAATTTTTAATTTTTTTTCATTTTTAACTAATTTTTTGTAAAAATTTCAACATTTAACAATACCAATAATATGCACATCAATAGATGCAGAATTGAATAGAGAGTAAACCATGAAAAAATGACTTTGAAATCTCAAAGGGTTTACGAGAAATTGTACTTTAAAGTTTTTTCAAAAAAGATCAAAAATTTTTTAAACCAACGATATGGGTATCAAAAGATGCAGAATTGAAAGGAGAATAAACCCTGAAAAAATCACTTTGACATCTCAAATGGTTTAAGAGTTATATCAATTTATATGTCAATAAAAATACGAGATTTTAACATTTCCCGTTTCGCCACTTGCAATACCTTTTTAAAACGCCTGTAGCTCCCTAACTATACATCCTATTGATATGAACTTTTACATGAGGAAAGAAGAAAGTTCAAATTTTATTGTGGTTTTTTCAATTTGAAAATATCTCTTATAGTTTCTGAGTAATTAATTCGTGAAAACAGGCAATTTTCAAACTTTTAAAAATGGTAAGGTACCCCCCTTGCAACTTTTTTAGGCAAAAAAGTGAATTTTTGAATTTTGAATGTTTCTATAGTTTAATAGAAGCAGAATTAAATTTGGAGTCGAGGGGTGCTATTGAAATTTCAAAATTTTTAATTTTTTTTCATTTTTAACTAATTTTTTGTAAAAATTTCAACATTTAACAATACCAATAATATGCACATCAATAGATGCAGAATTGAATAGAGAGTAAACCATGAAAAAATGACTTTGAAATCTCAAAGGGTTTACGAGAAATTGTACTTTAAAGTTTTTTCAAAAAAGATCAGAAAATTTTTAAACCAACGATATGGGTATCAAAAGATGCAGAATTGAAAGGAGAATAAACCCTGAAAAAATCACTTTGACATCTCAAATGGTTTAAGAGTTATATCAATTTATATGTCAATAAAAATACGAGATTTTAACATTTCCCGTTTCGCCACTTGCAATACCTTTTTAAAACGCCTGTAGCTCCCTAACTATACATCCTATTGATATGAACTTTTACATGAGGAAAGAAGAAAGTTCAAATTTTATTGTGGTTTTTTCAATTTGAAAATATCTCTTATAGTTTCTGAGTAATTAATTCGTGAAAACAGGCAATTTTCAAACTTTTAAAAATGGTAAGGTACCCCCCTTGCAACTTTTTTAGGCAAAGAAGTGAATTTTTGAATTTTGAATGTTTCTATAGTTTAATAGAAGCAGAATTAAATTTGGAGTCGAGGGGTGCTATTGAAATTTCAAAATTTTTAATTTTTTTTCATTTTTAACTAATTTTTTGTAAAAATTTCAACATTTAACAATACTAATAATATGCACATCAATAGATGCAGAATTGAATAGAGAGTAAACCATGAAAAAATGACTTTGAAATCTCAAAGGGTTTACGAGAAATTGTACTTTAAAGTTTTTTCAAAAAAGATCAAAAATTTTTTAAACCAACGATATGGGTATCAAAAGATGCAGAATTGAAAGGAGAATAAACCCTGAAAAAATCACTTTGACATCTCAAATGGTTTAAGAGTTATATCAATTTATATGTCAATAAAAATACGAGATTTTAACATTTCCCGTTTCGCCACTTGCAATACCTTTTTAAAACGCCTGTAGCTCCCTAACTATACATCCTATTGATATGAACTTTTACATGAGGAAAGAAGAAAGTTCAAATTTTATTGTGGTTTTTTCAATTTGAAAATATCTTTTATAGTTTCTGAGTAATTAATTCGTGAAAACAGGCAATTTTCAAACTTTGCAAAATGGTAAGGTACCCCCTTGCAACTTTTTTAAGGCAAAAAAGTGAGTTTTGAATGTTTCTATAGCTTAATAGAAACAGAATTACATTTGGAGTCGAGGGGTGCTATTAAAATTTCAAAATTTTTAATATTTTACCATTTTTTCTAATTTTAGTAAAAATTTCAACATTTAACATTACCAATGATATGCACATCAAAAGATGCAGCATTAAGAGAGTAAACCCTGAATACATCGCTTATTCGATTTACTATTATTTCTTTACATGATATGAAATCACAGTCTGTCTGTATGTGGTTGATATTTAATCTCCCAATCAAAGTTTTAACATATCTATTGTTTAATTTATTTGTGTTCATTAAAAATTTAATGGTGTCTGTCTGTGTGTGTGTGTGTTACTCAATCACGTAAAAACTACTGGACCCATTGAGCTGAAATTGTACATAGACATTCTTAGGGTCCCTGGTTAACCCATAGGCCTAATTTTATTTAGAAATTCCATCAGGGCACTGCCCCACTGGCCTTGAAAACTCCCTTAACACTCAATTAATTATCTATACTCCTTTATATACTTGGCATAAAATATACGTCACCCCCATACGAAGGACGGATAACTCTGCCAGTATTTTCTAAATTTGCTCAAATGAGAAAGGTTGTGCAATTAGTACTGTACTACAGGAAAGAAAACAGAGTTAATCAGAAACTACACACAAAAAAATCTTTCTGAAAAAAGTTTTTATTTGTCTGACAACAATCAAGAATTTCTCACACAACCCATTCATACCATTTAAATATTTTCTAGTAACAAATATAATTAACATAAAATAATTATTGTAAAAGTAATATAAAGCTAACAACAATAAATGTTAATTACACATGTTCCTAAAAAACGGTCTTTGTACAAAATAATAAATTAGGACGCTGTCGTTGAGTGGAATAACTATGAGTTCAAAATCTTGTAGTTCAATTCCAAGAGCATAATCACAGAAAACTTTAAACGGAAACTATAACTTTTGTATTTTAACATAATTCTCTTATAAACATAAATTGTGATTTGATTCACTAACTGTTGATTAGAAAACTGAATTTCGTAAAAATAGACATTTCAACCAGTATTCTGGTTTTCTTGCCTCACTGCTCACTTTTAGTTCAGTCTTGAAATGCCTTCAAATCATTTAAGAAAACTAAATGATTTTCGACAATACTCAGAAGACAATTGTATAAACCACTTCTTATAACTTCAGTCTTTTTCTTAAAGTTCGTCTCTAACATCATCTTCTGCTTCTGTCGGTGGTGGTGGAGGACCTCCTGCTCCTTGATACAGTTTGGCGATGATCGGTTGTACGATATCTTCCAATTCCTTCTTTTGTTTCCTATATTGTTCTGATTCTACATCTTGATTTTCTTCTAGCCACTTAATCTTTTCCTCGATAGCTTCTTCCATCTTAACTTTATCTGCATCATTCACCTACAAAAGAAGAAATTCACTTTAGCAAAAAAGAACTCTCCTCCCTAAAAGAAAATTTTCACATGTGATTCTAGACTTATTTCTTAATTTTTTAGCATTACCTCTAATATTTTCTAAAATTAAATAACAGTCATTACTGGTTTTAAAGAGTCACGATTTTTGAAAAAGTGAATAATTTTGTATAATCAATTCATTCGAGTCATGAACTAGACAAACAAAGACTAGACAAAGTGAAGTTTGACCAAAATCCATCAGACCAAAAATTTTCATCAATTTATATTGTATTGATAGGTAAAAACTAATACAAATCGCTAGAAAAACTGTTTAAATTATTTTTTTAGTACAAACTTTCTTCAGAAACATAAAATTGCAAAAATAATAATCACATATATTTTCATTCCTTCCACAACATTCAAAATAGATATTATCCAATAGACACAAACACAGAATTAAACATATATCAGTAAAATATTAAAACTCTATCAGTATGAAATACTTCCTCTTTCTTTCAGAATATCCAACAAAGAAAAATTAACTATTAATTAAACAAACAATTTCATTAGAAAAAACAGAACTTTACGTAAAAAGTGGAAATTGCTAAAAGGTTGGACCTATAATAAAAAAATTACTTTATACTACTAGAATATATAAGATAACCACCATAACTTCCACTATTAGTGTGATAGGATGACTGCCATTAAAATACAAGCAGATTTCCTTGATATAAAGTGGCACTGTGTGAAATAGGAACCTAATCTTCAAATAAGAATCCTCGATCCAGAAAGCACTAAAACCAGAGGCAGACAACATTGTCTGTTAGATGTCTGGGGACATTAAACATATATTTTTCATTTGGTAGCACAATAAACCCTTGTAGCTGATCTGCAAAAGGGATAAACCACTCAAATGAAGAAAAAGAAGAACCAGATGGTTTGGTGTAGCATCATTTGCAAACCTAATTGATATCTACCTGATATTGTAATTTTCTATTATAGTAATGAAACCATAAATATAAATTTTGAGAAAACTTCCTCTTGAAAAACAAGAAACCTTATTTCTACACAGGATTAAGGGAATCAAAATAAATAAATTACTACCATATTTTACTATACAATAGCTCACCTTAGCTCCTAGCTTCTCTTTGTCACTTAATTGATTTTTAAGTGAATAAGCATAAGATTCCAGTTCGTTACGAGCTTCAACACGTTCCTTCAGTTTCTTATCATCATCTGCAAACTTCTCAGCATCCTTTATCATTCTCTCGATATCACCTGGTGTCAATCTGTTTTGATCGTTTGTAATAACAATCTTTTCCCTGTTGCCAGTTCCCTTATCTTCAGCTGAAACCTGCATACAAAATATTCATACAAGGTTAGCATTTGCAGAATAACACTTCTGTAGATTACTAATGTATTATTTTAGTTAAGGTTGAATTTTATTAAGTTTTGCCTTTTTTTTAGATTCTTTGTTTTACAACGAAAAACCTTGAAATCTAATAACCAATGAAGATGAGGAAAAACAAAAGTTGGTCCTAGGAAGATACCCAATTGGAAAGATGAAAAAGAGGGATCTGACCCAAAACTAGGTGAAAAACAAGTAAATTTAGTTTCATCATGACATTCATTTATATTTAAACTACAAAAACATCATTTAATGAACAAAAACTAAAAATTAAAGTTGCATTTTGATGTTAGAGGCACAAATAAGTCACTCTATTTAGAAATTTGTTATGTAAATGTTTGTTAAGATTATATTTAGCATACCTTAATTACATTAAACATTCATTCTCTTTATGTCCATTAACCCACCGACGGTCATTCGACCCCGAATCGACCTCAGCGCTTGGTGCATAACTAGTCTGCATTCTATAAAACACGTATTTTGCCATTCAACGTTACGCCCACTTAAAATTATCCGATCGCAATAAATAAAATACCGTTGGAAAGCTAATGTTCCGTAGATGCATAATCATGCAAAAAAAATACCACAAAACGTTATAAATAATATTCCAAAAATTGGTGAAGTTCGCATATTTTTGATGCGTAAAATCGTAGATTTGAACTCTGCGCCTAATCGTTAGCGCGACGCCATTTTTCCCGATATTATTCCAACTCTATTTATCTGTCATTGAAGTCAACTAAAACACTGTTCTATAGATCACATGTTTCTCTTTCCAACCATAGATTACAAATTTTTCTGCGTCTCATAGATCCAGAGATATTCCTACTTGAACGTAGAACAAACTTGACGAGACGAAATTTTGTTGGCATTAGGTTTGCATTTCTCTTTGTTTTCTATTATTATATTTCTTATATTTCTTTACACTAAGTTGTAGGGGAAATTCCATTCTACAAGTTGGTACCACTTGATGTTGGCAATACATACTTAGAAGGTATTGGTTTGAACTCTCAACAGACGCAAATTGTGTGACGTAAATACTGTAATAAAAGGCGTGGCACATATTGTTTTGGGGTTAGATATTTGTTATTTTGAAGGTTTGTGTATACAAATTGTATATAAATTGTGTATAAAAGTTACAATATATGTGTTTTTATATCTAAAGCTTATGTTTTTGCGTGATAGTTTAGTTTTTGAACGTTCTTATTTGCGATAACCTAGGCCGAAACGGTAAGTTTAGGCTATATGCAAATTGTCTTATATATAGTGTTTTATATGATTATAAAAGTGAATATGTGTGTTATTCTTTGTAAAGTATATATTTTCTTAGTTAAATCTATAACTTTTGTCTTTGATCTATCTTCAAATTGGTACTAGTGAGTCTAAACTGTGGAGGTTACAAACCTAACCTCACTTGTAAAAGTTACCTTTTTAGGGAAAATCGGTATTTTTATTTAGAAAATGTAACATATTATTATTTTTTCCCCCTAAATATATTCACAAATATATGACAAATCTCAAGAAATGGTTGAAAAAAATCCTAAAAATCTATTAGTATGTTATTCATTACCATTTCTGTGAAATTTCTGCTCCGTTACTCTTCGATTTTTTGGTATTTGACCAAAAAACACCAAATGTGATACATCTAACATTTTTTTTCACTACACACCTACATTCTATGCACCTTTCTGAACATAATGAGATATAGAACTTTTGTATAAGATAAATATTACTATTTTTTGTGATTTTTTGAAAAAAAAATTATCATTTTACATTTTTTCGTAAACTATTTTTTGTTTTTTTGATAATATAACAAATTTTATTTTTTTTCCCCCTAAATATATTCAAAAATATTACACAAAACTTTTGTATATCTTAGAAAAAGGTAGTAAGCTATTGATTTTGGAATATACAGCTTTTTCCTGAAAATTGGTAACTTCGTTTTTGACATGTAACATACTTACTCCAAAACCGTTTCAAAATTTTTTTTTTTTATTGCATAGATGGATTCTATGCATCTTTCTGAGAAAAATGATATCTTATAAGTTAGGTTTTGTATAGAAATAATATATTTAATTAATTTTTTAACAAACGAAGAAATTTAACACATGCCAGTGGAGGGTTAAGACCAAAAAATACATTACAACAAACTCAAGCCATCTGAGCAACACTTGATCACTTGAACCGTAGAACTGTCAATGTTAATTTTCTTCGTTTGTTTAAAAATTAATCAAATATATTATTTGTACACAAAACCTAACTTATAGGATATCATTTTTCTCAGAAAGATGCGTAGAAATTATCTATGTAAAATATATTAGTTCATTCATTTGTTAGGTGTCAAAAAATGAAGTTAACATTTTTCAGAAAAACCTGCATCATCCAAAATCAATAGCTTACCACCTTTTTTTCAATATATACAAAAGTTTTGTATAATCTTTGTGAATATATTTAGAAGAAAAAAAAAATTTGTTACACTTTCAAAATTAAAAAAATATTATTTTATGAAAAAAGGGATTTTGTTAGGCTTATTTTCAAAAATAGTAATATTTATGGAAAGCACAACTTCTATATATCATTATATTCATAAAGGTGTATAGAATTTAGCTGTGTAGTGAAAAATAATGTCAGATGTAAAAAATTTGGAGTTATTATGTCAAATAGCAAAAATTGGAAAGTAACAGAGGCAAGAATTTCACAGAAATGGTAATGTACACCATACAAAAAAATTTTTGAAGTATTACTAGAGATTTGTAATATATTTGTGGTTAAAAGTTGCTAAAAAGAAAAATCAATTTATAAAATTTTCATTAGACATGGGTCATTTTTACGTAAAAAGTGAATATTTGCTAACTATTTCACCAAAAACATAATTATTATTCAAAACCCAAGTTTTTATTACCTATGTTCTCACAAAGATACATAGAGTTTATGTGTGTAATGCAAAAACTTTTAGATGGAAAAAATTTGGAGTTATTATGTCAAATAGCAAAAAATCGGAAAGTAACGGAGGCAAAATTCCACAGAAATAGGTATATAAACCAATAAAAAAATTATAGATAGGCCTATATAAATTTATAAACATTTTGCATACATTTTGGTAAAAACATAATCAATTTATAAAATTTCCATTAGACAAAATTATTTTTATGTGTAAACACATGGAAATTTGCTATAAACGAAGAACAGATTATAACATAGCCTCTATCTCTAGACAGCATCAATATTTGATGTCTGACAATAACATTCATTCAAAACAATAAATTCTACAAACAATAATACAGATATTGTTATTTGTATGCACAATTTTAATAAATAAATAAAACAAACCTTCAGAATAACAGAAATATAATCCCAAATCACATATGCGCACAACGCCTTTCACATGTTATTTTATTACACAAACATCGCTAACTTCCAAGTAAGAAACAACAACCTATACAAAACTCTAGGACATGACAAATACTACCAGTAGATAGAATGAAATCATCTCTACAACATACTGTAAAGATTGGTTACAAAATATCGATTGAATAACCGATTATCTTATTTAGTAAACTGCACCGAATGCCAAGTGAAATTCGTTCCGTTTGGTTACTACTTTGGTTATATATATATATCGCGATATATGGCAGATAGAAAAATTTGTAAACCACAGATCGAAAGAGAAAGAAAAATACTACATAATATTATCAACTTGTAGCATTTGGACAAGTATTACCATTTCGTAAAATCATAAGAACACAGAGAACAGAATTTTCTACATAAACCCGGTCACGGCAAGTGCCGCATTCTAGCGAAAAAGTCAGCAACTTTATCGAGTTCTAGAAAATAGAGTTTTCATGTGATGGATTTGCTAAACTTGATTATGAAAGATTGAAACATTATCTTCACAGTGATATATAATTCATTTAGATAAAATAATATTTACTAGGATAAAAGTTGAATTGAAAAAAATGTAATTTTTAGCGTGTAAAAATGAATTAAAATTCTTAATTTTGTTTAATTTTTATATAATAAAAACTATAACAGATAGAAGGATTTGAAAAGCACAGATCGAAAGAGAAATATGTGATCTACAGAACAGTGTTACGTTCGATCTGTTTGACAGAAATATCGAATTGGGCATATTAGACAAAAATAACGGCAGTTTTGTTTACAACCTGTCAGCGCAAATCTTTGACGTTACGTATCAAATATATGCAAACTTTAGCAATTTTTGGAATATTATTTATAACTTTTGTGGTATTGTTTTTGCATGATTATGCATCTACCAAACATTAGCTTTTCAACGGTATTTTATTTATTGCGATAGGACAATTGTAAGTGGGCAAAATGTTGAATTGCAAATTACGTGTTTTACAGTCGATGAACGACCGACGGATGGGTCGTTGTGGTTCGTTCGACGTGTGGAGGGTTAAACAATGAAAATATACAACTCATATTTAAACCTATTTTAATTGCAAAAATATTAACCAAGCATGATACAAAATTTGGATTCGATATCTAAATCCATTTATTAGAGAAAGGTTTTAATAAAAATACACATAAGGATAAAATGCCAATTCCGGACAAATCTTCCTTGGAAGGTTTTGTTTATTTAGACTCCTGAATCATCTGCACTATTAATTATAATCATTAAAACAAAATATATAGATAACATTTAAACAAAATTTTATCTGCAATTTTGAATTAAAAATAAACTTTTTTCTGTTTATTTCCATAATTTTATTTCTACAAAAAAGTAAGACAAGTCCACTAAAGTATTTTTTAATCTTTAACTACTACAGAGATAGCAATGGTGTTCCAATTAAAAGAAACATACTGTACATAATATGATTTTAAGATTTCTTTCCACGCCCTAACTGAGCTTAAAACATATGAAGTCCAAACTCATTAGAAAGTGTCACTTCAAAAATTGAAAGTAGGTCCTATTTTTTCATTACAAAAATTTCAAGATTAAATCAATTTAATGTAACATACCTTTATTAACAAATCAATTAAAATTCTCCAAAATAATCCCAAATATTATTACAATGTCCAAAGAAGCAGTGAAATTAATTATTATAAACATAAGTTAAAATCAATCATTATATAAAAAGGCCTGTAAATAATAAATTCATCAGAAATAATAAACTATTTTGAAAAACTTGAGAATCTGTAAATTGTATAAAATTTTAAAACATTAAACATTCATACCTGCAGAATACCATTAGCGTCGATTTCAAATGTGACTTCAATTTGTGGAACTCCTCTAGGTGCTGGAGGGATGCCTGTCAAGTCAAACTTTCCAAGTAAGTGATTATCTTTAGTCATAGGCCTTTCTCCTTCATATACCTATCAATAAATATATTACATAAATATAAATATACATACATAAAGCAATATTAATAACATTATCATCATCACCTTAGAATAAAAGAAGCCTTATAGCATCAGAGGCAGTAGAAAACAAGAGTTGGTCAAGAAATACTTATTAGGAATCCAAAACTACATGGAAAAAAGTTAAAAATTTAATTTCTCCCATTTCAAAATAACTTAAACACATTGCAGTTGTCCAAAACTGTTATGGCGACTGTTTGAAATATATATATTGTAGCTTCTTCAAGGACCTATACGAGTCTATAAATTAATACCAATATTCAAGCCACCAAATGGCTGGATGTACAAAAACCTAAAAGAAATGTTTTTCCTAAAAGGTTTAAAGAAATTAGAAATGTTTCATCTTTATTTTAATAATTCTTGGTACAGCAGCACATTATAGGCCTAAGCTATGTTGGGTAGATTGAACTTAGAGACCTCTAGTTTGCGCCATTATTCTTATTTTTAAAAGACCTTTAAAATGAGGTATCACTCAATAGGGGTTGCTATTTAAAATTCTTGACTTACCCCCAAACTACCCCATTTTGGGGGTAAGGGTTAAAAATTTCGATACTTCAAAAAACTCCTCCTTTGGTTGTCTAAACTTTCCCCAAAGCAAATCTGTCTATTTCCATTAATTAAAAAAATAATAGGGGGGACTTTTGGGACACTTGGTATACTATATAATATATAATAACTTTGTTTTACGTTATTACAGGCAAAAAAGTGCTTGTAGTTCGGCAATGCACTAGACCTAGTGTACTTGAAAGAGTTTCAGCTTTCCTCAGTGGTCATTTCAGCCTTTATTCAGATGATGAAAAAATAGAAAAAAAGAACGGATCAGCTGGGTTGAAGCGGCAGACGCATTAAAATAAGTTTATAACTTTTGCTGAAGCACACTCACGTTATAACTGTTTGCAAATACAGAAATCATTGATTTTCATATTGTGAGAAACAACTTTTTTTAAAAAGAAAAATGATTCTAGAAAATAAAAGAGCATTAGATATTTTTAAAATGAGACTTGTAAATTTACAAATTAGGTACCGTAGGACTTAACTAAACTCTAATATGGTGTATTTCAATTAAAAGTTCACTATAGGCCTTCTGTAGTTATGTCAATGTATTGTTGTAGTTGTACATTCATAATGTATTTAAAATTAGTGTATAATAAAAACTAAGTTTTGTTCTATACTATAGAGTATTTTCTTGAGTTGAAACATTTATCCTCATGTTCCTTTTAAAGATACAGAGTAGTATTTGCTTTCTAACATCATGTTGCAGCTGTATTCACTGTATGAATTATGATTCAGCATTCACGCACGGTACTGCTTGATAATCTAGTACCAGAAAAATCCCGAACATGCTAGATTCTCGGAAGTCTACTGTATTTAAAACAAAGTGATTTATTCCTAACATTTGACCTTATCTGGTCTGGGGATCACGAGCCTACTGTATTAGTAAAAATTAGCAAACAGCAAAATATACATGCAGCAGTAATGGTAATAAATAGACTATAACAAAAACGTAGAAATATGGACTTATCGATTACACCATTTTCTTCACGTCTCCATTTACTTTAGAAAAAGACAATTACCAATAAGGAGTCAGTAAATGAATTTTCTTCACGTCTCCATTTCATGCCACTAATAAGTAGTTGATAAACGACCAGACGTTGTATGTGTATCTATAACAACCTGGTTAAAAGAAGGCAAATAGAAAAACGATAAACTAGACGTTCACTGTAGTCATTGGCCATCTATACCTGACAATGTATGGTGTGTTATGTTCCAGTACTTGAGAGGATAATATATATTTTTAAAGTTAAACAAGACTTTTAAAATAATATAATTGTTTTATAACATAAAACAATCGTCAAAGTTTCTACCTGGATTGTGACAGTGTGTTGACTATCGGAAGCTGTAGAAAAGATCTGAGATTTCTTGGTTGGAATAACAGTATTTCTAGGGATAAGTTTAGTCATTACTCCTCCTACAGTTTCAATACCCATAGTGAGTGGATTGACATCCAACAATACAATAGCATCTGTATCTTGTTCTCCAGACAATACTCCAGCTTGCACAGCTGCTCCATAAGCCACCTACAACATAAGGATAAGATACAGCATATCACAAATTTATATATATATATCCATTTCTTCTTTTGTTGCTTACATATTTAGTTTATGCTCTTTAGATTAATTAGTAGGGTAGCAGTGAAATACACAATACCAGCAACTCTGTATAGTATTAATAATATATGTTACGAGATAAAAATTGTGGTTAAGTTTACAACGAGTCCATTATGTGTTTTTTTAAATAATTTCACATTTTTGTAATAGTTATGTTACTTTCGTTCACATAATTTTATTTTCATACATTATACATAAAAAACTTCAAAATTTATTAAAGTTTTGCGTCTACTAACTACTATGCGACATAAAAATTAAAATATAAATTACTATTAAAGAAAAGATTTTAAACGTTAATAACGCAGACTTACAGCTTCATCGGGATTAATTCCTCGAGATGGCTCCTTCCCATTAAAAAATTCCTTTACAAGTTGTTGAACCTTAGGGATACGTGTGCTGCCACCGACAAGGACAATTTCATCTACATCTTTTTTATTCATGTCAGCATCTTCTAAAACCTTTTGTACTGGTTTCATTGTCGAGCGGAAAAGATCCTACAAAAAAGACATTAATTCTTGAAAAATATTTTGATGTTTATTATTATACATATTATAATAAATATAGATTATACTGAATGTTCCATAATCCGCCTTCTAAACATTACAAAATGTTCATTGAATGAAACTAAGCAATTTAGATAATGTCCACTTTCAGTATTAATTTACTATTTATTTTATTTTTTTAATTCATATTATAATTTATGCTTTTGAAAAAGTAAACAAAATAGCCAAAACAAAGTATGAACTGGCATTATACAAAGTACGATTTCTCTCAATGTATTATTGTCTTTGTAATAAATTTAATGTAATTTGTTTTACAGGCAAGAAATAAAATAGATTAATATTAAAGATAATAAAACACAATTTTTTATTTTGTAATATCCACTTTTTATTAGTCTAGCCGACCAATGGTTTCGCCTGCTAAGGCATTGACGAGGCTGTATTACATGGCTGTAAAACATGGAATTCCACCAAGAACCATCGGTCTCAACAGTAATAGATTAATATTACAGAAAGACAACTATAGCTTTAACCCCAGTGAAATCTGCCCAATTTGTGTAACAGGAAATGACACTATAACTCACCTTTTGTTGGAATGTGAAGGGTATAATCTTTTTAGATGTAAATATTTGAACAATTACAATTTTGTGCAATATTTATATAATATGGAGACAACCTTAACCTCAAACTCAGTACAGGCCATGGCAAATATCTACCTTTTTGTTATGTATAGCCTAAAACTTAGAAAATCTATTTTAAATTTAATGTAATAAATTAGTTTGGTAAAATATCTTCAAATAACTAACTCGTTTGTAAAAGTACTGATATTATTGTAGTTCGTATAATTTGGTGTTACTACGATACCTAAAATTGTGTTACGTGTTATAATTGTATAAAAATATTTTTGTAAGTATTATAAATACACCAAAAAAAGTTAATTAGAAAAAACTAAGGATAAAAACGAACGTCATAAAATATGTTATTTTTGTAAATGGTCAACATCTTGCTTATGTACACTGTACTTTAAAGCAATAAAAAGTTGTTATGTTATGTAACTAATACTGTTTTTATAATATAGTAGAACCCCTCAAACTCGACTCGACACAATGTGGACTTTAAGGTTGTCGAGTTTGGGGGTTGTCGAGTTTTAGCGAACTTTGGTATTTAATGGTTAGGTTTGCAACAAATACTCAAAATTATTTTAAATAACTGTACATTTATTGATTATCAATGATTAAACGTTTATTGCAAAAAAGTCCCTGCCTGACACCAAAAAAAAATAGTGTGTTCAATCACACATTAAAATTAAATTTATCGATCGGTCAAATGAGATTTAAAAAGTGTTGGCCTTGTACAATAGGTTTAGTAAACTAAAAAGACCTATCCTAATATGCTGTAATAAAATTTACAGTAAAAAACAGACAGTCCATTAAATATTTTTAAAGATTAAAACAATTTTATATATAAAAAAAAAAAAAAAAAAAAAAAAAAAAAAAAAAAAAAACATTAGAGCAAAGTAAACATTGTTTGAAAAAACTTTTGATTGATCTTTGTTTTTCATTTTCGACTGGACGTCTGGCAGCTTCATCTTGAAGTCGCCGAAGAAAAAGAATGTCCATACCAAACACAGTCCAATACAAATGCTATAAATTGAACTGCTGATTGCATATAATTAAGAGTCGGATCATTTTTCTCACATGGTTAAGACCTTTATTACAAAACTTGAATCATAGTTCTACGAAGCTCCGTTGAATTGTTATGACAAAAGACTTGCCGCTTACTTTAATGGAATCGGTGCAAATGACCGGTAGCATCCGGGTGGTTAGGCGCTTGGGTTCACAACAATATGAATGTTTTGACAACAAATGTTTAGGGCTGTCCTGGTCTACCTGGACCCTTTATCTTTAACTTTGGCCTCTACTATACAGTAGGATTAGAAAGTGGCTAGACAAAGAAGCATCCCTCACAGCTGTATAAACAAAAGTAACAAGCCTCAACCTCCAGGCATCTGGCAGGCGCTCATAGCGTAAAACAATGCAGTGAATGACCTTGGAAATCCCATGCTCCTTGTCACTGGCCCTGTCGAGTTTGACGGAATGTCGAGTTTGAGGGGTTCTACTGTACTTCCAATTTGATTTGAGAGTATAATTATTTATAATAGTATTAACTTTACATCTTTGTATTGTATCTTACAAAATGCTTATACGAGCAGGCGAGCACTTTAGTGCTCATTACATGAGGATATTTTGCATGTATTCAATCAGACTGTCACCAAATTTGTGATGAAATGATGGTTTTAGAAAATTATACAGTACATGTAAACAAAGAAGATTACTATGTTCTTGGAACAACATTTATAGCCTGAAAGAGTTTATTATAGGCAAAGAAATTTCTTGTTTGAAAAGGGAAAATTCAAAATAGAAAAGTCTATTAGGAAACTAATAATAGGGTGAATTGTAACAAAGCCTTATCCATGTTTTAGGAAATGCTATGCATGATTAATTTGCATATATATAATTTTATTTTCAATTTATTTTTATAGCAACAAAAAATATTTTTATCATGTATGTAGTTATTCTTACATCTATCTGTTAAAGAGTAAAATGTGGTTTAAGATTACAAAATGTTATTGCCAACACAAAATCATGTGATAAACAAAATGTTAAATGCAAAATTAGTCTGGAAATTTGTAGTTAATATTTTTTGGTTTCAGTAATTTAAGAATATAAAAATTCATACTATTACAAAACCAATTATTTAGTGAAACATTTAGTAACAAAACATAGTTGTATGTATAAAAGGACACAAGAACATATAATTAAAGCAAGGTAAAATTACATACCATGTTCAATTCTTCAAATTTTGCACGAGTAAGTGTTTCAGAAAAGTCCTCGCCATCGAAGAAACTTTCAATTTCAATTCGAACTTGGTGGTTGGATGATAGAGCACGCTTAGCTTTTTCTACTTCACGACGCAGTTTCTGTACAGCTCTGTTATCTCTACGGATATCCTTATTCTTCTTTTTCTTGTACAATTTGATGAAATGATCCATTACTCGTTGATCAAAATCTTCACCACCCAAATGAGTATCTCCATTAGTTGATACTACCTGAAAATGAAAGGAAAAACAATTACACAAGTCTTACTTCTGTAAGGTAGCAAAGCCTAATTGCTCCATCATAGGGGAAGGGAAATTCCTTGTAGCTTATACTAAATATACGCTACGACGAGAGATACTTATATTTGCAGATGTTACTATTTCACATTTCTATATCAGATATTTTAAACAAATAAACTTAACACCCAGTGCTGTGCTGGGCTTACCTCGAGTATTTTTATTCTGAACTTTATCAAAAGATAAAGATTTAGTTAGAACAGAGTCCGACTGTGATTTTTTTTTTTAACTAGCTGCCTAGTTATCAGTATTAATTTGATGTTTTTTAGTGGTGATTTACCTTGGGATGAGCTTTTATAGATTTAGCAAGAAAGCCAATTTTAGAACTAGGGGTGTGTGAACCCGGTTTTTTTTCAAGCCGAGCTCGACCTATTACCTACCAAGCTTGAACTTTTTACAAGCTCGAGTTTTTTAATGAGCTTAACCTTTTACAGAGCTCTTACACTTTATAAAAATCTTTTACAGGTATTTTGGTAAAATTTATCTATATTTAAAATATAATGAGAAAGAGTTGAAAATTGTTATTCTGAATAGCAATTATGACAACTATAAAAATAGTTTGAATTCTAATAGAAGTAAAATATTATCAGATATAACAGAATTCTTACCTCAAAGACGCCATTATCAATGGTAAGTAAAGATACATCAAAGGTACCGCCACCGAGATCAAATACCAATACATTCTTCTCTCCTTCTCTTTTGTCCAAACCATAAGCAATAGCGGCAGCAGTAGGTTCATTGATAATTCTCATAACAACAAGTCCTGCAATAGTACCTGCATCCTTGGTAGCTTGACGTTGAGCATCATTGAAGTAAGCGGGTACTGTGACTACAGCATGTGTTACCTAAACATTTAGAGAATCTATCAGTCATGAAGGCCTTCAAAAACATACCTACATCTTAAATTTACAAACAACATTTTAATGCTCCATTTCATGCTCATATAAATTATAATTTCTTTACGTCTCAACTAAATTAATTCAAAGAAAGAATTTAAAATAAACAGTGCACTTAGTATTATGTAAGAAGAAAACTACTTGTAAATGATCAGTGCAGCTTGAAAACTATAATTAATAATAAATTCACTTTTTATGGACTATAATATAACAGTGTGTTTTTTGTTATTACATAATTTTTGTTAATCACAGAGTTGAAGTCTTAAATTTCAAAAACTAATGTACACTCAATTGATGAAAATTTTAACGAAATCCTTAGAGCCAATTTTTATACAATCTAATCTAAATTTAATCTGCCCTATTTTTATTAAAACGACATGACAATTTTTTTTTTAAATACTGTTTACTAAATTTCATGACAATCTGTTGATATAATATCTACAGTAATGGACAAATGGATAAAGATCTATGTACACACTTTAAATAATTTCCCAGTTTTTAAAAAAAATATACTTCATTAGTCAATTAGCCCAATTCAATGGCCAGGAAAGGACACTTACAATCTTTCCTAGATAAGCTTCTGCAGTTTCTTTCATTTTAGTAAGAACCATGGCTGAGATTTCTTCAGGAGCAAATACCTTATCTCCCTGAGAAGTTGTCACCTGGATGTGAGGTTTGCTGTTCTTTTCTATAACCTGTAAATATTAAATACCATGTTTAATCTCCAGAACTAGTAGATGTTTTCTTTAAAATAATTTCTAAACTACAACACAGTGAATTATAAATTTTAACAAAATCAGATCATAGCCTACCTAATTAAAAATATTAATACATTTTTAGAAAAGTCCCTAATTTTCACCCCATCACTCAAATGATTTTGACTAAAACGTAAATGATTCCATGGTACACATTTTTTACCAAGCTACTATATTTTTAATCAATCTGACTATCACTTCATTAAATGTTGTGACAATCACTTTCTATTTTAATCTCAAATTAAGGTCCAAAATTTAATCTCTCCACGACATCAAACTAACATTATTAATCTATCACATCACCTCATCTTGAAAAATGTCACATTCAATAACGACTAATGTTCCTATTTTTTTTTCTAGAAACTCATAACTTTAAAAATGCAATATCAAAATTTTACCATAAAGAATACTTTTCTTAAAATTTATAAAATTAAATATTTCTTTATCAACATGTTGTTCTTTTCCCGTATTTTTATATGTGTATACTATTTATATTGCAGTTATTTTTAATTATTTGATGCAACTTTGTCTATTCATCAATGTCATTGTTATTAACACATTAGCTGCCATATCGGTCCGAGCGGACCATAACTAAGGTGAATGTACATGCAGCGTTTCGGCACGATCGGACCGATAAAGTCACTGACGTAATGTTTTGTGGCTCACAGTTCGATAGTGCAGCAACCTATCGGCCAATTTTGGTATTCTCTGGATTGGGTAAAGACGTGTGTTAACGTAGTATATTGTATGCTTTAATAACCGTTACCATGGTTACTCAATATAATAATAAAATCGGTGGATATTTTCACTTTTTTGTCGGCACGATCGGACCGATTAAAAATTTTACAAAAAATTTTGTTTTAGTAATGAATAATTCACAAAGAATACATTTGTAAAATGAATATATGTATTTATAAAATAAATATTAGACAAATAAAATAGTGAGCGTTGCCAACATAAAGAAATGAAATAGCATGTAGTTTTTTTTTTTTTTTTACACGAAAATTGCCTCGGTCCGATCGGTCTCGAAACTATATATGCATAAATGTAAATCCTAAATTTAGTAAATACTATTGCCTTATATTATTTAACATAGGTAGATGCAATAATAATGGAAAAATAATTTGGTAATCGTGGCACTCCAAGCAAGAGTATCGTATTAGGCCTCGGCAGCTAACGTGTTAAAATCACTGTGAAAACAAAAATATTTTGAAGTTAGGAAAAGACAATATTCACTATTAGAAATGATAGGAATTGATGGGTCCTTTCACAGACATGTTTACAATAATCTCTTGCATTGAAAACAAGGTAATAAAGAAAAATTTCTAAAAGAGGAAGAGTAAACTTTGTTTCATCTTATTACTTTCAGTTCTTCCTGGCTGAGTTTGATACTTTATATTAACCTGACGTTAACTCTCTGTATGTAAGGTGTGTAAATATCATTTATATAAAACACAAACTATAAATTCCCAACATTACCAAATATTTATTTGCAATCATGAAAGAAAACACCACTTTAAATTGAAATATTTCAAAGTATCCAGCGTCATAAGTTTTAGTATTATTTCTACTAAAATTTCTATTGCATACATGTGATTAAATTGGTTGCCGGAATCAATATTTAAGCATTTGCACACGTTTTTATAGATACTACTCTAACATGGAATTCCCTGTTGTAGTGCAAATCTATAATATTTAAATATATTAGCCATTATTAACAGTTGCTTTACCTTAAAAGGGAAATATTTGATATCTTGTTGTACTGTTGCATCTCCCCATTCTCTACCAATAAGACGCTTAGCATCAAACACTGTGTTTTCTGGATTTGTTGTCAACTGATTCTTGGCAGCATCACCTATTAACCTTTCTCCTTCAGCCGTAAATGCAACGTATGATGGTGTAATTCGGTTTCCTTGATCATTAGCTATAATTTCTACACGTCCATTCTTGTAGACACCAACACTGAAACATCAAGTCATATTAGGCCTATATATTCAAATAGTATAAAATAAATGTAACATCAAGATATAAAAATTTATATTAAAACCCAAGCTCATCGGTCCAAAATACATAGAGTACATTATTATTCAAACTTCTAAAGTGGCTTCAATAGCTCGATGTCGATGACTCATAAATTGTCATCAGTAAAGGTCCAGTATTGTCAGTTTTATAGTATGTGTGGTAGTGTTGCATCAAGTTTTAGTCTTTCGTCAGTACTCTTTCGGGCAGTTAGAAATTTACAGCTAAGTTAAACATTTCAAATAGGACTGAGTCACTAAGTGGTCAATCCTTGCACAAGCGTAAAAGTATCTATTGATCATATATATATATAGCCTATATATGACCAAATAAAAAATGTTTTTGGAAGACTGAATTCGGACTTAACCAACACATATATGTACTGTTAAAAACTAGTTATCATAGAAAGTAAAGTACCCAACATATATATCATTTTACAATATCTTATGGTGCAACAGAGAAAACTTTGAGCTTGCTAGATGGCTTTTCAGTTGGATAATATGTGCTATCAACATATCACAATATTACAGAAAACTATTTTTCTAAAAAACACTTATTTCAAAATATATTAAAGAGTAAAAAGTAAATTTTTCTTAGGTAGCCTGAAAATAAATAAACACCGTAATTAAATAACCTTTGCATAATAAAGGCATTCATTAATCCCCAAAATCAAATAAAAATCAATCAAAACTATTTATTGCCAAAAAGGTTAATTCAGTAATTATCAGCCAAAAAATGAAATATTTAAATAGAGCCTAACCTTGCTTTGCTTTTGCTATAAACTTGTCCTCAGTATAAATAATATTTGATTAAAATTCAAGTAATTACTGATGGCAGTCATGGTTTATTTAAATGTTTTACCAATTATTCCTGAGTGTAATATTTTTTACCGGTGATTTTTCAATTAAGTTTGGAACATGCATCTCATAATCCCACCAGTTCCTTGAATTTCATTATTTATGTTTCTTCATCTTAAGGTAAATATGCTGGGTTTTATTATAGTAGTAATGAACAATGAACCTTGTTTACTTACCAAGAGTATGTTGTTCCTAAATCTATTCCTATAACTGTCCCCACTTCTTTATTCTTCTCATCTACAGCTGCTAAACCAGCAGCAATGAGGCAAAATGCCCCTACAATTTGTAGTACTAATCTCATTTTGTTTTGGTGACTGTAACAAAATAAATATTAAAATTACAAAAGCTAGCAAAAATGTGTTATCTATGATATTTCACATCAAATTTTATAAAATCTATATAGATGAATTAAATACAACATCTTTAAATATAAATCAATAGTACTTAAACAGTAAATGTTTAAATTTCCCCCACTCCTTCCCTTAAATTCATTAACTACTAACTTACTTCGAAAAAGGAAAAACCACATTTTAACACCACTTCCATTTTTTTAATGTAAAATTTGAAAATGAAAAATACCAAGTACATGTAGATATAGATTATATACGAATTGTAAATAGCAATTCAGAAGTTCATGTATAACTGTCAAATAACTAATATTCATTTACAAAATGGCACCTATTAAAAAATATACTAATTTTTAATTGTGATATATTGTTATAAAATTTACGAAACAATGAATTCTTAACTGTTAAATTTAAACATTAAATTACAAAATGGTGCTAATAAACTAAATTTGAAATAGATTTTAACAGTTGAGAAAACATCTAATATCAAGATTCATAATATATCATGAACGTCATAGATATACGTTCATATAATCATATACGTTCATATAAATTGGTTAGTCTGAGACCAATTTTCTGCCAATTTTACATTCCCTTATTAGTTCCTCCATCTTCGAGACCTACTTTAGTATACTTGGATTCATCTGTTAAAGACTCCTCTATATATATATATATATATATATATATATATATATATAGCCTACAACTTTGCCCTGCCCACCTACCACCAGACTTCACTTCCCAAGTTACTTTCTTTGGTGGATTTACTAGGCTATCTTATTTATTTTTCTTTAGCATATTTAGGTTTTGGAAAATAACTTCTAAAACCTAAATCTGTGAATAAATCTTCTTGTGAATAAATCTGCTTGTTAATAATATTTTCTACATCTTTAGTTAAAAAATGTATATATTTTCTTATTATATTTAGATATCTTCCTTTGTTGCACTGATTTAATAACTTCATAAAATCTTTCATTTCATATGAGATATCATCGCTATTTTAATAAATGATTAGCGTAATTTGAATTAAACTAATTATTAAAATTAATCTACAAACTAATTATGTAGATCTTACCAAATATAATGTCATTATAGTTTGTGTTAATATGACATTTATTTTGATAGTTTTAATATCATATATAAACAGTATATATTATTATAAGTTGAATTATGTTAAAATAATAGATTTAATATTACTTAACCTAGCTTTGACGAAATCACTAGTTAGGTAAAGATAAATTCACTTATATTTATTTCATGTTGAACAAACATGTCTTACCAATTTCAGCTACCATAATATTCCCATGGCGAAATAAAATTCTTAAAAAAAAAATGTATTATGCATGCTAAATTTTAGTCTGATCAATGTCAATATTGACTTTATTATATAATATCTAAAAGCTCGACATCTGTAATTATCAGTGAAATCAATGCCCAACACTTTATATAACCTATTTGAATGTATGTTGGGGGACTAGGCCTAATCACTTTTCATTTTGTATTAATTGCAAATTTGTATTTTCAAAAAGTAAAAATCATATTATTGTTTTAAGTAAGATTGGTTTTTTTTTTAAATGTATATATGTAGCCTATTCTAGTATGCTATTCTAAACATTTACTTTATCTGACTAATGAAATGGAATAAGTTTACAGAAAACAAGTCATATATTGTTGCAATGTAGCAAGTTTTGTAATTTCATTATCATATCTTATCTCATTGATCATTAGATAAGTTAGGCTAGCTAATTTATATTATAAGGTACAACTATAATATGAAGCTATAATCTGCATGCCTAATATATAGTCACCTAGCCAGAATTAATAAAACAAGCGATCATACATTTAGTGACTTGATAAATGTAATGATTAATATTAATGTTGGGATTCCTAACCTACGTAGCTAGATTTCATACTTTTATAAATCTCATTTTCTACTAAACTAATGCATTTTGAGACTTGAAACATTTCTTCCGACAAATTGTAAATACTTTACGTTTTCATAGAAAAATTCGAGGACGAAGTTCAACCGATATTTACCAAAATAGGTTTGTATGCAAATTTTTACTTTACTAGGTCAAGTAAGGTGGCAATATATAATTTAGTTATTATATAATTTAGTGGTAATATATAATTTGTAGGCCTAGTTCTTTTACTAGGTCTGTGTTTCAGAGACCTTGTCATCTGGAATTTTATATCATAGAAGCGTAGCCTAGCAATATCAACATGTAAAAGTTAATGAAATGTGCATGCAACCCACAAGTGAATTCAATATGTTACAAATTTGTCAATTTCATAGATTGTTAAGTAAATAATGAGTTGCGAGATAAAATATTACTAGCTTTAATTAGATTCTATTTTATTGAAAAAACATTATTTTGAAGCGAAATTACCAAGATTTCACACTTATATCAATCGGATAACTTCTCTCCATATTTACCAAAAATTCCAAGTACTAACCATGCCCAATGTTGCTTTACTTCGGTGATCTATAGAATGAATTCGGTATTTTTGAAATTTTGATTTTTCTGTGAAAAAGTTAGCTCCACATTGAAAACTTATTTCATTATTAAGAAATAAAGTACCTATGTAGAACATGATTTTTTTTAAATCGCCAAAAAACCCAGTAGCAATCACAGTAAATAATTACTGAAAACTATAAAATCAAATTATGTGAGAACCACAAAAATTAGTAATATGAAATGGTACAATAAAATACATGTACTTGGTAATAAACAAAATCATATATAGAAACAGAGAATAAATTTTAAGCAATGGATGTTTTAAATGAAATATCAATAATCAAAGATTACCACCAAAGCAAAAAAGTTTGACTAAATCAAAAAGTTTACCAGCTTGAGAGTTAAGATAGTTTTACCATCATAAAGTTGAAAGAATCACAGCAACTGGCAACTCTTTTTCAATTCCCTTATGGGTTGGACTAATGTCCAAATAAGCTATTTAAAAACAAATCCATTATTACAAAAACCTAGTTTCATCATAAATTTTATTATTTCACCTAAACTCACCAATTAGGCTACACCTGAAAATTTAAATAACTTATTCTTATTATTATATAAAATTGGCACCTAGCCTTACATCTGTGAAAGTCCATATGTAAGCTTACGTATGCATAAGGCTTATCTTCCAATGTTGCAATTTAATGAGAAAAATAACGATTTACAAACTTTAGATCGAAACAACGGGAAAATGGTAATAACTTTACTCTATATTACACAAATAAAGTTAAAAAATTAGACCTTTAAGAATTACCTTTGTTGTTCTGTTAAAATATTAAGAATATTTGACTTCGTGTCTAACATATAATTACCGGTAAGTAACCTAATACAATTTAGAACATAATTAATTTCCAAAATACAAACCAATATGATATACTAAATTAACTCATGTACTTTAATTGCAATTGGACCCACCTATTCCACCAGATACAATTAATTGAACAGTCAGGCTCTCACAAAATCTGTATCGTAGTATTGTCCACAAGTTTCTAAAATTGAACTACACTCTTCACGAACCAAACGAAACTATTGCTGAGTCTTGAATATAACTGTAGTTTCTTCTTCTACTCTTGCCCTACTTGCTTTCGTGTTTAATTGTGATTGGCCAAACACACCAAAGAAGTACAACTAGCTTATTCATGATTGGTGGGTGACGTTGTACTTGGCCTGCTCTGATTGGCCCACGTCCTTCTAGAAACTTCCTTCATAACATAGTTTCACCAACATTGTGAACGAAAAATATTTATTAAAAAGTGGTAAATTTCTTTAACGCCATCATCATGCTATTTTCAAACGTATTTTTAAAACATAATTACTCTTTTTTATTAAACAAGTTTTTTTTTTTACAATTGCATTAGTATTTGGTTTTTTAAAAAATTGGAAAAATTTTACATTCAACGTATATTCTGTTTAAATTATTTTCCACGAACCAAAATAAAAGTACCGGTACCTAAAAATATTTACTTTTATGGAGAAATGCCAATACAAATTAACAGAAAATATAATATCATTTCTTAACGAAGTTAGTGGTACGCAAAAAATAATGAATGTTAATTCAGACAGCCGTGGCAATATAGAGGTTAGGTTTGGAGTTCACAGAAGTCGCACGTTTTAGACAGAGACACAGTAAGAGCTAAGAGCTTCATACCCATAGATAAACTGTACATTTGTTAGTGGTTACACTGGTTACAAATGCTGATGATATTGCTTTCCTCTTGGATTAGCTCTTAAGTTTTTACTGTATGATTTATCTTTTGTTTTATAAGCTCAATTATAGCCTATCTCTCAATAAGGGATTACCTCCATCTATCACATTATCTCAAATAGTAGTTGTCTGTTTTTGTCTTTTGAGGTTAGCCAAAGTAAAAAATAATAGTCCTACCAAAATTTCAGAATGACATTGACAAAGATTATTTTGATTATATGTCAGAAAAATTAATAACTGAATGGTAAGCTAATATGTTCTAAAGAAATAAAATTAGAGTGTAATTTTTATTTAAATATGGAGAGAAGTTGTTCAATCAATTTAAGTGCGAATTCTCTGTAATTCCGCTTCAAAATAGCATTTTTCCAATCAAGTAAATCTAATTAACAAAGCTAGTGATTTTTTATCTCACAATTCATTATTTACTTAACAATCTATGAAATTGACAAATTTGTAACATATTTAATTCACTCTGATGACTAGGTCTCTGAAACCCAGACCTAGTAAAAGAACCTATATAATATATATATAATGACTTTGACCTGAAGTTCTTTAACTCGGTGTGGTTAGAGAAAACTATTTTGATAGTTCTTAAAACAGAACTATTTGCGTAGAATAATAATACATTAATAGATTTTACTTAAAATTGATGAAATCATTGTCGAAATAACCCCTAAATGCCATAATTCAGTAATTTTAAATCGCTGATTTCAGACAGAAATAATAAATTGTGAAACATAAAAAGTGGTAAGCATCTTTAATAAGTATCAAAATAACAGAAAAATCACAATTTTAAAGAGGAATTGCTGAGATTTCACAACTTAAGTTGATCAGACAACTTTTCTCCATATTAACTGTACTTTTTTTGCTTAACATAGGTCCCCTCCACCAGGATTCCCTAAACAAAAATTTTATATAAATCATAATTTTTTGGAGGGTTGTACCGCTGAAAGCAAAAGCAACAAACAAAGCATGGGGGCCCCTCTTTTCCTCTCCACCCCAGACACATTCCTACCTTGAGGATACTGTACTAGCGAATGAGTTTCCGAAAAGAGTAGTTCTGGATTAAAAAATTCGAACTCCATGATAAACTGATTGCTTGATCTTCTAGAGCGACCATCAATGCCCACGTCGTGATTCAGTACTGAAAAATAGTTTTTAACATTTAACTTTAGAGTAAATCAGTGAAATTTACGCCTTGGTATGAGCGTAAAATTTAGTTTTATAATTATAACATGAACAATTAAGAAAATTGAAGTTTCTACTTTAAGAAGCTAAGTCTAATGGCTTTATAAATAAAATAAAGAAAAAATCATCTAAAACATAAAAGGACTTTTGTAAAGAAAATATAGTCATAATAACTTATATAAGAGAACTGTTGTTCCAAAGAGTAAGACATTTTCTAATTAGTGAAATAAAAAATGGAACTTTATGTATACTTTGAATATAAAATATGTTTGTCATTTTTAAGTATTTAAAGAGGAGTTAAACAAACCACTTAACCAAAATATGTATGTTTCATATAGGCCTATATAAATTTATGTAAATAAATGTACGTATTTTAGAAGTTTTTCATGATAATTTATCATATATGTGTACATTTTCATGAAATTCATGACCCAAAAAAGAGTAAAATAAATAAGTGTTTGTGCTTTTTTCACAAACTGGTGCCTGACAATTTAAAGCAAATTAACTTGTTGGTTGACGGAGACTGTTCTACAAAAGATTTGTTTTTAAACACAATCATACTTTCTTTTAGCCATGTTAATACACTACACGGCACATTAACAATCCTACTATGATTAAACTTTCATTACACCATAACTTTAACTAGAAAATACATTATATTATGTAATTGGAACTGTAAAGAGCAGGTTTCCTATATTTTCTATTGTGCGTAGTTCACAGTTAAGATTCTTAAAAAAGCAAAAGAATTCATAGAACAGTAAGTGGTTGATCTTGAGTCGACATCAACTTATTTTGTACCATATCTTGCCTATAATATGAAAAAAATAAACCTAAATGTTTTAATTAAGAAGCAAAATAATTGCCTCCTATTTTACTAGGAAAAATGTCTAAATGGACAAACTAAGAATGCTTTTACGTTTTTCCTACTGGTATTTATTGTTAAAACCCAAATAATGTTGAAATACAGAGAAATTGATTGCAAATATGGAATGTCGGAGATGGCGTTCAGAATACAGAGTCTCCATCATACATACAGAAAACTGGTAAGTCTGTAATTATAATTTAAAACCTGTGAATTGATAACTTAGCCTACTATTATAAAGATAAACTGACATGTGACTGTTGGATACCTCGATATTTAATATTAAAATTTCTCACATTTAATATTACTAAGGTCATCAATATAATGTTAATTTGCTTCTAACAGATCAATTGTCTATAAAGCCAACACAAATAAGTTTAGATATTTAAAGTTATTTGATAATGATGTTCATATCAGATAATATGGATATGGTTTATCTGACATTTGCATATATTAAAACCAATACATTATGTTTCGAGAGTATAAATCCAATACCTTTTTGAAGTTATAATTTTATTACTTTACAATAGGAGTTGATTTATACTTACGAAACCTCTTGTATTTAGGTTCGTGTATACAAATGATGATAAATGTCCGATTATACTATATCAATAGGTTTGCTTAGTTTTTATTCAGTGGATTGTTTAGCTAAAATGCCAGGTAGTCCTCTAATGGTTTGTGTTAAATATGCATCATTCATGTTCTAGAATATTAACATTCTCAAAAAGTTTTAAACTGCAGTAGGAAATATAAACTTCTAAGTAGATATCAGGAGTTGTGGGGAAAGCAAGAGATAGTAAATGGTATAAAATCATTGCACAAACTTTTTCACTCACCTAAAACCAAACACAAAAAATATCAGGTAGTTGTTAATCAAGAGTGAAACTGAACAATTAAAACAATATTTATAAATTTAAATAGGACCTAAACTTGCTTCCCTTGTGCCATCAATGCATCCTCAGCATAAATTATTTCTCACTAAAATCAACATTTTAATGCTCTTGGCCAAGGTTCATTTTTGTTTTGCAAATTACTCCTAAACAGTAATAGTTTTTTTTTATTTTCCACATGTTTAGGCCATTAATCAACATATTATTTGATAAACATTTTTTATTTTGATAACTTACATGTTTTTATGGCAATCCCATGGGCAATTAAACTTATGGACCTGTATTTTTAGAGAGAAGACGACCAAAACGTTTTGTTTGGGTCCTTAGATGCTATACTTGAACAAAATTAGTATAGCCAATTTTGGGAAAATCATTTTTGTTTTTTTCCTTGTGGTAGCTACCCCCTATTTTATTAAAATCTGTCCTCGCATTTGGGCTGTAGTATATAAGACTTTTTAAGGATATATCAGCAAAAATTCCAACATCGATCTTTTGACAAATCACATTACTTTCTCTATAAAAAATATTTGTGAGGAAGTAAAAATCAAAGTGTTTGCACCAAATTGATATTTCTAATAGTGCCCTTGTTCTCATGAGTAGGTTAATAAATAAACTAGAGTGAAGGAAAAATTAACAAACAATTTTATTTATTTGTACTTAAGTTGCTATATATTAGCTTAATAATATTATAATATTAGGCTTAAGTTTATAAATAACAAAAACAGACATATCAATAAACTTATGACCTACGGTATTTCTGACAAGAAAAGTATAGGAAACATTTAACACTTACAAAACAAAAACTTAAAAAATCTATGTTATCATTTAAAAAATAATATGTATTTCAGGAGAAAAGGTGTATATTTTAATTTGCCAGGTGATGAAGAACTATAAAAGAGAAAAAAAGTTTCATGTTAACATTATTGAGGAATGTTTATTTTGTACAGTAGAAACCCGTTAATCCAAACTATCCTAATCGAAAATTTCAGATAATTCGAATGAAAATTTAGACAATGTAAAAGAGAAAAATTAAATATTTGACTATGAAAATTCAGTTTGTGCAATTTTAGTAAGAATTAAAAGATACACATCAAATTAAATAAGTGTCATTAAAAAAAGAAGAATTTTTAGCATAACAGTTTATATTTATAATTTATATCATTTAAGAAAACACATTTCGTTGCTTTTTAAAAAACAAAACAAACACTGAATTGGCCGGTCGTACTGGTTCAATTTATTCACAGTTAGTTGGTTTAGTTGCACAGTTAGCTGATGTCAGTCTAAACAAGAAATATGGCTAATGAAATGTTTAATTTAGCTAATTTTTGTTTACATGATAACCCAAAGTTAATGTTGCTGAAAATGCCTGAATAAAAAGCCATTGAAGTGGTTAATAAAAAAAGTTGAAAATATATGTTTAAAATAGAAGACAAAACACCCTCTTCTATGCCCTACAAAATGTTTTATTAATGTATTTAGGTGACGTACTGCTGATTTAATGGTGGATAAGATTGTATATTTTAGGGGAAATAGCAATAATTACAGCAGTCCGTCCCACACTAATATCTACTGGTCAAGTTCAGCTTGATTTCTTGTAAAAATAACTTATAATTTACTGTTTCACCTAACAATAATCAAACATGAGCTGCAACATCAGCTTTCTAGACAAGAAATGTCATATGTTGTGCTATTATGATGGTGCAATGATTTTGGATAATATGTACAGCTTAATCAAGGAGATTTCTACTGTATTTATTTTGTGGCCAAGTTAGTAATATAAATATTATACTTTTTACAGCTGAATAAAAGCAATAAGAACTTAATCTTTTGTTGTCACAAGTTAACAAAACCATTATCCTACAAAATTGTATACTATATGATAGAACAGAATGAGCAACTGGTATGAATATGGAGAATATATTTGTTTATAACTAAAAATTAAATATTAATGGTATATATTTTTCTAAATAATTAAATTAAGTAGTCTTAAAATACTGTTTTCATGAAAAAATAGAAAAAAACTGTCTTAAAAAAGAAAACCAAGTTATGGTATCGCATCAGTTTTTGAGATCACACACATTCATACATTTAACATGCACATAGCTGTAGTCTAAACTGTTTTGCATTAAATTCCTTTTGAAAGAGGTTTTGAAAATTTTTCCGAAGATTCGACTCAAATTCCAACTGTTTTGCTCTTGTACTGCCAAGATGTGTAATATGCGAAGGTACACCAGCAAGACGTGCAGCATTAAAACCATAAGATTTAGGACACGCACCAGCAGTAAATTTATACAAGAATGTAACAGTTTCTTGTTTTCCTTCCTCAGATTGTTCATCAGATTCATTCTCTGCCATACATGCCTGTAATAATACAACTTATGTTATCTACTTAGCTGCACGTTAAACAGGGTAAAACAACAGAATGCTGTGACAGTGCTTGTATAAACACTAAGAACTTACTTTGAAAACTTACTTTTAATTTTAAACACAGGTAGACAAATTAGCAAAAAAACTTCAATGAATAATTGTTACTTACGTATTAACGCCACGCCAGCAGAAGTTGCTAATGCGCATGTGCCAATATTTGCTTACTTTGCGATATAATTATATATCACGACAGGTTTGGCCAGGTAGCTATATATATATATATATATATATATATACCGGGTGTTTGAAAAGTCTGGGTACGGCTTAATATTTTACAAACCATAGCAGAAAACATCTATAAACTTTGCACAGTGTCATATGGCAATGTAAACTATTTTTCCTTACTATTGCCATGACATGACAACCATGAGGGGACGGCCCACAGAGGAAGTCATAGGAATCTTAAATGTAAGAACGGGTCGAGTGATACCTCATTTCAAAGAGCTCAGTTAGTAGAGTTGAATGCCGCAAACCGCATCTCAAAAGATGTATCCAATCAGAAATGGCGGGTTGTTTTAGGTACACATTGTGAAGTACATTATGCGCTGCCATTTATATATATATATATATAAACACCTGGCCAAACCTTTTATATATATATATATAATCACCTGGCCAAACCTTTCGTAAGTTTATTGAAGTTAATAATTTGAAATTAGATCATGGATAGCTTTAAAAGTGAAGTGCCGCCAATCTACTACTAAAATTTTTGCCACAAATCATAAAATGAAAGTATATGAATCTCAAAGCTGAAAAAAATGGAATTCTGCTTCCCTTAAACCAGTTTGCTCTTTATTGGCGCATGTGCATTAACGCAACTTCTGCTGCGGTGGCGTTAATACGTAAGTACTGAATAATTCAAAGTAAACAGAAATCCATAATGAAGATTTACTGTTTTTAAATACTTCAGTTTAAAGTAATGTTTTCTCCCCTATTCATATGAAAATATTAGTTATTTGATTAATTATCTAGACACTTTTGGTTTGTTATTTCACAGAATAATTTAAAAACTCTAAAACAAAAATAAAAAATACCATTAGGTTGAACGCATTAGAATAATTTAAAATTTACCAAGCTAATATGTACCAGAGTAATCTATTCCTCACTGAACAATTATATTTTAAATCAAATAGTTTGTATAATAACACACATATAGACCTATCAATAACCTTGAATGCAATGACAACTGTTTTGTATATGTGTAAACTTTTATATTATAATATTAATGTGCAGTTCAATGTTACATGCCGTAAATTGTATAGATGTGGTTTTACTTTAATTTTGACATACTCATATTTTAGTGATGTTCATCAATACCTGAGGATGGAAACCTGTTCCCAAAACGTGTAGTGATATACTACAAACAATAGTTGCAAGACGGATAACCAGGTACATTTAAAAAATATATGTTAACTTAGTGTTATATTATACAATTGCAACTGAAGATATAAAAAAAAGAAGGATTATGTGGGAGCAGTTTCATTATCTAAACCATATAGTCTACACACAGGGTTCTCGTAATATAACTCCTATTCTTTTGTGAAGACCACAGTATCATGTTACAAGACCTATGATTCTTCCCACTATGGCAGGAAGAACTACTTTCATTAGTATTCCCTGCAAGACATCTTTCCTAATGTTTTAGTCTAATCGACCGATTGATGGCTATTCTGACGTTCCAATGACAGACTCAAGTCCCACAAGAATATTTCTTACAATACACAACAATAATAAAATTATAAACCTGAATAATTGCTTTAATTAATAATAAACAATGAAGTAGTTTATCAAGCTACTGAAACATAATGGACATCTTAAAATGTATATGAATTGCAATAACAAAGAAGAATGGGAAAATGTTTGAAACGATTAACAGAAAGTACCTAAATATCATCAAAATCTCCAGACAGCTCAGTGAACTTGAACTAAATCCAGGCTAGTTTAACCAAAAGGTAGATGAAAGCTATTTTTATACATGCTAACACAGCCTCAAGTATGGATAAGCTGAAAACATGATCTGTATTCTTCCAGACTCAAAGAGTATCATAGAGAAGAATAATCATGAGGACTACACAGACCTGAAGACTTTATTTGGAAACCCCGAGAAGGAAGGAAGACGTATTGGGCTACAGTGGATACTACTGCAGTGTGGAGTAATTAGGAATGAATGAGGGTCTTGTGCAACTCCCACAATACTTACTGAAAGAAACAACAACACAGGTACTGTGAGAAAAGAGATCTAAATCTTGGAGAACAGGGATAACCATCTTATTGTCCAAATAGAGCCATCCCTGGCAGATTCCTCACTGTACCACAACATTTGGAATGATACAGCCATATTTGCTACAAGGACTAGGACATATTCCACCTAAGTGACTCAGCGACCTGCCAGAAGTCCCAGACGGAGATAGAAACACCGGAACATATCCAAACTCTACCGTAAAACTTTGCAAGAATCTCCCTGAGGGCATTGATCATTGAAGAAGGGGATCTAACGAAAATTCTAAATGTTAAAAGAATACACATTCTCAGCGTTGGGCCTGGCAGATGCAGCATATTGACATTTAGAGCTCTGGATGCTTCTTCTAAGAAGGAAGTAAGTTAATAGTGTGTTTATTTGTTTTTAGTCATTCATTTCTAAAATTCTGTTATTCAATTTTTTATTTATTTGTTTCGCATCTAATACTTCAACATTAAGTTTAGTTACTTTAACATATATCTCTGAACCTCTTTATTTAGACCAATCAATCACCCTTCCCTTTCCTCTCTATTACTGATACTCATTTATATTAGAAGTCTATTTCAATTCAGTTGCCTAATGGTGAAATTAAAGTATTGGGTTAATTTCTTTTATGAACCAAGTACTGAGTGTTTTTACTTTAAATTAAAAATCTGAAGTTGAAGACACTTATAAAACATTAAACTTACCATATGACCAAGAGTTAAATTTTCATTATCTCTAAAATCTTCCACCAATGAATGATAATGTGTAGAGAAAAGAGTGCGACTTTGTATTACACAAAGTTCTTTTAGCACTGCAGCAGCGATCGCTGTACCATCATAAGTAGAAGTTCCTCGTCCTAAAACCAAGCATTTATACCTTTTATTGTCTAATTAAATTTAACAAATTTTTATGAGAAATTTTTAAAAAATGTAATGGGAATTTTAAAATAACTATAATATTTATCAAACATGGAATTGGTTTTAAAAACTAAAATTTAGTTATCTGTCAGGGATCAAAAGTGAGGCTTTAGCAGATATGTGACATTAGTGCAGTTTTTGATTGGAAATGTTGACTTATTTGAGTATGGTTGGTACTTAAATATGCAGTTTTGAAATTGCATTCAATTGACCACTTCTTTATTTGGGAATGTGTTGTGATAAATTGACAACTCGTAAGTAAAACTATGAGCAGGATATAAATTAAGTAAAGTAACTGGTATTTGCTTTTATAATATTGACATTTGTTGTTTATTCAAACGAGAATAATACTTTGAATTATTAAGAGTCTGAACCGCTCTTGTTAAAACATCGCTCTGGAAGATGGTATGAGGCGATCTGCTTGATGAGAAAGTTCTGCAGTGACGAGAGAGTCAACACGACCACCCTCGTTGAACGATGGAGCTAGTGTCGTCTCCAAAATTGAACTAATCCCTTCCAACCTCAAAATACTGGGCTTGGTTGAACTAATGAACCAATTAGAAACATATCATTGCACTAACCCACTGCACAGACTCTTAATATGTTTTAATTTTTGGGAGAAAACTATTCATTCTTAATTAGTTACTTATTGTATAATAAAAGTATAAGTTTATAATATCTTTTATTGAAAATCGTATTGTATCATTTTAAATATAATATATAAACTTTCCCATTCATACCAATCGTTTACTTGGGATTCTATAACATTTACCAATTTTGGAACACTGTCTGTCCATCCATACAAGGCTTCGAATATACGATCGCAATACGAGAGATGACGCAAATTTCCTGACATCATATCTCTTTTTAAAACGCTATATATTGAATCAAGTACTAACCCACAACTTAGAGACCCGAAAATTTGAAATGTTACAAATACCTCATACACATATGAGTACTACAAGTATGTAAATGAATTGTGTACGTCATATACAAAACTCTTAACCTCAACTTAGAGGTTTGACAAATTTAAAATTGTTTTAGCTAGTAATGACTGGTCTTTGTTGTATGATATCACTGATGTGAAATACTGCATTTTGTTTTTTTATGTATCAGTTGATGTTGTACTTTGATGAAAATTGTCCATAATTGTTGTGAATAGTAAGAATACGACTAGACAACCCAAAAATACTGTTAAGAATTGGTTTACTCCTCAATGGAAGTCAACTTCAAACCCACTTGATAGAAAGAATATAATAAATATGTATTGTAAAATAACAGCTGATGATAAATAGATACACAACTAAAAAAATAATAAAGTGTAAAACTGCATGGTCGGTGGTGGAAAAAGAGTCTAGGTGTACAAAGCAAAGCAGTAATTCCAGTAACAGCAGAAACTTTAAATAATTTCTTCGTAAATGTATCCACAAGATTTTGTAGATAAATCACAAAATATAACACATTTGGTTTTTTTGAATAATTTTGAAAAACCTTATAATACTATTAAAGGCTGTTTTAAGTGGAAATGTGTCGATTCTAAAACTGGTCTTAAAGCTGTTACACAGAGTAGTTCGTCACATAGTGGTGATGTTTATGGTCTTTCTAATTTTGTTATTAGGGAAATTATTGATGTGATAATTGTACCTTTTACGTACTTGATTAATCTAGTTTGAAATATTTCCTGACTGTTATAAACTTACTAAAATTGTACCTGTTGATAAGAAAGGCGATTTGAGTTTACCTGAAAGCTATCGTCCAAATAACAATTGGTCTTGTATTAAGTAAAATTATTGATTCTTGTTTATTTTATTGGATCAACTTCACGATTATTTTGTCGATACTAAATTACTAGCCAATACAGCTTTAGACCTAAGCACTCAACTTGAAATGGCTGCTGAGATTATTGTTGGAAACATTATGAAGGGTTTTGAAGACAAATTAGTTATAGGTGGTAACTTATTGACCTGAAAAATCTCTTTTGATTGTGTTTTACATACTATACTTAGCAGTAAATTTCAATTTTATGGTATTAGAAACCAAGAACTTAAATTAGTTGAGTCTTACTTGAGTAATAGAAAGCAGATGGTTATGGTCAACAATTATGTATCTAGCTATAAGAATGTTATGGCAGGTGTGCCTCAGGGATCTGTCTTGGGGCCGTTTCTGTTTATAATATTTGTAAATTATTTACAATTTAACATTCCATGGCTCTCAGTTCTATATACAGATGACACTACTTTTCTCAGCTCCTACAGGGATATTTTGACTGTAGAAACTCAGCTCAGTGTTTCCTTGCATCTAACCTAACCTGATTGGTTGTGAATGACTTAGCCATTAATGATGATAAAACTGAGCACATATACTTTTTACTCTTATAATGCTCTTATGAAAAATAATGAAACTGCAATGATGAAGTTACTGGGAATATGTTTGGATAGCAGGTTAGATGGCAACCCCATAAATCAAATATTTGTAAAAAATTATCTCATGTCATTTATTTGTTAAGAAAGATGATATTTTATGTTAGCAAGTAATGGTGTATTTTGATCTATTTCAATCACAATCATGGTATTAGATAGATTAGGGGCAATGCCACCTCAGTTAATGTGTGTTTTTATGGTAGAAAAAGGCAACTAGACTTATAGAACATCTATCAGATAGGCAATCTTGTAAAGAAAGCTTCATTAGTATAAAAATAATGACTGTGTCTGGCTTGTATATATTCTGTAATTTAGTTTATGTAAGACTAAATTTAATACTATAAGATGATTTTAATTTAACACAAGAGATAAAAAAGACCTTATTACTCCGTATGCTAGATTGAGTAAATCTTATAATAGTTTTATCTATCAGCAAAATAAATTATTCTATAAATTACCACTTAAAATTAGAGAAATGCCTGAAAGTAAGTTTAAAACTGTCATTTCGGGTTAGCTTAAGAGTGTGGCATGAAATAAATATATGAAATGTAATTTCACAAAGTTAATATCTCTGAATGTGTTAAGATAGAGAATTATTTAAACTTTTTTTTTTAGTATGTATTCGTAATTTTATGTATATTGTTTCTGTTTCCCATTACATTGTAAAATGTTTACCAGCAGTAAAGCACTTATTGAATCTTATTACATAGATAGACAGAATAGGTATTTACTGATCATTGAAAAGGTTGCACCGATTAAAAAAAAAATATCATAATTCATAACGTATTTGAACAAAATAAATATTTCTTTTAGGAAAATATTTAGGAAATTTTTTTAAAAATTTGACTGCTCCTTAGTATGACCTCCAGATGATGCGCACAGTGATAGCATGCCGCACAAGCAGTCAGTGTAATGTCAACTGTGGTTTGCAGAGTTTAAATCTGTAATTATTGTGCAATCGACTTTCCAGTAGGCTTACTGATCCTTCTTATAAGAAAAGCATCACAAGATAGTATAACCAACTTTTAAAAACTGGTAGTGTTGAGATTAAAACATCTCATGGAAGGAAGACCCAGAACATCCAACGAAAACATTGAACACATGATAATATTCCTCATAAAACCCCAAAATATTTATAGTCAGCCATAGATTGGAATCCCAAAAACAACAATTCATCAATCTTTCACACAACATTAAATACTTATAAAATTTAGCTAAAGTATTAAATTAAACTTGCAGATCACCTTAAATGTGTTACATTTTCAAATAAAATCCTCAATAATGCTGAAAGTTAGCATGTGGTGCAGCTTAATGTACAATTGTGTGATATGTTTTTCTTTGCAGATCGTACAATCACAGGCATTGTTTATTTAGACATGTTGGAACAGTACATTTTCCCGTACCAGAATAAATTTAATAGGAAAATAACATTAGTGTGTGGTTAGCCTAACTGGCTGATTGTCAGGGATGGTTCAATGAAGTGGCTTCCAAAAATACTTAAAAAAACATTGTATTGTAAAAATTTGACACATCACTGCCAGAAACACAATTCGGTAATTTTAATAATGTTAAAAAGTGTTGTGTTTTTCCATTACAATAAGAGTATGTAATAAAAACAAATTTTGATTTGTAGCATATTGCATACAATAGTACTATTTTAAAGATAAATCTAATAAACAATTAAGTGTAATAAAACTGTTAACATTACAATATTTATGTTTATAGCTAATCAAAAAAACTGAAGCATCAATATTTTGTTTTTTCCAACTAAAAAATTTTCTACATAGAAAGACAATGAATTATATACATCAGATTTTATTAAATTAGCAACATCAAATTTCTTACCCAATTCATCAATAAGAACAAGTGAATGCTTAGTTGCATGCTTAAGGATAGTTGACGTTTCACAGAGCTCAACATAAAATGTACTTTCTCCTGCCATAATGTCATCATTAGCTCCAAGACGTGTGAAGATACGGTCCACTGGGGTTAGTTTTAGAAAAGATGCTGGTACATGACAACCCTAGATCAAAACAAACAACTGTGGTTTTCACATCATCAACAAAAACAAATAATTATATAAATTGTTTAATAGGCTTATCTCTGAGTGGGTTAATTTTAATTTAAAAAGCTCTAGAAATTAATGAAAATCCCGAATTCAAGGCCAGTGTAGGATGGTTGGGAAAATTTAAGCAGTGACACAGGATTTGGCAACTTTCCATAGAAGGAGAAGACATAAGTGCTGATAGTGATTGTGTGTTAAAGGTTAATTAATTTGCAATATTTCAAATTTAGGATTAACTACAGATCAAGTTTACAACTGAGATGAAACTGGACTTTATTGGAGTGAAAGCTTTACCGAAAAACTTTAGCATCTGGTTCAAAAACGTAGGCTCCAGTGTATAAAATGAGGAAAGAAAGACTGACAATTAATTATGGTTAGTTCCAATGCCAGTGGAAATTATCATATACTTCCATTAGCAGTTATTGGGAAATCTATAAAACCGAGAGTTCTGAAAAATTTGAATGGAAATTTGTTGCCTGTAAATAACTATAAACAAAAAAGTGCATGGATGAACCAAGAAATTTTTATTACATGGTTTCAAAATGTTTTGGTTCCTCAAGCGAAATCATATCTTAAATCTAAAACATTACGTGAAAAGCACTTTTAATAATGGACAATGAACCAGCCCATCCATTAAATGAACTAGATAGAATTTGATGAAAATGTAAAATGGGTATTTTCCCCTGTGAATACAACTACCCTGATTCAGCTAATGGATCTGGGGGTAATTGAAAGTTTGAACTGTCATTACCTGAAAATATTTCTACAAAATGTAATTTCTTATGATTCCGTTTCTAATATAGAAGACTTCTGAAAAGGTTAGCCTACACAATTAAAGATAGAATTTTCAACATTGGTGACGCATGAAATTACGTTCCAAACAAAACGTTGTTGTTGCGCAGTTGGAATAAACTTTGGCCATTAGAAGAAGGTAACAAAGCTGACAACATTGAAAACGAACAATTGTTACGTAAAAGTAGCTCAAGTATGGGAAAAAAATTATACTTTTCCAACAGAAGAATTTGACGTACACAACTGGTGAAATGTTGATTATTCAGATTTGGCATACAAGATTTTGAACTAAGACGAGACAGTTGAACGAGTAATCAACAAGGACACCAACAATTAATGACCAAGGAGATGATGAAGATGACATGTCTCATTATAAAAGTCTTCATAGTAAAGAAGTAGGAAGAGATGTTAATAAACTGAATTCAATGGATGAATGTAAATACAATAAATGGAATAAAACGCTATGTACTGTATATTATTTCTTCTAAATATTGTATTTACTGTACTTATGATACTTTAAATAGAACATATATCAACATATGTACTGTATTGTTAAATTTTTCACACCTATTCTATAATTCATATCACCCCTCCAGTTCCGGGCATGATGAATTATTGAGTTTCCACTGTACTATGATAATGAAAACAGTCTGTGGTCCTTCTATGACATCAAATTGGATTTAACTTGACAAAAAATTAATAAATACATACACACACACATATATATATTAGATTTTGTATGGACAGGAGACCTTGGAAAGTATTGGTCCTTGGTAATTACCTAATAGTATGCAAGTAAGAAACCACATATACATACAAAAACACTAAAGTTCTGATATATTTCGTTAACACTGTTCACTTTCTCAATCAGTAGAGTATAAAAAGAAGACTGAATTTTTTTAATCAGGGATGGATCTGTGCTGAGTGTTGAAGCACAGATTATATATATATATATATATATAATGTCAGAATTGATAATATTGTCTTGTCAGAGGAAAATTATAACAAACATAGAACGTACTGTGTGTGTGTTTAAAAGAAGGGCATAATTTATGATAACCCGGAAGTATTGTAGTCAAAAAGTATCTATGGTTATCTATTAAAGCATAAAAGGAGAATATGCAGTACAAGTTCTCTTGTTCCTCAATTCTCTTTTTTCACTGGTCCCTTCCTAGTTTAAAGGAAGATGGGGGGGGGGGTGAATTGGTGATATTAATTAACTTGGCATTCACTAGTGCAGATGCTAAACTAAACACAGACATAGTGACAAGAAAGATCCAGCATGTCTGGCTTGTTTATTGTCTCTAGGAATGAGTCATAAAAGTATAAACTTTACTTCCTTTATCACTATTTTATCTCTTTGTTAGCTTCACAGAATGAAACAAAACTTCCTTGAAAAACAAATGTTTTGATAATCAACTCTTGTTATGTTTCTTTTAAGATGTTATATGTGGATAGTTTTAAATGCGAATCCCCAACCCCTTACTCTTTAAAAAAGTTTCTAATATTCTTTCTCAACTAGCACAATTTTTTAATTAAATTATTTTAATTACATAATTATATAAATTAACTTACAAAATTTAATTAGTTTTAACAAATTTAAAGAATGTTACACCGATTATGAAATTAAAAAATCTCTTTTCTTCTGTCAATCAAAGCTTTAAAATTACCAAAACATTTTTTAATCTCCCTATTTTTAAAAACAGTGGAAGAAAACGAATAAAATATGGCAAATAAAACTTGTAACAAAATATTAAAAAACAATGGTCAAGACAATATTTATGTTTTAACAATATTAGTATCACTGAGAATGGCGACTTTTGTTGTTGAAACGTGTTTGATTAAGTAAACGTAATTTTTGTGAGAACTTGTGTTCGAGTTTTATTCTATATAAAAATATTATCTCACAAGTCAAGATCAACATTTATTTATAAAACTAGTTTTAACAATACTTAATTGTTTCCAATTTTGTGAAATAAATTAAAATAATATTACACCAATTATAAAAGCAATTCAGTTTACTTCAGTCGAGGAGTCTTATCAAACAAAAGCTTATTTACACTCATCATATTATAAAATACACATTACTTTTTACTACTCATAAGCGAGAAAGTAACTCATTTAAACGACAAGTTTGTTGACGTGAGATGTACCTGTCTGAGTCTTATTGAAAGGAAATACAACTGTTTACAAGTTCAAGGACAACTACTCCCCCTATCCTAGCGCTTGCTTTTTCACTCTAAATGACAGAACACTGAAACCTATCTTTTGACATATATCTCTCACACACACACACACACGGGCGGCCACAGTTGAGTTAATTTGACACTGTATAATAAACTATTACATTTATTATCCTTAATTTAATCCTAATTCTACACAAAAAACACTGAAATGATTTTATGAGGACTAATCATTAATAAACATAATCAGTAATCGCCGACTATTAAAAATAATCGTAATTGGTAAAACCCTGAATCATCTCATCACTAATAAACATTAGAACCACTCCTATTTATAATTTACAGTTTAAAGTAAAAATGCAATTCAATTCTAAAATCTACTAAAAGACTAAATTTAAACAAAAACATACCACTTGTGCCATAATAATAATGAGACCCAGTTGCCTCATGAGTGTGGACTTGCCTCCCATGTTAGGACCAGTTACAAGGACTAAGCTTGGACCTTTAGTATCACAATTTCCAATTACAGTATCATTAGGAATAAATACTTCATCTCCAGTAATACATGGATATCTTCCATCTCGCAGTTCGACAAAAGGCTGTTAAAAAAATAATCAGAAAATTACTTGTTGATAATGACAACGTTATAACCAATATTATTAATATCAGTTAATTATTGTCAGTTAACTCTAGAATGTTAACAGTACGTACAAACCAACATCAACTAGGCTGAGTAAGGATGTGTAAACTTTCACTTCTTGCTTCCTATACAGAAATTGTATCTGACCTTGGGTAAGGGCAATACAGTAGAAATACAGCAATACATTTATAGGAAATTTTAAAAAAAAAAAAAAAAACTTGAGCTCATTAAAAGAGTACATAAAAGTAAGAGCTTATTTAAAGCTTGAGCTCGGTAAAAGCTCAAGTTCAATTAAAGCTCAAGCTCAGCATGATTTACCCGAGGCTCGGCTCGAATTAATACCCGGATTTGCACACCTCCTACAGTTATAACAAGTGTCATAATAATTGAAGTAGGATATTAAAATAGCATTAAAACATTAGAAATAAAAATACATCTATAGACAATAAAACATATACCAACATAACAAATAATATAGTTACAATAACATGAATAATTCGAAGCTGAAGGGACCAACGGAAAAATACGAATTATCCAAAGTTTGAAATATAAAAGTCAAAATTTTTTTCAAGTTTTAGGTCCTCAAAATGCTTGAAATAAAAGTGTATATTTTATTATACAGTATAACCATTATTTTCACAAATCAAAAGTTAATGAAGCTATTTTATTATAAACAAGTAGAATACAGTACGTTTATACACTAAATTAAAGTTTGACAAAGTATTGTGAAATGTCCGATTGCCTTGAAAAATTAATTCTTTTAAGATTTGAAAAAGCTCAAGTATATTTAGATAGCTTAACTTACATTCATTGGTTTGTCCTTCAATGTACCGCTGAAACTAACACAATATGTTAATGTCTTGTACTGAACGTGTGGTTTACTCAAAGACATTGTGATCACTCACACAAACAATCACTTTCAAAACACAAATGACTGTGACAAGCAGAGGCACAATACTGTAACAACAGACCAAGACTGAGCAGAGCATCGATTGACAGACTACTTGTCCAAACAATAGCAGCTAGGCTTTAATCCCTGATCCCTGATCAGTATCTTCTCGAAAGGCGATCCCTTTTACAGTACAAGATTCTATTTTTAGCGTTGATAAAAACACTTCGAATGAAAGAAATTGACTTCGAATTATCCATAATTTTTTTACATTGATATGACAAAGTTCAAGGGACCAACCCGAAATTTCAAATTAACGACAATTTCAAATTAAAGACATTTGAATTATCCATGTTCTACTCTAAAAAGGAAAGTGGTAGAGTTCATTGCAGGGCAAACCCAACTGAGAAAATATATGCACAGGATGGACAGATTCACTGGGAAACCGGCATAGACAATGATCTTTGAACATAATTTCAGAGCATTTGTTATTAATTATAATAAATAAATAGGTATATAAAAATTAAAGTTATTTTTTAAAAACCTATTGTTCCGGGCAGAGAACGTAACGTATATACAGTAGAACCTCTGTTAACCGGCCTCGGATCAACCGGTCCTCGGATTAACCGGCCTATTTCATAGTGTACTCGTTCTATGAGAGTTTCCGAAAATAAATTGTAATTGAAACAACAAAGCGGCGGCGAGTCAAACGACTTTGTCGATAGCTGTATCCCATTGTCGGCGGCGAGTCAAACAACTTTGTCAATAACGGTATCCCATTGTCGGCGGCGTAAAAACACCGCGGCACCAAAGCGGCGGCGAGTCCAACGACTTTGTCAATAGCGGTATTCCATTGTCGGCTGCGTAAAAACACCGCGGCATTGGCACCCATCGGTATAGCAGACATACACAGGCAAAAACATTTGATGGGCCGCTTTTTTTCCATGAATCATTTAGTATACATTATGGATAATATAGTATAACATTTCTTTTCAGTTTTCTTCTTGTCTTTGACTGATTATGATCTACGTACAGTATATACAGTAAATAAAAATGAACGAGTTACGAAAACGGAAGCGTGTGTTGGTTTCGTTTGAGACGCGGTTAAATGTGTTCAAAAGACTTGACAGAGGGTAATCTGTAAAAAAGCTTTGTGACGAGTTTAACGGGAACCTCGGATTAACCGGCCAAACGGGCAACCGGCCCGGGTGTCAGTCCCGAGTAGACCGATTAAGAGGGGTTCTACTGTATATAAATCAGTTAGTAGCATTCTTTGTCACTTTCCAATACCCATTCTCCAATCTCCAATCTCTAACCCTTTATTCTTATCTCTCCAATCTTCTCTCTGCCCTATCAATTTCTTTCCTATAACTTCTTGAACTCGCAATCATATATTTTCAAATTTATTGCTTAATTATCGAGAAACAACATCAATGAATAACGAGAATTGACTTAACATCAAGGAAACTATGTATATTAATTTCTCTCGATACAGAGTTATGGTGGTACAAGCCCTTGTAGTAATTCGTATTTAAATAGAACTATCACTTGCTTCCTTTGAACTACTACCAATCATTACTTGAGTTATGAATGATGAGTCAAAATTCTTCTTTCTTTTTTTTGCCAATTTCCTCGAACCTGTTTCTTTTACTTGTAACTTGACACATCGGTTTGGGTTAATGATAATATTTCTCAAAATGTGTATTCAATATTGTGAAATTAGACCTTTATAACAATGCAATAGTTTGATTTATACTGATCCGACATTGTTAGAGAAATATGACCCATATTTTTGGTTAAAATCTTATTAAAAGAGATTTTTTGAGAAAATTAAATTTTTGTTTTTCTCTTATCGTAGATATACACAAAATTTAAGTTATACAATAAGGAGCACAAAATCATTAAATCCAATTTTGAACAAAATTGTTTCAACTGTTTCTGAGAAATAAATGCTGACAAAAATTCAAGCAGACAAACACGTACAATTAAGTACAAATGTGTTATTCAACTTAAGGAGTCTTAAAAACTAATATTTCCAAGAAAATCTAAAATTGAGTAAAATTTATATTTTAAGTTGTTAAAACAAATATATAATTCTTAAAGGTTACCTGTACACTTTTTTCAGGTGTAATAAACTGAGGTATACAAATGTCTCCTTCCTGACAACGGCAGTATTCTGCGAAAGAAATAAGGACATCAAGCACTGACACACACTGTAGAGCAGCAGACCAATCATCATACCTAAAGGATTAATATTGGGTTTAAAGAAAAATTTCTCACAAAGTAATATTTAAAAAAAGTATAGTAAAAATAAAAGATATAAGACTTTGATAAATTAGCCATGTACAAAGAAGTTACACATATTAAAACAACCCCAAATGGAGTTGTTTTAATAATTTTAATAACTACAGTTTCGAAATAAATATGCCATAATGCATTTCAAACGAATTGCTAATTCTCACGACATCTAGTGGGAGATCCGCATAACCAAGTTTACACAATGTAAATTAAACAAAAGCCTAAAAATACTAGAGCATCGACTAGATAACTTCAAATAACGTGATTCCCCAAATTTTAACATAAGCCTAGAATATACAATTTAGAGGCCTAAACTTCCATATTATTCAAATTAAATAACCCCGTAGCAAGATTAGAATTAAGATAGACAAAATCAATCGAAATTAAACACGAATTTTAAAAACATTTACAATGGCCGAACTGGACTAGAGCGTCATAAATAATTATTTATAAAGAGTACGACTATCGCTTCGACAAAACAAATATGGCCTATGGATTAAAGAAATATCTTGACATATAAGTTGTCACCTGAACATACAAAAAAAACCTCGAAATAATTTAGTATTGACGATAAATACAATCAAAGTCCTATTTCAAAGATGGTGGAATAGACATATTTGACAGAAATCACACCCACCGATACAGCAACCACGTGACCAAAGTTTAGCCCATAATTTAAAGTGCGGGAAATTCCAACTAGTTTTAGATTAAGACCAAGGTGAAATCGTATTTAGGAATAAGATAGTTTAAATTTAAAGGAAGTTATTTGAAACCCCTCTTAGTATGTCTTCAACAAATTTAAATGTATACCGTAATAGTAGAGTCAACAGTCTTAAATGAAGTTCTTAACAACTTCCTGCTTAACAAATTAGGGTCATGTATTCATTTCATCAGTGCTACTAATCTTAATCAAGATCACAAAAAAAAATGGATAATGATGAATCTCTACGGACGCTGTAACAATGATTTTAGATAGTTTTGTTGGAAGATTCCAAGCTTAATGGACGTTTCCTGACTCAGCTCCCGTTTAATACAATTTAATAAATGGAAAAATAGATTTAAATATTCTACGGAGTGCTGAGAAGTAGCACAAATTAAAAGTGACAAGTAACAGTTAAAATGTTTCTAAAAATCTATCAAGGAGTAGACATAATACCAGCTAGTTACAACAACGTCTTGGAGTAGTGATGTGCGAGTTCGAATTAAAATACTCGGTGATTCCGAGTATCAAAATCCTCGGAAGAGTCCGAGTATTAAAATCCTCGGTTTCGAATTAAAATACTCGGTCAAAATCCTCGTAACTAGGAACAAGGAGGAAGTAATGTGCGAGTCATAGCGAGTATCCTCGGTCTGCGAGTATCCTCGGTGTGCGGCGAGTATCCTCGGACAACTGTATTCGTTAGTGTTGTGTCAATTCCAAACAAAATACTCGGTGTTTCTACTTTGGTTACATTTGTTTCTAAGCTGATTTTTCACTACACATTAATTAAACATTACGATTTTGAGTTATAATGATTTAGATTCGGTAACAAGTTCAATTTAAAATAACAATAATATTAATTTATTTCCACATTAACAAAAAGTAAATTAAATTATTATTTAATTGTTATTACTGTACTTATATTTAAATAAATATTATTAGGTTACCATCTTTATAAAAAATATAGTAAATTAACTTATTTTAAATAATAACTAAATTATTAATGTTGTAGTCTGTAAACAGAGACAGACATATTATTGACAGGTTGTAAACATTGTATCATAATAAATCTTTGACCTTGGTTATTCTACTATAGTTTCAAAAAACATTCGGTTATATTAAACGCATAAGTGAAGGTTTATCTAAAACGATCTGATTATTCTGATTGGTAAAACTGAGTTCGATGCGCATAATCATTCTGCGCAGATACTCGATGTCGAATTAATAATACGAGTATTGAAATAATTCGAAGCCGAGTATTGCGAGTATCTATTTCACCCGAGTATCAACATCGCTATCTTGGAGAACATTGGTGAGACCATTCCAATTTATATATATATATTTTTTTTTAGTCATCTTATATCCCCCCACTAATAGGCCTAAGTAGCCTACTTTCATAAACTTTGAACATTCATACACAAAAGTGGAATAACTTATAACAAATATCATACTAATTGAACTATTTTCTATATGTACACTGAATATTAAGAAACATAGACTTTGTGAACAGTTGCGACTGCTGTCTACCATCATTTCACCACTCATTATTTATTTAAAACTAATCAATTAATATTTTACTTTTTTTATATCTTTTGTCAATAAGTGTATAATTACCCCACTTCCTTGACAAATTTGCCGCACTGACCCTGTCCCGAGAGAAAGAAACTCAAGTGATAATTAACAATATTCCCCAAGATATAAACTTTAATTGATTGTGTTTTCTTTTAATTTTATGTGTATGTATATGAATTTTTCACGAGAAATAGACTCTGAGTAATCTATTTTAAATAACTATGTGTTAACCAATTCCTCCCAACCCGAGATAATAAGACTCTAAAATGAACTAATGAAATCTTTCCTTTATGTTATATATTTATGAACTTTTCATAACCTCAGTGAGTAGTTAATAAGAGACATTTTCTTTGAATCTCAATTGTTTCATATTTTAATTTTATGTTAATTTCAAAATAATTTTATATATGTACCGATTAAGTTCGAATGAACTTATAATTTTATTATTGATATTTCAAGACAATAAATGACTAACCTTTGTATTACAAATGAATTTCATTTCTTAATTTTCATATGTTAATAAGTAAATCAATTTAATGTTCATAAAATCAGCTTCACAACTTGTGAGTTTTTCATAATTTAAAAATCTATTTTTTTTTTTTTTATCATGGTAAATGATTATATAAGTTAATACTATAACAACAAATATATATGAATTTTCATTTATTATAATATGAAGTAAAATCAAACAAGTTGTGTATGAAATACTACCAGGGATCGATTTTCTGGGATTAAAATGTTTCAGGTAAATGGACGACATAGAAAAATATTTAAATATTTTGGATATTCAATTTGGATTACTACATTGTCAGGATGTAGCATAGTAGGGTTAAAACAGAAACCAAAATAATAGAAAAAGGAAGTAACATAATTTAATAAATTAGCAACATTTGAACAAACTTCTAAAAAGTAGAAAACACTTAGTTTACAGTTTTGGAGCGCAAATCATGTGGTGGTAAGAAAGGAAGAGAGATGCGAGAGTAAGCTTAGTGTCAGTCCCTTCCAGGTGCCGGTACGGGTTGATCGTTCGCTATAGCCATGATTTTCTTTTCATTTTTAAATTTCATAATTTAAAAATTCAAATGAGGGATCATAGGTATTTCTTCACTAAATATTTAAATAATTGTAAAAATATGTAAAATCGCTTATATAATTTTTAATTTAGTAATGTTTTAAATTAAATGTAATTTTAATTTTAAACTGTGTTGTACATTACTTGGTTCTAAAAATCACGATCGCATCGAACAGTTTTGCATTAAACAAAACTACAAAATTTTGGACATTATCATTCCTATGAAATACATAATACGTATGATTTTCATTTAGAATCGTACAAGTTCAAAGTATATGAGAAAAAGCACTCGTAAATAGGAACAAAATTTAAAACTGCCTTAAAAGAACTTTTAATTGATGCTGCATACTATTCTTGTTAGGAATTTATATCAAGGTTGACGAGCGCAAGAGATTGCATTAATAAATTTCATTTTGTTTTTGTGGTTTTGAGTTGCTTCTCTGTATATTATATGTATTTTATTGTGTTCTATTTACTCACATATTCTATTTATATGTATTTTAAAAATATTATTGTAATGTCTTTGTCGCTATGATTAAGGCTGATTTATTATAAATGTTTTATCTTGTTTATTATGTAGCACTATGTTTTGTTTTGACTGTATAATATATTATGTACTGGTGTGTATAGGTTATTTTAAACTGACTATTTTCATGTAGCTCATCATGAGCAGTATATGAAAATAGCAAATCAAATCGTCCATCCTGACGATTTCCGATCGACTTGATCTCTTAACTCTTAATCTGCTAGCTGGGAATTCCTGGATCCATCTCGAGGGGATTTCGGTTGCAAAACAGCAGGAGGTGTCAGAAGAATACAACTTATAGGTGATCTAACGATTTGAGAGCAACTAAGAATCTTCATAGTTAGCTTCTAATACTAATCAATAACAGTAGTATTTTCCAAAGCTTTTAATATTAATATAGCAAAATACTAGCATATTATGTTTGATGAAATAGTACTAAACCAAATTGTCTATTTCTGTTTACACTACATTTGCAAATTTAAAACAAGAATTATAATAAAAAATGATGAGCTAAAATTATATAATTTGAAAAATTAGTTTAAAAGAATACCTTTTACTGAAACGGGAAAAAATCCTTTTCCTCAATCCATGAAGTACGATTTTTTTAGCTTCTTCTGCAGCAATTTGTTTCTCCAAAAGTTCCTAATTGTATGGGAACAATAATTTACTAATTAATTAAGCAATAAGGGTTTAAAATATAATTAGGGATTAAAATAGTCAAATTTTAAATGAATAAGATTATTTTGAAATTCTTACTATAATGTATAACGATAGTTCTAAGTTGTACTTGTCTGCAGTAGTAATCTAAGTGGTCCTTTCTTCTTTCCACAGAAATATAAAGTTAGGGGTATAACCAAAGAGGATGACGGGGTAGATCCTCTACCCAAAGTATAGAAAGAAATTCAGCAGATTATTATGGCAATACTGCTTTGGGATATATTAATATGTTTGGATTTTGTGCAATTTTACACTATAACTAGTAACTAAATATATATTTTGTAAAGCTTTTTAAACAAATAGACAATCTAAATTTTGTTAAAATTCTGCAGATAAACTTGTGTAGAGATATTGCCATTTTAATTGTCTCATAAAATCTTAAATTGTAATTTTCATGATCAATTATGACAAAAAATCTTCACAAGGATGTCTTTTGGCCCCCACTCCATGATACCAGAGGCTTTCTTAATTCAATTCCATCCTGAAATAAATATAAGAACAACTACTAATTTAAAAAGAATAAATAATTGATTTGTCAATCTAATTTTATTTTCAAAATAAGGTTATATCTTAATTTGTCAGTGGGGAAATAATAGTGAGCTCCCACATTTATTTAAATATTTACAATAATTTTAGTAAAAATTAATAACAACCCAGTTGGAGGTTATATATGTAATAATAAATACATAAGGATTAATAATTATAAATTGTCTTTACTATTTAATTTTTGTATAGATACAATTTACATGACAGCATAAATATTGGATGCACTTAATAAACACTTGGAATTAACGTGATGCAGGCAGTAAAGTTTGATGACTCAATGTGGGTCTATTTTCATGACTACTGTATATTACTGTATGCGGGTCTATTTTCATGACTACTGTATATTACTGTATGTGGGTGTATTTTCGTGACTACTGAATATTACTGTATGTGGGTGTATTTTCATGACTACTGTATATTACTGTATGTGGGTCTATTTTCGTGACTACTGTATATTACTGTATGTGGGTCTATTTTCGTGACTACTGTATATTACTGTATGTGGGTGTATTTTCGTGACTACTGTATATTACTGTATGTGGGTCTATTTTCATTTATAGTAAACTACTGTATTAATCAGCATTTTATCTTACTTTACTTTTAGATGTCCAATATCTCTTGAAGCCTTTCCTTTGCCCTTGTAACTCATATCCTGATCCTGCTCTCTTACTTGCACTCTCTGAAACCTCCAGTTGAAATCTTTTTTTGTCTGTTCCCACATAGGTAACCTAGTAACAACAAAATTAAAAACATTACATTGAACTGGGAACAAGAACATTTGGTAGGTAACCTAGTAACAACAAAATTAAAAACATTACATTGAACTGGGACACAAGAACATTTGGTACATTTTCATTGACTAAAAACGAGTATTCATTTGAATAATTAGGTTAAAGTTTAATAGGGCATTAGTTTACATTTTGTATGGATAGGAGACACAGGCTTACCTGGGAAGTGATCCTTGGGATTACGTAGAAATATACAAATAGAAAAACACAATAAAATACTAAAGTTCTGAAATATTACATAAACACAGTTCTCTTTCTCAATTAGTAGAGGTCTTTTTTTTTATACTCTCTAATTATTAAGAAAGTGGACAGTGTTTTTGAAATATTCCAAAACTTTAATGTTTTATTGTGTTTTTCTATTTGTGCACTTCTAAGTAATACCAAGGATTACTTTCCAAGGTAAGCCTGTGTCTCCTATCAATATACAATCTAAAAATTTTAATAATCACAAATGTAAAAGTGGGTGCCAAATGGGTTCCTTGCCATTTGACCGCAGATCAGAAGTTGAGACATTTGGAGATCTACAAGAAACTTACAGCAAGATTTGCGGAAGAAGGTGATGCATTTTTGAGTTGGATCGTCACCTGCGACGAAACGTAAGTTCACCACTACACTCCAGAATCGGAATAACCCAGTATGAAATAACAGAGGAAAGGGGAGGGACCCTCAATGATTTTTTTTTTGGTTAGAGTTTTAAGGTGAAAAACCATTTCGGTAATTATCGCCTTAGGGCCCCCAATGAAAACCAAGACTCAACTGTCAGCTATAAAAATTCTTTCAGCCTTTTTTCTACCGCCAAGTCATTTTGGTCACTGATTTTTTGCATAAGTAATGCATAATCAATGCTGCTTACTACTGTTAACTGTTGAACAAGTTGAGGGCTGCTTATCGCTGCAAAATATGTGACCAACCGATTCGATATTCTACAATGCTGGGATAAAAAAACCTTCCTTCTCGGAAAAAAAAAATGTATTTCAAATGTAAACTATGCAGAAAAACAAATAATTATAATTCTGTTTTAATTTCCAATAATTTTTTTTTTTATAAATAAAATCCTGTCATATTTGATATAAACATAAATATTTGATATAGTAGTAACAAAGAATACTGGGGAAAATATTCTGCCTTTTTATTGTAATGTGTATAACGTCACAAATTCCATCATAAAAAGTTAGCCTAAAATAAACGACACCAAAACAAAGCAAAGTTCAATGACCCACAAAGCCAACCAAGAAACCGACACTAAAATATCAGCTGATAGGCCTAAACAATTTACGAAAGTAATACATAAGGAAAAACATCATCAATAACTAACTTAACTATGTCAAAATCAATTCACACCCCAAGAATTCACCCAAATCCATATAGAAATGGATATTATCAAATATAATTCTCAAATATAGAATAAAGCCTAGACAGAGCCTTGTAACATGAAAACCTATAACCTCACATCTAAACAAACACATTGAAACCAATTCCATAATACTATCACAAACACTACACTATAAATTAATATAAGCACTACACACATATATATATATATAGCCTCAGTAAACAACTATTCTTTATTTTAATCATCAGAAGATAGCATATACAATATATGAAGGTAAAACGCATTCCCTATGAACGCCATGTTTTTGTTAGTACAACTAGATCAAAGAAACGACTATCACAATCGAAATTAATAAAATCAAATAAAAATAAATAATAAGTCACAATATCTGTTAGAATAGTAAAACAATCCTTAAAGTAAATTTAAGAACATAAATAGTAACCGTAAGACCCAAATGTTATATAATTAGAATTAGAACTAGGACTACTTGAGTCATAGATATAAGTACGTCATTCTGTTGGAACGGGAAATTATACAATTAACAATAAAATCAGTAAACTCATTTAAGAATCGGCAATGTAAATATGAATAAATATTATCACGAGACCAAAGGCAAAAAAGACATAAAGTAATATCAAAATTATAATTTATTCAAGTCAAGAACATCAAATTGTACAAAACGAGAGAATATTATTTGAGTAACCAAGGGAACGGAAGAACAGTGCATGCTGGGAACAGCGGCAACAATTCAATTCCAAAACTGAAGCCAAAAATTCATTCCAATCAAGACTTCAGAGCCCAAAGATGAAAATTTCTATTCGTAATTTTAAAAGTGATGCCGTCAAGTTTTAGTATGTTAAAACAGTATAAACAGTGGTATATTCAGTGCTAAATCACACAGAGAGTGGTATCCTCTGTAAATTCAAATATAATAAAGTCCAGAAACTCTTAATATTGAAGATAAACTTTAACAAATTTTACAATTCATAAGCCTATTTCAAAAAAGAACACCGATCCTAAATCTCAATTTTTCTTAACTGTAACTTCACAAAATGCGTTAAAAACAGTTTGTTCATGTCTGGTCGAGTGCCTGCCCCGAGAAAATAATAAATATTAATTACTAATATTTATAAAAGAACTTTGTAATTCTATGATAAAGATATATGTAATGAACTCAAATCTAGAGCTAGCCTGGAATAATTTAAATTTGTAATTAAAGACAATTTAACCTTGTTGTGTTATTAAAAGAACTCAAAAGCAAATATTATTAAGGTTCAACAAGAAATAATTTATTAAAAGAAAATATTTATAATTTAAATGAATAAACAAATGAATTTATATAACTGAAATCATCTGCATTATTGTCAACTTATTTAGTAATAGTTGAAGACTAGTTGTAGATATTTCAAATAAATTTTTAATAAAGTAACTTCACTATTTTGGATTTTATAATAAAGATAAAATATTTTATAACATATAAGAAAAGAAATATGTTACATGTGCTTTCTTATCTGTTTTAATATTATAACAAACAATTAATTTCTTTTTTGTCTTGATAGATATGAATTATTTACAAAACCATCAAGACGAAGACGGTGATATGAAATCTATGAGGTTCCCACATTTCAAAATCAATATTCAAAAAGTTTTTATTTTATGAACTTTTCTGGTGGTGTTTCTTTAAATTTATGTAATGTTATATATTGTCATTTAGAAAAAAAACTTGAACACAATATCGCATAAAAATTATGTTTACTTAATCAAACACGTTTCAACGGCAAAGTCGTCATCCTCAGTGATGCATGAGCTACAATAACTAAACTAGCACTGCGCCAACCCTCATATTTATATGAAACTAAAGGGGTGTGGCCTAAACCTACTTTCTAATAAGGCGTTAACAAGTGCCTCTTGTCATTCTAAATAACTTAAAGTTAACATCTAATTAATACAATTTCTTAACTAATCTTGTATCTAACACTACATTTTATATTTTACTTTATAGAATTTTGTATTGAGCCTAATTCATTATTTACAGTTATATTACTTTTTAATATTCTTCACCTTACTGAAGAGCTTTTAAATAATAATATATTTGTTCTACTTACGTCTGTTCATCCAAAATTGTATCAATTCATCACGGCCGTTTTGACTATTTATTCAGCCATGGTCACATGCGTTATTTTCGGTATTATATATAAGATATATATATACCTCGGTCAACATTGTTATAAACTCATTTAAAACATTAGTACGTATTAGACAAACATTTATTACACTAACACATTTACACACACTTAATTTCTTTTAAAAAACACTTGTTTAGTTTATAATGGAAATAACTTTACATAATCGACCATATCCGGCTTATTTCCGGTTATTTCTTGTCCCTGGATGTTCACTGAAACTCTGAGAAGGAGTCAACCTGAGACATCTTTAGGGAACAGATTATATTTGTCGATTCCATAATTGTAAGTGGGACTCCAATGAAAGAATCCCTGGTCTTAATTATAGAGGTCCAAGAGGACGTTAATGTGAATGAGTGGAGGATTATCAGAAGAGGTCAGCAAGAGGTGATAGCTGAAATGACCCTATCTGTTGACAATGCATAAGCAAAGAGATGAGATTCCGCATAAGCTTTCAGTTAAATCGATAAAATATCTATCACTGAGCAAACAGAACTTGTGATGGGCAATAAATCTGTTCACTCCAAAATAAGATACCACTTCGAGTTGGTATAATAACACAAGTATTAGTTCTACCCCTAGAGTACTTCCGACATCATTAAGGGTGCTGCTTATCCTAAGGTCTTGTAAGAAGTTTATAAAAATTTTAGTTCCACAATAAACACATTTTAGGTTATATATACATAAAGTTTTACAAGCCAAAAAGAAAAAAAAATTAACCATAAATCAATGTTAAAGCACTCAATGACTTTTTTTTTTTTAACAATGACTAACCTTGGTACCAAAGTATTCACATTGGCTTTTAAGATATCTCTTTAGCAGATTCTCCATTTCATTTAATGTTTCTACAGCACTGTCGTAGTCGGGATCTACTCCAGCTCTAGGGATAATGTGACCCTCTTTCACTGCTTCTTCATGGTTAAAAGCAGACTAAACAAAACAAAGCAAGCCAAAAAACACTTATTTCAACAAAATGATATTAACAACATTCCAAACTTAAAGAGAATAAACAGTGCTATGTTCAGCCTTTTGGAGTTTGTAAAGCCGGGAATGAAAAATAATAAAATTTTTAATGTTGTCTATAAAATTTCATTTCACTGTGCAAATCCAACATCTAACATGACAGCAGTGTAATTTAAACATTTACTGATGCTACTGTATTTTCAAATAGAATGTTTTTTAATTGAGCAAATTAATACCAAATATTTATTCAGAGTCAGGTTTAGCTATTATTACGTACTAGCGTCAAGAGAAGTAACTTTTGAGTGAGAGTGAGACAGATAATAGTTTGTCTGCGTCTGACATATACTTGTGTTTTAAAACAATGACAAACTTAATTTTATTTTGAATTTATCTCTTATTTAAAATTATTGTGCGCCATTCTGTGAGAGAGCTCAAACACTTTATTTTTTCGGGATCATGGACTCTTGGAAAATGTACTTATAATCACAAATAAATCACAAGTGGTATAAATTACTCAGATTTAATTAGGAATTGGTAATTCCGCTTCCACACTGAAATTTACATATAGCATGACATAAACATATATATTCATTAAAAAAAACATGTATTTGCCCAATAAAAATAAAGAATAATTACTTTTATCAGAAATGTCTGAGTGTTGTAGCTAATTACTAAGAAATAGTTTTTTATCTTCAACTGGATTATCATTTCATCAACAATAAAAAGGAAGATATCATATTTGGTAAAAGAGCAAAATATTTTATCAGTTGTAATATTTTTTGTAAATTTAATCTTTTTCAAGATATTCAGCTGCCATCAAGTTGGAGCAAACAAAAGTCTAATATATTCTAATTATAATATATTTGCCAACAAAATAAATAAAAATGTAATATATTTAATTTTAAAGATATTTCTTTTGTCTATTTTATATAGGACAGCGGTTCTCAACCGTTTTGGAGTTGCGTACCCTTTACCAACTTCTTTTCATGAATTGTACTCCCGGACTAGTGCAAGTATAGCGTCAATAATGGGGAATCAGTACAGTAATAGGGTTAGCAATAAATACAGTTTAAAACTACGTAAGTATGATTACATTTTATTATATTTTGCGATTACATTTTAACACTTCAATAGTATATATAAAGTGTAACAGAAAGTACTTTATTAATAAAAAAAAAAAGTTGAACATAAATTCTGTCATTAGTTTTATTATAATGGTAAAGAAAAAATACTTTAAAATGTAAACACTTCCGTCACTTCTTTGATGTGCAATTTACATTAGTGGGACTCCTGCTCTTGCTTTGTTGCACACAGTTTTTGAAGTTAAGTTCAAAAGAAGCCAAGTATAGTTTATGTCTGGGGTAGCATCCAACTTGTTTCTGTATTTATTTATTATAAATTATAAATGTGTAGGAAGGATAAAGCTCTTTCTACCAGTTCTGTGGATGGGAAAAGGATTAAAACCTTAATTGCGATACCAGACAGACGTTCATATTCATTTTTAACGTACAACCTAAAGTTAATGAGAGGTTTTTCCTTGGAAGATGATTTCAAAATATTGTCAGTAGAAATTTCAAACAGATTCTCTTTTTCTGCAACGTCCAACTGTGCTGAATGAAATTTTTCTTCGGAGAAAGGATTTCCAATCCAGTTAATACTTTCTTCACAAGCTTTGGAAAATATATTTCAAACTATGATTTTAATCCCTTCAAGTACATTAGAGAGTTGCAAGTCGTTCTCTTTCAAAAATTCTTTAAAAGTCTTGAATACTTCTGCCTAGCCCTGAAGAATACAAGATCTCCAATCTCAATCTTTTTTACCATAGATTCTATCTTCTCTGATACTCTGAAGATTGTGATTGAACTCATCTGAAGGCCCACATTTGGCTTATTGAGTTGTAGAAAAATGTCAGATAAGGAAGCTAAATATTGTAGCCAATTGCTGCCATGTAATTTTGATGACAGGCGGAAAAAGTTATCTTGAAAAAACAACTGCACTTCATACCTAAGATCGAACAATCTTTGGAGGAATTTTCCCCGGGAAAACCACCTCACTACTGTGTGATAAAATAAGCTCAAATACAGATTATCCATTTCTTCACAAAGATATTTGAAAAGTCTGTGACTTGATAAAGCCAACAACTTTCACAGTCTCATCAAGAGCAGTATTAAGTTCACCAGAAATGTCTTTCCCAGCAAGGCTTTGTCTGTGGATAAATCAACGAGTCCAGCTTACATGGGCGCCACCTCTTTGACACAAGCTCGAAGACCAATAAAACAGCCTGATATAGATTTTGCCCCATCAGTAGATAGGCCACAACAACTTTTCCAGGATATCATTTTCAATAAAAAAGCCATTAATGACATTAAATAGCTCCTTTTGTTGTTTCTGCCAGTTGATAAAATTGTAAAAGATATTTTTCAACCTCATTTTTATACAAGTACTTGCAATTACAAGCAGAACGGCACATTTAGTTATGTCTGTATTTCCATCAACTTGAATAGTAAAGTGTTTGCTCTTCATTATTCTTGTAATGGCGGTTTTCTCAATGTCATTAGAAATATCCTTAATTCTACAGGATATAGTTGAGTTAGAAACTAGGTTAGTGTTTATTTTCTTGGCATTCTCCTCACCAAGCATACAACTAACGACATCCTTAATGCATGTACAAATTAAATTGTCTTCTAGAGTGTGGCTTTTTCCAGTTTTAACCATATAAATTTATATGTGGTAACTAATTTTATATGTATGCTTCAATCGCATTTTCGTTGTCTTTGTTAATTGGCCCAAAATAAGATACGACATTCTTTTGTTTTATAAGACTTAAAAAAAACTGTAATTTTTTTTCTCATAGTTAGAATGTTTTGTTTATAAATGGCGTGTAAACAGAAAAGACCTCATGCTACTATTTGCTAAAATCTCGCTACACACTACATATTGTGGCCTACGGCAGTCGTCATTCCCGACAGAAAATCTGTATATCAAGTGCTTATCTAAATATTTTCTCTTCTTTGTTATTGAAGAGGTATTGCCTTTATTTTCCCTTTAGTTATTGTTGCCTGTATACATACACTACCCTGAATTAAGGGTTTTTGAGTGTCCTTTGACAAACCCATCAAAAACAAACTTCTTCACTACTATTTTTTTTAATATGTCAGTGTTTAGCCACTGATCCATAGTATTGTGCCAACGTAGATTTAACTTAATAACAATAAAAACTATCAGAATAATTAATTACACTTAATTACACTACAGAGCCGTCAAATATCAAATTGATTGGGCTGCTGAACAAATGAACTGCAGACACCACACAGCAGCATCTGACCGACAACATTGACAGTAGTTGGTGGATCAGTCTAATATTCGAGGAGCACGTTCAGACTAACGGCTGTTCATCCCTCGCTTCTCAGATATCAGACTCAAACACAATCTACAGTATGCCAAAATAGTATTTTGCTAGTACACTGTTATGGCTATTAACCTGAGTATTTTTTAAATTTTACGAATTACTTGTTTTGACCATTTTAATTGTTATTAAATTTTAAGCCATTATAAGTCAATTAACCATCATCGTATATCTTTTGAAACACTGTTTTTATTCAGTTGATTAATTCATGTTTCTTGGGTCATTGAATTACCTGAGACATACTAGATTTGTTACCTCTATTCTGGATTTAATACACACTTGTTCAATATGAGACTTAAAATTGGAACATATTCTGTACTAAATTTATATTTATAATTTATTATGTTTGTTGATCAATATTAATATTTTTTAACTGTTTAATACTGTAACTCTATACAATGTACATGTCCGCCATTACACATTTTCTAATACCCCTAGCAACTCATTACGAACCCAGGTTGAAAACCGCTGATATAGGAGAAAAATAGTATTGAAAGGTTTTACAAAAATTTCATGATCACAAATATAATACAACACTAAACAAAAAATTAATAAATCACCTCAAAGAACTTGAGATGCTTAGAAAGATCAGGCAATTGTCCATCACGATCCATAGTACGAAAATGTGAACACTGGCGAAGTAATTTTGACTTTTCTCCAACACCAGATTCTAAAATAAAACATTAAAATTTTATTTAAATTGTAAACATAATGATAAGATCAATAACTGTAAATTATGATACTTTCATAATTTTAGAAGAGGCTTAAAAAGTTCAAAATTCAAAAAGATTTTTTTCCCTTTGTTCTTTAAGCTGAAAAATCTCTCTGTCAACATCACCCTATAAAAAAGAAAGAAGAAACATAAAGATAATAAAACACAATTTATTTATTTTGTAATATCCACTTTTAATTAATCTAGCCGACCAATGGTTTCGCCTGCTAAGGCATTGACGAGGCTGTATTACAGACTGAAGAAAAAAGAAAGAAAAAAACCAGAAAACCTTAAAACTAGAGGGTGGGAGTTAGGATACAATGAATGGAAGGTTGGGGAAATACCCGGCCTGGGCAATGACCATAGGAACAATACATAATGGGAAAACCAGATAATGGTTCTACTATGGATAGAACCAAAGTAGATTCCATAATGGCTAGAGAGCTTTTGGATGTAATTGAGGTATGCTTGGATCAAAATTATTTTCAATTTAAGGATAAATTCTATGTTCAATGTGATGGTTTGGCTATGGGGTCACCACTGTTGGCAGAAATTTTTATGGACAATTTTGAAAACAAAATAATTAACAATAACCCATTTAAATCAGTTATTATTTATTGGGATCGTTATGTTGATGATGTAATAATTTGTCTCTTTGATGGCTCAAACCGCCAACTTTAATTATTTTATAAGTACCTGAACTCAATTGACGATGCGATACAATTTACCACGGAAGTTGGAGAACAAGATCAAATTAATTTCTTAGACTTAAATATAAAAATTGAAAATGGTAAACACAACTTTAGTGTTTTTAGAAAACAAACCTTCACAGATAACATTATCCATGCTTCATCTCGGCACCCTTTAAATCATAAATTGGCAGCTTTCCATTGTATGTTGTATCGCCTCATCAAAGTTCCAATGTCTGACTCTGATTTCAATAAAGAACTAAGTTGCATTAAGCAAATAGCTATTAATACTGAATATGATGTAAATATTATTAATAAAATGCTAAAGAAAAAACTTAAGATTAAATGCAAGGCAACTTATTTTTCCAACTTCAGTTAAAAATAGCGCTAAATGGCGGAAAGTTAACTATCTAGGAAATGTTAGCCAAAAAGTTGGAAATATTTTAAATAGGGAAACAGAATGTAGGCCGGCATTTTATTGCAGTAATAGTTTAGGTAAGATTTTAAATAATTCTAAAGATAAAATTAACAAAATGTTGAGAAGTGGTGTATATAAGATAACTTGCAAAATTTGTAATTCATGTTATGTAGGTCAAACAGGACGTAATTTTAAATCTAGATTAAGTGAACATGAAAGAAGTTGGCGGTTAGGATATGAAGATTCCAGTTTTTCAAATCATTTAAGAATACATCAAGTGTCTGATTTTAATTCGAGTGTAGATTTAAAAATATTACATTTTGATAATAAAGGTAGGAAATTGAATGCTTTGGAGAGCTTAGAAATTAAAAGAATAAAATACTGTAATCCTAATTTAGTTTTAAATGACCAGTTAGATTTGTATAACTCTCCATTAGTAAAACCTTTAAAAGTTATTTGTACTTAGAACAATCAACTGGTTTTCCCATTATGTATTGTTCCTATGGTCATTGCCCAGGCCGGTTATTTCCCCAACCTTCCATTCATTGTATCCTAACTCCCACCCTCTAGTTTTAAGGTTTTCTGGTTTTTTTCTTTCTTTTTTCTTCAGTCTGTAATACAGCCTCGTCAATGCCTTAGCAGGCAAAACCATTGGTCGGCTAGACTAATTAAAAGTGGATATTACAAAATAAATAAATTGTGTTTTATTATCTTTAAACATGGAATTCCACCAAGAACCATCGGTCTCAACAGTAATGAAAATTAAGAAACATAAAATAAATACTCTAATAGCATCGGGGTCGGAAAAGAACAAGAGTTGATCAATAGGGACTCGATAGGAAAGATGAAAGAGAGGGATCTAACCTAACACTACAAAGAAGAAACTTTAAAATATCAACAAGAAATTCAAATATTAGTCCTTTTTTTCGTTATTAATTGTCGACCAATTTTCGATTTATTATAATAAAAAATATATATCATTAAAATATATAAATAACAAAATTATCTAATACAGAAAATATCTAGTTTATTCAATGATACTTAAAGTTAAGCCTGCAGTAGGGATGTTGTTGGCCATTAAGCGTGTTATGTTTAATAACTATCTAACCAAAGAAAAAATACTAAAAGCTGATAAAGTAATATATATTTTTAACATCAATGCAAGACAAGAATAACCAAAGATGCGATAAGTTTTCGGGTAAGTTTATAGTAAATTATTGATGAGAGAAGTGTCACTTGCTAGACTCAGTAGTATCTCACGGAATCTGTTTAAGAGAAGGCTAAAGGTCAATTCACATCAACATAATTTGCAATTTGAAAATAACGCTCGATATTGTTTAAAATGAGCAATTCCGATGGTATCCGTAAGATCTACCTTGATATTTATAAAATATAATATATAACAGTGTGTGCTAAAATAAAATTTAAATAATGTTTATTCCTTTCTCTTTTTTTAATCTTTATTTAAAAAAAACACAATTATTTATTAATAAAAAATTTAGATTGAAAGGAAAATATTAACAATGTGTAGAAGAGAATGAAATTTTCTTGGTTTACAAAATTCTCTTGATGTTTAAATTTACAATTAAATTGAAATATGAATTAAATTATACAATCAAATCTGTTTTAAAATCTAAAAAAAAAAAAAAAAAAAAAATCTTAAATTTGTTTTTAATGTTTTTTTTAAATGTTATATTGCTCACAGCTAGCTCTTAGAAACTCTTATCTCGGGGTAAGATAATCTCAGGGGTATTCGTGCTACGAATTCCTCGGGAAAAACACAAATATAATTATCATAGGTTATTTTATCATCAATTATTAAATACTAAACATCAGAAAACTATTAAATTAAAACCATGAAATAAAATTGTAGAACTTTTTTTCTTTTAAACTGTTCACTTGTCTATGTAATTATTTAAAATTGTCTCTCTCTTGATTGGAAAAAGTATATGTTAAGTTAGAAATAAAGAAATCACCAAATTATAAATATTTCTTTCAGGTTAAATTAATTCCACTTAATTTCTTAATCTTTTATCCTTAATTTGTTTTTAATAATTGTTTATATTGGTAGTTCTCAAAGTTTATATACAATATTATAAAATTTGGTATTTCTTAAAGTATTTGAAATTAAGAGTTTGGAGATATTTCTGCTTCGATTAACTTGGTTTTTGAAAGTATTGTATAATTTTCCTACGATTAACTTGGTTTTTGAAAGTATTGTATAATTTTCCTGATATTTATGAAATTATGGGGTCATGTTGTGATATTTCCCGTAGTCAGAAATAGAACATCTTTGGTTTCCCAAGTCTCCGTTAGATGTAGCGCATGTCTCTGTTTACATCTGATCTTATTTGTTTTCGTTATGAAATGTTGTCAAAGCTTTTAGTTTAAGTTAACTCTGTTTCGGTTATATCAAAATGATTGAATTATTTATTTATTTGAGTTAAGTCTAATTCATTAATTTACTGTCATGAATATGAAACATTGCAGTGCAAAGACAAAGTTTTCCTAATTTAAGTATCTTGGCCTAGATTTAGTCTCATGTATTGTGTTATTTTTGAGGTTATGATTTCTACTTTACTTTTATAGTGTTTGAAATAGATGTTTTTATCTTAATAAATAATAAATACTGTAGTGCATACACACACTGCAGAAATTTTTACGAAAAAAATGTAACATTATGAAGCCGATATGAATTACCACATATGGAGACTCTGTGTATGAACTATACGAGTTAGATAATATTGGGAAAATAATTACTGAAACTACTGTTTGTAGTCACAGTCCACTGTCAGCAGGGGTTGTGTGCATTTGGCAACTGAGGATAATAATGACTTAGTCATTGAAACATTGTCATCTTGTATTTGTATTGCAAGTTTTTTTGTGGAAAGTTGTGTTTTCATACATTTGGTTATAGCTGTCTGAATTTAATATAAACTTTTTGCACGAAGAGCTGATTAGTGTACTATTAAAACTAATTGAGGTTATAAATCTGCTAAACTCAGCTCGGTTGCACAATGTGCTACACAAAGTTGTAGTGTCAAATTATTTTAATTCTCTTACAGTCCATGCAACATTGTTGTGCCAGTGACATCATCTCTTCTTATCACTCAAAACTGCTGTATGAAAACTATTCTGACTTCCTGAAAATGACAAGATATGTCTTGAGTCTCGTATAAAAGTTGACTTGCCTTTGATCACTACTTATGCATTTCTCACAGAATAAAGGCTTTATGCAAAATTTTAATGTACAAGGAATGAACGCTAGACTGGTGTTTTCAAGCGGGCATTTAGAATGGCCTATTAAATCAAAAGCCTTCTAAATTGCTGTAAGAAATGTTCACACTCACCGGCATAGCTTTTTTTAATGAACTATTACTACTATTAGCCCCTTTTCTAATCTAATATAAAGTCAAATTACATAAATTTCATAACAAGAACAAATATACAAATTTATACTTTAAATATTCAGTTGGTTTATGGACATTAATAAGTTGAGTAAATATCTTACTTTGAAATAGCAATGCAATCTCTTGGACAGACTTGAATCCATTGAGCACAGATAAAAACTCAACAATTTTTTTCTTGGAGTAAGTTTTTTCCTCAAAGAAAATGGCACGACTGTCAGGATGTGATGCATGTTGCCCTCGACTGCTTTGAGCATAAATCCTAGAATCAAATTTGTTTTATTTTTAAAACACCAAATAAACAAACTTTGTGTCCACAAAAAAAAAAAAAAGTATTAAGAATAAATACCTGCAGAGTTGTCTCTCTAAATCCGGCAATTTGGACATAAAATCTCTGACTTCATTCATCAGTTCTGGTTCTTGAAGTAATACTGATACTGCTTCTTGGCGATCCTCTATACTCGTTATGGTAGTTAACGGGCTGCATAACCACTGGTGTAGAAGTCTACAAAGTTTGAAAAAGCATATATTTCAATTAGTATTATATGCTATTATTATTTATACAGAAAAAAATCAATGTATTTATTTATAACAACCTATAAAGTCTAAGTAATATTGGAGTGCACGTAACTAGTCTTACCATCAACTAAGGTTGGAAAATTGTTTGTGAATGAATGCACTGGATATTAAACGTATTAGCAGGAAAGAAAAAGGTTAGTCTAGTATGGAGTGGAAGAGGACGAATACACTGACTTGGTACATGGATGGATATAAACATCCAAAGGTACTGGCATATGTGTTTAAAATGTCAAACCCAGGAAGACTGTCAACCTTAGCTTGAGAAACTTGATTTCAAGAGAAAAGTAATTGTTCTTGCTGTAATTGTTCTAATTATACTTATCGTGAAAAGGATTTTGAGACACATGATTATGAAAGATTGAAATATCACCTTTACAGAGATATATAATTCATTTCGATAAAATAATATTTACTAGAATAAAAGTTGAATTGAAAAAAATGTAATTTTTAGCGTGTAAAAATTCTTGATTTTGTTTAATTTTTATATAATAAAAATTATAACAGATAGAAAGATTTGGAAAGCACAGATCGAAAGAGAAAGATGTGATCTACAAAACAGTGTTATGGTCGATCTGTTTGACAGAAATATCAAACTGGGAATGTTAGAGAAAAATGATGTCAGTTTTGTTTACAACTTGCCAGCGCAAATCTTTGATGTTACGTATCAAAAATATGCAAACTTTACCAATTTTTGGTATATTATTTATAACGTTTTGTGGTATTTTTTTGCATGATTATGCATCTACGGAACATTAGCTTTCCAACACTATTTTATTTATTGTGGTAAGACGATTCTAAATGGGCGAAATGTTGAATTGCAAAATACGTATTTTTGGATCAAGCGTCACGCATTGACCTAGCTGGGTCGATCGCCAGATAAAGGGTTAAATGAAAAGCTAAACTTCGATTCTAACACTTTGTATAATACTGTCTTGACACAAGTAGAAAATACATCAACCCTTCCCGACGATTAACTGATGCATATCTACACCATACATCATAGTTGACTCATGAGTCTAGTGCTTTTTATCTAATAAAAAGTGTATAAATATTTTTGTTGTGTTTACGTGCAATTATGTACAAGTGTTTGTGTTCCATGACGAAGAAAAAACCTGATATAAACTTGTAATGGCTGAACAGCCGAAACGGCCATCGTTTATGACAAGAATAATACAGAATATTGAAAACGGTAATTCTTATATTTATTATTTAATATATCAATACTCAAAATGGTGATTAACAAATGTTACAATCATATATTACATTATCAAGTAAATTTTATTTTTTTTTTTATTCTAACCTCTTTCCAAAATGTGTACAGCAGAGATTGAGTTTACTTAGCAATGTTCCTTGTACGCTTCCCATAGAATATTCGAAAACGTGAATATTTTTTAAAGTAACAGCATCTAAAACCTAAAAATAAAAAAAAATTTTAAAGTTAAATTACAATATGAATTATAAAACAATTTGAAAATATTCATGAATTTGAAAATAATTTCCATAAGTAAAAAGGCTCTAATTTGATAAATGTAAAATAATGTTATTTCCTCTATGAGTGATAGGTCATGTATTTTTTCTTATTGTTTAAATGTAAAAAATCTCTCGGTCATCATTCCCATATAAAAAAAAGAAAGAATAGAACAAAAAAAGGACCCGCTAGCTCTTGAATATTCTAATACCGTCAGAAAATGAAAAGAACAATACAAGTCTGGTCAAAAGAAACTTGATAAGAAAAAAGAAACCATGGTATTTAACAAAAAAAAAAAATTATAAATTTAGCCCAGTTCTCTCAGGAGTCTAGTCAAAAGAAATCTGATAAGAAAATAAAACCATGGTATTTAACCCAATAAAGGTATAAATTTAGCTAGGTTCTCTCAGTCAATACTCTACTGGTGAAACTGCTAATCGTCTATTGCGAGTAGGTGCAGAACCTTTTCGTAGTTAGTCGAAAGGGTATTTAAGAAACATGATTGAGTTATGGGCCACCAGAAGAATACTATTAGGCTTAGACTGATGAAAATATTCATATTTTCCACCTATAAAGTAATAAAGTAACTCTCACTGAGCAGGTAGGACTTACAGTAAACAATATGTCTGATAAATGGACACTGCCCATTTAAAGGCTTGACTAAAGATAGACAATATATCTGTTAAATGGTCACAGTCCAATGAAAGACAGGACTTACAATAAACAATATGTTTGTTAAATGGACACGGCCCAATAAAAAGACATCTAAATTAATAGGATTGGTAGAACAAGATGTCTCTCGCTTCAGCTCCTATGATAAAATTTATTTTTTAATCAACGACTTATATAAAACAATGTTAGGCAAATACATTCAAAGAACTCACCATATGCCTTGCAGCAATGGAACTGGAACTAACTTCTTCTTTTACAGGAATGTTTAAATCAATAGGTGTATATATGGTAAACTGTCCCATCGATAGCAACTGATGATCTAACTGACATTGACTCAAATACCTGTACAAATAAATTGCCTCTTTAAAATGCACTCAGCTGACAACACAATGAGTGAGAAACCTTTCAAAAAATCTAAATAAAGAGTTACAATTTCTTACCATGTAACTGCTCCAAGAGATCTTATTGCAAGGTCTGCATCATCCTTTACCGTTAAGCCCAGAAAATCTCCTGTAACCATTATGGAAAAAAAAAACAAATAATTAAGAAATAGAAAATGTTAAAAATATTACATGATTTTTTATAATATTATCAACGGAGGCAAATAAATTAATTGATTGTGCATTTATTTGTATTATACTACTAAACATTTAAAAACGTAAAATAATAAATAATGAATACTCGAAGAAACAGGAAATTCAAGTTAAAATAAAATATGTAAGCATGGGACATCCTCCAACCAATAAAAAATATAAATAATTAAATGAATATAAATATAAGGATGTTTGACTATGTAATTATTGTATTAATATGGCTATGTAATTAATATTGGCTATGTAATTAATTAAGAAACTATATTTAAATAGGATGTAAGAAATATTCAGAATCGTAGATTACTCAAGACTATGAACATGAATACTTTAGATAAAATTTAAAATCAAAATACGTGCGTACAAATTGAATATGTGGTACTCCTCTAGGATGGAATTGAGAAGACGCAAAGCAACTAAAAATTCGAAACGGAAAAGTCACGAAATACATCCCATGATGGATTGGAGTTGGCGTTACTTGGTCGTCAATGTGAACAAAGCAGAGCTTAAATAGGTCTAGCTGGGGTGTCTGAGAAGTAGGACGCGAGTACTGAGCTGCGTTTAAGATGGAACGTTTCAAATAAAAGTTGTATATTCAAAAAGGTGTTGTTATGTGACAGTAAAGGAAAGTTTTGTGTTAAAAATGTGACTGAAAGGTTTTGTATCACGTGAGTAATGCTGAAATAAGTATTCATATATCAAAAAAGTAATCATAATTGAAAACATTTTAAGTCGGACTATCATTGAAGAACTTTTATTCACGCGTTTTAATAAAAATGTTTAGGTTAAGATATCAATTTGTATGCATTAGTTAATAAGTGATTTCAATGTTGTACCATTTGTAAGAACGTGGGCATTAAAAAGGGAGATTTCCATAAGAAATAGAATGACTGGCTAAATTTCATTGCATATAAACCACAATCCACGTCTCACATAAAATCAACCTGGTAAGTACAGACTAGAGTCTGAACCTTGTCTCTTTTTCTTTCATAATAAAATCATCTTTGAAATAATGTTGAAACAGAAATAGTTAAAAAACAAAAATTAGAATTTCACATGCTTGCAAAATGGCGTCCAACCACAAAATGGACGCCTAACTCATAAGGTTAAGTTGCTTTTCTCTTTCTTCATAATTGACCCTTAGTATTTTAATAAAACAAATTAATTAAAAGTTGTAAGTTAAAGCGAAGCAACTTACAAATAGATATAATTTATTTTAAAAAAATCAATATAAATAATGTAGATAAATAAGAAATAACAAAAATCATGTATTAGAATATATTAATTTAACAATATATCAAATAATTTCATTTTGTGAGGGTTTAAAGGAAAAAACCATTGCACTCGTTATCTCCCTTTACCATTTTTCTTCTTTTTTTTTTTTAAAGGTAAAAACTTCTCTGTAATTTCGTCTTAAGAAAAGAAAGAAAGATCATATAATATAGATCCCTAGTTCTAGAATTCTCTAATAGTTTTGGAGTTGGAAGAGAACTAATAGCATTGTCAAGAAAGACCTAAAAAGAGAGGTGTCTAACCCAAAACTAGATGTAGATCCAGCTAACAATCTAAACAATAGTAGTTGTTTAAGGCAGTTTTTAAGACTTTAAGATAATTTTATAAATCTTTTATCTTATCGGGAAGTTTATTAATAATAAACCACCTAGTTGTGATAAAAGTTGATTGTATACAAGTAACTTGTATGAGATCAATACGACATAACTATGAAACTGACAAAGACCTCATTAGCAAGGAGTTTGAAAGAATTAGGATAGAACGATTTTAACCATTTAAAATATAAAACACAAGAAAGGTGAGTTTCCCAATACAGCCAGAAAAAGAACAGAGATTAGAAAGACGGATTAAATCCAAGTACCAAATGTAAGCCATGGCAAAAGGGAAATAAACAAGCCATTATGCAGTGGAATACAAAATTGGTCAGTAAAGTTTGTCATACAGATAGTTAAACGTATATGAAAAAAGAATAATGGATCTGAAGATATTGTGTATACAGAAAATATCATCCGAAACATTAATAGCTGAGAAAGAAAACTAAATAAAAACTTAAATGTTTACCTTCTCCCAGAAACTGTTTAAGCCCTTCAGGTGTGTTATTATCAATGAAGTATTTTTTTTCCAATAACGTAAGCAGAGTTTTATTAGAGTTCCAGAATTCTGTCTCAGATGCTAGCTGTTCCTTGAGAGATGTCGCAAGAGTGGTATTCATCACTTGTTGTGTTCTTGTTGATACATGACCTTTCTCGTACAACAACTGTTAAATAATTAATTTTCATTTCATTTCATTTATTTGGTTGTAGTTGACAATACAATTGCATACAACAAGTCTAAGCCTTTACATCAATACATAAAACACAATACAAAACACACACAACACATTATTTCTTTTATACAAATAGGTGTATCAGAGAATGAATAAACAATAAAATAGAGAAATATTAAACAAAATAAATAACATTTGAACAAATAACAAATTTTGCATGACTTATTAGAATAATTTATCTTCATTAAAAAAAAGTCATTCCATATATTAAAAATTACAAAGACACAAAGTGTCAAGTATGGTATATAAAATAAATTGCTTCACTAGCAAAATACATCCCGGATTATTATTATTATTTATTTCTATTGCTGCCGACAAACACAATTCGCACAGCAAGAGTCCACAAAACAATCACACAATACAATATAACAAATATATACATATATATATATATATATATATATATATATATATATATATATATATATTACATACACACAAATACATATCCACCAAAATAAGGCTATATCTGAGATAAATACAGGGCAGACACTGGATCAATTCATTCGCAATTTACACCTGACATCAGCAGGATTGGCTTGAGCACCTCTGGCCAGATATTCTTCCACAGAGTAGAATGTATTTTCTAGGAGGTAGCCTCTGAGTGAACTCTTGAAACTCTGGATAGAATCTGTTTTTTAAATTTTTTCCGGAAGTGCGTTGAACAATTTAATACCCGAGTAATATATTCCACGTTCAAAAAATTTTAGTCTGTGGACAGGATATTGCAATAGTTTTTGACGGATAGGGTATTTGTGGTGGTGCTGATTCACTTCAAATAAATTATGATTGCTCTTAAAGAAAATTAACGTCTCATAGATATAAATACACGGGAAAGTTAAAATATTATGTTTTTTAAAAAATGAAAACACGATTGTTTATATCTCAGATGAAACATTGAGCGTAAAATTCTTTTTTGTAGGCGGAAAATTTTTATAGACTCTACAGAGTTCCCCCAGAATGCCACCCCATATCATAGCCGAGAACCAATATAAGCAGAATAAACGGCTTTTATTACTTTTAAACTAGTCACAGTAGAAATCATTCTGAGAGCAAAACAAACTGGCGCCAGTTGCTGAGCCAAACCTGAAACATGACTTTTCCAATTTAAATTTGCGTCTAAGGTAATGCCAAGAAATTTAACATTTTTTGTGCTCGTGATTATTTCTTTACCTTTTTTTACATGTAGGTTAGGATTAGACTGTAGACCAAATTGGATTAACTTTGTTTTTGTCACGTTCAGTTTTAAGTTATTTACAGAGAACCAATCTTCCGCCATGGACATTGCTAGCTCTGCTGACTCAGCCAAATCTGCTTGGTCTTTGCCCACCAATTAAGATAGAGTATAACGCATAATAATGTGTATAAAAGTTTTGGGAGATTTTTATTTATTTATATTGATCTCATAATAAACGATTTAAAATTTGTCATTAAAATTGTATAATTAAAAATCTATGCTTTTAAAAATTACACCTTAAAAAAACAGTTTTGGGACTCAAGGGATCTAAAACTGATATATCTGCAATAATTTGTTTACAATCACATAACTTTATACTACAAATATGTGAGAAAGTAAAAATGCAATACTTATATACAAACAATGTAGAAGAAATAATGAATTATCGTGTTTACAGTCGGCTTTGTAAAAATTAACTAGATATCATATTTTCTTTAATATAAATGTTTGTGTTATAAAATGAGGATGTCTTTCTTACTATTTTATATTTATATCGCCACCTGAACCTTCCATCAACCCCCTTTTTTACGCTGATTATAATGATAAAGAACGAGTACAACAAACGGAGATGCCTGACATGATGAGTGAACGTTATAAAACAAGGGAGTTATAGAAAAAAAAATGTAAGGTAAATTTGTTTGGATCAAAACATTATGAGCCCATATGACATTATTGTAGTTTTACAATTAAATTTTTAAACTATCCCCCATACCCAGTACGCGCTAAATGATAAAACCATTGTTTCTAAGAATTAGTATGCAAAACCATCCACAAAAAAAGAAGACATCAGAAATGTTACAAATTTAATATATTTCTAAGCAAATTTTGATAGTGAACGTAATCTGTAAAACACCCAGTATATATAATATTGTAATACCTATAATAAAATGTCTCAAATGATAGGATAAGTGGACATTACATGTCTTAACACAAGGATAACTCAAATAGTTTTTCCCCCTGGAAATATGCTAAAAATATTTTACCTGTGCGGGAGGATGATGAGCCAGTAATGTTCTTAAACGAGAACAATATTTATCATCGGAGAACTGTCCTAAATGAAAGACTCCAATAGAGGTGTCAAGAAAACATATGCCATAAACAGATTTCCCATTGTCACATTCCTAAAACATAAAAGACAAACGCTTTGTTAATACGCTTTAATCTGCATTTGTGTGTATAAAAACTAATACACAACGTTTTCAGAGTGTACTTTTTCATTGTTCCACCCTTTTAACAATCAGTTGCTTGCCGGCCTTTGTGTAGTAAAGGACTGCATATTGTGGATTCATCTGATAAACCACCACATAGTAGGATTTGGGGTGGTTTTGATCTGCATGTGGTGGGGGATGTGTGAACCCTCAAAATTCCGAAAGACCCTACAGTTATCAAACCCTCGATTGTTCGAACCCGGCCCGATTCTTCAATTTCTGCTCGACTTTACAAGCAGGTTTGGTTTTTCGAGCCTGTCTTGGTTTTTAAACAAGGTCCAAACTGATTTATAAAACTACAACGAATGCTTGATATAACTGATGAAATGAGAAAAATGATAAAATAACTGATTTAGAATGTGAAATAAAAGGATGTGATATTTAATTTATCTTTAGTAGTAATTTACATGAGATAAAAACAAGTTTTTATAAATATAAGAAGATCAGGAAGTTATCAGGAAAAAAGAAGTAAGTTGGCTTATTGGTGCCACTGTTAAAAACTTAATAATTCATGTAGTTTATTCAATAGTATTAATTAATACTCTCAAATTGGTTACAGTGAGGCCTATGTTATTGAAAGCTAATCGTGAAGAAACATGATTGAACTAAAATAATCTATGATACTGTTCAGTTAGTTTGTTGAATTCTTTGATCAAACTTTAAAAAAAAAAGATACATTTTATTAGTGATAGCAGTATCGATATGATTTTGAAAATGTTAAAAGAGAAAGATTAGAATTAGTTGTTTAATAGAGCAGATAGGCAGACTAGTATAAATGTAAAGTATAATACTTTTTTAAATATTACACTTGGTTACTCTAATGTAGTCTTGCCTAGATTTTCGTAGCCACGATTAATCACAATAGAAAAACTAAAAACAAATGTTGGGTAACTCCAGATATTGTGGTGTCTAGTATAAAAAAGCAAGAATTACATAATAGATACAAAATCTCAAGGGATCTAACATTTCTCGATTATGTAAAGAGTTACAAAAGGATCTTAAGAAAATGTGTTGTTGCTGGAAACATTATGTCGAATAAAAATACTATGATGAGAGCCTTCAATAAAACTAAAGTAGTTTGGGACATAGTTAAAAATGAAATGGAGAGTTGTAAAGGGAAAGAAAGGGATTGTAAAGAGCTACGTATTTCAGGTTCGATTTGTAGATAGCAAAGTGTAATTTCAATGATTTTTTTCGTCATACTGTAGCATGCTTGGGTGCGTCTGCTGATAACAAAGTAGCATTAAGTTTCCTTCATAAGCAACCAAGACCAACTGAGAACCGACATCATAAATGGAGGTTTTAAAGATAATCAGCAGAGCTAGTGGGTGGGATGAGTTTCCACAGTTTTTATTGAAGAGGTGTACTAAATATATTGCAGACCCTAGTCTAGTATATTTAATTAATATGTCTCTGAAAATTGGTGAATTTCCTTCCAACTTTAAATACAGCAATTTGGTTCCAATATACAAGAGTGATGACGATGCTTCTTTAAAAAATAATTATAGACAAATTTCATTGTTGAGTGTTGTTTTTTTCTCTCCAAATATTTATGAAAAGGTTATGTGTAATAGATTGGTGGCATGTTTAGAGAAAAATGAGATACGGAACTCAAATCAGTTTGAATTTAGAAAGGGTAAAAACACTGCACAGACTGTATTTGGTTTTATTGAACATATAACCAGTGCAATGGATAAGGCTAATTTTGTAGATGGTGCATTTCTGGATCTGTTCTGTCAAAGGCATTTGACTATGTAAACCATGATTTGCTTCTTTTGAAATTGTTTTACCATAGAATTAAGGATAAGGCATTTGATTGGATAGCATCATTTCTTACTGATTGTTATCAACGGGGCAACTATTGGACAAAGTAACACAAGTAAAAAATACTTTAAAATTAATAATGGTGTTCCACAGGGTTCAATATTAGGTCCTTTGTTGTTTATTGAATGTATCAATGATATTGGACCGATTATTTTAATTCTAAAGTGACTCTGCTGATGATGCAACTGTAGCAATAACAAATTCTCAACAATACCCAACTAATCTTATACTTGGAAAATGACGAGCATAATGCATAGCTGGTTTAAAGCAAATAATCTTCTTTTAAATATTAAAAAAAAACTGATTTAATTAACTTCCATTCTAATAATCATAGATGTTCTTTTATTGATGACTCTTATTTGCACACTATACAAGCACCAACAGACAATGCTTGGGGATCTCTAACGTTCTTGGGGATAGTGGTTGATAGTACTTTCTCTTGGAAACACCAGGACTTAACTGCCGAGCTAAATAAAGCTTTTTTTGTGATTCTGACTATTAAGAGAGTAACTGATAAGGCTTCAACTATGAGGGTTTATTATGGCTATATTTATTCCCTGCTTTCATATAGGATTATATTCTGACGAGATCCTATTAATAGTAAAAAGGTATTCCAAATACAAAAGAAAATTGTTCGGCTATTTTTAATTTAAAACTATATGATTGGTGTAAACCACATTTTAAAAGAAATGGTATATTGCCACTACCCTGTATATATAGATTAGTTAGATTTTGTATGGACAGGAGACAGGCTTACCTTGGAAAATGGTCCTTGGTATTACCTAATAGTACATAAGTAAGAAAACACACACAAAAAACACTAAAGTTTTGAAATATTTCGTAAACACTGTTCACTTTCTTAATTAGTAGAGTTAAGATGAAGACTGAAGACTGAGTGTTGAACCACAGATTATTATTATTATTATTTTTATTTATTTATTATTTTTTGTAAAGCCTATTGGGAAAGGGAAAAGGATAAAGGATGATTCATCTAAGGTTAAGATAAGGGGGTTCTCTTGATTGTGTGACCCATTGATGAGACAGTTCCCATCTTCTTAGTTCTGAGGGGTTACATTCTGAAGGGAGTGATTTTATGATTTTTGTTGTGAAGCATTCATCAAACGTGACAACGTTGTGGACAACAAAGGAGTGGTATAGCCCGGTAAATGGTGTTGGGTTTTTCTGTGCATTCAATTTTCATTAATCTCCCAAACATAAAGTAAAGGCGTTATACACCCAAAAACAAACCAATATATACTCAGATATTAAGAAAAAAATTTGGGATAAAAAAAGCAAATATCAAAAGATAACATTAATATGCAAACAATATTTTTATTTTGTTTATAAAGTGTTTACCTTTTCTGCAACAGCCAAGAGATATTTACACTCTGCTTCCTTCATCTCTCCATCTTGAACTCTGAAAACTCGAGTTCCTTTTGTTGTTACTTGACATATTTCTCTTTTAACAACCTTGTCGAACTTTGTCACCTTATTCGCTGTAAATAAAATCCACATTTAACTTATATAGTTTTAATTACTTTAAAAAAAATCTACCTTGTACAATATTTTTGTATTAACTCACTTGTTTTACAACGTTCACCCATCATGTCAGTTGTCTCTGTTTGTTCTATTCTGGCAACTTTATATCCTTTATCAACTAAGGTTGTTGAAAATCTTCCATAAGCTATTTCTGGAAAGCCAGAATGAGCAAAGTCTCCCTAAAAGTTATAATCAATTTTACAGGAAGAAATTAGACAATACTGTGAAATTCAAATCTGACTTATTTTAAAATTCATAAAATAACTACTAAAATAAATACTTGAACAGTTTATATGGATATGTGAATGTTTCAAATACAGTAAACGTATAAGACATTATAACTTTTATTTATTTTTAGCGAACACTAGTCTCTAATGCAATATCCATTTCTATCCATTTCTTGTGCGTGTATCTGATATCAAGTGATATCAACCACACGGTGTCTCTCATAAACAAGGGCAGCAAGTCGCCAAAAGGTGTTGTTCGACAGTACTCTTTCAAGGGTGCATTTTTCTTTAAGTCTCGCTTTAAGTATCCTTCTAGGAGCATTGTCTGGACCAGGGCATTGCAGAAGGATGTGTTGGAGAGTTTCTTCCTGTTCTTGGCATACCAAACAAGTGGGCGAATCAGCCAGTCCAAAACGGAAGAGGTATGCCTGAGTAACGATATGCCCGGTTCTTGCTCTGGATGCGAAAGTCGATACTGAACGAGGGATTTCCTTGTAAATTTCCAGGTTGTTAGGTGTTTTCTGTATTGAGTATAAATGGCGACCGTTTATCGCGTTATTCCACCGTTCAACCCATCTAGATTGCAATGTTCTGTCACAAAGAGCAAAACCGGCACTCAGAGAAAGATTTCTGGATGGAATCGGGCCCAAACTTGTAGCTATTCTAGCTATCTTATCTGCTTCTTCGTTGCCATGTATACCACAATGTCCAGGAACCCACTGGAACCAAATGTTTTTACTTCTGAGTTTTCCAAGCATAGCGTGAATGTCGTTTACTCTACGGTAGTAGTTCGATGGTTTGTATTGCTTTAAAATCTGCAGTGCACTCATAGAGTCGCTGAGAATACAAACATCCCGCTTTTCCACGCTGGCGATGTGAGCTACGGCTGCGTCAATTGCCAACAATTCTACGTCTGTGCTTGATGTAGAGTGTGCAGGTACATAGAATGACTCATTGGTGTCGTCCACAAAATATCCTGCTCCAGATTTCGCATCAAGCTGGTTCAGTGAGCCATCTGTAAATATTCTATAATAGTTCTTGTAGGAGTCATTAATAGTTTCTAATGCAGCTGCTCTCTGAACTTCAGGAAGGTCTCTCTTAGAGACATTGTTAGTTAGGTGGAGTCTTATATTGGGAGAGCAGAAGGTCCAAGGAGGGTTCTGGTTTACTATCGGGATTTTATCAGGCAGAATTTGGATGAGGAAGGATGTGCGGTGATGAAATGAGCGCCTATGGTGGGGTTTCCCTTTCTCGGGCTCAAAACTAGAAACTAGCTGGGGAAGTGACAGGTTTTTTAGATGTTTATGCCAGACTATTCTGTCAAGGTGAATGTCCAATGGCTCGATGTTCAACTCTATAAAACAACAAAATAAAACATATTTGAGAATTTATAACAGCTGTTTCAAATTATTTTTGTTGTGAAACATGTTATTTACCCATATCAGGCATGTTATTTAAATGATAAATTTATTACAAAATAAGTGTTTCCAAGAAAAATGAATACTTTTCGGCAAATCTGCAGGTAACAATGTAATTTGACACCTCAATTATTAAAATTGGCCCTATAGTAAAGAAATAAGCGACTAGTACAGAAATTTCTAAGCGAATTAAACATAAGATGGCTTGATAAGATCTAAAGCAGAGATGTCAAACTCAATTTTGCAGAGGGCCCTATATTAAATTTAGAATGTGTAGGCGGCCCAGATTCAAAAAAAAAAAAATGTACTGAATTATTATAACATTTTATTTATTTAATTTTATAGTATAATATACGATTGTTAAAAATCATATCAAAGTTATAAAAGAAGGTAATTATTTTGAGCTCGAGGATCCAGATACCTGAATTCTCTTGTTTTTGACAAGCTCATTGATGTCAGGTATCATATTCGTTGTAATTATTTTAAGAATTGATTGGAGATGTTCTTTCGTAAGTCTTGTGCGATGTTTGTTCTTATTTATTTTATGAAAACGTCTGCTCACATAAATTGGTGCTACCGAACATGCACAGAATGCATGCTGCATGCTTTTTTAATTCTGGGTAGTTTTCCAAACTCTTGAAATATTGTGTATAAAATATAAGAGCGTTAACCTCTTTAAATTTTTCTTTCAAAATACTGTCCAATTAAAGATTTATCAACTCCATTTGCAATTGAACTGGTGCCTGTGAAGCTTCAAAATCGAATGGATTGTTGAAAATTGGGAATTCCATTTCATTCATTTTGTGAACGTCTTCAAAACGATTGTTGAATTCCGTGATCAGATTTTGCAGAAGTTGAGAATATTGATCCAATTTTATTTTTTTGGTTCACTGTGCCAAAAGATTTTAAATGAGGGAAATGATCCAAAGTTTGATTTTTTACCTGATCTTCCCACAGCCTCGACTTTGTTTCAAAGGCTTGAATACATGAATACATTTGAGTGACAATCAGATTTTTACCCTGTAACTTTACATTCAAGTGTTTATTCATATCTACCAAAAAGGCACAATCAACCCACCAGTCATTGTCATAATCAATTGGGTTGCCTTTTTCTAACATGAAAGCTTGAATAGGGTCACGTAATGCAATAAATCTTTCTAAAACTACTCCTCGACTGAGCCAACGAACTTCGGTGAAATAAGGGACATCAGAAAAGTTTTCGTCCAAATCTTGTAAAAACTGCCTGAACTAGACTTCACAATCACTACTTCGCAGTACAACTAAAATCCTTCTCTGACCGTATCGCTTCGATTACTCGACTCAACTAACTCATGTCGTGCCGATGCACTCTTTTTATATCGATAAGGAAGGTTCTAATCTCGACTCGAAGCGTGTGGAAGATTCTATTATTCTCAAAAAAAAAGAATAGGGTATTTCCGCTTGTTGCTAAGAGATGGCGTTACTGTCTATCTCTCTCGCTTGTCTAGGCACGCGCTGCCCTTGAAATTACTTATAAATGTAGTATGTGCATTTTAAAACTTCCGTAGAGGAATCGAGTGAAGTCTAAAAGCTTTAAAAACATGATTCTTCTTTCTGTGGCACATTGCGATCGCGGGCCGTATCTTTGACATGACTGATCTAAAGGATAGATTGAACACACAAAAATCTAATATCAAAGAAAATTAAACAGACTGTACAGGAAATACCAAGAGAGAAAAGACCCCTGGGACATCTACTTTTCTACTAGTAAAAAATATATATAAAGATTTAAATATATTAGATATTCAAAACTGGATAACTAAGATAAACTTATTGGCATTCTATTGTTTCTTCAATAGTTAAGGCCTTCGAGGTTATTATATCCTAAGAAGATCCAAACAATAATAACAATAGTTATGTTATATTAATTTTGATTTTAGATTAGTAAATGGTTATTTGCAGCCCAACTTTAATGGTCTTGAATGAAAACGCACACAAAGTTTTATTATAATAAAGACTTAAAAGCCATTACCTTCATCAATGACAGCCCCAATTCATTGGCTCCAATCACGGCATCCATATGATAGAGTTCATAAAACTTTCCAACTTTGAAGAAAAGTACACAGTCAAAGTGTTTAGATTTCATCTCCCACCACTGCTTCATAGCCTATTACAAAGAAAAGTATAATTATGATGACTAATATTATAGTGTATTTACATAAATATCTAAATTAATTTCTAATTTCTATGAAATGAAACTCACATCTTATAAAGATAATTTTTAAATATTGTTAATTATTATTAGATTGCAAATGAGTCACAAGTTAAGGCATAATATTTATAAATTAGATCAAATAAATTATGAAATTCCCTTTAACTTACAAGAGCTCAAGGCTGCATTACTAGGCTCAGTATTATTAAATACATAAAAAATAAAAAATTATGTCAGCTTTGAAAATAAGAAGTATTTATTGAGTAACTGACATTAGAAAAATTGGTAATTCTAAGCAATTACTTGGTCAACCCCAAACTTTTTCATATTTTACTACGGTCATAAGGATGTTCTCAGAAAGCAAGAAACATATAATTCAAGGCCCGCAAGGCCATCGTACAGGTTGCCGAGCGATAAGAAGGTTCAAAGTCCACGCGATAACAGTGGCTTGCGGGAGACGCGCGGAAGGCCAGTTGTGACAGTACCGTTATGGCTAGTGGTTCCTCCGATAATCCTTTTTTATGTGACAGGTGTGAGAACACGTTACTTAGTTTCACGGTTTTAAGTGAAGATCAGGAAAAGTTAACACGTTTTTTGTACGAACACGGCGTTTTGCAAAATACCAAAGTGTGTCCAACATGTGGCGGGTCGATGACGTTAAATGAGAAAAACACACGTTTAGGGTTGACCAAGTAATTGCTCAGAATTACCGAAAAATTTAACAATATACGATTAACACTATAAACCAAAGGTGCTTGGTAGAACTACAGTTTAATTAAAAAACAAACACAATATTTAGTAAATTCTATAATTTTATTGAGTCTTGCCGACTATGGTTTCGCCAGCAACGGCATTTACAAGGCAGCTTAACACAGACTAAGGAAGATATTGAAAACTGACATAATATTACAAAAAGAAGAACAGTTACTTAGCTAAGGGGGAGGGCACGGGAAACATGTGGTCCTAAGGAAGACAATGGTTTTAACAAAGGTGAGTTTGACAAAAATTCTACCTGACCAGTTAAGCATTAAGCTGCCTTATAAATGCCGTTGCTGGCGAAACCATGGTCGTAGACTCAATAAAATTGTAGAATTTACTAAATATTGTGTTTGTTTTTTTATTAAATTTAACAATGATAAATAATAACCCAAAGTTTGTTATGGTGTGATATTGTTATATATTGTAACAAATTCCTGACCCAAAATGGATATTAAGATGCTATATAATTAGTTGCTTAATATGTTTTGTTTATTTGCATATTGTTGTTCATATTCATATACTTAGCAAATGTAACCAAAAAAAATGTATTATTATCAATATTTCAAGTGAAAAATATACGACCTAGACTGGGAATCGAACCCAGGATCTTTGGCTTTACGCGCCAATGCTCTACCACTGAGCTATCCTAGTCGCTTCCCAGTACAGGGCGTAGACTTTAGTTGCTGCAATTTTGAGCTTCCAATTAATTACCTCGCATATGCGACATTGAAATTAATTTTTACTCATTTTTCAGCCTTTACGCATGTATTTATAGATTTTAATTTATAGAAGCGACTAGGATAACTCAGTGGTAGAGCATTGGCGCGTAAAGCCAAAGGTCCTGGGTTCGATTCCCAGTCTAGGTCGTATATTTTTCACTTGAAATATTATTGTAAATTCAATATTTGCTAGTAAAAACGTATAAGCGGCAAAATCAAATAATTAAAAATCTAGTATTATTATCATTTAAGTTTAAGATATTAAATGTACACTTTGAATAGGGAACTCGTACAACCAAAAAACATTCAGAAATAATAGTAATAGTGAATAAATTAATTTAGTAGAAATAAAAATTTTGTAAACTTTCATAATAATAATTACCAAGTTTATCCCACATTAGATTCAATAACGTAATATACGCCCACAGACACACACATATTTCAATACCATAGACTATATCCTAAATAAGCATTCAATTATTGGAAGTTCATAACAGATAATAAAAAGAATTACTTAAATACTGTTGAATAAATAAAGTCAAACTTGTAAATAGAATAGCGAGCGAAATCCATCTTAGTTAGTTGCACGGTTAGTCAATCAGAACTCAAGAGAACTAAGTGAATTTACAAACAGATGTTCTGAAAGTAAATCAAATATCGTTGATGATAATTCAAAGCAGTTTGAATAATATAAAAAAGGGTTAAAACAGTATGTTAAGTAAAATTAAGAATGTTTTAAAATAATTACACATTTACAATAAATGTTAAAAAATAAGATAAATATATATTTTGTCAATCAATTATCAATAAAAAAACATTATAATACATTACTTTATACTTACTGGTGACTGTTTTAATTTAAATTCTTCAGGTACACGTACAGTACGAGGACAGTAATCAGGATGTGTTCTTGGACGATTCTTAGCATCCTTTATTCGAGCTGGTTGAAGAAAGTCATATTTTAAATGTGGCCAATTTTGTCCTTCCTCTCCAACACCCTTGTGAGCAAACAAAAAACATAAAAGGTTGAATTAATATTTAATGAGCGATTTAAGCAAAAAATAATCTTGAAAGGCAAATCTGATAATAAAAACACAAAACACTTTGTAAGACCAGGGTTGAATAATGTTAGCAATGACCTTCAAGTCCACCCCTCCTCTAAATTTTCAATGATTGTACTTCAAATTCATTAAAAAAATAAGAAACTTTACAGGATTAAAGAAGGCAACTATTAATAAACAAGTAAATTTTGCTCTACTTCTTAAAATTAGGTTTTTGAGGAGTGACTACAAATTTTAAATCGTAACAACTACTGAGTGATATGTCATTATATAGAGAAAAATATGCTACAATCTTCCAATCTTAGAGACGACTAGACGTAATTTATAAGCTCAATTTTGTTTTTTTTAAATTTTATGATAAATTTCACTGGATAGCAAATTTGATCCTACATTTACATTTATAACAACAACAAACATTTATATACACAAAATTAATTATTTTACAAATTATACATCAAAATCCTTTGGTCTTTCAAAGTTTGGATTTAATATCTTTTATCTTTTTATGAAATATAATGAAATAGAATAACAGATAAAATAAAAATCTAAACAGTAAATACAACTTACTTCTTTAGAAACTGCTAGATTTGGAGTTTTTGGTGTCGATGGAGATTGTAACTTAGTCCTTGATGGTGTTACTAAAGGTGAAGCTGCTGATGTTGCTTGTTTTTTGTTTGACCAACTTACTTCTTTAGAAACTGCTAGATTTGGAGTTTTTGGTGTCGATGGAGATTGTAACTTAGTCTTTGATGGTGTTACTAAAGGTGAAGCTGCTGATGTTGCTCGTTTTTTGTTTGGCAATAACTTTTTGGAGGTTGCTTTACGTTTTTTATTCTGTAAGAAAACCATTTTAAATTAAATATTACTACATCTTATATTGAAGTAAGTTAGGTTTAAAGTGGAATTAGTACTTCGTATGTTGTGAATTAATTATAAATTTTATTCATAATCAATAAAGTTTGAATGTGATGCATTATAAAAGTAAAATTCAACTGCCATCCACAGTAAAAAAAAATGTTGTTCATTTATCTATTTCAGCCTGGCTCAAATAGTTTGGGAATATAATATTGTCCAAGTCCTGTGTTCATAAAAACACAAATGAATAAGCTGAAAAATAAGATATAATTTTAAACTTTAAAAAATGAATTAATAACAAATGTTTTTAAATATATTTAAAGAAATATTTTGTAAATCATTTTTAAGTGATTCAGAATATTTTTTTAATGAATTTTTTTTTAAATTTAAATTGGCAATGATATTCACTAGTTATACTTTCTCATAGAAAAAAAGTATTCTGATGCAAAAAATTGATTTTGAAATTTTTAAGGATATATAAATTTTGAGTCTTCCAAAGTCTCATTTCCTATGATTTTTTTACATTGAAAGTTTAAATGTCTTCTATAAAAAAGTAATCCTAAAAAATATATAACGAAACAATAAATCATGTTACATGAGGGAGGTACTTAACCACCAGCAAAAACGTTGATTGTCATTCAAAAATGTTTTATTGAAATAATACTGAGGCAACATTAAACGAAAACTAAAATCTAAACACTTAGAGCTTTCTATGTATATAAAATTTTAACAATGTATTCTGATATATGAGTGGAGATAAATATATGATAGCAGGATTCTAAACGATAATCATTTTCTATCTAAACCTAAGTTTACAGTTTTTAAAATTCAAGTAAAAATGTTTTCGGAAGAAACTTATATAAGTTTCTGTATAGTCATGAAAAAATAAAAACTTTGTTTAAGAACTACATTTAGAAATAAATTGTAATTATACTTATGTTGTCTGTGTATCAATATATAGGTGAGAATGTAATGTAATATTAAATATAATGATTGTAATTGTAAAGTATAAACAGTTTTATGTACTATTGTTATTTTTATTTTCAAGATTTGTATAATAATTATAACAACAAGTCTGTAAATTTCTAGAGGTTTGGTTGAAATGTCTTCTTTTTAGAGTAATTGAAATATCTTTAACTAGCTTAGTGTAATACATGGTTGTATTATTTTCTATGTCCAATCACATTGAAAGTCGACCTAAACAGGTAAATTACCTAAGGTGGCCAACATTTTGCACAAGAATGTTCTGTTTCATATTTAATATTTAAATTTAATGGATATTTTACAATTGTTTGTGACCTAAAACTAAAATATGTATTTTATCATGAAAATGTTTGTGAAAAATAAATTAATTACTTACTAAATGTTGCTTATAATTTTGAACTCATTTTATTTTAGAAAATAAAATATTTGTTCTATCTTTGTTAATTTATAAAAAATCAAAAATAAACCTTAGGTGATGTGTGATTTTCATCTTCTATTGTAGAACTGTCTTCAGATTCCAAATGTTCTGATAATTCAGAGAGCTGGTCTTCGTCTGAACTTTTTACGTCTTCAGCTATAACAGAAACGTTTATATCTGTAGTAAATTTTAAGAATGAAAACAAAGAAATTAACTTGAACTATAAACAATGTTATAAGAGTAAAAATTTACAAAATAGATCACGAGATTAAATTTTTAAAATATCCCAAATTCATTTAGTACATAGCATTTTTTTAGCATAATTTACTTTTTCTCAGCAATAATTTAAAAATGAAAAATACCAATTTCACATACACATAGGTTAAACTATATGCTGGGTTTATTATTTTTTAAATTTTGATAATTTTCTAAGCAAATCTTAACAATTTTTTTATGGTAAATCCTAACCAGGATCAAGAATCCTATGGTTTACTTCATTTTCCACAGTGTATTTTAATATTGTATTTGTATAAGATCTTTTTTACTTAACGTTGTGGTTCATTTGTCAATGGTATGTATTTGAATTTCATTCCCGGAAAATAAATATTTTGTATGGTATTCTTGTACATACAAAAAAAAAATTAATATTTTATTTACAGTTAGTAGAACATCCAACCCTATAGAATATTTAAAAATTTAGAAAGATATATATATATTATATGCAAATTGAAGGAAAAGCTCAGAAAATAAGGTAGAGATTTCGGAAAATAAAAAAATTATAGATTTCTCGTTGGGAGGAAACGCTGCAAGATGTTAGCAAATTGTAAGATAAGATTTATATTTTAAAGGAAAGGATAGTGGAAAAGTATTGTAATGATGAAATACAAAATAGCATCAGAAATAGACTAGAAGTGGAAAAGTATAGGCCAAGAGGGTTGTTAAAGGGTTGAATATTTCATTGAAAAGGCTATAGTGATGAGAAACACAGACACTGACACCATCTGAAGATGAACTCATAAGGAGATTGGGGAAGCACTATCATGAGAAGATACGAGATGCACAATATTTAAATACAATCACAGACATGGAGAGATTCCATGATAGGCAACCATACAAAGAAAACCATTTACAATATAGGTCATATCAACAGAGTAGTTACGATAGAGGAAATTTTAGACCACAGCATGAGGAAAGACGATTAATACAAAGTAACTCATCTAGACCCAATAAAATACAATTTCAAAGAGATAATAGAAACAAAGTTCAAGATATATAGGGAAGATCAAATTGCAGGGAAAATAGGAATATAAGTATAATACAAGCACACCCTGAAGCTATAGTACAAACACCATTGCAACAATATCTAATTTAAACAATTAAGGACTGAAACATCGAAGTTACCCCATTTAAAACCAAAGAACAAAGGTAAACATAAAATGGAGGTTGATATTCAAGTGCAAATTGAAAGGGATTTATTCAAAGAAATTAGGCCTAATATAGAAAATGTAATCATCCACTGTGTTATGCGACAAAAAGTTTTTAATAGAATGTGACGAGGAAGAGGGTTTAGGCAAATTTAATAATGAATAAATTACATAGAGAAAATCCAGAAATTGAAATGCTACATGTTTTCAATGACAAATTTTTTTACAGAATAAGGAAAATTGAAGAATTCTCAGTAGTCGGAATAAATATAGTAACTGCAACACGAAAGAAAAGTAAAAGGGGTAGATAGAATAGTCATGTTGAAAGTTAGTTTTGGCGAGATAAGGTATGGAATGAAAGGTTTAGTGATATCAGAGTTGTTAAGGGAGGTAATTATACAGTGTAGGTGATTTAAGGATGAGTTTAGATTTTAATAAAAATAATACAATAATAAAATATAATCATATAAGATAATGGTAATGAATTATAAAAGTAATGATAGAGATAGATGTGAATTAACAGGAAAAAGAGATTGTGAAGTAATAAGAGTAGAAAGGTAAGCCTATTTTAAAAGAAAGGGGAGAGAATTTAATTATGATACAATATTAAGGAAGACTAAAGCAAGAGTTTGACAGTACAGATTTGGATAGAATTAAGTAAAATAGAATTGTTAGATGATGTTAGAGGAGGAGATTAGAGCATGTTATAAACAAGCCTCGGGGAGATGTATTTGTTATGTTTATCAAATAAGGGATAAATAACAATAAATCTTTCTTTAAGAAAAGTTACCCAATCCCATTAAAATAACAGGAAGCAGTGCACAAAGAAATCGAAAATATGCCAGAAGAATGAATAATAGGGAGCCACAGTAACAACACATAAACAAAGGCAATGTGGAGTTGTTTTATTGCTCTATTGTAGTGGTAGTTAAAAGAAGTAATGAAATATGCCTAGATGCAAGGAAATTGAATGAAATTATCCTCCCAGACTATCAGTGTAGGATTAGCGAATTTCTACAATAAGTTTATAGATCGATATTCAAATTCAGTAAAACCATTATTACATTTAACTTCGAAGAAAAACCAAGTTCATATGACTAGTAAAGAAGAATTACCATTTAATGAATTAAATAATTTATTTTTAAATACAGTTATGCTGTAACACCCTAATCCCGATAAAGCTTTTACATTACGGACTGATAGTAGTGATTTTTATAATGGAGGACATCTATATCAAATGAAGGATGATGGAAAAAAGCAGCGATTATGTTTATGACCAGAACCTTGAAGGGGGCAGAAGTAAATTACTTTACTTTGAGAAAGAGATGCTAGCTATAGTATTTTGTTTGCAGAAACCCCAACATCTATTATCAGGAAGGAAAATAAAAATTGTAACAGACCACAAAGCCCCTTACAAAACTGTAAAAAATATACACTGTTGAATTCTAGTTTATCCAGATGGATATTGATGATCCAGGAATATGATTTCGAAATTGAACATTGTAAAGCAGTAAAGAATATAGTCAGTGATACTTTAAGTAGGAATCTATGAGATAAAATAACTAGGTTAATAACAAAATTAAAGGACCAGGATTTATAATAGCATATTTAAGGAGGGTAGTAGAAGAGGAATGTATACAAAATTTAAAAGATTTAGATTTGGCAACAAAGGTGTGAGGAAACTAGAGGTAAAATTTATTTAAAACATTCAAAATTACAATAACTATAGGATGGAAGTAGGAACTTTAATTAGAGTCCACAAAATTGGAGAATTGTAGTTCCAGAAGACATGATAAATAAATTAATTGATCATAGCATATTATGAATTGGGGCATATGCATTGTGACATTACTAAATGTAGTAACATCATACAGGAAAATTTCACTTTTAGAAGGATAAATAGGAAAATTAAATACACAATTTATATAACTAAAGGACCAAAGGATCAAATATCAATAGAATTTTATGGACCATTAACCATAGGCAGAGGAGGGATGAAATATTTATTTTTTATTATGGACACATTTACAAAATTTCTACAGGTATTCCAATTAGAAGAGCAACAACACAATCAGAAATAACAAATTTAGAAATGTGACCGTCTCCAATTCTTTTGACCAGCTGGAAGCTCTGGCTGGCTGGAGACCGCGTACACTTTAGCCGAATCTTGTCAGGATGGGCCAAGGAGTCGGGTTAGGACGCTAATGAACGCACGCAACGCAAGTGATATTAAATGTTATATTTTATTTGAGCGCCAAATTAGATTACAGAAATATTTATAATTTATAAAAAAGACATAACGGCAAGATAAAGCCTTAACCCTTCAACGCGGTGAACCGTCTATAGACGCGGCCAAACTTTCACCTTCTGGCGCGGCCGCCCGTCTAAAGACGCTAAATGTCGCTGCGGTACGTGCTGGATTCTAGCGTCTAAATAAAGAACTTTTATGAACTGAGCGTATATCCAGAACATTGCCAAGAGAAATGCCATCTGTTGAGTTATTGATTTTTATTTCTAGACCACCGTGACCTTCAGAAAAGGAAACAACACGTGGCTATATACAAACAGCTGTAGCGGGTTCGTGGAGGGCTCTCGTGTGTTATAGGTTATTATAACCTCATTTATTTATAAGTGTATAATATTTTTAACAGTTTGACAGTAGATCGTGTGATTAGTTCTAGTGTATATTGTGTTTTAGTGATAATGTGGGAACCGCAAAGTGATAATATTCGCGAGTTTTTTTGGATTACGCTCAAATGGAGTTCCATTGTGATCCAAATATTGAAGGTAATCATGATAGTGGTGATGAAGTTGTAAATATATGCAATGTGGCTAATGATACCGCAATAATCTTAGATAATGAGGAAGTTACAGTAAGTGTAAATACGTATAATGTCCCGCCAGACAATCCACAAGAGAAGGAAATGTTAGTCGACGATTTTAACTACCGCACCAGAGGGTCTAGCGCTCGGAACGGCTTACCGCGTTGAAGAGTTAATAGAGGCCGAAAAACATACTGTTTAATTTAGCTAGCACGTGGCCGAAAATGGACTGACCTCGTCCCGTCGCGGTCTTCCTTCTCGCGGCTCTCGGAACAGACTCTCCGCTCGGCTCGCTGGTTCAAGCCCTCCACTCCTCGTCTCTCCCCCCCTTCTACGTGATATTGCACTGCTCAACAAAATCGCAAGTGCCAATTCATGTTTTATTATTTAGAATTCCTTTACATCCTAATTTATACTTATTATAGTTTTGGTTTGGTGGGCTCCTTGGCTGTGCCACAGAAACTTATTTACGAAATTTTGGAACAGTTAATAAGGTACAATCAGACCATGATTCTCAATTTACAAACAGAGAATGGATTTATTATTTGGAAAGAAACAATATAAGACCAGTTAGAATACCTAATAGTAACATGGTAGAAGAATTCATAAAGAAATAGGAAGATGTCTAAGGACATACTGCCAAAAGAATCATAGAAAATGGACAAGTATTTACAAGTAATTGTAGAGTTTTTACATGTAATGCCACATGATACCACAGACTAGACTCCAAATGAGTTACAACTTAATAAGAAATCACCAAGATTTTGAAATTAGATTCTTTAGAAGAAGAATATAACAAATTTATAATAGAGAATATAGAATTAGCAACAAAAGAATACCTAACGGAAGAATATAAAAATCTACAAATTTTGAATTAAAATATTTTTTATTGAATTTTTGCAAATCTATCTATTGGCAAAAAATATTTTAAAAACAATTCACATTCAAACTTAATTTAGAACAATTTTGCTGGTTAACAAACTTGTCTAACATAATGCTAAAAAACAACCAATTTGAACAAAATCATACAAAAATAACAAACCCTAGACTCTCCCAAACCCACTTATAATGTAAGGAATAAGATATTTTAATTTTTTTTAAATAAATCTTTAAGTACCTATTCTACTTTTGGTACTACTTAAAACTTTACATTTTCTACTACTTTTAGTTAGAGTTTATATAAACTCTAAAATACAGTTTACAATGGAGAAAAATAATCATAGGATCAACTTTCTCGACTTAATGGTCATAAAACACATAAATAATCTAAAATTTAAAGTATACAGAAAACCTACCACTACAGATATAGTCATTCACGCTGACTCATATCACCCGAGGTCACAAAAAATGGCTGCCTTTAATTCATTTATACACCGTTTGGTTACCATACCGATGGATGAACCAGATTACTTTGAAGAAGTGCAAACCACATTGCAAATATGAATGGATATAGCACAACAATAGTTGATAGATTAATTTATAAGCACTTAAATAATAACAAAAATAAAGAAATCAAACAATTGAAATTCGTATCTGCTGAGTACACCAACATATTACCAATTTTTTTAAAAAACGTATTCAAGAAGCTTAATGTAACTGTATCTTTCAGAACTCGCAACAATATAAAGAAAATATTGCAACCGAAAACCATAAAAAACATTGACAACTGTTCTGGTGTCTACAAACTAACATGCAGTGATTGTGATAAGTTTTATATTGGCCAAACTGGTAGAAAATTCAGGGACAGATTTAAGGAACACTTACCCAAAAATGATATTGCACAAAATAAGTCAAAATATGGATTACATTTGATTGATAGTGGACATGTGTATGATAATTTATCGACTAATTTAATCCCTCTGCATTTATGCAACAAAGGTCGACTGATGAATGCTTTGGAGGAGTATGAGATTTATAAGGCCAACATAGAACATAATGATGCACTACTCAACGAACAATTGTATTTCAAATCTAATAGCTTGAACAATATTGCTATATCAACACATGGACACAAAAAATCATGATGCAAGAGATAACGGACATTCTCATTTAGTTGACGATTGACCGCGGCAATGACAAGTTGTAGACCTACCTACAATGTAACATTTTTATACAATTTTATTATAATGTGCAGTGTGATATTTTATGTTGTGTTTTGTGTGTATGTGTTTGTGCTTGTACTTTTTATTTTTGTTTGACATGCTCACATGTGAGTAAAATAATTTCACCTGAAGATGAGAACCTGTTCTCGAAACGCGTAGTGTAAACTACAACAAAAGTTGCATGACGGGAATACCAGGTATATGTATATATGTTTATATAGGTATACTATATTTAGTTATGCATATGTTATGTTATGTTAATGTCATTTTATGGATGATAGGGGGCTATAATGTTTCAGTTCTCACTTTAGCAATTGGTACACACATATAGTTAGTCTTGTATTTAAATGTTGTGAAATTGCCACTTGGGCTTAAATTGTTTTAAATTTATATCAGATAAAAAAAAATGGCTGAACAATGCATTGATGTAAAAGGATTGATCTCACCAGTATCTAGTAGCACTTTCAATATTGGTTATAACATTTATCTTCTGATAGATTAGGCCTACGCAAAGGAAACACTTTTACTATATCACTTGATTATTGATGCCTTTATTTCACACAATCTGGATGCTCTTCTTGGTATTTTTTTCAAAATAAAATTCTTCATAAATGGAGCAAAGCAGGACAGCGTCTGAACTGTTTTAGGCTCCCTCAACAATTGCCTTCTTTAATTGTTTAGTCCAAATTGATGCACAAAGAGATTCTTTTAAAATTTCATATTTCTATATCTTGTTGTTTTGGGGGGGGGTGTATGAAATGGTATTGTGACCCTAATTTGTTAAATAAGAAGTTGTTAATAACCTCATTTATATCTATTTATTCTAATTTTGTAAATTAAACTGTACAAATATATTAAGAATCCAAATAACTTCTTTTAAAATAATATGTCGTCTTATAATTAAAATACATATTTTGATTTCAATTTAAAATTAATTGAAAATTCCCGCATCTCAATGTCTATGGAATCTATTTAAATCACGTGATTAAGTTGTCGGTGGGCGTGTCTTTTGTATTCTCGTCAATTGTATTTCTTCTAGCCGCCATCTTGTTCAGACTTTCAGTTGTAATTCGAAAGATTCTACCTTTATTTTAAATTTTAAATAAGAACTCAGGTGACGTTTTATGTTTAGAAATGTATGGTTTATATATAGGCATGGTTTGTTTTGTCTCTAGGCTTTCCGTATTTCTACAACCAGCGAAATACTGACACTGTATTTCAAACTGGCAATTTATTTGGTTGACTTTTTCGTCTTGATAAAAGCAGATTATTTTTATTTCCTTGTCTCTGCCTTTGAGTTGTTAATTTTTACGGGTAGATCGAATATTTAGGCTTAATTTTGATATAGGTTCTTCCTAGGTTTAAAATTTGGTAAGTTACGTTAGTTAATTATTGTCTGGTCGAAAATCTTGAAATTTGACATTGTTTAGAATTGGAGTTTCGCATACTTGCCGCTAGGCGCGTGTATGTCGTCGTTTGAAATTAAAAGAATATTATAAATTTGCATGATAAATTATTTATTGACAACATCTTTTTCGAGTTGTTGCAATAAACATTATATATTTCACTTAGAAACAAGAAATAGTTAAAATATGGCTGAAGATAATACCAAATTAAAAATCTACCTGGTTTATAGTCATCTTCTGAATCACTGTCAAGCTGATAAACTCTTTTTCGTTTAGGTGGTGGGCTCTTTTCTTCTTCTTCACTATCAGATTTATCTATTTTTTCTTCTCCATTTGTTACTACTACAAAATCACAATAAATAATACAATTTCACCTTAAACATTTAAAGTGAAAAAATTTCAAAATAATGTTCCCTAATTCTCCCATTCAAAACCACAAATACTCATTTATCTTGTAAATTGTAATATGTCACCCTTACATTAGAATTTTGACAATATCATTCAATTAGTTCCTCATTACTGGAATTTCATGCTTCCATAATTCATCGATTGTACAAGTAGGCCTATATTTTCTTTCTACTAGGTCTAGAATGAAAGATTACATTTGGTAATGGTATTTCATTAGGTTGAGTTATGCAATATGATGGCAAAACTTTGTTCTACAGATAAAAAAATTCATAACAAAAATCTTAATTGTCTAGAACAGTTTAACTACAACAACCCCCATTTTTTGCATATTCTTAAAACAAACAACAAGAAATCCAGTAGTTTTTTATCTACTGCACAAGAAAACATAAAAATTAAAAGTGCACACAACGATAAATAGGAAAAATGTGAGATAACAAAAATGAGAAAGTAAAATTAATATCATAGCCTAACCTATTCCCAAAGTTATAGCAAATCTACTACGGTTTGCGTTGTTATTTCTAAATTTACACTTCATGTATTCTTGCCTTGGAGAGGGATACACAATAAAAAGACGAACTGAAAAATTTTCAGTCAGTGTCAATTTATAATTATCAAAAAATCTCTCCTTTTTCACGCTCGCAGAAAATCAACATTAACTTTTTTTTATAAATACAATCTTGAAGTGTAGTAATTTCCACATCTAAATATAAATTCATTCACTACTAATACAATTTCACATTTAGAATAAATACACATTTTACTTCTTTTTTATTTATATATATAGGCCTATATACTCGGTAATTATGCATTCTACTTATTATTCACCTAGACAGACCTAATAAAACAAACAATCACATATTCACCAACATGATGAACGTAGTCAGAAATATTAACATAGGTATTCGTAACTTGAGCTGGATTTCGTACTTTGATATTTCTTATTTTCTAGTAAATTAATATAAGCCTACTTCTAAAGTGTCTTCCCCAACATCAAAGATGATCTAATTATTTCAAAATATGGTAAGTAGTAAACGATTAAAATATAGTAACGAATGTTACAAATTTGTCAATTTCAATGATTGTTAAGTAGATAATGAATATTTGTGAGAGATAAAGAACCACTTTCGTGGAAAATGAGTATCTACTTTATGGAAAAAACGTTATTTTGAAGGCGAATTGCCGAGATTTTGCACTTAAATTGCTCGGTCAACCTTTCTACTAATTTACCATGCTGTATGATTTAGGAATCATGAGAACTAGCTCCCTGTGTTAAATATATAAATATATTGACCTTCCCAGACCTGTAGTTCTAGAACTAGGGATAGGTGTAGACAGTAATTGACATTTTAACAGTTCTCTAAATAAACTTTTCACAGATGAACATCTAGGGACGAGACATGCAATAGAATAACAAATTGTCATACATATTTACGTAGGTAACAGAATTAACCTCAACAACCCAAGATATCATTCTTTTATATTTTGCTTATTTTCAACAGAAATAATTGATTTTGGTACTTAAAAGGTATATAGCGTAATAAAGGATAATCTAAATTTCCAAAAGGAGGTAGGTAGAACAAGAATTGCATAAATTTCACTACTAAATCGCCAAGACAAGGATAATACATATTTACCAATTTTTTTTTTTTAGATAAACTAGGCCTAATGTGCGACTTTTAGATCTCAAAAGTGCAAAATGTCAGCAATTAATCTTCAAAATAGTGATTTTTCCATCAATTCGATAATATTAGTTTTTTATCTCTCATAATTATTTATTTAACAATCTTTGAAATTGACAAATTTGTAACATATTCAATCGTATAGCCATTTGAAATCACTCGTGTGGCATATGCGAACTTCATTCATTTTTACACATTGATATTACTACGCTTCTATGATATAAGATTTCGGATGACTAGGTCTCTGAAACCCAGCCCTAGTAAAAGAACTATAAGTCACGTAAGGTCTATATATATTGACTTTCCTTGATCTGTAGTTCTTTAACTAGGCCTGGTTAGGTAACCATATGTAGTTTGACAGCTCTTCATAGTGACAAACAGAACTATTTTCTGCGAAGAATAAAAAAAAACATTGATAAATTTTACATTAAATGATGAAATATGGGTCGAAATAACCTCTAAATGCCATAAATCAGTCATTTTAAATCGCTGATTTAGGATAGAAATAATGAATTGTAAAAGACAAAAAGTGGTAAGCGTATTTAATAAGTATCGCGATGATGGAAAACCGCTATTTTAAAGAGGAATTGCCAAAAACAAATATTATAAACCTAGCCTTAGTAAAGTTAAGCCTACATTTATGTATATTACCTAAGCACAAACCTCACCTAATTTTTTTTTAGATTTTTTGTGCTTTGTTCCATCAATCTTCCTTGAAGGTGTACCATTTTTAATAGATGGAGTATTGTTGGAAGGAGATTTGGAAAGGCCTACATTACTTTTAGGGGAATTTTGCAGTACCTTATTAGTAGATGGGGATTTCTTAAAATAAGAAAATAAAGTTTTAGTTGACATAATTTTCTTAATTATTGTAGGTAACCAGAATTAAAACTAAAATCTCTTAACCACTGTAAGGATTCAGAATTAAAAAAACTATCAATAAAATATTTTAACAGTAAACGAAACTACTATTATTGAGGCTTGAAAATTTAAAAAACTTGGTGCTATTATATTGGTTCACATTGCCAAATTTAAATTCAGAGGAACATTAAACTAACTATCACTTTACTAAACGAAACAATTTATTAAATTTATACTGATCAGCGACCACATGTAAATTACTGCTTCTGCCGCTTAGGCGCTTACCGCGGTCCCGCCATAACATAAGAATGACCAACCATCGTAGATGAAATATCTAAAAGTAGAGGGCATAAACTAGTATAAACTTAAAAATATTATTTAAAATCCCAATACCTTCATATTTATAAGTTTCGAAAAACAGAAAAAACACATAACAATAAACTTTATATACTAAATTTATAAGATGATTAATTTTCAGAAAATATAATAAATCATAAATTTGTGCTTAATGAATACCTATTCTTCACGTATTAAGACATTATATAATTATAATACATTATATAATATGTTATGTTATAAATAATTAGGTTTTAATATTTAAACTACATTTTAATGTGAAATAGGCTATTATGTTGCTTTATAATTTAATTTTGACGTAATTAAATGTTTTCAATACGTATAATACGTAGAAATAAAACATTATTAATAATATTATAAAATGTATTACAGTTAGTTACAATATATTACAACTACAACAGAAAGATGAATTAATTACAAAACCATGATATGAAGAATGATTATTTCATTATATTTTATAATAATACATCTGTTGTGGGCTAAATCTTATTGTTCAAGACCCGTTGGCCGTCTTTGTCCTGAAAGTTTAGGTTTAGGGTTTTGGCCGTTTTGGGGTTTGTATCTGTGCTCTGTAATTGTTAACGTTACTAAGAATAAGAGTAATGGCCGTTATGTTAAATTTCTTTACACTTTTTATTGTTAGTTGTTTATATGGTTTAGTTCTGTCAGAGCCTGATTTAAGTGATGGTTTTACCACACAGGACTCTTACGAAATTGAAGGCAAAGTGTTTCCACCAGACAATGTGTCTCCAAATACAAATTGGCAAACGGACACAATTGTCACTCTGAAAGGAGGTTATCATTTAGGGTTTTTAAGGTAAGGCTATTAATTTGTAAAAATCTATATTCATATAAATTGTTGTAAATAAGAAATTTCTTTAACATTAGAAAGGGGCTTTAAAAGTGATTGTGTTAAGAACAGTATAAACAACTTTTTTTTTCATTGGAACTGTTGTTACTTTTAAAATCAATATTTTCTATGCTAGTAGTAATGTATATCCATTCAAGTTCAGGGAAACATGTTTAGAAGGTCAAGTTAGAGACAGATTTAGTACAAAATGGGTATTGTATCTTCAATTTTTATTCCTAATCAATGTCTGCATATAAAAGGACTCACCCACGAAAGGAAAGTAGCATGTGATGGACAATAAAAATTCAACTGAGATAAAGTTAAAACTGTGATGGGCACTTTGCTACTGGCTCCAACTTAGAATACCAGGGCTTGTCTGTGGAGGTCCTTATGTGCTTATTGCTGCACGTTCGAACGGTTGTCAGGGATGGCAGGCGGCGTAAGTCCCACGAAATTAGCTCAGGTGAGAAATAAAAGGTATACCGTGTATTTTTAATTGTATTATTTTCTTTTATTACTGCATTTTACCCTACATACTTAGGGGGATAAAACCAAGATCATGGAGGTCTGGCTCTGTTCACGGTTCTAGCCAGACTCTGCTCCTTCAGGTCTGTTGCTGAAGCATCCAGCCTTAAAGCGTTCCCCCTCCTCTTTTCTAAAATCATGACTGCTCCATTTCCCCAATATACCCTGTTCAGTGTATAAGGAGCCTTGTTGTACTTTCCTATCAGTGTGTAAGTGTATGTTATCATATTCATAATATAAAGTGATTAATATAAGATACAGAGTACCTGTCACAAAACGTCATTACCTCTGTACATTTTCAAATCATGTGAATAAGGTGATAGTATTTTTTAGTTTATGAGAAGTTATTTAAAAAATAATCATTATTTAATTTAAGGTATTTGTATTCATAGAAATTCATTATGTAAACTAACTCAATTTGGTACCCAAAAAAAAGGCTAATTGGTTGTTTAAAGATGGTGCCTTATTGTATGATTTTTTCTTTTTATCGTCTACTAAATACCTTACTTAAGAATAAATAATGTTTTCCTTGCGCAGATCAATATTTTTCACTAAAAAATCACAATCTAAAAACTATCAATTGCGACATATATATATATATATATATATATATATATATGTGTGTGTGTCTAAGATATTTGAAAAAGTTATGTCATAGACTGGTTTATAATTTAAATTCGAATAAGATACCGTGTCAGTTTGGATTTAGAAGGGGACTGGGTACGGGAGATGCCCTCATACATTTTGACATGAGATTGCGGGTGCTCTGGATAGGTCAATCTTTACAGCGGGTATTTTTGGTGATCTGTCCAAGGCATTTGATTGTGTGGATCATTCTCTATTGCTTGAGAAAATGAAGAAATGTGGTAATAATGAAAACCTTGTATCTTTGATAAAATCTTATTTACAGAATAGAAGACGAAGGACTATTTTATACAGGGGTAGTGAAAAAAATATCTAAATATTTTTTAGATAGTAAAGTTCTATCTAAATGGGATTATGTAAAATTTGGGGTACCTACCACAGGGATCCATACTGGGACCATTGTTGTTCTTAATTTATATAAATGATCTTTCATCAGCAACAAATTTAGAATTAATATTATTTGCAGATGACACCACAGCAGTTATCAAGCAAAATTGTTTTGAAACTTCAAACATTGTAGTAGTTGAATCACTAGAAAAGTTAGATTCTGGATTTACAGAAAATGGGCTTCTTCTAAATCCAGATAAAACCGAAATAATACATTTTAAAACAAACAGTTTATATACCGTATATATATATATAATATATATATATATAATATATATATATATATATATATTTAACATGGAAATGTCATTTGGAAAAAATTAAGGGAAGGTTGAGATCAATGGTTTATGTTTTTTCGGTTTTAAGAAATGGGGGTTTCCTTGAAGACTTGTTTAGTGGTTTACCTTGCATATATTGAATCTGTGTTGAGGTATGGTATTGTAGTGTGGGGAAGTGCTGCTTTTGTACAGAAGGTATTTATACTTCAGAAAAAAATTCTAAGAACTCTTTCTGGGATAGGCAGAGAAAGAAGTTGTAAGGTCCTTTTTAGAGATTGTAACATACTTACGTTGCCAGGACTTTATATTTATGAAATTTTAGTCTGGTCCCACAAAAATAAAGCAGGCTTTGTAAAAAGCGGTTTCAAGTATGGATAGTACTAGAGCTAATGAAAATTACAGATTTCCATGGAAACGAAAGGTTTGGTCAGATGGTTATATATAAGGTTTGGCCAGGTGTTTATATATATATATATATATATATATATATATATATATATATATACCTGGTCAAACCTGTTGAGATATATCTTATTATATAGCCTAATTATATATCTGTTATATATAATTATATCATAAAGTAAGCAAATTATTAACCATAATAAAGGCATCCTGGACAAACCTGTTATGATATGCAATAGCGATCTTGCGTAGTCATGGTGTAATGCACATGTGTCAAACCATACGCTATTAACATTGCCATTATATTTTAACCTATAAATACATCGGATTTGTTAGATTTTAGATTGTGATTTTTCAGTGAAAAATAGTGATCTATGCAAGAAAAACAATGTTTCTTAAGAAGTAAGGTATGTAGTAGATGATAAAATATCCAGAAAATAAGGCGCCACCTTTAAGTAAACAATTACAAAAATAATAATATTAATACAAAATTATTGCATCCCTCATTAAATCAAGATATAGTTACACATACACACAATTTAGAAAGCAGACAATTTGAATTTCCTAGACACGGTTTTGCGACAAAAAAAAATGAGATTGTTGGAAGCTCTATAGGGGAAGGACGCCGCCCAAGATCAAGAAGTCTTAATCTGAATTAATCGTCGAATCCAACAATTTAGTGAGAGTAAATATATCAAGGTTCTGCGAAAGTTACTGTTTTTCAAGAATAATAATATCAAGTTGATCTACCTTGATTGGGAAGAAAACAGAAAAGTTAATTTCTACATTAGAGGTGAGATCCATCCGAATAATAGATGTATAATAATTTATACCTACTTAATTCAGATTTTTTTTTTTTTTTTTTTCATATATAAACTTTCAGCCAATGAGGCTATAATTAGGCATAGTAGCCTAAATGTTTTAAAGACATTCATATCATTCCATTTTAAGTCATATTTTGATTATTGTTGTTTTTTTGGAACTTAGTCCAGACAAATTCATTTCATGCTCTTGTTCTTTGTTAATAACCACTTGAGAAGAGCCGGCACCAACCCACCCCAAGACAAGACTTGTGATCTTTAGATAATAGTGTGTTTGAAAACAATTGTTATAATTCAGTGAGCATAACAATAATATTTTATCTCGAATGATAAATTAGATTCTCATGAAACTAATAATTCTTTTATGATTATTTAAACTGTATAATAACCATATAGTAATGAACTTTTAAAGACATTATTAAAAGTAATTTCTTAATCTAATTTTGAATTTTAATGTTTGTGATTTTTTGTCTGTGAACAAAATAGATTTCTATCTTTATAATTTGCCATTTCATTTATTTATTGTTATAAGTTAGCAATCACTAATAACAATAATATATAAATAGTATTGTTGTATGTTTTTTAAATAAATTTTTTTTTTTTTTAACTTATAAAATTCATGTTTTCTATGTTTAAGTTTGAATTTAACATTAGTTTTCATGTAAATAACTTAATTTGAAAGTCTGGGCCTAATTTGAAAGTCTGGTGGTTAGACTGGGCCTAAATTTTATAATGTTTTAAAATAATTATATAAATAATAATTATTTATTCAGATATTTATTAAATGCCAATAATAAAACAATTATTGCCTAGTCTTTTATTATAAAAAAAAGTATCTGTTCTCCTTCACCAAAGTTAACCTAAAATAATTTTGTCTCCCTAAACATTTGTAATTTGATCTGTTTTCAGGGAAGATGGAAGTTTTATGATCAGTAATGTTCCTTCTGGCTCTTACATTGTTGAAGTTGTTAATCCAAATTATACATATGAAGCTGTCAGAGTAGAAATTAATTCTAAAGGAAAATTTAGAGCAAGGAAAGTGAATTACATCCAAACAGCACAAGTAATTCAAGTGTCTTATCCTCTCAAGTTAAAACCTTTAGGACAAGCTCATTATTTCCAAGTTAGAGAGCAATGGAGGCTAATTGACTTTTTATTCAACCCAATGGTAAGATTATGTACTATTCTACTTATATTATTTCCAACTCAAATTAACAATCAGACCTATTATAGTTTAGTGGTAATAAAATAGTCATATATTAGCTAAGGGCAATGGTGATTACTCAATTTGAGCATTTGAATCACTGCAAATATAAAATTAAAATACACATTTTTACTTATCTCATTATTAAGTACACTGCAATGTAAGGAAAGAGGACAGAACATTGCTCTAGATGGAGTGTGTGCTATCGAGGGGTTTGGTGTTTTCACCATCTGAGAGGTAGTTTGCTTAGGGTGTAGTTATGTATAAAACTGTAATTAAAATGAATGTTTATGAGTACAAAAAACTACAATTTTCTACGAAAACTTATACACCTTCAACCTGCCTTATAATATTGGGGAGACAATAACTGTCCTGTTAACTGATGACACCACGTGAAGTATGATTTTGTAAGAATTAATTATTATTCCGGAGGACCAATAAATCTCTAATTGTTTATATGTGCGATTAAAAAGAGAATTATCTATGAAACCTACAAAAACAAGGAACAAAACTAAGATTTTATCCTTATGGACATTTCAGTGATATAGTTCTGAACACAGTTTAGCTGTAAACCTCTTAGGATGATAACTATATCAATGAAATGTAGGTTAATAATAAATCCAAGCTTAGTTTGCGTCTTGGTTACTGCCACAGTGCTCCTTGTAAATTTGATCTTAAAGGTTAAAACAAAAGAACACTGTGCCATTCTATTCTTCAATGCCTAGAAAATCGCTTGTAAACACCTCACTTGATTTTAGACACATGTTCACATTGGAAAATTTTGATGACTCCAATTTATAATTCTTAGATATCAGAAAATCGTTACAACAGGTTGTTTTAAACTATTTCAGCTTAAATTACTGTTGTATTCCTTCATATATAAATGAAAGAAAAATTGTGTTTAGATTAATATTTCGTAAACACTGTCAATAATTCATTTTCTCAATCAGTAGAGATAGAGCCTAATCTAAGCATAATAAGCCATGTGGCCTATTAAACTCGAACCTAAAGGAAAATTTGACAATAAAACTTGTATTTTCTACAAATAATAGTTTATGAATATCTCCCGTCTATTTATTCAGTTAACTTTTACATTTTGATAAGAATGTAGTTAAATTATAGATGGCTACATGAATCAGATTATTTCTATAGATTTAAATACAAACAAATATTTAATGTTTCAGGTTTTGATGATGGTTTTGCCACTGTTGCTTATCATGGTTCTACCAAGAATGATGAATGATCCAGAAACTAGGAAGGTAAAGTTTTGTAAAAAAATTTCAGCATGATTTTAAAAATTCAACTTTATCCAAAATAATAATATTCAGTATACAACTCATAAAATATAGGATAGGGCACAAATTTGTTTTGATTTTTTTATATTTTTTTAATTTTTATTTTACTGATTTCGGCCTTGGTGTTAGTGTTAATATCATTACTATGGTGATCTAAATTAGCTATTCTAGGTTCATGTATAGGAATTACAGAAGAAAAAAATGTAACAACAAATAATAAATTCTATCTTATGTGGATAACTTCAATTATTAGTTTTTGTTTAGTTTCTAGTAGTAATTGTTTGTATTTTACACCTACAAGCCCAGAAAAAGTAATACATAAAAAAAAATGTAACATAAAAAAACTTTAGGAATTGATGGTTGTCAATGCCTCAATTATCAAAACTACGTGTGTTCTCTTATTTTCAGTGCTTTTTATATTTTTAATGTGCATTTTAAATCTGGAAAATTTACAATCTATTGAATATGAAAATAGTAATACCAAAAGTATAAAAATGATATAATCAGGAGAGAATATGAATAATTAAAGACCATATTACCACTTTCATTTATGGTTTGGAAATGTTTTATATTTAACCCTTTTAGTGCCAGGAAAAATTCCATTGCCACTCCCAAGAATGCCGTGATTTTTCCCACTAGTACTACGAAGAATGCCAGGCTTTTTTTATATATTTTGCAGTGTTTTATTAAAACATTTATAAAAACTACAAATACTAACATTTTATCATAACTTTTGTTTTGTTTTGTACAAAATTAAATTTCCTACCTAAGAAATATAAAAATTACCCTTTTTGAAATGTATTATATTTTTTATAACTAAAAACACAAAGTTTTACTCACCAAATATATATATTTTTTGAGTTTTACATAAAATGTAATTCTTGAAATAAACAAAATTCTTGAAAAATATTATGTAACTTGATAAAACCACCAAAGTCTGTGGTGTTAGGCTTTAAATTAAAACAGATGCATTTAGTTTTTGTTGGATTTACTCTCAAATTATTATCATGTAAGTATTGGTAAGCAATATTTAACTGGATTTAATTTTTAAATCGAAGAGCTGAAGATATTATAAATATATTTTGATGATTTAAAAAAAAAATGGCATGGCGATCTATTTCAGGTTTGTTTTTTCTGGCTCTTGTATGATAACTGTGAGATGTATAACCATCCATAAAGCATCAACATTTTTTCCAAAAGTGGGAACTGTCGTTTCGTAAATATCAAGGTCAATTTAAAATATTTAGATTTAAAAAAGTTTTTTATAATGAGTATATTTAGGCATCTTTGCCATAATTTTAGAGATTGTTCTAGAGATAGCTATCGATGTTAATTTGATCTTAAAATATATGAATTTCTTAAAGCTGATACTTATAGATTTTTGAGAAGTAAAAGTTATTATGTTCGTCACTCACCAACATATGAAATTCTTTGAAACCGTTTTATTGATACCTGATTTAAAAAATTTTCCTTTCCACCTTCTTGGTCCAAACAACAATCTTCTCACTTTCTTTTTCTTCCCTTTTTGTAGCAACCTCTTATCTTTTTTTTTTTTTTTTCCCCCTTCACTTGTTTATGATATTGTATATTTCGCACTATACTTTAATACACATATGTGGACTGAATATTTTCTTAAATTTTATGAGTTACAATTTCATATATGTGTACTTAGGTTTGATGGATGAAATGGGTTACGTGATGGGCAGTTTGAGGGTGTGTGACTCATTGGTGACGGTCAGGCTCTGGTAGTTGATGATATGATCCCCTGAAGTGATAGTTTATTTATAACCTGAAGTAAGGTATCATTATAATATGTTTAAAAATATGCATTAAACAAATACAATTTATTATTATTATTTGTTCTAGGAAATGGAACAGTTAAATAACTTGACAAAGTATGACATGCCAGAAATGTCAGAAGTTATAACATCTTTCTTCGGAGGTTCAGATAAACAGAAGCCTAAAGCTGTAAAGGCTTCAAAGAAAACCAGCAAAAGTACATCGTAATTAGAGTAGGCACATAAATTGTTAAAATTTTTATTAATAATTGTAAATTAAACTACTTTTATTATATATATTTGTGTACATAGAGATTATGTGAATTTATGTATGAATTTCTTAGAAAAATTATGTACAAATTGAATTAATTTAAATATTATGCACCATAGATTATCTGAGAATGTAAAATATTTATGAATAAATACAATAAATTAGAACTACTTTTGTATAAATCACTCATCCTTCTAAACACGGACTTTCTCTAAATTAAAACAAATATTTAAAATTCAATTAGTATGATAATTTATTATTCCTAGTGCTATTTAAATTTGGAACCTGGTCACAGCTGATACAATATTTGTAAATTTATTTAGTTAATTTTACTTTGTTACATATAATTTAGTAATGTAATTTAGATAATTTTCATGTAATGAGCAACAAAAAATGCATGCAGAGTTTTTTTGCTTCCCTTAATGGATACTTGTATTCCCTGACTGGGATCATGCTTTTCTGGGTATTGTAGTACTTCTAAATAACGGACACGAAATTGATGGCCCATGAGTTAGTTTATGGTGCATAATTAAACTTTTGAATACTGGACAGAAGAGCATAAAATAGGTTCCCTTTTTCTAGGAAATTGTAGATGTCTCAAAACACACAATAAAGTACTGACTGTTCAGTGATTTCCTGGATATAACGAGAGTAATTCGGTCTTACTCGATTTCATATTCAAATAAATATATTTCTTTGTGTTCTTTATATAGGAGTCTGTTTAAGAATATACAGTAGTTGAATTAAAGTTTCTATACTATGTAAACTTTTTTCAATATAATTTTCACACTTATTTATTCATTACTGTAATACAAAATTTTACTAAAATCAAATAGATTTAATCTTACAAAATTGCTTTATTGGATAAAATTATTTTTAAGAGATGAAAACTAGTACAGTGTACTCCCGATTATCCACGGCACAAACATCGCGGATAATCTGCAAGAATGCTAAAAATAACGGGAAAATAAAAAATATTTTTGACATAAAAAGACTAATATACTGTACACAAAATACACAACACACAGTACAAACCTATAAATTACATACAGTAAAAATGTTTTAATGTACATTTTATATGAAATCAAAAAGTATAATAAACAAGAAGTTCTTGTAATAAAACAAAAGAACAATGCAGGAAACATATTACGCTACACTAGTACAGTAGAGTGTACTGCAATTTTAATTACCTGACGGTTTTTCAAAAAATCAAACTGTTTTTTGTTTCTTACTGAGATAACACTGTCTCTTGATTCCTGACTGAACTTTTCTTAGCATCAGTTTTTTCAGCTAACTGCACGTCACCGTCGTATTCCTCTACATACTGTCTTCAGTTAGCTGATGAATTAAAAAATAACGGTTTTTCAAGCTGCGTCTTTGGATCTTTTGAATAGAATGTCTTAAAACTTTTGATAGGTACTTCTTTTTCTTCCCAAGTGATAGTCCTTCCTCTTCATTAAAAAAAAAAAAATATTTATAGCAATCTAATACAACATTAATAAACTATTCGTTTCGAACCATAATTTTTTTCTTTCAATTCATGACATTAAAATGTGACCTTATTACTCTTCATGTTCCAAAAATTATATTCTATGGAGATACAAAATATGAATGATACAATTATATATACTGTGGTATGAGTTTTGATGAAATGGGTTATGTTTTTGTTTAGTGGTAATTAATATGTTTAATTGGGTGATTTTTACGTTATTATCTTATAACTTTGGAATTACAGTATATGTATGCACAGTACATTACAATATACTGTATTTCAGTGGTGGCTCATGATTTGGTTGCAAGGTTGCACAACTCCCATCCCATAATATGGGATATTATGATATAATATCTGAACAATGTTTTTTTTTAATATAAACCTTTTTTAAAAATATTAATTCGAATTCAAGTTCTATCTATATCCTTTTAAAGGAAAAAGATAAAAAAAGTACAGTGTAGAGCTGGTGATAACTAAGAAAGAATTGTGTGATGTGACGTTATTGCTCAGGTTGCAGAGCTCGAGTGCACTAGGCTTGCCCTTCCTCTAATGGTAAAATAACATGAAACACTTTGTGTCTTGTCTAGCAACGGCCTATCTCTCTATTAGGTTGCAGAAAGTTTGCAACTTGATAGCAGACATGCCCACTGCAGTTTCACTTGACTATGGAGTGGACTACAGCAGCTCCTTTGTTCGGTTATTAACTCGAGTCATCTGTTTGTATTTGTTTTCGAAGTTATGTGTGTTTTTCGAGTGGTTCGATCATTTTCAACCTTTATTGTTCATATGATAACAACAATATCAGGGACATTTTGACTTTAGTATTAGATATTTGTTTTAAACTGTGTTGGAATAATTCTCACCTTGTTTTTTCCATAATAAATAAAATTCAGTATTCCTATTTGTTCTTATATGAAGTTATGTGCATTTTTTGAGTGGTTCAATTATTGGATGACTCGATTATTTTAGTTTCAAGATTAAGATGTGGTTAAACTATTAGTTAATGACAGTTTTGTTAGGACAATGAATTCTGTTGAAAATTTATTACAAAGACCTTTCAGTTTGCTGTCAAGTGATAAAAAATATGAAATTAAACGATTGGGTAGGCCGAAACCTGACCTTCCTGGTTTTATCCAAATTGCCCAAACTAGAAAAGGGTCTTTTAACAGAAAATTTAATTCGTATTTATACTAAAAGTGCAGTTGGTCGTATGGCTGTGAATTAAAATTGGCATTATTTTGTTTCCCCTGTTTATTATTTGTTGGAGAAGACACATGAGTTAAGACAGGATTTAAAGATTTAAATCATATTGTTGATAGAATAAAAAAACATAAAGCATCAGCTAATAACATAAACAATTAGCCTTTTTCGGGACAACTAATGTAGCAGAACAATTAAATAGTGCGTATAGGATGAACATTGCAGCACATAATGAATTAGTAAAACAAAATAGATATGTATTAAGTATTATTATAAATTGTGTTCGATTTTGTGGTGCATTTGAATTGGCATTAAGAGGTCATGGTGAGAAAAATGAGTCAAGTAATCATGGTGTGTTTAAAGAGTTGATTAATTTCAGTGCTGAATTAGGGGCGGTTCTAAAGAGCCATCTAGACAGTGCTAGTGTTCAAGGGGACATCTAAAACCATCCAAAATGAACTTTTGCAAATTATGTTAGAGGTCTGTCAAGAAAAAAATATACAGGAGATCAAAGAAGCAAACTTTGTAGCTGTAATTCCTGATGAAACAAGTAATGTATCTATGTGATCCAATGGCTATAATTTATAGGTACATTGTCAGAAACAAACCAGTAGAGAGATTTTGGACATTTTTAAACCCTTCAAATCATGATGCAACATCATTATCATCATGTATATTAAATGAACTGTCAAAACAAAAACTTGACGAAACTCCGCACAAACTTATGATGGCGCTTTAATAATGGCTGGTGTTTCTAATAGTGTCAAGGCTGTAGTTCAGAAAAAATATCCTGATGCACAATACATAAACTGTCATGCACATCAGCTCAATTTAGTTATGACGCAAGCAGCGTTTGTAGACAGAAATGTTAGAATGTTCAGGGACTATGTACATTTTTTACGACAAGCCCACAAAGGACATCAATCCTGGATGAAGTAGTTAAAAAAGATTGCCTAGATCGGCTCAAACCAGGTGGAATTTTCAATCAAGAAATGTAACTATGATTCATGATCATAGACATGATTAGATCAAATGTATGGAGACCATTAAATCAGATTGTGTGAAAAACTACAATACTTTAGGTCAGGCATCAGGTCATCTAATAACGTTACAGAATTCTACCTTTATATTTTGGCTTTTATTTTTTCGTAAGATCATGCCATTTGTTGACTTGTTTTTTGGAAATTTACAAAAAGTGGAAAATGATCCAACTGTTACAAAGAGAGGTCTTGGTATGTTTGAAGACAACATTTCAAAGATTAGAAGCTCTATGAAGAAAGAGTCTGAAGATAAAAATCAAGAAGAAATTCTTCAAAGAGAAGAAAGACTGACAAAAATGAATTGAAAAGACAAGCGAAGGAAGGGTGTGACATGATTTTAACCCAAACCAAAGACAGATTTCAATTCTCTGAACATCTTGCAGGAGCGACTTTATTTATAGCTAATAAATTCTCTGACTTTGCCTCAGTGTTCCCAGAAATAACTTTAAGAGCTGTTTGTGAGGATTATAAATGTTTGAATTTAAAAAAGCTTAGAATAGAGCTTGAAACAATCTATAGTGCACAGGAGTTTAGGACAATGTCAGGTGCAGTTAGTTTGTTTAGTTTCCTCAAGGAATGTAACTTACATGGGATTTTCAGTTAAGTTATTAAACTTTTAGAAGTTTTAATCACTGTACCTATGACAAGTTCTGAAACAGAAAAATGTTTTTCAACTCTCAAAAGAATTAAGACTTTTCTAAGAAGAACCAAGTGTGAAGAGAGACTGTCAGCATTGGCCATGTTGTCAATAGCAAAGGATCTCATCATGGAAATCCATGATTTCAATCAAAGAGTTATTGAAAAGTTCCCCCACCAGAAAGAAAGACAAATGGACTACCTTTTCAAATAATGCAAGTCTAATAATTTATTCTAATTTATATCCTTAATACAAATATGTGTTTGAAGTGATGCTAAGTTTATGGTACATGTGCTCCAATTCAAAAGTACAATCACACATATATTGTTATTTAAAACACTTGCAACCACCAAGTTTTTCAAGCACCAGCCGCCACTGATGTATTTTGTTAATGAAGATATAATTTATATTCACAATTTAAATATTTGGAATGTTTTATTAAATGTCATCACAAGATGCCACTTTGGCAATTTACCATAAGTAAACAACCAGCCTACAAAATTCCACTTCTCAATAACGGACATTTTATTTGGTCTGAGCCATCTCCATTATTGAGAAGTTTGACTGTATATCCATTTTCAATTTCCCTCAGTCCAAAAAAAAAAATGGGTTTTGAAATTACTTGTCAAGTGTGCAGTGCTTTACAGCTCAAACGCATGGACTGATTTTAAACAAATTTGGTATGTGAGCAAATTTTGAGAGGTTTTTTACATTTTCTTGACAACTCGAAATTAGGAGAGAGGGGTAGCATAATAAAAATTATGGAGCACTAGCGCACTCAAACGATAGCAAGATTGTTTGTCAGATATCCAATCAAAAGTTCAATCTTATACTCGTACTTAAATGATTAAATACAAAATGAAATACACAGATCCATCCTAGATAAAAACAATTCAGTCTTCTTCTTAACTGATTGAGAACGTGAACAGTGTTTACGAAATATTTCAGAACTTTAGTGTTTTTGTGTGTTTTTTCTTCCTTGTGCTACTAGGTAATACCAAGGACCACTTTCCAAGGTAAGCCTGTCTCCTGTCCATACAAAATCTAACCCATTTAAATACAAAATTATTCATTCCATTTTTCACAAATTTAAAAACTGGTGCTTTTCTTCTGCGAATAGTATAGGACAAAAGTATCTATTATATAAAAAAAATATGCTGATAATATATTTTAGATTAATACAGTAAATGGTGAACAATATGAAATAAAGATAGGTTTATATACAGAATAGTTTATTTGTATATACTTTCAATCGGTTTCCATTGAAGGATGGCTATTACTAACAGTAACAACTGGATCATAACTCCATTTTGGAAAAACACGTTTATAAAGTGTCATAAGAACTGTATCTTGAGATTTCAGTTGACCATCAAAAATACACTTCATATGTCCATGAGTTCCTGGAACACAAAAATAAATTAATATATTATGATGTGTCCATAAAGTAATGGTAGACATTTAATAAATAAATATAAATAGTCAATCAATCAATCAAACATTTTATTTGTTGTAGACAATTTACAATTGTATAAGAAACGTCAAAACGTAACATTATATAGTACTTTACAATAAAGGTTATTTAGAAATTAACATATTATTATAACAAAGCAAAATTAAGTTACAGAGATAGTAATGACTATTCATCCTCAGAGATAGTGTTCATTCACCCTCACCTAGCACTGACAAACATCATCCATAAGCAAGGGTCATATAAAAAAAAAACACAACCAAATTCAATCAGCACAACCATATACATCAATCAACCATCAACTTAAAATTGACTTTTTACACAAAGAGAGATATTCAAACAAAACAGTTTTTACAATAAATCAATTATTATAAAATTTAAAAATCCAAGACTGTCACAAAATATACCATACCAAAACATAATTAAATCGTTTAAATTACATCAAGTCCTTTATATAAATAAAGGAAACAATAAATCAATTATAACAACAGGGCAACACATAAAACATTAAAATAGTATACATTAAAAAACATGAATAAAATTAAATAACAGATCAAAAAGTGTAATGTAGAGTGGCCCAAGCAATATTACAGCTCTTTCCACATTCGACCTAGAATATTTGGAATTATTGATACTTCTATTTCTTGAATTTGTGTCTCAAATGTTCAATATTCCAATACCTTTAACTCTAATCATTTTATTTAACATACCACCATAAATCCATGCATGTACAGTCTAGTGATCCCAACTAAAAATGTTATTTTCGTGTAAAGGTTTTTCGTGAAAGAAATGACAACATTCATGTTTCACTAGAATTACAGAATTGAATTTTGTAAGTTATAAAACATACTGAATTTTCCTATAAGAAGGTGTCTGGTTTACATTTTAGATTTAAAACAAAAATATTTTGATTAAATGGCAGAATAATTGTTATCCAATTATGAATAAAACTAAATAACACTAGTTTCATGCACACAGATTGGAAACAACTTCCTTAGGAAACTATAAAAATTTAAAACTCCACTACGAATATATTATGAACACACTGTATAATTTATACAGGATGAGTCAAGTGGTGTGCTGTATATATTCAGATGAACTAAAATTAACAGTTTTTTTCAATTTATAACATTTTAATATTATTAATAAAGTTTAATCGGACATTTGCCATCAATTGTGTATATAAAAACTAATACACAACGTTACAAGAGTATAAATCAACTCTCATTATAAGAAAACAAAATTAATAAGAAATTAAACATGTCTTAATTTGAAAATAAAAAGGAGAGTTTCCAAATCAGACTTACCTAATGGTTCCTTAATATGTCCACGGCGGCCGTTCTTTGTACTTATTTCTACTGGTTTAAACCATTCAATATCTTCTCTATTGAAGAACATATATCTTATTACAGCTGAACGTTTGTGTACTTTCAAGGGATGGCCGCTGAGCACTAAACGTTTTACTACAATCCTATCAGGATTCACAGATAGAAGACTTCCTGTTGCTACTAAGTTCTGCAACATAAAAAGGATTGAATAAAATATATACAAACAATAAAGGTGTAAATTAAGTTGTACTTTGCAAAGTGAAATTTCTTAACTCTTGTATTTTGCTATCAGGAGTATACGCACATTTTCTCTTTCTTATTATTTGTCGTATATGGTACATACATTTACAATCAATCAGTTTGCGCCTTCAAAATGTCTGCATGAACTATTTGACTTAGTTAAGGCTAATTATTTTTTCTGTTGTCTAAATCTGTATTTACAACTTATACACTTTTCTCTCCACTCTTACAGTGTTCTATTCAGTGTGAAACATAAAGTTAATGTTATGTAGATTCAAAATTATAATTATTGAAATGTGTACTAAAGGGTAATGAATCAAAGGTAGTTATGTTGAAAATACAAAGTATGTAGTTCGGGCTATTCAAAAAGTATCATACCAATCTCTCTTTTCAAAAAAGCAGATATTTCAACTTTTCTTTTCATTTATATTTTGAGAATTATAATGTATTCTAAGTTTCACACATAAATATGCTAGAATAAGATAGATTGATTTGTCATTAAGGACAAATGTCCTTATTAAGGACTTTTGCTCACCCACAGAGAGTAGTAACTTTACCTGCTATCCCCTGGGATTATTTGTCATTAAGGACAAATAATCCCAGGGGATAGCAGGGAAAGTTACTACTCTCTGTGGGTGAGCAAAAGTCACATCCTGCTTGAGGTGACTCTGCTACAACAAAACATAACGGATGTAGACCGGGATGTCAATAAACATTGCCCAATCTAAGGTGTAATGTGTCCTTAGGGTAATCCTAAGGTTAATCCATGCCGATGGATGAATTGTATGCTGCATAGTAATTAGCCAATTTATAAATTTTAATACTCGTAGGAACAACTATGGTTTCATCTAAAGAAAAACAAACAAGTACTTTAGTGTGCTCAGATATTCGTACTGATAAACAACTTCAGTTGCTTCTGGGTCAAATGACAAAGTGGAGGTAAAGCCTAACAGCCATACCAATACTGAAAATCTCATCTGAAAAAGAGGACAGACTATTTCTCTTAAGTCACCATCACAATTGAAAAATTAAAAGAGATAGAAGTAAAAGTAAAATATACCACAGCAGAAAAGAATAAAACCTCTTGAAAAGACTCACAATTCAGGGTATTAAATGGAATCCTAAATTGTGGGGAACAAGCAAAAAGAAAGCCAACAGACCCTCTATTGAGAGTACAATAAAAGTTTGGCTTAAAAAGAAGTCTCTCAGATGGCAGTACCCCCACAGACACTGAAAAGAAAAAAAACTCAAGAGAGCAGAAACAAACAAGCCTCTTACAAATAAACAATATCATCATATAAGATGGTTATTGTTCAAGTTAAATATCTAAAACAAAAATTGAATATAGAAAACTTGGAGCAAATTTAAATTTGAAACTAGAGCAGAGAATTTTCTCAATTCAGTAACACCTACCTAGAGGCCAGAGCCTGTATCATGGTCTGTGCAAATTTAGAAACAAAGTTGTGGTTGGAGAGATAAATCCCAAACATAAACCTTAGAACCCTGGTAAGCTACAGATAGGTGACCGAAAGGACATCCTGCGAATTACCAACGTTATTTTCAAAGCTCCTAAACTTTACTCAAAGGTACATCCCACCAAGATTCTTAAAGTGTTTAGCAACGGAATAAGTCCCTCAAGACCGAGGGGTGTAAAGTAACTGGTTCAAATAAGACCGAAAACCACTAAACCATAGACGATACCTCTTTGGCAGCTTTATAACCAGCAGACATAAAAGTCTACCTGGGATTTGATGTATACTTCACCATATTTCAGAAGAAAGATCAGCCATTGGAAAATGCCCCTGAGGATAATCCAGTGCAACCTCCACCATAGTAGGGCTGGTTATGCAGTATTTTGTCTGCACTCTCTCGTTGAGATCATAAACCTAGCCCTTATCCAAGAACCCTGGATTAATGAAGGAAAAATAAGAGGGCAGGGAGATGCAAGAGGTAAGGTTACTATAACCTTATATAATAACCTGTGGCCCTGTATTGTAGTTAACCATAAAATACAATCTCAGCCTCTCCTTGCTTTCAGTTCCAAATGTATAGCCGCAGTGAAGATCACCCGTGGATCCGGAAGAGGTTGAAGAGATATCATCATGCTCTCGATCTACCTTCCTTATGATTCAGAGGAGGTTCCACCCTCTAAAGAACTAGAGAGGGTTACAAATTTCTGTGAAAAAGGGAAGGAGCATTGTTTCCTTGCGGGATTAGACTCCAACTCTCATCACATAGCATGGGGCTCCAGTAATATTAATACCGGGGGTTGAGTCCCTCTTAGAATAGGTTGGTGATGAACCTATCTTTAGAGACAAAGTAAGGAAAGAAGTCACTGACTTTACAATTTTCAGAGAGTATATTAGCTCTAATAACCGACTCATATATATATATATATAACTAACTGCTATGTTACGGATGAAACTTCAGCATCTGACCATTGTCATATTCTGTGGAACATAAATTTTGATTCTGAAATCCAAAAGTTTAGAAATCCTGAAATAATTAACAGGAAGTCTTATCATGAAGAATTAACCTATAGATTAGATTTCCCTCAGTAAGAGTTAGAGACATAAATGATGTCAATTCAATGTCGACTAATATAAAAGAGGTCATTATAGACTCATATTATAATAACTATTCTATCCAGTCCGCAGCCACAAGAAGGGAAGCTAAATGATGGAATAAGAGAGTTAGATAGGGGAAAATGTCTGTTAATTTTATAATTGTATTAACTTTTAAAGAAATTTTTTGTAAAAAGAAAAATAACATTGCAAGGATTGAGGTATAAATAGCAACATTATCTGCTTTATTTTTCACAAGTATCAAACATTGTGTCAACCCCTAACAAAAACTTTGTTCTATTATTTTTAAAATTCTTTTATCAAAGGAACTACTAGTGTGTATATATATATATATATATATATATATATTTTTTTTTTTTTTTCAGACAAAATATTGTGACATAAATTTACCTAAGACCACTTATCTTATTAGCATCATTCTAGATTGTCCAACATCGACCGACGCTGTACTTTCGCTGTCAGCCTCGCCACGAATGCTCTCGCCGGCACTGTTGACACTAATTTAATGTAACGTAATATAATTGCATCTTAGGTTCAAGATTGGTATTATTTTTACTTACACGGGTAATAAATCCCTCTAAAAATAAAAAAACTACAACTTAAGACCGTCTATTCTCCTGTATATAAATTTTATTCTTATAAAGTGCTTAGTGAAATTTCCCGGATTTTCCCGACCACACAAAATTCCTGGGTAATTCCAGTTTTCCCGGATGGTAGATACTCTGATATAAACTAACTCTAAATTTTTTTTCATTAGACAAAGTAAATTCTGTGCACTTTTCTGAAAAAATAATAAGAAGTTGTGTTTTCCATAATATTACTATTTTTGGTGATTTTTTCAAACTAGGCCTATCTTTTTTAGTGAATTTTGTAAAACAAATGTTTTCATATGAAAATATTATAAATTGATATCTTTTTATCAACATATATTCACAATTACATTACAAAACTTTTACATATCTTGAAAAAATGTGCTAAAAAATTTATTTTTGTTTATAAATATTTTTCTGTAAAATATTAACTTCATTTTTTGATTCCTAATTTACTTACTCCAAAACCGTTAAATATAACATATTTTTCATTAAACAGATAAATTCTATACACCTTTCTAAGGAAAATGATATCTTATAAGTTGGTTTTTCCATAATATTACTATTTTTTATGATTTAAAAAAAGAAAGAAAAGAAAACCCTTATCATGTGCTAGTTGTAGGATTAAGAGGTTCTGTGTTTAATCCCCCCCCCTTGATAATGGGGGGGGGGAGGCTATGATTGTAAAAGGTAACAAAGTCTAGATTATGAAGGCTAGAATTACAGTGATGGGTAATGATGCGCTGACTACATATAACCCAACTGAAAAGTCATATAACAGACCTAGACCCTTCACAGTATTATAATTATTTTAGTAATTAAGGTTTACTTTAAAAATAAACTGACCAGTGTTCCATCTTTTTTCTCTTTAAAAGCTAAAACAGAAGCAGGCGGAAACATTATGGGTGCAAACACAGTGGCGACTACGGTTCCATCGGCTTGGAAATATCTTTCATACTGAAACAATAACAAAACTACAATAAAGTTTAGTATAAAAATAAATGAATATTTGAAGTTCAGAGTTTTTTATATATTTTGAATTATAACGAAGAAAATATAGAAAACTATCATTACCTTGTGCTTTGCTCCGTTAGTATGTTGACTAAATATTGGACAAGCTTTGAACCTTCTGTATCCACACTGGAATATAAGCTGTTCCTTGGATTTAATGGGATCGTAGGATTCCAAACATGTTGGTCGTTTTAGGACCATGTTAACAACTGACATTTTCTGCTCATAAGGAAGCATGCCGTAGACTACTAATGGCTGAGTACCAAGTCGAGACATAAATAGGTCTTCAGAAATTCCATCAATATGTATAGTGATGTATGAACCAGGCTGTAAAAATGGCAAAATACACTTAATTAATTCATTTTTCGAGATTTTAGCCACTGGAACTGATTTTTTAATGATTATTAGTTACATACCTCTATAGTCTTTTTTCAGTTCCTTTGTTTTGAATGTCGGATAACTATTTTCAACCTTTACTTCAAGGTCATTTTCAGATCCTTCAAATGTATCCATTCGCATAAACTTCATTACCACATATCACACACATGACACAACAATCTACATTTAAAACCTTTATAATTTTTGACAGATTTGTATGGTCAGGGGACAATTCTCGCATGTTGAGGTGCGAGACATATCTTTTGACCGTATGGATCTGTCAAAAATTATACATGTTTTAAATATTAATTATTGTGTCGTGTGTGTGATATGCGTTAACAAAGTTCATGGGAAAATATGTTTTAACACTTTGAAGACTAAGCCCGAGTATAGGTCGAGCAGTCGTGCCAGCACTCGTCGCCGAACCCTGAGTATATATCGGGCCGCGCTAAATAATTCTATACAATCGCGATGTCGGCATATAATCGGGTTTCGGCACTTTCGTATAGCCAATTGGTTATTTATCTTTGTATGTCTTTGATTTTCGAATAGTCTGTGCTGTTGATTTGGACTAAATAAAAATATTACGAAGGCAACGTAACAGGTCTACGAGGAACACAGCAGACGTTTGTTTACTGCAAAGTGACTGACTGAGTAATCAAGATTGGTTATGTTTGTTTGCTGTTTTTCTTGAATACTAAATACTTTTTGAGTTATACAAGTAATCTTTTAGTTTATTTTAGTAGTTAGGCCCAGTATTTTAGTGTTTTTTTATATATATAAATATTTTAGTTATAGTTTACAAAATATGGCAGACGATTTATTGAAAAGTGATTCAATTCGCGATCTTTTGTTTGATGAATCTGATGGCGAATCCGAGCCAGACATAGGCCAAGGTGATGGAAATAATTCAGTTAGTGACATTTTGAGAGAAAATGTGAATGAACAGATTTTTGATTCTGATTCTGAGGGTGAAATCGATGACAATAACGATCCAGACTTTTTAGTGACAACCTTAGGCCTAAGTAATTTAGAGGACGATGTGGATGACCCAAATGAAGATTTTGAAGATGACACAAGTTACGACAATGCTCAGCCTTCAACCAGCTCAGTAAATTTACCATGTCCCTCAAATAGGCCTAAAAGAAAAAGGTCCCAAATACCTACAGATTCTGAACTTGGTTGGTCGGTAAGTGACTCACAGCCTAATTTGCCTATCTTTGATGATCTTAGTGGCATCAAAGCTGCCATTGATGAGGCATCTAGTCCATTTGATATTTTTTCCTTGTTTTTCCCAGAGTCTGTAGTAAAACTTTTTTAAACAGAGACTAATAAATATGCGAAATCTATAATAGACAAGCTAAGAAGACAAAACAATCTAAAGAAGAACAGTATTTGGGGAAAGTGGTCAACAGTCAAACTGCATGAAGTATATTTATTTTTTTCAATAATTCTACACATGTGTGTTACAAAAAAGTTTAGACTGAGAGATTATTGGAGAAAAGATAACTTCAATTACACTGTCTATGCTGCCTCCGTTATGTCAAGGGACCAGTTTTTGGCAATATTGTCGAACTTTCTCGTAAGTGACAACAGCACCGCAATACCCTACAACCAACTCGGTCATGATCCACTACAAAAGCTTAGGCCACAAACCACCTTCTTGTAGTCATGAAAGACTCATATTACCCACATGAAAACCTGACTGTTGATGAAGGAACTTGTGGCTTCCGAGGCCGAGTCCGATTCAAGGTTTATAATAAAAATAATCCAGACAAGTATGGTATAAAGTTGTATGTAGTGTGTGACTCTGCAACTGGTTATGTCCTGAAATTTGAAGTCTACACTGGAAAAACAGAAGATAGCTCGATTACAACTATTTTCCAAAGATTGTTGTCAGATTATTTGGATAAGTCCCACACAGTTTTTATGGATAGGTTTTATTCTTCGAATGATGTTTTTGATTTTTGTGGGACAACAAAACAAAGGAAGTAGGAACCTGCATGTGCAACCGTAAACAGCTGCCCAAAACTGTAATACACAAAGAGATGAAAAAAGATGAATCAATCTTTAAGAGGAGAAACCATCTGCTGTGTGTGAAATGGAAGGATAAGAGAGATGTTCTTGCTCTGTCATCGGTCCACAAAATGACATCCTCACAGGTGACAGTACGCACTAAAGAGGATATGGTTAAAAAAACAAAGCCGGATATTATAATTGATTACAATAAAAACAAAACTGGAGTTGACCAATCAGACCAGATCATTTCATATTATCCTTTCAAGAGGAAACCGATGAAATGGTGGGGAAAACTTTTTTTCCATCGGTTTATGACCTCAATTTCAAATGCCTTTATATTGTACCGAGAATCCAGGCCTGAAAATCTGCGGGAAAAGTGTCATTTGTATCCCTTTATTATATCTATTGGGAAAGCTTTGGGAGAAAAAGGAGGCATGCTCACTGCAGGAAGGAGATACTCAATCAAGTCGACTAACAGGTAAGTTGAATGAAATTTTTATAAAGGTAGGCCTAATCTATAAAAACAATAATAGTAAATTCAAACTTAGGCTACACACAACAAAATGAAGCCTAATTTTTTTATTTGACATTTCCCAGACAAAATACCGCCATCTGAGAAAAAGGCGAGACCAACACGGAATTGTAAAGTTTGTTCTGAGAAGTCCAAGGCATCCACTGGAAAATCTGGAAGGAAGGAAACTTCATGGTGGTGCCCAGAATGTTCAGTACCCCTTTGTGTACCTGAATGTTTCAAATTGTATCATACAAAGACCAATTATGTTTAGTGAAGTGCTGTGTAGCTATTTTTGTTTGTGTGTGTATTTTACCCCTTTTCAAGACTAAGGAGTGTTTACTGTAAGCAAAATATGTATTTACATGTATATATATATATATTTAAAAAGGTAATTTCTTTGGGTTTAAAATGATATATAATAAGTCATATATTATGATAAATCTAACAAATACCACAATTTTTTAAAAACATGTCCAAAACCCACAGACACAATAGGAAAGCAGCGTGTTAGAGAGTTAGGCTTCAAAGTGTTAAGGACTGAAGATGACATTGAAGTAAAGGTTGAAACTAGTTATCCGACATACAAAACAAAGTTATTATAAAGGTACGTAATCTAATAAACACTTAGTTGTTTCAAAATATAATATAAAATGTACCTTTAATGAACCAATAAATATAAATAGCATTATACAAATTAATTAATCAACAATAAGTGTCTTTGTAGTTTATAAAAATAAAACAAAAATAAATATTTTATTACCCTTGTTAAATCTGCTCACAGATAATCAAGACGACTGTACAACATTTTTGAAATTTGTCAATTTTTAGTGGGAGAATAAAGGAAGTCTTGTTTTCCCCCTTCCTTTAACTTAAACTATTTTCACAATTACGTTCCCTTTAGAGGAGATACTTATAGTGATAACAGGTGTGGTAATCCTGAGGTATCCTAACTAGATCTACACCTTTCTTCATGTATTCTGCTCTCTCTTAACCAACACTTGCTCTCTTCAGACTCTGACACTATTAGAGTATTTGAAGACTACCGACCTCTATTTTTTCTAAGGCGATGGATTACCACGAGGTTTTTCACCTTTAAACAATGATACCAAAAGTTACAATCTGATACTAATATCCAGAACCTCGTGAAATGAAGTTAGTAATGTAAAATGTACCATAGTATTATCAGAATGTTATTGCTAAAGTTCCATGGTTATTGACATTCCATGCCGACTTAACTTGTTAGTTGTTAGTATGTAATTGCTGTAAGTGCTGATATCATGTCGCTGTTATAATTAGTTAAGACATAGACACAAAAGATAAGGATATTGATTTGTTTACATTCTAAAGGTCACAACAAAATGTCAGAACGGATATCAGTGTGGAAAAAATACAAGTGTTGAATTCATATTTGTGCGAGTTTTTATAGTAGAAACAAAACTATACATGCAACCTTTTTTATTATACATCACAATTATTATTATATCCTTGATATTAAGGAATTTTTGCTATCGAAACAATAATTTTTCCATTATAGGTTAGTTTACCATGAGCTTTTTTACCATGTTTTATTCTTCTCCAGCATCTTGTTACTTTGGGTAAATTTTCACACTGGAAAATCATTATAATTATTTAAAAAAAAATAGTTTAAGTAATGAGAGGAAGGGTTGAAAACGACTCAAAATTTCAATTTGTTATCAATTTTCCATTCAAATTAATTAAAAATAGGAAAACTTGAATGTTTTAAATGAGAATAATTTTGAGCATACAATTTTATTTTACATAATTTATAACAAAAAGGAATAATTCATAATAAATCATTGCTATGTTAGGCTAGTGCAGATCATTTTAACTTTAATAACTACTGGACTTAAATAAATAAAACAGCTAATATTTACCAATACTTCACAAGCCGAATCTTCTAACTCTTGAAGTATTCGTTTATGTGTGCGATCAAATCTCTGAAACTGAAAGATCCTAGCATACTCCTGTGGAAGATTTTCTTTAGGATCCCATGGGGAAGTTCGAAAAGACTTCAATCCACGATATTTCTGAAAACGTACTCTCGCAGGGATATCCATAGGTGTGTCTACTTCGTCAGGAAACATCTGATCAGAACGTGCATCTGTGAAAATGTTTAGGTTAGGTTAGGTTAGGTTAGGTTACGGTATAGACAATATCGAGAAAGTAATGGTAGTAACAACTTATTTATATAAACCTAACCTAACCTAACCTAACCTAACCTAACATAATTATTATTTATTAATTTTTGTGTGTGTGTTTTCTTACTTGTGTACTATTAGGTAATACCAAGGACCACTTTCCAAGGTAAGCCCGTCTCCTGTCCATACAAAATCTAACCCATTTAATTTATATTGAAATTGTTATAATATTTATTCTGTATAAACTACAACATGATCCTTCCAAAGCAGGTTTTCAGATATTGGAATCCTATTTATCAAAAAGAGATTTTAGAGTCAGCACTAAAAAGAATATTCTGGTTTGAAGAACATATCAGCCGGAGTACCGCAAGGAAATGTCCTTGTACCATTGGTCTACCTTTTGTGCACAAGGGACATTCCATAAGTAGTTGAAACAATCGCAACTACCTTTCCACATTAGCTCATCTTCGTCTGGCGAGAGTGGTCATATTGACTCTCCCGTCTCATTAGGCTGATCGCCACCTACAATCTTCAACCTACATTTCAAAAAGAGCTATTCATCATAAAAAGAGTTTTAACCTGAATTAAAAATATCAGTGATTGTATCCAGGTATAGCCAGACGCCTAAATTAAAACTTGAAGTATTTCAAAGATAAATTACTTAAAATCAATTTTGAACTTTTGAATAAGAAAGTCTGAACTCTCAATAAAACAAAAATTAATTTTATAAAATTGCAGCGGTTTTAATTTGATGAATTTTTCCATATTAAAAGTTTAGTTTTGGTTCTGAGGCTGAAAATTCTATAATTTCACCAACTTTAAAGACCTACTATCTCTTAAACGGTTACATATTTGACAAAATACCGAATAAAAAATCACTTTAAAATCAATATATGGAATCCTGTAATAAAAAAAAAAAGTTTACTCAAGAATATTTTGACTTACTGTAAACTAATAGAGGTCCCTTTTGGGGGCTTGTGAAATTGAACTATATATAAAAAGGTACTTCATTTTGACCAATAGGTGAAGTTCAATTTTTGTTTTCCTGCTGTTATTCATTCCAAGGTTATTTAATCATTTTGAAATTGTTTGACAATGTGGTGGAATGAAGTATTACAGTCCTAATAGCGCAAAGAAAGCCACAATTTTTGTTTTAACTTACCTTTAATCTTCTTTAAAGTTTCCTGTTCTTCTGTAAGATTTGTTTCTTGATCATATTTATCAACAGGTATTGGTGGTCCTTCAGATGTCACCGTCATTGTATCAGTTTCATTCGAATCATCATCTTCAGATACTTCTTCAGACTGGGCATCGATATCACATTGCATCTTGTCTTCAACTTCATCAATCTCATCCACTTCTTCTACAATCATAATTAATCAGACAAAATGTATTTTTTATGAGGGAATTGAGTACTATTACACATATTATTTTATAATTATTATTATTTTTCTTTTCTTGAACATTCCATATTGATTAAATTTAATAAAAAATGTTGTACAGAAAATGTATTCAACAATTTTACTGCGAAACGAGTTAGCAAAACGTGATTTGATTGAAAGGTCTTTTATGAATCACTGTCAAATAAACCACATCACTATTCTACATGGCAGTGTGTGTTTAATATAGTGGGATGGTCCAATTACATTCTTAAAAATCACTGTGATAAAACCATACCCAATATAAACATAACAGTTATAGAAAACTGTTGTATTCTAAAAAAAAAAAACATACTGGAGACCTTCTTTTTAAAGATAATTTAAGCTAGTGTGGTGGACAAACTTTTTTATTATAGCTATTAGTGCTTAAATTCTCATTTTATTTACACCGTTAAATCAATGCATCATTAAAGAAATTAATAATGAGACCTTGGCTGAACACCAATATAGTGGTACTGGTTGACTAAAGCAGCTCTTTAATAGTAAATAATAAATACACTGAAAAATTGCCTCATTTAATCTATTAGAACCAAATAAAAGATAGTTACAATATAACTTTGCATTGGATATCTTCACACATGTGTCATGAGGATAATAAAACAGCTGATAGTTTGGTTAAGAAGGGGACACTCATACAGCAAGTGTATTTTTTCTGTATTATTAAGAGTGTTTTTCCTAGAAGTAAAAATTAAATTACTAAAAAGATTGGCTCATTTGGAATTTATACACAAGATTAAATAAAACTTAAAACCTGAGAAATATGAATAAAATACCATACCATATTTGTATGAGGAAATCAAGAATCTCCAGAGAAAACATCAATTGCAACTTTCCGGCTCTGAACTGGAACTGATTGCTTAACGGATTTTTTTATTTTTTTTATTATCAATAGGATTAATATTTTTTATTCTGACAAGTACACATTGTGTGACTGCAACCATTCAAAGATAAATAAATACTATCTCTTAATCTGTAATAACATGGCCATACAGAAACAGAGAAGGACCTGCCAGAAGACTAGAAACCTAGATAGAAGATGACATGAGACAGTTCAAGCTAATGGACAACATTTACAATGCATTTCACCCAAAACCATCTACAATGAGCACTATATAATGAAATTCACAATATTAATTAATGATTCTGAACCCTCGATTGGTCTAGTGGCTAGACCTCTCATCTCATGTAAAAGAGATTCCAGGTTAAATCACCACAGAGTCTTAAAAAGATATTGGTGTTGAATCAGGTTAGTAACGAAAAGTGGTAAGCTATAATTAAAAGCAAACCATGATCATGGGAATGCGTTGTGTTGACCACACATTATTCAGTAAAAAGCCTAGTTAACCTAGGCCTACAACTGGCTGTAGTGCTATATATTGATTTATTTAATTAATACTTCTATTACAAGAACAATAACTAAAAACACATTAATTGTAATAATAATTTAGTTTATTCTATTAAATACTGTGATAAACATTTCAATAATAGGTATATCACCTATTATTGATATAATATCCTCAAAGAGAATGATAAACTAAAGTTTTAAATTCGTACAATGCTAACTTCATGTGAAACTATATATATATATATATATATATATATATATATATATATATATATATATATATATATAATATTTAGGCAATCAAATGGAGAATCTGACGAACTGGGTTTGCAAATTTCAAATAATAATACAACTTTTTTTATGCTACCTGCATCACTATCTGGAATCCATGCAGCCTGATAATCTGACATTCCCACAGGCACTCGTTTGAATTTCTTAATATTTTCATCTGCTTCTTTTAATTCATCTGCAGTTGGCCATGTTTGTTCTCCTTCCATTGGATCTGGTATATTTTCACTATCCAATGATTCCTGTAGATTTATAAAATACTATTTTATATAAATTGGGATATAGCCTAATGTAGAAAGACTTTTCTTGAATATATTTTTAACCTCAATTTGTTATTTAGCAAACAAAAATGGATACATCATAAAAATAATTTTTAATATATGTTTCACCTTACTTTAATATTTAACAAACAAAAATGTGTACATCATAAAAAAATTCAAGGATTTATTAACAATAACTTATAGATTAAAAAAAAACACATTAATTTCCAAAACTAAAATTTATTTGTTATTTTTAAAAAAATATAGACCAAGTCATCAGTAGTTTCAAGATCATCAATAAACTAAACCATGCTATATATTAAATTAAACTAAAATTTTGATATTGAGTTTGAAAACTATCAAACTATGTTTTTGATATTGTGAACCTCCCATGCCAGATTGAATTTTGAACCAAATAGAGAACACTTGGAGGGTGAAAATGAAATGAAGGTAAAAACAATCGTCACATTTTATCTTGAGAAAGTGTACTCTGAATATATAAAACTTGTACAGTTTGGCATAGGGTAGATATCTCACAGATTAATTAAATTTGATTAGATAAAAAGTGCATAAAGAATATATGGATTGGCTTCAAAATTGTTAACATTTAAAATTTTTGTCAGATTTTGATGAAACTGATATTTATGAAATTTTAAGCATTTAGTTTGAATTTAAACTGAGTTTGAACATAATTAGACCCTGTTATATTTTAAAATCCAAAACAAACCAAAAATGTCTAACATTTCTATTTAACATCTTATAAATTTATAGTAACTACTGTATTTATTATTTTTTAGACAATGGTACATATAGTTCTTTAAATATTTTTTTCTTCTTTAACTACTACAAAATAATCCCACAGTAAAATGGTCAATAATTTTAATTTGTTTCAACTACAATTTTTCCACCATCAATAAATTATGAACTAAATAATCATTACTTGTTTTGAAGGATCTGCAACTTCCAGCACTTCAATATCTTGTTCTGAATTATTCTCTTTATTTTTTGGTTGTGCTATAGGTTGTGGATCAGGTATGCCATCAATTTGTCGCATTTGATACTCCCCCCATCCTGAAATATGGACTAAAGAGTTAACAGACAAAGACTTGCCTCGTAAATATCCTGTTAGTTTCACTATTCCAAGACCTCCCTGCAAAAACAATTATGAATATTTATTTAAAAATTAAATTGTACATGATACATTTTAAATTTTTAAACTGAGGTTTTTGTGCTAGAGAGATCCTTTGATGGCTTAGACATGTAGATATTTACATACTTTCAGATCCCAAGCTGCACTGAAGGTATTAGTAATTCACCTTAGAACCCAGGTTGATTTGGGACTGTTTTAATGTGGTAAATGATCTAGCAAAAGACAATAATAAGCTCATTCTAAATTTGTTTCTCTTTTTGTTTAAAGGCAAAAAGTCTTTATTGCCTTTAAAAAATTAAAAGAGAAAGAAGAGAGAATAAAATAAACACACTTAGCATTTAAAAATTCAAGATCAGAAAAGAATGAGAGTTGTTCGAGAGAGAGAGAAACCTCACAAGAAATATGAAAGAGATCAAATCTAACTGTTTAATTGTTAAATATTACTTGTAGTCTATGTGTAGTTTCAATTTATGACAAAACGGAGAGTTCCCAGGATTAAGATTTACTTGAAAATAGCTAAATAGCTGAAACGGACTTCTTGTTGTAATGAAATACAAGAAATCTGTAAGTAATTTATAACTAAGCAAAACATCATTTTTTTAAGTTTCAGAAACTTTATGTGGGTACCAAATGGATGCCTCAGCAACATAGTCCAGCTGTGGACAGATAAAAACATGGCCCTCCACTGAATAAAAAACATTGGGTGTAATTAGGACCACACGCTGGAAGTGATAATTCCTTTGACCAATCTATATTCCCAAATAAATTTGAACATAATAAGAGAATAAGGTACAATCATTTTTTTCACAAAGAATATTCCATTTGAGTTAATTTTATTTTTTGATAAAAAACAGTTATTGTACATGTATCTTTATAATATAATACTCATTCTTATCTCGTATGTAAATTATGTTTGTATTTAAATTATTCAAATTAACAATTATCACCATCATTGTTTACATCCTCAATCGCCATATTCTCATTTTCATCATTTTCTCGCATTTGGATGTTATTTTCATTAGTTTCATTACTATTTCTATCGAATTCTAGGAAAGAAACGGTCGGCTTATGATAAGTAAAATAACCAATAAAAATTTTTGATTGGAAATTCTCCAAAAATCTCATAAATACAGAATCAATCGTTGTTCCATACCTCGTTGTGCTCTGATTTCTATCATTGGACATGTTTCAGTCTAGCTTTTGTTTGAGAAAATCGATCAGTGGTCGTGTTTTCAAACACTTCCATTCAAAAGGAAGTTTTTGAATGTTTTCGAGTTCATCCAGCTGAGGAAAAAAATAATTAATTAACATATCGAGATACACAATTCCGTTAATTGTCTTTTCAGCAAAGAAGAAAGGCCCTATCAGACGATTTTTCATCACACCACACCAAACATTAACTTTAGGCGAGTAGCGTATTTTCTCAAAAATTGTAAGTGGGTTTTCAGATCCCCATATACGTACATTGTGTCTGTTAACAGACCCATTGATATAAAGTGTAGTTTCGTCTGAAAAAATTATATCATCAAAAATGATGATTGGTTTTCATCAATCTTGTTCGACATTTTAACGGCAAAATGAAAACGTTTTGCACCCTCATCAGGTTTCAATTCCTGCAATAGATGGATTTTATATGCGTGGAATTTCAGTCTTTTATGTATTGTAAACTTTGTGGGTAACCAGAGTCTTATGTTTGCGTGTAAGAGGGCTGTTGGAAAATGATGGGGTCTACAACCAAAGGTGGTGATGTGGATATACACCATGATTATCAGACCACTAATCACCTATGCAGCGGTGGTTTGGTGGACGAAGATGGTACAAGGTGGTGTTGGAGGTAGAATGGATGGTTTCCAAAGGGTGGCTTGTTTGACCATCACGGGTGCCATGGGGTCTATACCAACAGTTACCTTGAATGCTCTACTGGATCTCCCTCCCCTAGTGGTCTATATTCCGGGACAGGCCAGGATGAGTGCATACAGACTGCAGCAAACGGGTTGCTGGAGAATGAGATGGCCAGCGATTGGACACTGCAGGATCATTCAAGCAGCCAACAAGGAAGTGTTAGACATGCCCTCAGATCACATGATACCTAATGTTTCATTACATAAGCCATTCAAGACGAAAATCTTCTCTAGGGAAGAATGGGAGTCTGTAAAGAGGTTATACAACGAGCAGGACATAGTCTGGTTTACAGATGGCTCGAAAACGGAGATGGGTACGGGCGGTGGTATAAATGGGATTAACCCAGGGAGTTCCATCATAATGTGCCTAGGCAAGCATGCTACTGTTTTCCAAGCAGAAGTAGGTGCAATCTCTGAATGTATCAAGGAGAATCTAAGAATGGAATATAAAGGTAAGAACATTCTGATCTTCACAGACAGTCAAGCTGCAATTAAGGCACTAAACACGACTAGAGTAAAGTCGAAGTTGGTATAGGACTGTATCTCATCATTGATAAAGCTTAGTCAGGTGAACACGGTCACTGTGGGCTGGGTCCCTGGCCATTCAGGTATCGATGGAAATGAGAGAGCAGATGAATTAGCCAGGGTAGGTTCAGAATCCCCTTTCGTGGGCCCGGAGCCGGTGTTCGGGATCTCCTATGGACATGCCAGAGCAGCGGTTGATACATGGATACGGGAGGGGATGAATAAGGCCCGGACAAATTCAACTACAAGTAGACTTGCAAAGAGGCTACTTAGACCAAGCAAGAAACATGCTGAACAACTTATCTTCCAGAGAATGGGATTGGCAGCCAGTAAACAAAGAGGAGATATATATATATACCTAGCCCTTGTAATGCTGATAGGGATCAACCAAAAACTATCAGTCCGATCTTATTATACAGGTAAAAACTCAGTATTTCAAAGCCCCTCTGTTCCACCAAACAGCAGCAAAACAACAGCCATTATTATACAACTTTTGAAACATATACTGGACAGAGGCTACACTGTGTGGATAGATAATTGGTATAATTCAAGTTCTCTATCAGAAAAAAGCTGTCACTAAAAAATATCCCAAAAAATGTGATGGTGCTAAAATGGTGGGATAAGAGAGTGGTTACACTTTTGTCAACATTCCATTCTCATGAAATGGATATGAAGAAAAATAAATCTGTAAAAGAAGAAATGAAACCGGTTTTTGTGTTCGACTATAACAAACAAATGAGTGGAGTTGATGTCAGGGACCAAATGCTACACTGTTTCCTCCTGGAAAGAAAAGGTGGTTTTAAGTGGTATATAAAGGTGTTCAAAAGAACATTTCTGTGCTAAATTCCTACATCATTTGGAAAAAAGATCATCCAAATTGTGATAACCATTCCTTCAGACTACAGCTTTGCTGTAAGAGAGTGGTTACATTTTTGTCGACATTCCATTCTCATGAAAAGGATATGAAGAAAAATAAATCTGGAAAGGAAGAAATGAAACATGTTCTTGTGTTTGACTATAACAAACAAATGGGTGGCGTTGATGTCAGGGACCAAATGCTACACTGTTTCCTCCTGGAAAGATCCAGACTGACAGAAAGACTGGATTGAGTAAATTCCTCCCATAGAGAAGAAGGCAAAAGCTCAGTAGAGGTACTGTGTATGCTGCTAGCGTAGTATAAGAAAAGAAAGTCTCCACTGGTGTCCTGACTGTGAGACTGGCCTCTGCATTGGTTGTGTGGTACAAAAGTGTCTGTATTTCTGATAATTTTAGTGAAAACATTATTTAATTAGGAGCTTTGACAACAAAAATATGAAATTTTTAGCTATATGCTGTAAAAATAAAAGCAAACCTTAAATAAATGCCCTCATGGGTGTCTGTTTCGCATACTAATAAATTTACGTTAAAGAGTTGATGTAACATATTTATTCAAATATTGAGTGTTAGGTATGACAAAACGAAATTGAATTTTAGAATAACTAGGCTCATCAATATCAGTTTATCAAATTAACATAAGATGACTCACCAGATATGTAAACTAATCTGCTTAAAAACACACAACAATATGAACTGATTTTCGAAAATAATTATTTACATCATTTATTATTTATCAATATTTAAATATTATACGAGTGAATATAAATAAATTATTCCAAATATCAAAATTAATTGCATCAATTTTTATCATCATAATATTAACAAAAATACCTTTAGCAAAAAAGGAATCAATAAAACAAGACAATAATTTACCAGTGTCCATTTTATCACTTTTTTTCATAAATAGAGGCCACTTCGAAAGTTTTTAAATGAGTGTCAGGCAAACAAGAATACATTTCATCAATAGTCATAAATAACCTTTTTGTTACCTAAAAAATTCAATATTTGTCGTTAACAACACAAGAAACAATTTAAGATTCTTAATTTTATAAATAGACTATTTCACGAACCTGAGGATTTGGTACAAATTCAGTCCTTTCCGCTAATAAATGTGGCCTTTTATCTCTTTGTATTAAACTTCGTTGTTTCTGATTGCCAATACGACGCAACACCATCAAACCATCACTCACTTTTTCCAATGTCATCAACTTTTCATTTGGAAGCCATCTGTTAATCTGTTTTTGCAAATGAATTTTTCCATCTTGACGTTTCTGTATAATTCAAAGGAAACTAGTTATATTCATCATATGTCCAACAAACTCTTCAACTAAATTTGACTTTTGAAGAAAAACATTGGAAATATACTATAACATTTTGGAAATAATGAGACGATTATTTAATTCCACAAAACAGCTTTAATTGCGACATATGTTTCGCCGTTAGGCATTTTCAAGCAAAAGTGTTTGCATTTAAAAATGTTTGAAAATGCAGTGATCATTTGAAAATTTACACAGACGTTTCTGTCGATAAAATAAATGATCGAGGTGGAGGAGCATTCTGCTGTCCACAATTGGGAGAGTCTTACCTGTTTCCTTGCGATGCGTCTTCTAGCATGAATGCCGAACTTTTAGCTTTAAACGCCGCCCTACAGTTCTGCACGACGATCGAGGAAAACAAAATATGCATTCTCACGGATTCCAGATCAGCTTTGCAGACCCTTCGAAACCCCAGGTCCAACCACTACAGCTTCAGAACATCGGAAATCTACGACATCCTAACCCAGCTCAAAAACAAAAGCATCACGCTGCAGTGGGTACCTAGTCATTGTGGAGTTCCGGGTAACGAGGCGGCAGACGCTCTAGCTGACCAGGCATGCAGCATGCGCCCAAGTGAAGAACGACGTTACTCTCTGCAGCACTGTAAGCAGACTGCTAATCGGTCTCTCAATGCGGAATGGCGACAGAGATGGCAGAATTGCACGTCCGGCCGTGTCTACTTCGAAATTCAGAGACAACCAAATGACCCCAAAATCTACAAGTCGGTTCCGAGAGCAATCGCAACATTTGCGGCTAGGGCTCGGACGGGGCATATTATTACGAACAATTACCTCCACAGATTTGGTTTAACTGACAGTGCATCATGTGGAACATGCCAGAGAGAGGATGAGACTTTGGAGCACATACTCATCCACTGCACCTACCATATAGAAGAAAGACAAACCCTAAAAGAAAATGTCGGTGAAGAGCCCATGCTCAGAAAGATCCTCACAGAAACTCAGCATTGGGCCTTAGCTGCAAACGTATACCGGAGACATCGAGCCATCGAGGTGAACAGCCTTGGACGCTTGAACTAAGAAGTAAGAAGTTAGTAAGATAATTATTAATTTATATTTAATTTTAATGAATAGTTTTTAAGTCTGTTTAATTCTATTGTTGTTAAAGACACAATGTAGTCCTATGAAAACAAAAAAGTGGCCAAATCAAAACATAATTTCCGCTTGATTCAACAAAACCTTATACATGAATTTTGTTCTACATTATCTCCAATGTTATATGTTGTGTTTAGTGTTGATATATATATATATATATATATATATATATATATATATATATATATATATATATGTGTGTGTGTGTGTTTTAAGTCACATGTGCTAAAGCTGAAGAAGTCAATAGTGTTCAGCAAAATGATACAAAAGTGTATTTAACAAAAAAAGAATTGCCTAGATTTAAAAAGAAGGTATAAATTGAAACTTTAAACTACAATTAAACTTATGCTTGTTAAATGACATTCTCATACACCTATATACAAAACCTAAACCTAAGCAAAAATATTTGCTTCCCTCTACCCCAAAATGATTGTTGGAGAATTATTGAGCAATATGTAGGCTAAAATAAATTTTGGACACCATAGTAGAAGATCAAATATCTCAAAATCAGCTCAAAAGATATTAATCAAATTTTGAAAAAGTTATGACGATTGAAAATAATCAAGTAAATTGAAAATAACAAACAATAAACCCAAAGGCAGAATTTGATTTTTAATTATCAAGAAGATAAAATGACCAATACATTCTGTTTAGGTCTTAAAAGACTAAATTTAAACAAAGCTGTTAAGAGCAAATTTTTATAAAATTATAATTTTGAATTTCAGTCTTATAACAGATAGTTTAAATTTTTAAGATACAAGTTTAAATATTATGTCCATTCACCCCACTCCTAAAATATCACTACATATTAAATTTGATCAAACTCAGTCCATCTATTCTCCTACTAGGCAAAATGCAACAGATGGCAAAGCTGAATAAATTTTGCTCAGGGATACATAAAATTCTCTATATTTAAGAATGTAAATGTTAATTAGTTAAAATAAAACTTCATAATAAAAATTATTTTCTAAATTAAAAATTGAGGCTTGAGTCTCAACTAGTCACTTTTGGAGTAGACATTGTGTCAGTACAATTTTAAATATGTTTCATCATTTGATATTTAGGTTTTTATATGTACATGCATCAACACCTTTCAAACTATTTTAATGACCTCCATTTTAAGGGAACAAAAGTTAAAATGTATGATTTTATTATGAATCTGTTGATGAAGGAATGAGCTCAAAACTTAAGTAATTGCAAGAAGAAAAGAATTAGTCGACGTACTGTTAGATAACTATAAAACATAATCACTAATCCATAAGCTACAATGTTCAAATTAAAAGTAATTAATATTTTCACTCACACTAAAACATGATATAAATAAATTAAACTAATCAATCACAAGGAGATCAATGTACAAACAAGATGTAGGCCATTATATTTAGCAAATAAATTGAATGTCTATCTTAAATCTAAAATTTTTATTCTAACCTTAGGAGGCAGATTTAAGAGATCAACAAGAGTTACAACTGTAGTGGGAAGTCCTTGTGCAAGAGCTGTTGTCAACAGTAATTCACCTTCACTTTGAATACCTTCTACAGAGACTACAAACAATACAGTGTCGGCAACTTTGAGAACATCCAACACATCAAATAGATTGTCATTGTTGCATTCAACAAAACAAAATCTCTGCTTGAAACGTGGAACACTATAGGGACAAATAATAATAATATATTTGATTTAGAGATTTTAAATAGCATAGTTTAACATGGATTGTGATTACACAATACTGTACTGAAATTAATTGGATAATTGTGGAACTTCATTAATAAGAGCAAGGAGTATGACATTTTGTTGTTAAATCTCTAATGACATAAAATCTCATGAGTTGATTACACTTTGTTATTAATTGGTGAAAAGGGTGTAATGTCATAAAATTTATAATTAGTATTAAAGTTAAAATAACTGATCACTCATCCATTGGTATTAAAATTAAAAGAACTTGTATAGTATAATAATTTAAAAATCAATGAATCATATCACTCAATTAATCACTCAATCTCGTACTCACCAAATCAATTTCATATGACATGCGTTAAATTAAAAATTTGTAATCATCATAGAATTAAGTGAACCATATCATATTAACATAGGCTATTAATTTTTTTAAAAGTGCCACTATCTGTGAAGAAGAAGAACTTACTTTTTTTTTAAAGATATTAATTATCAAACTATATAAAGAAGGAAGTGAAGTCAACAACAATAATGCATTCAGGACAGAATAAGTAGGATTTATAAATGTTAAAAAGAATTTACATTTGGTAAGTCAAATTTTTCAATTTATAAAATTCCAGGACTACAATACTAACTCAATATAATCAACAATTTGATAATCACAAATCTTCAAATTAATAGACTATCACCAGTTAAAAAATAATTGTAAAAACCATCTTTACTCTTTTCCAATGAATATTTATAAAATTCTAACTTTAATTTTATATAAAGTGCATCATTTATCCAATGTTTAAATCTAATTGAAGCACAATTAATTGAAAATGAGTACAAAAGAATATATATAACAAATTGGGGTTCTTTTATTTTAAAATCAAAGATACAAAATTAAGTACATATTAAATTCTAATAGACAAAAATTGACCAACATTCATATTTAAAAGACAAGAAAAACAGAAAATTATATTGTCCATAAATGTCCTCAATTAAAATATGATTTAAAATCCTTGAAACATTAAACATAGGTGTGGGTATAAAACAAATTATCTCAAGTTTATATAATAAATTGTCTTATCCTTCTGTTACTAATTAATAGTTTCTCAATCACTTTAACATATAAAAAAATTTTACAACATGCATCTAGGTTCTAGTTTATGTGGTAAATTTCAGTTCTAGAATGTCCTTCTATTTTCTATAAAAAATCATGAAAACATAATATTTACCTTCTAATGAAAGGATCAGATCATATTATATGGCGCAAAAACATTTCAAGTCCCAAAATGCATTACTTTAATAGAAAATGATATCTACAAAAGTACAAATTCCAGTTTCGTAGGTTATGAATGTCAACGTTCTACTAATATTACTAATGACTACGTTCATCAAGTCACTGCATCTATGATCGCTTGTTCTATTAACTCTGCTAGGTGACTATATATTTATTACGCATGCTTATTATTATTACATTGTATGATTGAAGAATCATGTCTATCATATATATATAGCAAAACAAATCAGTCTTCTTCTTAACTCTACTGATTGAGAATGTGAACAGTGTTTATGAAATATTTCAAAACTTTAGTGTTTTTTTATGTGTGTTTTCTTACTTGTGTACTCTTAGGTAATACCAAGGACCACTTTCCAAAGTAAGCCTGTCTCCTGTCCATACAAAATCTAACCAATCTATATATATATATATATATATATATATATATATATATATACCACCTGACTTCAAGCCACCTGACTTGAACTCGCCTTATGTTATTTACATCTTTATTAGGTCGTCAGGTAGTTTTATATATATAGCCAACTGACTTGACCTCGCCGATGTAATTTACATCCCATTTTTTAACTTACGCAACTTAGATGCTACTAATTGAAGTCGATTTCAATACTTTAATATTCCTATTTTCTAATAAACTAATGCATTTTCTGATCTGATTTTCTGAAAAATGATCTAATTGTTTTAAAATAAAGTAGTCATAACAAATACACTAACGTAGTCATACATATTTAACATTCACTTTCAATAATTATTAGACTTTAATCTAACAGATTCTTGTTTTCTATGTGTTATTTAAAAGTGAAGAAATGGATTTTGCTACTTGAAATGTTTATTGCACCACATAATATGATCTGATCCCTTCATAGAAAATAAATACTCTGTTTTCATGATTTTTTATAGAAAAATCGAAGGACGATCTAGAACCGATATGTACAGTTTATGTTGCTCACGGCTACTTAATAATTATTAATATATAGGTCTATATCAGTTTTTCCCCATTACTAGGTCATAATATCACACAAGAAATCTTAATATCGGGGAGGGGATGGTGCCGACTTTTCCCAAGTATGGGGGGCAAGAAACACATATATTATAAAATAAATTTGGACCTGTGTCCAGGTAATCAAAACTGAATTAGCACTAGCACATGTGCAATTATAGGGAAGGAAATTATAATTTCAGAATATCTTGTTCAACCTTGGAATTTTAAAGTACTTGATTCAATTAAAGGGTATAAACATTCAAAAAATAAATTATTAGTCCTATCTACCCTGTTCAAAGTTGTATAGCGAAAATAAGATATTTAGTCAAACAAATCAAAAAGCATCATCGGGCCTGCTCTCATAAAAAAATAAAAGAAAACTTAAGGGGAAAACTTTATGAAGACATAGCTGACATGTACTCTGAGAATAGGGAGTTGCCTAGGAGACAGGCGGTTGCAAAGTTCAGCATGGCTACTGGTCATGACTGCTTGGCGGGACACCTCAGTAGGATCAACATCCTCCCTTCTGAGATGTGCACACTCTGTGAGCGCCCTGGTAGTAGCATGGACAAGGATCATCTCTTGATCTGCGAAAAATTAGACACAAAGAAGCAAGATAGAAGATACCTACCTGGACTTTACTGGGAAGCTTGATCAAGAATGGCGTGAGCTAGGGTGAGCCATTGGAAACAACAACAACAACAAGTTTAGTAAAGATGGATGGGTATATGGTACTTAAAATGGCTAGATCTCAACAGATAGTCAAGTTATTGTTCTGTTCTTAAATATATCTAACCGTATTTTTATAAAACACTACTTTTATTAACCACACTATTTGAAAAATATCTTGAGATGTTTTGCTCCTTAAAGTTAGTGGATGCTCTGGACAAAACTGGATTCTGAAATAATCTTCGATGATGGAACAACGCGTCTATTCTCTCCTAGGCCTTTCTTCAGTATGCTTGATTTCAATAATGCACTTAATCGGCATCTCCGAAGTTTGAACACTCGCGCCTTCTGAATCACTGTTGGTGTCAATATGTGCCCATTTAAAGGATAATGAACAGATTTAATTTTTTACTAAATGATTTGATGGTATAAATTTTTAAAACATATTACAGTAGGGCCCCGATTATCCGAGCCCTGACTAACCGAGGTTCCGGTTTAACCGAGTGTTTGTACAATGTAAGTACCGTAGCGAGCGAGAGGAGCGGGTGACCGCTGCTATATTTGCTGTTCAGTACAGCATATTTCTGTATTTTTTATATTATGAACGTAATATTTAGTACAGTGCAGTACTATGGGTTTCGTAATATAGTGAATACAATATTTTAATTCAATTTTACATCTTTATTTATTACTGTATCAACCCTAAAACGACTTTGTAATGCTCGTAACACAGACAGGCGGCCGAAAACGCACACGCTACCATTGATTTCAATGGCGGCGAGAGACGCTCTTGTCGCCAGTCTGTCTGCCCGTGTTATCCGAGTTTCTGGTTATCCGAGTTTCTGGTTATCCGAGTGTCCTCTGGTCCACATTAGCTCGGATAATCGGGGCTCTACTGTACTTTAATTAACTAATAATATTAGCATACAACTCTTTTACAGTTACATGTTCAAATAATTAATTTGAATAAAATTAGAATACAATATACATTGAAAATCCATTACAAATTTCCTTAACTAAAACGACCAATCAGCCATGGAGTTAGTACCTTGGGAGGCGGATTCGTTGTAGTTAGTGGATATCTCAAGAATCACCCATCTTAAAAATTATAAAGAACGTTATATTTTGTCTTCTAGCAAATTATTGATACGAGATTGAGAAATTTTGCAAAAGGTATTTATTACGCATCAGATTACTCTTGATACAATGGTGTTATTAGTATTCTGTATCGACTTGCCGTCCTTTCACAATCCAAGAGCAGATTTTTTTTTTCTTTAGGAGAAGGTTTTAGGCGCATCTAATTTCTGATGTTAGGTCGATATATACTGATCTTCACTTATAAACTCTGTCTTGCACATTCCTTTTTATGAATTTTAAATAATTTTCCTAGATAGATGAATAGTTTAGATTAATTTTGAAGTGATTCTTAATATGATATAATGCCGAGAAATATTTTAATTCGACGCTTTTCTGATCAAAAATCTGGAATAATTTAAACTTAGGCAATTAGATAAATTGTATGTGACGGAATTTTTACCACTATAGTTCGGTGGCAGTCGATTTCTGATTGAATGAAATATTTGAGATGCCTGTTTTGAATAAATTCCTTTTAACATCATTTTGAATTGTTTCATGTTGTAAAACTATAATATAAAGGTGGTGGTGAAAAAATGTCATGGAAAAAATTATGCTTAATTTTTTAAACAGGCTTAAAAATGACAAATTTAGGTGAGTATATTTAGTTGCTTCTATGTTACAAGTAAACTCAATTTATATTGTAATATCGATATAGGTGTATTTCATACTTTTGCGAGATAAAATTTTCATTTTCCTTTTCAAGATAAGATAATGATTGTTGGACCTATTATAAATGAAATTTTCTCTAGATATGATATTTATACCATTTATTATTATGGAAGTTATTTATTTCAGTGGTTCAGTTTCTTTATAAATCCAAGAAATACATTATTGATATCTAATCCCCATTAATGTAAACTATATCTATTAGTCCCAAGGTAGAGCAAACACAATATTATTACGAAATATTCAAAAAATTCAAATGAGTCTACTTTCTTGAATATACTGTAAGTTTGCTCACATCTATTTCTGTAAATACTGGCTACCGTCTTTTTGACCATAATGTTCTCAAAGCTGATTCTGATGAAACCCGTTGATAGTTTCGACCAATGCTCTTAGTAAACCGACGTACAGAGCCTCCAGCTGTCACTGTTAGTCTCTTTAATCATGACTGACCAATGCTCTTGGTTAATCGACGAGCAGGGCCTCTGGCTAACACCCTTCAATTATGACTGACCCCCTTTTTAGGTCATGCTGGGCTTCACAGCTTAGTGACCGAAATATTTTTTCTAAAGTCAACTATTGCAACACTTTCTGATATATATCACAATAATAGGCTGCCTCTGTTATTCTTTTGGGACTTAGAATAAAAATTATATTTGATAGTTTTTATAATTTTATCTATCAACTATTCTTAACAATTATTCCCAATCACTATTCCTAGTAGACCTTTTTTTCAATTGTGACCCTATACATTTATAATTACCCAATTAATTCATCCAGCTTGAAAACTTTCTGAAAACATGTATTATTTACATAAATATTGGTAAACAATTATTATTCCATAAAATAATAGCTTACCTTATATGAACTTGACCTTCAGTGCTGTATGTAATTACTGATTCAGAATCAGCAGCTTTAAGGAAAGCCATAGCAACTTCTGCTTTAATATTTCTACTGAGTGGTATAACAGCAATCAAAAATGGTGCATCAGAAAGACCCCTTTTAACCTTTAACATCTCTTCTCGTTTCTTATGTCTAATTTGTGCTGCCTGATTTCGCCTTTCTTCTTTCCGCAAATCATGTTTACTTTTCCGGGTGTTTAATCTCATAAGAGTTTTTCCTATAAAACATACATTTTTGTAAAAATAAAACTTCAGTTTTAAGTAAATCGGCAGAAGTATTGTGCACTTCTGTAGTATGGAGCAAAAATATTTCTTTTTTCTTTAAAATCTACAATGTTGGTAGAGCCAAGAGAGGGCTAGGTTAGATTTTAAACACTATGAATGGTTTTAATTAGATATGTTTGTTCAAATTAAAATGTTGTAATACAATTTTATTGGAATTATACCTTTCGGTATGATTTAGTTAAGACATTTCTGAAAATTGTTTACTACATACCTTATTTAGAAACAATGAGAAGATATTTGATATCTGAAGACACTTTTTAAGTACCAAAATACATTAGTTAAGTAGAAAATAAGAAACATAAAAGTACTAACTCTACTTGAAAGTAACAAATCAACGTATGCTAACCTAGGTTACACAATGAGATGAAAATCGCATATGTATTACATATGATGCGTGTGTATTAAATATCAACTGACGGCTTAATATTATTGTTGTATGAGGGAAGAATCATAAGAAATAGGTTAGAGCAGCTCTATAGGCAGGAAAGAACTATAGGTCAAATAAGGTATATAATATATAAAACAAACTATTAGCGAGGAATAAAAAAAAGATTTCCCTTGAAATTGATGACATATTTGTCGAAATAACCTCAAAATACAGTAAAACAGTAATTTTAAATCTCTGATTTCAGACAGAATAATGAATTGTGAAAAATAAAAAGTGAGAAGCATCTTTAATAAGTATCGATATGATAGACAATAGGCTATTTTGAAGAGGAATTGTTGAGATTTCGCACTTAAATCGATCGGAAAACTTATCTCCATACTAACCTATATATATATATACCTATTTTAATATGTAAAATCTTTACAAAAAGTTACCATTAACAGGTATGTAGGTACAAAAATACTGAAAAACAAAATGTCAAAATTGTGGCGCAACAATAAACAAATACATTTACCTTTATTTATATTAAAAACTATATTTAAATGACTCACCTTTATTTACAGATTGCAAAAATCCTTTACTTTTATGACGTCCATGTTTATGTTGTTTATTTTGTTGCTTCAAACTTCCTGGATTATGCTGCTCCTGAGTTGGTTCCATTGCCATTATAAATATATGTAGCCTATAATATATATAAAGAAAACAAATTACCCAACGTTAAGACAAATGCACGTGTTCACACATTAAACACCCATAACCCATAACAAACTAACCTCAAATATCAAACGGATAAGGGGAATAAGGGGATGTTACTCCACTTCCTGGTACTACTACATTACATAGACTCTATGGTTTAATCTTTTGTTTTACAAGTTCAATTATAACCTATCTCTCAGTATTGAGTATTCTTAGTCATTCTGTTATTCACATCTCGGTAACAGTAGCTAGTAAGGGTTTACTTCAGTTTTTTATAATTACGTTATCTCAAATGATAATTATTGTCAGTTTTGTCTTTTGATTTTGAAGTAGCCAAAGTAAAAATAGTCCTACCAAAATTCCATATGAGTAATTTCGGAATGACATCGTCGGAAAATGATTTTGATTATATGTCAGAAAAAATCATAACCGAACGGTAAGCTAATATGTTCCATAATAAATAAAATTAAGCAGTGCAATTTTGATAAATATGTAATGTTCCTATTAATCCTGTTGTTGCTATTTACTAGCTAAATGTAGACAATTCGCGTTCTACCTACCTCCTTTTGGAACAATTTGAGGTTAATTCGGCTCTTTACGTTTAAATTTAAATAAAGTTAAATAAACTCTTTACTCTCTTTACCTACATTTAACGAATCGTGAAGTGAATCTTTTAATGTCTCATCCCCAGATGTTTATGTTCATCGGCGAAAATAGGTCTGTCTAATGAATTATCAAACTAGATGACAATTATTGTCAATCATGTACCTAACCCGACCTAGTTAAAGAACTACATATTATATAGGACTACATAATATATAGGAACTACTGTATAGGAAGGTAAATATTAATAATATATTTACCTTGTTTGAAGGTAATTGTTTACAAAGAAAGTTAATGCTTTTTGAATGTCACTGAAGTCGAGCAACACCGAGCGTGGTTAGTACTTGGATGGGTGACCATTTGGGAAATAATGCATAATTTTTGTTCACATAAGTCAGTAAGGTAGCCACTTTACTTAACTTCTTAAGCTAAAAATTTGCCTACATACCTATTTTAACTCGAAATTCATTTATTAACCTAGTTAATAAATTAAAATTATGGTTTTTTCCACATTGAAAACTTATTGGTAATTGTTTACAAAGAAAGTCGCTGCTTTTTTTGCATTTTTTAAACCTGTTCTTCATACCATATTAGTTAAAATAATAAAATAATTTTTTAATGCAGAGCTCACTTTTTTACCGAAAAATCACAATTTAAAAACTACAAAATTGAATGTATTTATAGGTTACAGATTAATGGCAATGGTTCAAATTCCTGTCTCAAATGTTACTAAAGATTTGCAATGTTTATATCTGTGATTATAACTCATGGTGTCAATCATGTAACTTATTAATTCCTGCCAAATTAATGTTAATTTATGGAATTAGTGAAAAAAATGGAGTGTGTAGGGGGTGAACTTTTGCTATTTGATTTTTGTATTTTTGACGATTCAGAGGTAGAGAGATTTTATACACGTCACAATGTAATTAATAATCAAACAATTTGTAAGAAGTGTAATAATAGCCTAATAATAATGTTGGAAATTTTGTTGTCTAAATAGGGTTAGTTTTAGAAAACAGAGTACAACGTTGTGACTGGGTTGGTTCAGAAAAAAGGGGCAGTTTTGTTTGTAAATTAAGCAATGTAACTCAATTTCACTTATAGGCCTACTGATCTTAGATTCGCCTCATCAGACTTTCATTCGAACACACCTACACATATCCAGCGTACAATTGTTGATTGGTATTCATTTATTAGGGAAATATGTATTTATAAATGATACAATCAACAATTCTGTACAGATAGTTAGGCCTGGTGGAGTAGTTGAAATGGACGAGGCGAAATTTGGTAAATGGAAATATAATCACGGCTGTAGAGTGAAGGGCAGCTGCTTGGGTACGCAGCGGTATCCAAAGAAATTCAGGGATGTCGTTTTTAGTTCCTATAAATAGAAGAAATAGGGCAACTCTAATATCACTCATAAGAAAGTGGGTGAAACCCAGTATGACCATTATTACAGACTGCTAGCAGGCGTACACTACTCTACCATCATACAATTTCATTCACTTGACAGTCAACCATAGGTACCTTTTCGTTAATCCGGACAGCGGAGCTCATACCAACAACATTGAGCGTGGATTGAGGGATGTTAGGGACCATATTCCTAAATATGGCGTCAGGAACTATCATTACCTTGCATACCATGCCGAGTATATGTTTAAGAGAAAACATAAACCAGAAACCATACTACATAATGTTTTTTCCTCGCAGCTGCGACATTATATCGCCCTACATATTAAGGTAAGCTACAATATTTACCTCAATAAACCCACGATGGATCTGGCAGATGGCTATATATATATATATATATATATATATATATATATATATATATATATATAGATAGATAGCCACCTGGCCAGATCTGTAGTTGCACAGTTTACCTGTCGTTGAAATTTACTGTCGAAATTTATGCAATTCACAGTTAGCAAAATTTATCCAATTCATGTTCTACATACTTTCTATTATATTTATGTTTCACAATATATTATTTCAGTTAAAAAAAGCAATATTCAAGATTTCATGACATTCTAAAGTATGCAATCCCTCTATGCATCTAGGTTTCATAGATTAAGCATAGTGAAATGACTCGTAGGGCACATGCACATTACAATATATTTTATAGGTTTACTACCCTGTATGATTTAAGAATCATGAGAATTAGGCCTCTAAAGATGAATATTAACATTCCAGACCTGTAGTTGTTTAACTAGGTCTGGTTAGGTAGTTTGATAGTTCTCTAAATAAACCTATTTATACGGATGAACATAAACAATGAGATATGAGACATTCAATATATTCACGAGTTGTCATAGGTATTAATATAAACAGCCGAACTTTAATAGAATAACTTTTGAACAAAAAATAATGAATTTTGGTAATCCAAAATTTAAATGCATAATAAAGGATGATCTTATTGTTGCAAAAGGAGGTAGGTAAGACATGAATTCATACATTTCGTTAGTAAATCACAATGACAGGAACACTACATATTTACCTAAAAATTATACATTCATACTATTTATTTTATTTTCATTCAGTTAGGGTATATAAGCTAATTGTTTAAAATAAAACTAGAAATGGGAGTTATGTAACATATTACTGTGCTGCAGACTATTTACCCCTATTATTTTTGTAACGTTGAAAGCAAGCAGATGAAATGTATAAATAATGAATTGGTAATTATATAGTGTACCACACTCTGCATTTTAGTAGCTAAAAAATAATGTAATCTTAGACTATTTACCTTGTTTGTGATTTATCAGATCTTTTTTGACAACGATAAAAAGATTTTCAAGTCTTAAAATCTATTAATATTATGAAATCAAGGGTTATTTCATATGTGTACCTTAGTCTGTAAGACTACATTAGTCGGGTTAGAGAAGGTTTCAGTGCTCTATGTTAATTTAATGACTACGTGAGTCAAGTTAGTGACCATTATAACTCTATGCTTATGTTAAACGCTGTAGGTGACATTTATTTAACGTGATCATTATTAATGTCTTTATTATATATATATATATATATATATATATATATATATATATATATATAATGTTTATATATTATGCATAATTAGGCTTCTTACGGTATTTGTTCCACTGACATTATTATGATTTTCTTGAGAAATAATGATAGGCTATATTAATGAATTTTAATAATTGAAATGTATCTATCTGTGTGAAAAAAGATGTGATAAATCACAAACAAGGTAGGCTAAATAGTCTAAGATTGCATATTTTTTAACCATTAAAATAAGGAGTGATGTAATATAATTACCAATGAATTAATAACTGTGGAACACACCATCTATCATTTTACTTTAAATATGTTGCTCGGAATATTCAACGAAATGCTGCAGCTGGTTTACTTTTTGAATTTCTTTAACATATTTCTTATTAGCATCAAGTAATCATATCTGCAACGTTAGATTAAATATTGCCTTGGCAGAACAGTAGCTGCTAACTTTCATGTCTAGCAGTGCATTGTTAGATTAAATAATACTTTAGCAGAACATCAGCTGCTAACTTTCATGTCAAGCGGTGCAACGTTAGATTAAATAATACCTTGGCAGAGCAGCAGCTGCTAACTTTCTTGTCAAGCAGTGCATCGTTACAATAAATAATATCTTGGCAGAACATCAGCTGCTAACTTTCCTGTCAAGCAACGCATGGGTATGGAAAACCAGGTAACCTGGAGTGTACCGTCAAGTCCCAGGCGGAACATGAAGGGACGCCGAAACCATAGTGGTGTTGAATGGTGGACTGTTTACGATCATGGGCCCACGACCATTCTGGGCATCAGGGCGAAGTTGGAAATCAGTTATAGCTTAAAATGGTAGCTGGGCAGCAGCTGCTAACTATCTTGTCAAGCAGTGTCCATCGTTAGAATAAATAATGCCTTGGCAGAACTGCAGCTGCTAATTTTCATGTCAAGCAGAATATTGTTAAAATAAATAATACCTTGGCAGAACATCAGCTGCTAACTTTCTTCTCAAGAGGTGCTACATTAGATTAAATAATATCTTGGCAAAACAGCAGTTGCTATCTTTCTTATCAAGTGGTGCAACGTTAGATTAAATAATATTAAAAAATGGATTTAGACAATAAAAGTTGTCTTATGCTATCTGAAAGTGTGTTAATAAATGCCACATCAACTTTTCAGGATAGCTTTCTACAAATATTTGGCCTATTCTATGAGGTTGATCCCTTAGAAATTTTCCTAATGAAAGGCCCTGTTATAGACATGTTTAAATTTGATTTGATTATATATAATGGCCTTATAAATATATAAACTAGGAAAATAATATTTCCAATTCCTTGAATCATTTCTGGAAGATTCCATTCTTTTTATATGAGCAGATCATTTTCTTATCACTATAGGTATGAAGGATGACTACTCTCATTTCAAATGCTGTTGATAGAATCATGAATAAAATCTTCTGATATGCCCCAGTATTTTATCTGTTTAAAAGTTTTTGAAACAATATTTCTCTATTAATAATTTTAATATCTAAATATAATAAAATTTATTAAAATATTGTGTATACTCTAAATATATTTAACAATCAAATTATTCAGATTATTTGATTTATTTTAGTATAGAGGAAGATATAAAGCCTAGACTTCGAAGTAGTTATTCTATAAAATGTCGTCCTGCTATTTATCAGAAAAAATTGAAAACTGATAAAAAAAACAGACTTTCTAAACGATTGCATACAGTAATTGAAACTGAGAAGAGGGAAGGTGGATTAAATCAGCCGATCGCTTATAATACAAATGTTGGATTTAAAATTATGCAAAAATTTGGATTTAAACCTGGAACAGGTCTTGGAAAATCAGGTAAGATTAGTTTAATATTATTTATTAACCATGAAAACCATATCCCATATGAAACCATATGAAATATTATATTTATGTTAAAATATATAATCATAAAATTGCAGTTTATATTTTACAATGTTGTCAAACTATTATACTTTCTGTTGTTTTATTTCAATAAGGACAGTATAACTTTTTAAATTATTTATGAAAATATAACCATAACAGTTATAGTAACTATCACATCAGTTTGTTATTAGAAATAATAAAAAATATAGTTCATTCAAAAATCCTATTGCATAAGTAATTTAATCTCCAATGTTTAATAATTTTGGTGTCCCAAAAACCTCGCCCCCCTCTCACCCTAGCTCCTTCTAAATTTTAAACTGAGTAAATAAAAAAAGAAAGTTTTGAGAAATTTTATAACTGAATTTAACTTTAGTATATAAAAATTTTTACCCTAGTCAAAATATTTTAAATAGCATTATGATATTCTATAAGATCAAAGAATGGTAAGAGGACAATGGAAGGATGTAAGAATACCTCTGAAGAATTGGATGTAGTCTATGTATTTTTTCCATAAGATTATAATGTATATTTATGGAGATTTTTTATTGTTAAATGTTTTCTTTTTTTATAGGGGATTAACTATGTTCAAAGCCCATGCTCTCAATCCTCCATTGTCTTGCCCTTTTGAATTTGCTTGTATCCAAATCTGGTTATTCCAATTTTAGTTAATTTAGAATATGCCCTGTATACTAAAATTAAGTGTTTAATTTCTGAAAAGCATATTTTTTTGTACTTATTCAAAATTGAAACAGGGGGAGGGTGGAGATTTGGGACATTTGCTACAGTTGCAATAAAATATATTATTATTATTGTTATGAATAGAAGCGGGTTTCAACCCTAGACATTTAACTTATGAGACTTTTTGTGTATTTCTTATTCCTGACTAGCTTATTTCTATTCCCTTGGTTAAGGAGATGATTGCTTGTTGCTTTAAAGGTCACATCTGATCCAAAAATCAGTTTCTAGATGCTGGTTGCATGATCTGCATTTCATGTTTCCTTGGAATAATCCTATGGTATTAAGATACTTCTTGAAAGTGTCATTGCCTGATACGAAGGTGTATATTTTTCTTTGATTTTATTTACTTGGATCCATTTTTTGCCAGTTTATCTGCCTTTTTGTTGCCTTCGTAATCTCTTGGTTTTGGGTCGAAAGCTTAATTAAGGTTTGGTGATAATCCCACATTAGTAATGAATAGTGTTCACTTAACCTACATTTGTAATGCAGCTTATGTAGGCCAAACAGGCCGTAGTTTTAAATGTAGGTTAAGTGAACATGAGGTTGGGTCATAATGACTCTAGTTTTTCCAATCATTTAAAAACTCATTTAGTGTCTGATTTTTTCAATAATATTAAGTTTGAGATTCTCCATGTCAATGCAAAAAGTAGGAAATTAAATTCATTAGAAATGTAAGAGATTAGGAGAATATTTTGTAAAGACTCCAAACTGGTGCTCAATGATCAGGTAGAATTTTTGTCAAACTCACCTTTGTTAAAACCATTGTCTTCCTTATGACTACATGTTTCCTTTCTACTCCCCCCCCCCCAGCTAAGTAACTGTTCTTTTTTTTGTATTATTATATTTCAGTTTTCTATATCTTCCTTAGTCTTTGTTAAACTTCCTTGTAAATGCCGTTGCTGGTGAAACCATGGTCGGCAAGACTCAATAAAATTGTAGAATTTACTAAATATTGTGTTTGTTTTTTCATTTACTATTTTAATATTTCTCATGAAGGGTATGATGGTAGCTTAACCAAGCTAATGATAACACCAGTCTATGATCTTCTTTAATGCTTCAATAATTAATTCTGCAAGAACATTTAAGAATTTTCCTCTTATCAACACTACTGTCATTAGCAAAACTTTGTGTATAAATACCTAATTTATTTAGTTCAGTTATTAGGGGTCATCTACCATTTTCCTCAGCATCGGTAAGACAATTCCTTCTTGTGGAGTACCTTTTGTGACCGTCTCCACTTCTTTTGACCAGTGGAAGCTCCGACTGGCTGGAGACCGCGTACACTTTAGCCGAATCTTGTCAGGATGGGCCAAGGAGTCGGGTTAGGATGCTAATGAACGCACGCAACGCAAAATAAATTAAACTCTTTTATTTTAGCACCGAATTAGAAGATTACAGAAATAATTATAATTTATAGAAAAAAACATAACGGCTAGATAATGTCTTAATAGTGGCCGAAAAGCATACCGATTAATTATATAGCACATGGCCGAAAATGGACTGACCTCGTCCCGTAGCGGTCTGCTGTTCAACTTTCTTCTCGCGGCCCTCGGAACAGATTCTCTCCCGGCTCACTGGTTCAAGCCCTCCACTCCTCGCCTATCCCCTCTTCTACGTAATCTTGCACTGCTCAACAAAATTGCAAGTACCAATTTATATTTTATTATTTAGAATCCCTTCCCATTACATCCTAATTTATAGTTATTATAGTTTTTATTTGGTGGGCTCCTTGGCTGGGCCACATCACCCGCCTCCATACAATTCGAGCCGTACCACTCGGCTCGTTGTAAAGTGGTGGCAAATATGAAACTCCACTCATAAGCAAAAATAAATTTTTAAAATCGCCAAAAGAATATACCACAAAATTACTTTAAATTTTGAAAAGAGAGAAAAAAATTCGAACATGAGGTCAATTCATTGCCGCTAAATGCCTTCAAAGTCCCCATGCGCCTTAATAAAAATTTGAAATCAGTTAGCAATCTGCAAATAGGTGAAGACAATACAGCCTCCTAGCGATTATTAACCTTCTCATTGTAAAAATTGATTAATTTAAAACGAAATGAGTGTCCATTTAGGCATCTTTTAAATTTTGATAATGTATTTACCCCCCTTGAATCTAAAAGCGAAAACCAAATTTTTTTGTTGTGCTTGTTTCCACCATCTCTGCTATTATTAAATAATCGAGAGCTTTATTAAATAATCGCCTTGTAATTTTTTTCCTATCTAACTCTCTATTCCACCATTTAGCTCCCCTTCTTTTGGATGTGGACTCGATAGTTATAATTATATGAGCCTATAATGGGCTCTTTTAAATTAATCGCCATTGAATTGATATTATTTCCGTATCTAACTCTCTTATTGAGGGAAATCTAATGTAAAGGTTAATTGTTCATGACAAGACTTCCAGTTAGTTCTTTTGTGATTTCTAAACTTTTGGATTTCAAAATAAAAGTTTAAGTTCCACAGAATATAACATTGATCAGATGCTAAAGTTTCATCCGACACATGCCAGTCAGTATAAAAGAGCTAATATACTCTATGGAAATTGTAATGTCAATGACTTCTTCCCTTACTTTGTTTCTAAAGATAGGTTCATCACCAAAATTAACTATCAGTTAACTATTACTGTTAAGATATTCAAATAGGGACACAACTAATATTAGTATTACTTGAACCCCATGCTACATGATGAGAATTGGAGTCTAATCCTGCAAAAATCCTCCTTTTCTTTTTCACAAATGTTTGTAACCGTCCCTAGTTCCTTAGAGAGTGGAGCCTCCTCTGAAACATAGGGAAGGTAGATCGAGATCATGATAATGTCTCTTCCACCTTTTCCGGATCCGCAGGTGATCTTCACCGTGGCTATATATTTGGAACTGAAAGCAAGAAAGGCTGATATTGTATTTTATGGTTAACCACAATACAGGTTCACAGGTTATTATAAGGTTATAGTATATAACCTTACCTTTTGCATCTCTCAGCCCTCTTATCTTTCCTCCATTAATCCAGGGTTCTTAGGTATATGTCCTCACCAAATAAGCGCTGATATAAGACTGTAGAAGAAGCCTTACTGTGGTGGAGATACCAATGAATTATTCTTAGGGGCATTTTCCAATGGCTTGTCTTTCTTCTGAAATATGGTGAAGTACACTTTACCAAATCCCGGGTTGGCTTTCATGTCTGTTGTTTTTATAGCTGCCAAGGAAAAATCATCGATTAAGACCACTATGGTTTGGTGGTTTTCGGTCTTATTTGATCCAGTTACTTTCCAGTCCTTGTTTGTGAGGGACTTCTTCTGCTTGCTAAGCACTTCAAGAATCTTGGCAGGATCTACCTTGGAGTAAACCTTAGGAGCTTTGAAGATCACTTTGGTAACACGCAGGATGTCTTTTCGGTCACCTATCCGTAGCTTAGCAGCATTCCAAAGTTTTATGTTTGGGATTTTTTTCTCCAACCACATTTTGGTTTCTAAGTTTACACATACCATGATATGGGCTCCAGCCTCTAGGTAGGTGTTATTGAATTGAGGAAATTCTCCATGCCCAAGAGTTTCAAACTTCACAGCTAGGGAACCCACAATTTGCTCCAAGTTTTCTATATTCAATTTTTAATCTGGATCTATTTCTTAAACAATATCCATTTTACATGATGATATCGTTTCTTTGTATTTATTTGTAGGGGGCTTGTTTGTTTCTGCCGTCTTAAGTTTTTCTTTTCAGTGTCTGTGAGAGTACTGGCATATGAGCGACTTCTTTTTAAGCCACTAGCTTTTATTGTATTCTTCGTAGAGGGTTTGTTGGCTTTCTTTTTCCCTCTTCCCCACGCTTTAGGATTCCATTCAATGTTCTTTTCTTTGAATACCCTATCCAAGAGCTTTTTTTTCTTTTTTCTTTTCTGCTTTGGTATATCTTACCTTCAGTTGTGATGGTGTCTTGAGAGGAATGAATGGTCTGTTTCCAGCATCATGTCCTCTTTTTCAGATGAGATATTAGTATTGGTATAGCTCATAGGCTTTCCTCCACCTTGTCATTTGACCCAGAAGCAACTGAATTTGTTTCTTATTTATCAGTAGTAATGTCTGAGCATGCTACAGTATATGTTTGTGTTGTTTTTTTGCGATAAATCCATAGTTGTTCCCACGAGTATTAACATTTTTTATAAAGTGGCTAATTACTATTAGGGTCGCCTGATATACCACAGGCTCCGTACAATTCATCCATCGGCACAGATTATCCTTCCCTGAGCAGGATGCAGCATGTACAGCAATCCTGAGACTAGCTTCCTATACTACTCCCCTGGGATTATTTGTCCTTAATCCCTTAACTCAACAATAAAATATTAGTGTGTAAGCTGCATTCAGTAGTAACACAGTAGTAGCGAAAAGTCATAAACATTGTCAGAAAACAGGTCTAAAACAAAATTATTTAGTATTATGATATAAATTTGAATAAAACATATTTAATACAGCCTATGCATTGATAGAATTAGTACAGTAAATTTTAATAATTTAGGTTTTGCAATCATATTGTTATTTGTGTAGGTACTGGTAGAATAGAACCAATATCAGTATCATTGAAAACTGATAAGCAAGGATTGGGAAGGCAAGCTGCTCTAAAAGAAGTTTCACAAATGATACCTAAATATAAGAGTGACACTATTAAAGAACTGATCAATGTTGAGGGCTATAGATCTTGTTTTATTGAAGAATCCGTAGAGAATAGTACTATAATTGACTTTAAATCTACAGAAGCTTGTTCAGACACTTTCTCTGAATTTCACCCAAGTGTAGTGTCTTGTAGCGACTTAAATTTCACTCAAGTAGCTATGCCTGTCTCAACAGGAAATCTTGAAAGCAGACCCAAACAAGAGATACCTCTGGTTGAAGAAGAAATGCTACCAGAAAAGACAGAAAAGTATTCCCGAGAGTACATCACCGATACATTGCTAAAGTTGGAAAAGTTGAAATTGAAGCTTGCTACAGGTGGAACGGATGTGGAGAACACTGGGGCTAATCCTAACTTCACTAGATCCACTCCTAAATATCAGGAAGTTTCAGGGACATCAACTGAACCAGGAGATCCAGTGATTGATAAAGATAGAGATGAGGTTGAATTTCATATTCGAGAAATTAAATACAAGCGACGACTTTCAGGGGCACAAAGACGGAAACTAAGAAGAACAGAAGCAATCGAGAAAGGGTTACCCATAATATCCAGAACAAGACACTCTGCCACATACAGAAAGTTTTTAAAGGGAATCTACCGTTTTTCTGATACCTATGTGAGTATTTCAAACCAAAAGAGGACTAGATCCATTGTGAATACACAAACTGAAGAAGCATTGATTTCCAATAGGGCGATCAAGACACCTTGCTTAGACGCTATGCTAGGTAATGAGTACTCGCATAATAATAGCAGGGGATTCTCCACCAGTAATGCAATTCAGACATATAAAATGGCCATTGTGCCTACTAACTTTCCAGAGACATCATTAACTTTAGTGCAATCTGAGATGATTCAGGAAATGATTTTAGAGGAAGTCCTGTCTTTTAAGGGAGAAAATTCAGCACCTAATTTCTTAAACTCTTTCCTTGATAAAGGAGCTCTCCTGATAATATGTGCCAATGAGGTGACAAAAATATGGCTGGAAGAAAAAGTTCCTCATATGGTAGCAGAAGAAGGTTTAAAGCTGAAGATTGGTCTAGCTAATGTCGTACTCCAAACAGTAAAAGTGCTTGTATGTATACCAAAACTCCTGGCTGATATCACACCAGAACAAGTTTTGCGTTTGATGAAGTCCCAAAACAAGGGACTAAAAACACAGGAATGGACAGTTGTTGACAGGAAATCAGAAGAGTTAGGACAAACTTTGGTAATGGTGATCGATAATTCTTCACTAAAGGCAATTCAGGGCAATGGTTGTATGGTTCACCTGGGTCTATCAAGAGTTACTTTCAGTGTCATATCCACTCATAGGCAGAACGAGGGTAATTTAAGCCAACCTCAGTAAGTCAGCAAACGCAGAATTACTGAGGTTGCTTGAAAGGAGAAAAATTTGGTTCCTATTTTTTTATTATACAAGAGGGGACTTATAATATATGCATTATATTAAATAGCCAATGTGTGGGACTCCTGGTTCATGCCAGGTTACTCAATAAAACCTAAACCCTCTTCTCAGGCAATCATCCACCACGAAACTTCATAAGTATTTCCTCTTTTTTGTATCTTTTTATTTAACCTCTGCTAAAATTCTAAATCATGCATAGCTGTTATCTTTCCACTTCCTTTTGTATAATAACTGATGTAAATACCTGGTTATGATTTTCCAATTTTTCTTTCAACCATAGTTGAAACCAATAATGCCATATCCGCCAGACACTACACCCCTTTCACCAGTTCCTCTCTATCTGACAGCCACCTCGGACAATAAAAAATTATGTTCCACAAACAGTTCTATTATTTAAAATTTATGTAAATAGTTTTTTTTAATCTCTATGACCAGTCAACACTTGTGTTAAGTAATATCCTATTTCCTCCCAGACAGGAAGGTTAGGGTTTAGCCTCTTAGTCCATCGATTTGCACCATCGTCTATCGTCCATCTTGCTTGCCATAAGTCTATTGTTGTCTTTCCAACATCTCTAGGAGGTATCATGGTCATCTTCTTTAACTGCTCTTCTGCTAACATGTCAATTGGGGGAATATCAGTTAAAGCTACCACTGCATCAGTCGCACCTGTTCTGTAACCACTTATATTTCTTATTATAAGCCAATAGTTTTCTATACTTAGCATACCTGTATGCACCCTCTCATATTGGAGCAGCATACAAAATTCCAGAGTATGCTGAACTCATCAGGACTTTCTTTTACTCGTCTGAGAGCCTCCTTTGTTAGTAAGTACCCATTCCCTTATCATCATCATCATCATCCCTGCTTTCCTGCCGCACTTATGTCTTGATTCAAACAGACTCCAATATATTTAAGGGACTTTCTAACAGTGATTTTGAATCACCCATCAAGATTTCCATGTTCCTCAAAGGTCTTCATGCCATTAGAAAGGTTAATTCTGTTTTCTGCGGTACCAAATAAGCTTCCTAGATTCCAACCACTCGTCGATAGTTGCACTAGCTTCGTTAAGTGTAGCTTCCAGAATCCATCCACTTTTTTGTTAAACTAGTACAACAAGGTTCCCAATTGTCTTAACCCACTCCGGCAACTTGAGTTTCAACAGTCCATCACAGTACACATTCTGCGAGAGGGGAAAAGCTAAAGTGACCTTAATTGAAGAACCCTGGATGACTGCCAGGAAACTTGCAGAGCTATGCATTGGAGGGGGTAAGTTAATTTATAATTGAACCTCTACTAAACCTAGAACTTACATAATTAGTTGTTAAGAAAAATATTAAAATGTTTTACAGTATTTTATTTTCCAGACACATATGGGATCAAAGAGCAGGAGGGTGATCCTAACCGCTGCCCGCTTTTCAAATGAGACAACACTCCAGCAAAAAGTTTCAAAGTGGTGACAGCACTGTTCGTATAGGAACATTAAACTCTTGCTTGGGTGCAAATGCACATCACACAGTGTGGGGGAAGTAATGATACTAATGCTGGAAGTGAGTTTTTACTTTTCTACATCATAATTACTAATCTTTACAGTTTAAATAAAGGCATACTCCTACATTCATAATAGGGTCAGAAGCGAGGTTATAAATCTTATACTCAGGACTGAACTAAGAAAGTGGTATGTATAAAGTGAACCATCACCAGCACAAAGTCCTAAAGTTCCTTATATATCAATAAATATATTCTGTAATCCTGTTTGGGATGCCTAGCGAAGTTATTAACTAGTAACATACATTAATTTAATCTGGTCGCTTGCACTTTGACAGATACCATTTTAAAATCATTTCATGATAATTGTCTTTTATAGAAGGAGAGCAAATGGGAGTAGATATAATATAGTGGACAGATGTTGTTCTCTAACGAAATAAAACTAATTAGGAAGCTATTTAATGTAGCTAGACTATACGGTAAATAGGAAAATTATAAACAAGTTCTAGCCAAGTATAATAAAACCTTTAAATGGGTGAGGCACGAATCTTGAAAGAAATTCTATGAGGAGGTTGTCAGCACTTTTCAAATACCATGACTTCTTAGAGTCATTGTCTTCAATCCCCTAAAAAAAGGCCATTTAAACAATGTACTCATTTTAATTATAGCATTCCTAGCGGATTTAAAAATGATATTGGAAAAAAAATTTCAATATTAAAAGTGATTGTATTCATTGCTTTTCAGAATAATACGTGTTTGTCTCCTAATGGAAAGGCCTAACTTTTTTTTTTAAGTTACTACTTTAGTACCAGTGTACCAAAAGAGACAAATTAGTGTACTTTGCCAGCCACTGTTATCATTATTAAAACAAAACTTCCTCTACAAAGAGAGTAACTCTTGTAAACCCCTTACAAGCAAAATACTTATAACAAACTCTGCATAAATTTTGTTTCCAAGTTATTTTAGTAAAGAAGGCAACCTCTTGTAAAACCTGGCAGCATAGCTCAAGGGATTTCTTGTGGTTATGAATGTTGTCCGGAGTAATCTCTTGACCTTATATGGATTTATTTGTTAAAAACTGAATTAAATTTATCTAAAAAATTCATAATATGTATTCCATCAAATATATTAATGGGAAAGTGAGGATTTGATTTCTTTTAAATATCTCTCTATATGAGGCATTTAACTTTAAAAAAATTGCACTTTTTGCCTTCTTTTAGAGTTTAAATCTCAGACTCTGTTGACTGCAAACTTTACTTAGTCTAAGTTGCATGTAGAGGCTAGTGTATATAAATATACTCAATATGTGGATACCAAGTGAGACATTACTCAACCTCAAGACCCTAAAACTTAGTGGTAATTGTTTCACTAATTAATTCATCACCAATACAATTAGATCAAGGGGAGACGTCTGCTAATTGAACAAAAAATAAAGTTTAATTCAAGGTGACAAATTCAAAATGCCCAATGAATAAGATGACCCCTATCAAACTATACTCTATTAGGAGTGGATACAAATTTTCTTTATAATTAAGTCATTCCAGACTCTAGTCTTATCCTGTATATATTATAATTAATTCCTCTTTTTTATGTATAGGTTCAAGAAGAGTTAAAAATGCTGTTGATTTATTTATGCAACAATTTCTATTGTGTGTGGCATGGAACAACATATGAAGATTATACTGATCTCTGTGTAGGATATCTAAGTGGAACCAGAGGAAAACATTAACACAGTGGACTAATTTTTTTTTATAATTAATTTATTATAAGAATTAAAACCAACTCTTTATATAAAAATGAAAGACCTGTAAATAATATTTTGTGTCCATTGCATGTTCTATGGAACAACATATTATGAAGATAATGCAGAATATCCAAGTACAATCAGAGATGAACATTAACATAGTAAACTCATTTGTAACATACTCATTTTTTTGTAATTAATTTATGATACCATTAAAACATTCTCTTTGTATAAAAATGAAAGACCTGTAAATAATATTTTGTGTCCATTGCATGTTCTATGGAACAACATATTATGAAGATAATGCAGAATATCCAAGTGCAATCAGAGATGAACATTAACATAGTAAACTCATTTTTTTTGTAATTAATTTATGATACCATTAAAACATTCTCTTTGTATAAAAATGAAAGACCTATAAATAATATTTTGTTTCCTTGCACCAGTGAAATTATTTAAGAATGGAGGATAATTATTCCATTTCAATTCAGTTCGTTAAACTTTTTTCAAGGCTCGTGGATGAATAAAAATTGAGAAAATAAATGGAAAAGTTATGAATGGAGCATACTTTGGGTTCCCCATGGTGTACATATCCCTGGAAGACGCGCTAGAATAATTTTAGAAGTCCAGCAAGTTAAAAATGATAAACATTAAATTATTATTATTTGACTATGAAAAAAAAAACAGAAGTTACGATGTTTTTCACTTGCTCTGTTCTTGATATACAGTAGTAGAAGAAAGGTGAACACTCTAAATCATTTTAGAAGTATAACTATTGACCCGTTTAAGATTATTTATGCATATAAAAACTAATACATAATGTTTCGAGAGTAAAAATCAATTCCCGTTATCAAAAACAGAATCAAAGTGAAAAACCCCAACATGTAGTAGTGTGAATGTTAAATATTGAAGAAAGGAATCCAGACCTGTGCAGCCAACACAACACAAAAAAGAAAGCCATGTTGGCATGACATCCATAAAAATAATGGTCTATAAGCCTAGAACATTTCTTAAACAAACTATAGAACAACAAATATCCTACCTCTTCTTTTTTTGTGTGAACCTCGCTAAGTTCATTCTTCAACAGAATAACTTCCAATTCCAAGGTAAAAACTTTTTACAAATAAAAGGAATGGCAATGAGTACCAGAATGCCTCCATTCTACGAGAATCTTTACATGGGAGAATTGAAGGAAACTTTTCATAGGAGGCAACCCCATTAACTTTTCTGTTGATACATTGACAATATCTTTATAATTTGGACATCAGGACAGTTAAGCCTAGATCACTTCTTAGAAAGTTTTTCAAAATTTTCTATTCCAAATTTCACCTGGACTATGTCTACTTCACAAGTTACCTTTATGCATATCAATGTAAAACTAAGGTATGGCAAAATACAAACTAGCATCCATGTTAAATCGACAAACCACCTACAATACCTCCAATTCGACACCAGCCATCCTATGAATACTAAATGAGCACCTATAGCGAGCCAATCTGAGCCAAAAGAATTTTTTCTGAGGATAGTGAAGTACACAAATTAAATTTTTTAAAAAGACATCTACATTTCTAAAAAGGGGTTATCTTGAGAAACTGGTTAGGAATCAAATTCATTTGGCATAAAACACAGATATTGTATTGCTGGGGTTAGACGAATGAAGTAGGGGAGCAAATATTTTAGTTGATACTGAACGCATAACTACTACTCTAATTAATAACATTGACTCAATGATAAATACTTCTAAATGAGTTACAATTGCTAATTGAATGCTTTTCTTAAAAAAGATTATATTTTTATACAACCATGGGCAATTTATGACCGAGAATATTTAATATTATTAAGTACTAGTGATGTGTGAGTTCGAATTAAAATACTCGGTGCATCCGAGTATCAAAATCCTCAGAAGAGTCCGAGTATTAAAATCCTCGGACAAAATTCTCAAACTAGGAACAAGGAGGAGGTAATGTGCGAGACTGCGAGTATCCTCGGTGTGCGAGTATCCTCGGACAACGATATTCGTTAGTGTTGTGTCAATTCCAAACAAAATGCTCGGTGTTTCTACTTTGGTTATATTAGTTTCTAAGCTGATTTTTCACTACACATTAATTAAACATTACGATTTTGAGTTATAATGATTTAGATTCGGTAACAAGTTTAATTTAAAATAACAATAATATTTATTTATTTCCACATTAACAAAAAGTAAATTAAATTATTATTTAATTGTTATTACTTATATTTAAATAAATATTAATAGGTTACCATCTTTATAAAAAATATAGTAAATTAACTTATTTTAAATAACAACTAAATTATTAATGTTGGTAATAATTGTATTAACGTTAAATTACTGAATTTGTGTCGAGGCAGGATAACATTTAATTACGTATTACAAGTCGTGTTAATCACATATTGTTTAAAAAAATAAATACTTGGTGGATCAGTCTAACATAGAAATATAACACACACACACACATAATGCGCATAATCATTCTGCACAGATACTCGATGTCGAACTAATAATACGAGTATTGAAATCATTCGAAGCCGAGTATTGCAAGTATCTATTTCACCCGAGTATCAACATTGCTATTAAGTACCACTTTACAAATAATTATTTAAACATATTTTATAATTTTTGGATACTTCTTCAATAGTCAATGAAACTATGATTGTCAATCAAAATTTGTCTAGTGCTAAGTATCTTTAGTCTAATATTAAAAGGCTGTGCTCCTTTTAAAAAAAAAATTAATGTTAATTTAATATTAATACTTTAAATGAAGATGTTCTGAATCATTAAAATAATTGTACAGAATAATTTATTACTTACTGCCTACCGGTATTTATATGGTTTCTTTTAAATGATTTGTTTTCATTTTATTAATAATCGGTTAACTGGATGGTGTTAAAAAATGTCATGGTTAAAAGTTAGTCCCAGCGGTAAAATATTAGGTTTTATTTTTAAACAGGCTTAAAAGTCATGAATTTAAGTGCAATTATTAGTTAATTCTCAGTTAAAAATGAACTTCAATTTGCATTGCAATATCGATATAGATATATAATACTTTTCCGAGATAAAATTTTCTTTTTTGTTTTCAAGATAAGATAATGATTCTTATACCTTTTTTTTTTTTAAATTGTGACTCTATAGAATTACAATTATCCGATTAATTCATTCTACTTGCAAACTATCTGAAAGCGTTTATTATTTACATAAAAATTTATCATTCCCTAAATTAATAGCTTATCTATATTTCAATAATGAACTTGATCTTCAGTGCTGTATGTATTACGGATTCATAGTTGGCAGCTTTAAGGAAAGCCATAGCAACTTCTGCTTTAATATTTCTACTGAGTGGTATAACAGCAATCAAAAATAGTGCATCAGAAAGACCACTTTTTATCTTTAACATCTCTTTTTGTTTCTTATGTCTAATTTGTGCTGTCTGATTATGCCTTTCTTCTTTTCAGAAATCATGTTTAGCTTTTCGGATGTTTAATCTCATAAGAGTTTTTCCTAAAACATACATTTCTGAAAAAAATAAAACATCAAAGTTAAGTAAATCGCTAGAAGTAGCGAGTACTTCTGGAGTATGGGGCAACAATATTTCTTTTTTCTTTAAAATCTACAATGTTGGTAGAGCCAAGAGAGGGCTAGGTTAGATTTTAACATTATGAACGGTCTTAGTTAGATGTTTGTTCAAATTTACAATTTTATTTGTATTAAAACAATATTAAAATAACTCACCGTTATTTACTGTTTCTAAAAAACTTTTGCTTTTGTGATGTCTACGTTTATGTTGTTGCTTCAAACTTCCTGGATTATGCTGCTCCTGGGTTGGTTCTATTGCCATTATAAATATCTTACAATTCTATTTATTAAAGAAAACAAATTAGCTAACTTTAAGACCAATGCAAGTGTTTCTAACCCTAGAACGGAAGCCATTCGTAAATTTTACCATTGCCCTCAGTATTTTAGTTATAACTACTAGGTTTTGTCCTGCTGGGTATTCCTCCACTGTCGCTAGTCAAGGTTAGTGTCATATTTGTAGTCGAACGGAGAGGTACAAGGCCGGTAATCGTAATTTATGCTTTCCATTCGAGTGACATTTTTAAAATTGATTTGTTTTAGTTTTTTAATTTTCCTGTCTTTTTTTTATCTAATAGTGTTTAGGCTTGTGTAAATAATGTTTTAAATAAATGTTGAAAATGACTCTATTCATCTGAAATTGACAGTTTGATCGAGTGATGTAGATAGTAACGGCTCATTCAAATTACAAGGATATTTTATTGACAGTGAAATAGAAGACTTAGTATTGTCATATTCAGGCAGCGATGACTATGAACCATCATCAGATGAGCTACCGTCAAATGACGATTTTGGGAAGCCCACAAGAAAACGTAAAACACCATCAACATTTGATAAAAATTGTGTCGGTTTGAAGCTGAACATTAGTGACTTGTTCCATTCTATGGAAGGTTCACCTTAACAAGAAACAAACACACCTTTGGAATCCTTGGATACATCATCTCCACTACAAATTCTGCCAGGTAAACCAACGAAGGCAGCCACTTGTTCACAACAGGTACCAAATGAATCCACATCTATTCAAGGTATGTATATTTTTGATAATTGTATAGAGAGAGAAAGTAGTAGGATCGTCCGAATTATAAAAGGTAAAAATAAACATTGTTGGACAAAGCAGCCAAGACTTTCTTCATTAACTAGAGCAAGAAATATTGTATACTTCTCTCCAAAAGTAAAAAATAGGGCTCTAAACGCTAATAAATCTTTATAATCTTTTCTCGCCTCTATTACGGATAATTATATTCAAAAAATTGTGTCAAACACTAACAATGAAATTATTCTGAATTAAAGAAACTATCAAGAACAAACATCAACACACGAGTATTTTAGAACTAAAATCATTGATTAGAATACTACTATTTTCTGCCATACACAAAGATAAACATTTAATTTGTACTGAAATGTTCAATAAAATCCTAAGCGGAGAAATATATACAGCCACAATTAATTATCGAAAAGGTTAATTTTCTGTTGGATTATTTAAGATTTGACAATAAGCGAACTTGTCAGCCAAGAGGAGAGAATGATAATTTTTCCCAATCAGAAAATTATGGGACATTGTATTGAAAAATGTGTTGAGAATTACAAACCAAGCCTGTACCTAACCATTGATGAACAACTCCTGGGGTTTAGGGGCATATGCCTATTTAAGATATTTATACCTAATCATATGGTATTTACAGATGTTTGTCGTAAATATGGTATTAAAATAGTCATGGTTTGTGATTTAGATATAAAATTCTATGTCTCATTTCAACTATGCACGTTAGAGAGGCTTACTATCATAGCTACAGGAAAACCCACAATTATAGGAAACTAAGAGAGCGATAGATGCATTTGATCAAATTTCCTCTGTTCTAAACTGTTTTCATTAAATTGTAAAATGTGTATTTTCTATGGTAAGTTTACGTGGCTGGGATAAATTTCTGGATTACACATAAATGTGTGTTAAAAGATGAAAATAAAAAACCTATCACTAAGGAAAAGTTTTTACCTGAGCTGTTCAGAGAATTTGTCCTGCCATAGTTGGAAGGAAAAATAAAATTCCAACAATTCAAAGGGAATTGAAATCACTCATTGTTGATATCATGCACAAGGGAGTGGCTAGGCCAAGACCCATCCCCCAACAACCAAACCCAAACAATTTGCAAGTTTTAGCCCTGTCAGAAGAGAAATTACCTAATGAAGGTAATGTAGTCGCAAACTAGACACACATTGTCATTGTACACATTTGTCATAACTCAAAAGGCCTAAATTCCTTGTGTTGGTTTCTTCAATATTAATATATTATGAGACATGAATATTGTTTCTCCTAGTTAAAAAATATCTAATTAATGAGGAAAAATAAATAGTTTAAGTTTGCATCATTTTTAGTATGGTAACTAAAATCTAGGGGAAGCTTCAATATATAATGACCAGGAACTTTTATTTTAAATAACAAAAAATCTACTAAAGTAATTTTTTTTTTAAAGATGTATTCTTATTAGTAATTATTGCATTGAAGCTTCCCCCAGATTTTAGTTGCTAAAAATCGTGCAAACTTGAACTTTTTATTTTTTGTCATTTGATATAATTTTTTAACAATGAAATATTTTTTCTGTTTAAATGTTATAAATAAAAATTTCTAACTGTGAACCATTTTCCCTATTAATTTGCACACCTGAATAAATATTTATAACATTTATTTTAGTCTTCAAATTTAGTAATGCTCACCATTAGTCTAACTGTTTGGTAGGTTTCCATTCCGGGGTTGAACACAAATTTCAACTGTACAGTAATACGAAATACAAGATAGTTTGAATTTACCTCTTTACTCTCATAGATAAAACAGCTGACCCATGTTCATCATGGAGGTTCTTAGCCAATCATCTGTGTGCTTTCACTCTACCAAAAGTTAAAACACATTTTCAACCAACTTCCAACTATCACTACAAGTGTTTTTTATTGAAGAATAAAAAAAATTGAATTATTATACCACTTTTTTTCTCAAGGTTTTAAATTAGTTTAGTCATATTGATCGTACAAAAAAAAAAAAAAAAAAAAAAAAAAAACTGTCACCACGTATCTTCATATTAGTTGTTAGGTTGTTAGAAAACTTTATCTTCTGAAACAACTTGGTATATCCTGTAGCTAGACTTTTGTTGACAAAATCGACATCTGAGAGATTAACAACTAAGAAGAGAGAATGTTTGTAGTAGTGACAGAATTTTCGGTATTACTTAACTGTTCAATTTGTAAAATTTGATTTATGCAATAAATTCCAATTAGTGATAAGTGTAATAAATACAAAAGATATTGATGGACTTATGAACCAAATGGTATGGTTACAAAATTTGTCTTAACATCTGTGGCAGGTAGACTAGTAACAAAGGCATTTTGAGGTTATATGGTACAAACATTTACTTTATTTTAACAATAATAATTAATTCTATACAATCTTATTGTAGTCTTTTCATGTTTGTCCTTCCTATATTTGAAATCTTAATTGCAGCGTATTCATGGAATTGTTCTATGTTTGCAGCCAAGATACCTTATTCTGCATTGTTACCTAGTAGGCTATGTCTAAGGGTAATTATTTAGTGTATTTGTCAGTGGAATTTAGTAGCAAAAAATAATTAAATCGTTTATTACCTATCTTATTTTGAAATAATCAGATTTTTTTTTTATTACAGAGGACCATTTCAAGTACTAAAATCAATTAATATTATAGAAAATTATAATTCTGAAAACAAGAATTCCAGGTGTGTATATAAATGTCATTTATATCGGTACTACATATAATACGTGTATGGTTATCCTTGGTATAACATTAGTCAGGTTAGTGAATGTCTCATTGCTGGATGTTTATGTTATGACTATGTGAGTCAAGTTAGTGAATATTTTAATTGCTTTATTAGGTCTGGCTAGTTAATTAGCCAGTTATTAGCCTAGTCATTAGGTCTGGTTAGGTCTAACTATATATTTTCATATATAACTTAATTGAAGCGTATTCATGGAATTGGTCATTGCAGCCAAAATACCTTATCCTGCATTGTGATCTACCCTGACCTAGTACAGTAGTAGTCTATGTCTAAGCCTACCAGCAATATTTATGAAACTTAGTTTTATGGGTTATGCTTAAGTTTAATAGTGGTAAAGACTTGTGACATTGTTTTATTTTCTAAAAAAAAATCTTAGCCTATATATACAAAATGGTCCACTTTAGTAACTTCAAGGACAGCATGTCATATAGCAAGCTACAACTTTTTCTACAGTAGCACATTCTAAACTGAACTCGTAGAACTATAATTGTTTACTCCCACACAAATACTATGGAACCTTCTTCTCTTAGTTCTAATTCAGTGGTACAGTATAACATAACCTAAATGACCTTTTCCTAACCTGACTGATTTGTTTCAGGTCTAAATTAGTAATGAAATTTAATGCTTTCATTCTAGTTTGTAGTATATTAACACTTCCAAATATTGTTTTTATCAAAAATAAGTGTTACCAATAGTCTTTTACTAGCCGTTTTGTCAACACCACATCGAAATATAGCAAAATTTCACTGATATCAGTTTTTTCTTGTTAGTGTTAATTTAAATATATGAAACATGTTTGGCCAATTTAGACATAAGTTACTGGGTGATTTGAACTTCATAAATTTATTTCAACCTTAAACTAACCACAATTTGTATGCTCATTTTAATGTTCACTACCGATATAGGCCTACATTAAAATTTATGATTGCTATAGGCTAGTTCAGTGGAAAATTATATTTTCTTTCATTTGGTGATTGATGTTTATACTAATAAATAAGTTTCAAGTGCAAAAATAAGTTGTTAAAATTTTCATTTTTTGTTGAAGTTTCCAGTATTTTGTTATATCTGTGGTTGTTATATAAATAATAATTGATATTAAGTTTTTTAAATAACCTAAAAAAATTCTGTAATTTAAAAAAATAAATTTCAAAAACATTCCAAGAGGTATACCACTTGAATTTAGTTGTGAAAAATCATGAAATCGTTTACTACCAACTTTAATTTGAAAGAATTACTTATACATACACTGGCATAGAAGAATTAGGATTTTTCATTTGTAATATTTTCCCTGACAGAGCACATTTCAAACTGACAGGTTAAAGCAAAATGCAACAATCATGACAATAGTTGCCGATTTGTTTTAATTATCAATTACTATAGTTTTAGAGTATTTTATGCACATCAGAGAATCTCTATAGTCATAAATCCATGCATAGAAATTTTTACAACATGTTTATATAGCAGAGCTGTCAACCTAGAGGGGTGAAAATGCGAAAGGTTTTCCAACCGGGAAGGGGAGAAATGTGTGAGAAACTAAAAACATGCCAAACAGTTGGAACATGGACGTTTATTGTGACATAAGTACTATAAAAAGAACTATAGTGTACTAAAACCAGTAATTTCAGAGCATTTTGTACGTGAGAAAAGCTCTTATTGGCTCCTGCTGCATGTTGTGTGCAGAAGTTTACGCACTGACCAATGGTAAAAGCCCTTCAAAACTACATACCACAGAGAAAGGGTTGATACAGAAGGCTGACAGTGTTGTGTTTGTCTGCCAGGTACGCCACTGTCTACGTTAGTTTATATTGGCAACAGAGACTTGCTTTTTCATTGTAAATTCATCGCAATTTTTTTCATTGCAAATTGCGTGAGTTTATAGGCTCTTTGCGTGATAGCGTGAGTTGGTGATTGAATGCGTGACACTCACACATTTTGGGTATCTGTTATAGGACGTTTGATTTTAAAAATCTAGATAGCCTACAGTACTGATTTAGTTCTCTCTAAATTTAATCTAAATTATTATAGCTTTTTTTTTTCTTTTTCAGAAAACATCTAAAACAGAATTGTCACTTCAATAAGCACCTGTTTATACAGCTAAAGTTTTTAATACAAATCTTTATCATTTTGTTTATTTCAGAATAAAGACAAGGGAATGCGAAGTGGAGAGAATTACGTTAGCAGAGATTCATTAAGGTCATCTTCTTTTCTTCCTACTCCAGTTACTCATAGGTAACATATACTTATCTAATAATTTTTTTTAAACACTGTAGTATGACAACAATAGGCTCTTGGTGAAGCCATATTGATCAATTCCATTTTGAATAAAATTAACTAAGTTTCCTTTAAGTTTTTTAATTACATTATTGATTATTTAGACATAGGTGGTGGACTAGTATCTAGTACGGTATAATGAAAGAATAGCCGATAATTTGTAGTGTCTCGGTATTAGTGAAACCCATAGTGGCTCACTATAGTTAGTACAGGTATGTCAATCCCAAAGGTCTTAGCTGAATCTACATCTTTTTTCCATCTAGTTATGGGTTAGATCCCTCTCTTTCATTTTTCTTATAAAGTCTCTTTTGACTAACTCTTGTTCTATTCCAACCCTGATGCTATTAGAGTATTCAAGGGCTTCGGGTCCAATTTTATGTTATTTTCTTCCTTTTTTTAGTAAGGATGACTGAAAGGTTTTTCATCTTTTAACAACAAGAAGAAGAAAAAAATGTATTATTGAAAATAACAGATGTTGGAGAATTAAAAATGTTTTGTTTGTTTATATTTGATGTTTGAAGGTAATATTTTCAATAGAAATTTATTGGTATGATTTATACTAAGACTAGAGGTACTTGGTAGAACGCCATGTTAAATGAAACAATTCTACAATTTATTGAGTCTTGCCGACCATGAGTTTCTTAGTTACGGCATTTACAGCTTTATGGATATTATGTTGAAGCTGCTTCGTAACTGGCAAAACTGTTCCAAGGAAATAAGAGTTAAGGCTTAAATTAAAATTATTAATTAAGGTAGAAATACTCTTAGCCACTTCAATTCAGAATACAAACAGTCATTGCTACAGACTGTAAAATATTGAGAAACTGCATGGCTTGCAACCTTCTAACACGTCATGGAGTCCTATATAAGCTTCCACCAGTGGAGAAACGAGGTAAAAGCGTTGTGATGATAGTGTGGAGCAAGGGAGGGTCGCTGTTAGTTTGAAACGTAGCCAAGGGAATCAAGGCCAGGAAATCTAGAGGTGTGTTGCTGTTGTTCATGACATTAGAAGGGTGAGGGCGTATTAAATTCACTGTTAGACAAATTAATTATTATTAAATTGGAAGTTTTTTGTATTGAGATCTTAGAGTGATTATACTTTAAATATCTTTGTATCTTTGTAAGTTGAATAACTAATAGTTAATCTCATTCTGAACTTAAATCTTAACACCATGGTACAAATTTACAAAATAATTTTAATTGATTAATAAATCCTCTTACACTTTATTTCTTCTTTATTGGTTTAACACGTTAACTGCCACCATAAGAGGGTCCTACGAAATCCCGTAGTGCCAACTTGAATTATTGGTGTATTGTTGCTGATATCAATTTTTTATTGTTACAAAGGCTATTTATTTACATTTCCTTCAATTATTCATGCGGAGAAATTGGAGGTTAGTTTTGGACCAATCCGGCGCCGGCACATTCATTTTTCGTCTCAAGTTCGCTTAAAAGTGAAAGCGCCGACCCGATCGGGCCACAACTTGTGTCCGCCGAACATTAGTTAGTTCGGAAAATTAGTTAATTTGGTATAATACATCAACCAAAATATGTTACTAACACTTTTATAATAACTAATGTATACCATTATATTAATTGTTTACATATTAACAGCTTGAAACCAGTTTTCATATAACTTAGAGTTGGTTTATCTTTAAAAAAAAAAGTGCCGACCCGATAGGACCGCGAAAGTTTGCATTTTTCAACAGCGAAAAGATAGTTATAAAATAAATCTAAACTGGGAACCGAGTGTTCTGCGTTTAAACATAGGATGTGCAATGTCCAAATAGTACGGCTTGTCCGCGCTAGAATGCGCTGTAGTGTTGCAGTCGAGCAAAACAACAACAATGACGTATTTGAGATGCCGGCCCGATCGGGTCGGCAGATTGCTCTACCCACAGAAACTGTGCCGACCCGATCGGGCCGGCGTGGCGGTTAACGTGTTAATAAAAAAAAAACATGTTCTTACTATGTAAAATGAGATCTCGCACATTGCACATTCTATAAAATTAATTACTAATACTACATAAGCATAGAAATAAAATTTCATACACAATTACAAGATGGAAAAATTATTATGAAGGTTTAATTAATGTGTTTTGGTATACATAAGATTACAAAAATTGGATTATTTGATTTTATTGGTAACGTTCATGTCTTTGATGTTATACTTAATTTAATCAAATTGTATTATCTAGAAAGTTAACGCTTCTTTGACTAGCTTTAAAATCGTGGGTAGAAATAAGTTTGAAATTATATAATTTATGATTTGACTCTATATTCTCGAGGAGGGGCACTTGTGGTGGTTTTAATTAGTTTTGTAATCAAAAATATTAATATAATACAGGGTCATCATAAAAGAATAGTGGGGTTTTGAAAATGATTTAAATGAAAACAGAATTATTTACAACTGATCTTGTTTATTTATCTAAAACGTCGTCTGACACAGTTTCTTTACATAACTAATAAATTTTTATATCAGCTCTGAACTATAAAAAAGCCCTATCAGATGATTTTTTATCACACCACACCAAACATTAACTTTAGGTGACTCACATATTTTCTCAAAAATTGTATGTGGGTTTTCAGATCCCCCCCATATGCGTGAATTGTGTCTGTTAACAGACCCATTGATATGGAATGTAGCTTCGTCTGAAAAAATTATTGGTTTTCATCAATCTTGTTCAACATTTCAACAGAGAAATTAAAACTTTTTAAGGATAAAATAAAGCAAAAGCTTAAAGTTTCAAATATTTAATAGTATAAATGAGCTACAATTGTTTCGCCTTGCGGCATCGTCGGGCAACAGTTGCCCGACGATGCCGCAAGGCGAAACAATGTAGCTCATTTATACTATTAAATATTTGAAACTTTAAGCTTTTGCTTTATTTTATCCTTGAATATGGAGTTTCAACAAGAAATATCTGCTATTACATTAAAGTTAAAACTTTTTATACCATAATCAGGTTTCAATTCCTGCAATAACTGGTATTTATATGCGTGTAATTTTAATTTTTTGTGTAAAACTTTGTGGATTGTTGTTTTGGAATACCTAACTCTAGGCTTCATCGAGGTATTGACTTCTTAGGATTTCTGATTGCAGTTTGTCTAATAAGTTCAACTTTTTTGTTTGATATACTTGGCCTGCCAGGTGATTTCTGCTTTTGAACAGATCCAGTTTCTTCGAATTGTTTGAACCAACGTCGTATGTTATTTTCATGTGGCGGATCTTTTCTGTATTTGCGTCAAAATTACGTTGCACTGAAATAATTATAGACTTGAATTCAGCCAGCAACAAAACACACTTTGCTTTTTCTTTATTAGAGAACATAATAACACACTCCACACAGAACACTCCAGAAAATACAAAACACACTATCACAACAATGCAAGATTCGAGGTTACAAAAGCAGTTAAACAAACTTTTGTGTTATAGGCTATCAGTGATACCTATACAACACCACAAAATGTCTCTACTATCTTTGTATGAATTAATGAAACACCACCATTCTTTTATGATATCACTGTATATAATATATACGGCTGAAGGCTCTATGATTTCAAATGAATTTAAAATAGAATTTGAACTGTATGATTGAAATTTACAGAATAGTTTATAATTTGAATTGTTTTGAAGATTATGAAAGTTTATAGTTCATTTATTTTAAATTGAATCTTACGATTTGTTGTTTAATCATTTCAGACTTTATTGTTATGAGGATTGTGTTAACATTACCAAATTAGTCTTCACACACATTAGGATGTATTAATATACTTTTGATCTGTTGTTCACGGTGTTGGTTCCTCCTCTCCTCTTATCGTCATTTGAAAATTTGACGATTGGTATCCGTTGTCTAATAGTTGTGTGTGAAAATACTCTGAAGATATTTTAATTTTAATTCATTGAATTTTTTTTTGACATATTCCTACTAATAGTATGTATTCTAGGTTAGGCCTAGTTACTTGTAAGTTCAACTTTGATATGTTGCCCTTTTATAACATCTGTTGTTATTCAAACTGGTTCTTATTTAAGATAATTAATGTTTTGAAATATAGCTGATAGTCTATATAATATATACTTTTCATTGTACTGTTGTAATGGTCGGCAAAAGTGAATTAAATATTAAAATTGAGCAGTTACTATGTATTTTAGACATATGCTTTATTAATGATTTTAGACATATATGTATTTTAGAAGTTAATGATGTTTTATTATGTATGATTTATTACACATACACATTGTAATCGTTATGATGAAATAGTTATAAATTAACATAATAAATTCTTGTGACTATTATATTACATTTATAATTTAACATAAAATAATGGAGTTAATTATAATTTAAGTAAATTTTACCAACTGGCATCTTGCCATAAAGTAGGAGGGTCATCTCGATATTCTCTTTACAGTTACCAATGGCATCATAATGCCGGGTTATTCTTTCATGAATATTTACTAACTAATGAAGGTTTACATAGTCAAAAAATTGTTCAAACCTTAAATATTAATGATGGCAGTCAAGGTTCATGTTGTTTTTTGTCAATTATTCCTGAACCATAATATTTTTTTACTTGCGATTTTTCACACAGGTTTGTGATATTAATCTTCAAAGTTCACTATAATTTGAAGAAAATGGGAAATTAAGTAGTTTATAACAACTCCTTGAGAGATGTTTACCGATAAATCATGGTCCGACAACTTTGGAAAGGTCATTTCATTCTTTTATTTTTCATTGTGGGAGACAATAAAATTGCATACAGCAAGTCATAATTCATACATACATTACAATACACTTAACAATTATACATATACAAACACATTAAAAAATATAAATACATTTTTTATTTAGAGGCTACACTGAACAAAATTTGATCAAAATCATAATCTTGACCCATCATATAACTTCACTTTACTACGTATATGACTAATGAAACGAGATGTTATAAAAAAAAGTATAAAAATATTTAATATATTTGGAAGAGAATTAAGAAAATTGCATTTATCATTTTGTTTCAATTTTCCGATTATTAATTTACTTTCTTTACACTAGTCAATAACTTGCTCAACACAAACATTTTAACATTAATCATGATTTGGTTTTATTCATAGATGATAAATTAACATTTGAATGGTTATATATATTTATATAGTCTTTTAATTATTATGCCTCGACTTAGCTCATTTTTGGAGCAATAGAAATTCAATATTATATATCACATTAGTTAAACACAAATTTATACAGTTCTGCAATTTAAAATAACATTTTGCATAGTCTATATTTTATCTCGGGTAGGGAACTCGTGCTGGCTGATTTAAATTAACCACCACACGCATAACTATTTAAATTTGGAAAAGTTATATATGAAAAGAGGATTCAATAAAAAAAATGGTGATCTCAAAATAATAATTTGAATTTAGGCTAATCTTTCCTGCCTCTTGTAATTGTTTTAAATTTGGATTCTTTTATATTTATGATTGTTTTCTTACTTAATGAAGTTTATACTACCATTTGTATATTTTTTAAATCACTTTCACTTTATTTGATAAAAAACGAAACTATATATAAAAATTTCACACACGCCAAATGTACATCTTCATCCTTTGGCTGTCTGGATGCGTCTCTCTCCAAAAACCGAACGCTTCCGTTTCGCGGCTTCTTCATACCTCCCGGGACTTGTATATTCAATTTTTGTTCCACGCCATCTTCATCTTGTGATTTGTCGATTGTTGTCACGTGGTCTCGTTGTTTTTGTAAACCTTCTGGACTCGTACGTTCATTGGTTGAAGGATCTATTTCTTACGTTTTCCATCAACATTTACGATATTTAATCACATTTATCTAGATAGTTAAGTGCACTTTAGTATCTTATAGTTTTGTTTCAATTTTGAGATCATGGTTCAATTAAAATTTACTTTGACTTACAAATATTTGAAAATTGATATTTGGAAGTAATAGATTGTTTATGTACTATTCCGCGAATTTGCAAGATGGCTTTTCTAAATATAATCTAACAGCTGTTCAAGTCTACAACTATTTATTTACAAATTATCATATTTCTATTTAAAAGTTTAGTGAACTCTTATTCTATTGTGATTTTACAAGTTTATATAATACTAACTGTGACAGATAATATCGTGTTACATATCAGTGAATATAATTCTGAGACAGTTTGTTTTTGGAATCGGTGTTTTGTAAATAATGACGTGACCTGGATTTGGATTGAGTGTTTCCAATACATAGTGATTGTTTACAAGTGCTTTGCTGATATTTTGAACTTTACTTCTCTTATTATGTTAACTAAACATATATTTCTACATGTATTCAATTAGAATGGTTTTTAATAAAAGTGTTTTTGTTTCTATTAATCTTGGCATACGATTTTCATTTAGCCTATTTGTAGGTTAGGCCTACTTTGCACATCCATTGCTAACAGTTTATAAATATTTTTTAAATATGGTGTTTACTACGTTTGTTGGTTTCTACTTTTTGGTAAATTTATATTTTCTAAAGTTTTGGTAACAATTTTTATAATTATTTGGCTAAATTCATCTGAACATTTGTTTACAATAGGTTAGGTATGACTTACTAATGGTAGGCTATGTTTGTTTTTGTATGATAATTTTAAGATGGGATTTGGTACATTATAAATGCCCTTCAAATTAATTTTGCGGAAATTCTGTAGCATAAATTATTTTGCATGGACAAAATCACATCTTAAATTAATAACTAACGATAATAACAACTTGTTGTCTAACATGACAAATTCTTATTACTAACAAATTAAATATTGGAACATAAATAACAAGGGAAATAACATTTTAATACAGTTCATAAGTTCAACACATAATATAGGGAATACATATTTATTTTACTATCACTGTTTGTATGGGGTTTAAGATTTACATTGTTCATCGTAAGATTATAGTTCATAAGGGATAGGGGAACATTGGATGGAGAACACATTTGTTTATATAATTGTTTCATTTGTCACTTTGTCGTAGAGGTTATTTGGTATATAAGTTCGTAGATTGGGAATATGGAATGTTGGAACATATGTTTTTTATATTTGGATATGTACACACTGGGTCATGTTCTTTCACAGATTACATGAAAATTCACATTGTTTACATCACATTGTTTATCTGGGGAAAGTCATAGTTAATAATGGGAAACACAGTTTATCATGGGAACACTTAATTAAATGGAAACATAGTTCATATGAAACACAGTATAAAGTTAATATTAAAACATTTTGTACATAAATAAAACATATTGTAGGTTTTGGGTAACACTTTGTTTGTTTATAGTTTATCACATTATGCCTTCAAATGAGGTTATGTTTTTAATATTTTGTTTTCTTCACATCTGGTGATGATATTTTATAGCTGTTCATCGTTATTGGTGGTCTGTACAGGTTTCACTTCGTAATATGGCCAGTTTTCTTCTTAACTATAATAATTGGATTGCCGTAAGGGCTGTTTTATTCTTCTATAATCTTTTCTTCGAGCATGCTGTTTATTTCGCTCGCAACTGCTTCTTGAAGATTAATCGGTATTGAATAGCTTTGGGCACGGTAATGGTCTGGTCTATCTACTCTAATTTTATGTTGGTATAAATTACAACGTCCTGGTTTTTCTGAAAAGATGGTTTTAAATTTAGATATTAAGTTGATTATTTTTGTTTTGTTTTTCAGTGGGCTGAGCTTACTATTCGCTCTAAACATTTCGCAAATTTCGCTATAGTGTGGATTATTATTATTCTCAAGTTTGGTTTGATTACTTTCATTATATTCATATGCGTCTTCATTATAATATACTATTCTGCATTTTGCTGATTCATTTGTCTCACTTTCAAACTTAACTTTTAATGATTTGTTTTCTCTATTCATGAGTATTATTTCATTATCGTCGAAGTTTATATTCATTCTCAAGTTCCTTAATCATATCTATTCCTAAAATACAGTCTTTGATTAAATGTGGCACTACAATGCACTGAGCATCAAACTCTAGTCCTTGGATGGTTGCTTGTAATAATATTATTTGTGAAACTCTCTTTGACTTATTGTTTAAAGCTGTTGTTATATGGGTATTGCTTACTGGTAACTGCTCGAAATGCCCTAACTTAATTTTATTATCCTGAAACCAATTTTCAGAGATACAAGAGATGGTACTTCCCGTATCTATCAAAGCATTTGTTATTATTCCATTTAAGGTGATGTTTATTTCTGGACATTTGTTGTTCATTAGAGGTGTTTGATCTTCCTTATCTGCGTCTTCTATTAGAAGAAAGTCCCTATCACAATAAAGATTGGAGATTGTAATTTTGACATTGCTTGTATTATCTATGTAGGTTGGCATATTTCCGAAATTATTTTTAATTATAGGCACTGGTGTAGGTGGTGAAGTGTTATTTGATGGATAGCTCTCTGTTTCACCTGTACGGCCATGATTTTCTTGATTATTACTTCCTAAACCAGTGCGTTGGAGTTTAACACTGGTGGTTCTGTGCTGGTTTCCGTTGTCATTTCAGTTCGGGTTGTTATTGCTGGTTTTGTTGTCGTTGTGATGAGTTGGCACAGCCTCTGTTGTTCTGGTGTTGGATAGGCATTCGGTCTTCTCTCCTGGTATGACTCATTGTTGGTGTTGTGATAGTTGGGCCTTGAATTTTGCTGTGGTGAGAATCTGAAGTTGCTCTGTATAGGTCTTGGTTCTCGTTCGTACGGTCTAGACTGTAGTCGTTGTTGCCCATATCGTTGATTGTTTTGCTGGTATGGTGGTCTGTTTTGATAATAATTTGGTCGAGGTGGTTGGTTGTATTCAGGTCCACTGCGGTAAGGATGGTCTCTTGGAGTCCTGTATTTACTATTTTGATCTGAATTAGGCTTAAAATGTTGATTTTGATGTTGATATCTGTTCTGATAATAATTTGGTTGGCTCTGTCGGTTGGACTGGTTCGTAGCTCCTCCTCTTGGGCTTGCATTATTCCTTCTTCTTATATCCGCGTTGGCCTCCTCTGTGTCTTCTCTCTGTAGAAGATCAGCAAACTCCTTAATGCTGGTGATGTTTTGGACACGTTGAGCATCTTGTATTCGCTGGTCAAAGTGTTCGACTAATATTGCGATGATATCTTCTTCTTTAGGCTGTGGTATCATAGACTTCATTGTCAACACTCTATCTATGAAATATTCACTCCTGGACAATTTTCCTCCAGGCCTATACTGCTCAAACTCCAATTTTTGTCTAGTTCCTCTTTGCACGTCTCGGTTCCAAAATTTTGACAAAAACTCGGTGCTGAATTGTTGGAAGTTGTATACATCATTTTTTATTAACTGCCACCATCTAGCGGCACTTCCTTCGAGGCTATTCTCAATTATATCGAATAGGCAGTCCTGACTATCTCCTATTTGATTTATTTTCCTGTTAGTTATTCTTTCATAATAACGAGTCATTCGATATAGGTACTCATTAGGGTTGGCTTGTCTTCCGTTGAAACGAGGCAGTGTAGGGTTAATATTACTGTCGTGGTTTGCTGCGTTACAAATAACATTGATAGGTGTGGGTATTTGACCTTCTAGGTTAGGTTTAGGTAATTCTGCTATTATATTCTGTACCTCTTGGATTACACTAATTTTGTTCTGTTCTATCTTATTGTCCAATATTAATTCCTGCTTATTTAAGGATTCAGTTAAGATTTGCTTGTTTATTGTTTCGTCTAACCTGGTTTCTATATTTTCTATTCTTTTATTATTATTCTCAATGGCCTGTTCGACTCCTGCTAACTTGCTAGTAAATTGTGTCTCTACCCTATTTATTTGGCTAGCTAGACATTCTTTAACATCCTCTAGTTCACCTCGTATTTCTTTAAAGTTGTCTCTAATAAAAGTTTGGTTTTCTATTTGATTTTGTTTAAATTTTTGGTCCATATTTAATTGTAAATTTTGGATTAGCATTGTCATTTGTTCTAAAAGGGTTGATTGATTTTGGCCTAAAGGTGTTTCTGATTCTGTATTAGCATTTAGGTTAGGTGTCTCCATGGTGGATTCTTGTTGGTTACTAATTTCTTCGGTTTCGGTTAAAGTAGGTTGTCTTAAAGTTTTTAATTGACCTTCTTGCGCCTTTTCACTGGGTTTAATAGTTTCTCGTAAATTATATCTAGGAGTCTCTTCTTGAGATCGGTTCATATTGGTTAAATATATCTAGGGATGATTGTTATTATTATTATGGATTGCTTTATGAGTTATGATGATTAACACTTAGATATTTTAACACATATATTATTATATTCTAGGCCTAATTATTCCACATAAATACTAACATATAGGCAATCTCTAATATTTCAAAATCTTGAAACTATTTATGATGTAATACTAAGTGTAGTGGATAGTGTTGTTCTGTTTTAGAGTTATTCTTTTGATTCACAATGTTTAAATAAATCTATTAACTAATTTTACATAATTATATATTCTAAATCTAAAATTGCAAAAGTCTTACTTATAAATTCAATTTTATATCTTTCTTACTAACTAATTAAATTAAAGCCAATTTGCAAAATTCAATTTAATTCAGCCAACACGTTGGGATGCCAATTTATAAAAATATTTAATATATTTGGAAGAGAATTAAGAAAATTGCATTTATCATTTTGTTTCAATTTTCCGATTATTAATTTACTTTCTTTACACTAGTCAATAACTTGCTCAACACAAACATTTTAACATTAATCATGATTTGGTTTTATTCATAGATGATAAATTAACATTTGAATGGTTATATATATTTATATAGTCTTTTAATTATTATGCCTCGACTTAGCTCATTTTTGGAGCAATAGAAATTCAATATTATATATCACATTAGTTAAACACAAATTTATACAGTTCTGCAATTTAAAATAACATTTTGCATAGTCTATATTTTATCTCGGGTAGGGAACTCGTGCTGGCTGATTTAAATTAACCACCACACGCATAACTATTTAAATTTGGAAAAGTTATATATGAAAAGAGGATTCAATAAAAAAAATGGTGATCTCAAAATAATAATTTGAATTTAGGCTAATCTTTCCTGCCTCTTGTAATTGTTTTAAATTTGGATTCTTTTATATTTATGATTGTTTTCTTACTTAATGAAGTTTATACTACCATTTGTATATTTTTTAAATCACTTTCACTTTATTTGATAAAAAACGAAACTATATATAAAAATTTCACACACGCCAAATGTACATCTTCATCCTTTGGCTGTCTGGATGCGTCTCTCTCCAAAAACCGACGCTTCCGTTTCGCGGCTTCTTCATACCTCCCGGGACTTGTATATTCAATTTTTGTTCCACGCCATCTTCATCTTGTGATTTGTCGATTGTTGTCACGTGGTCTCGTTGTTTTTGTAAACCTTCTGGACTCGTACGTTCATTGGTTGAAGGATCTATTTCTTACGTTTTCCATCAACATTTACGATATTTAATCACATTTATCTAGATAGTTAAGTGCACTTTAGTATCTTATAGTTTTGTTTCAATTTTGAGATCATGGTTCAATTAAAATTTACTTTGACTTACAAATATTTGAAAATTGATATTTGGAAGTAATAGATTGTTTATGTACTATTCCGCGAATTTGCAAGATGGCTTTTCTAAATATAATCTAACAGCTGTTCAAGTCTACAACTATTTATTTACAAATTATCATATTTCTATTTAAAAGTTTAGTGAACTCTTATTCTATTGTGATTTTACAAGTTTATATAATACTAACTGTGACAGATAATATCGTGTTACATATCAGTGAATATAATTCTGAGACAGTTTGTTTTTGGAATCGGTGTTTTGTAAATAATGACGTGACCTGGATTTGGATTGAGTGTTTCCAATACATAGTGATTGTTTACAAGTGCTTTGCTGATATTTTGAACTTTACTTCTCTTATTATGTTAACTAAACATATATTTCTACATGTATTCAATTAGAATGGTTTTTAATAAAAGTGTTTTTGTTTCTATTAATCTTGGCATACGATTTTCATTTAGCCTATTTGTAGGTTAGGCCTACTTTGCACATCCATTGCTAACAGTTTATAAATATTTTTTAAATATGGTGTTTACTACATTTGTTGGTTTCTACTTTTTGGTAAATTTATATTTTCTAAAGTTTTGGTAACAATTTTTATAATTATTTGGCTAAATTCATCTGAACATTTGTTTACAATAGGTTAGGTATGACTTACTAATGGTAGGCTATGTTTGTTTTTGTATGATAATTTTAAGATGGGATTTGGTACATTATAAAAGCCTAAACAATATACTGTAGACTGGCTACATAATACATTTTGAGTAATATTTATGTAATGTTTATTGTAAAAAAAAAGTCAATAATTTTCTATTGAACTTACTAGTTTTTATCAATTAACTACTACATATTTCGGTTTTTTGTTTTTTGTGTGTGTGTTTAATTTTTCTGTTTTTTTATTTTATTGGAATAGTTCCGCCAATTCACGTTAGTTGAAATAGTGTTACAGTAATTCCTGTCCCGTGCTGTTAATGGCATGGTGTCTTATGAATGTTATTTTTCTAACTAGTTTTTAATCGTTAGAATGACTTTTATTATGGGTTAAGATTAACATTTAACCTGAAGACTTTTAGATCACGTTCTGCATTCCAATCATTTTGTCTCATAAAATTGATTTACTTATGTTGAATAAAGCCCTCGTGGATTTATCTATAATGAGTACGGGCGTGGAAATCATGTGGGATTTTAGCTGGATCTACATCTTGGGTTAAATCCTTTTTCATCTGACCTATCAGGTTTTTATTCATTAACTCTTGTTGTTTTAAGACTCTGGTGCTATTAAAGTATTTGAGGACGTGTTATCTTTTATTATTTGGCAACTTTTGTAGGAAAAACCAAAATTTCAAGCAGTTCAGAGAAAATTTTAGTAGGGTAAGTTGAATAAATTTTTAAATTATCAGACAGACTCGAAATTTTTTTTTTTTTTTTTTTTCATTATCAAAATCAATTGATCGGACATGTCTCCTACATATTTACCCTTAAATCATCTTCAAAGTATCGCTTACTAACGTTTACAAATTTATAAACTTAAAACTTGCTATAAAAGAATGTATAAATACAAAAAAAAAGTAAACTACAAACTAACCAAAAATACGCAAACAGTGTTTTAAAATAGTTCATATTATTAGAGTTAAAGTAATAACTCATCAAATTATTGTTTGAAAGTAATTCATATAAAGGAATAATAACAGATTACAATATTGCATGATATTACAGCTGTGTAAAGATCACGCCACGACCCCCAATCCTCTGCATGCCAAACAGAATGAAAATGAATATTCTTTCTTTCATTTTCTTTTTATAAGCTGATGATGACCAACAGGTTTATTGGGTTTAAACAACAACAACAAAATATTTTGAATAAATATATATTTAACATGAACTAAATATACTTTCTCTACTGATGTGAATGTTTTTTGTTGTTATTTTCTAGAAGAGACTGCATGTCTGCCGCTGTTAAGAGGTACAGGTACCTTAGGCGCCTCTTAAAATTCCAACAAATGGATTTTGAATTTGCTCTTTGGCAAATGACATATCTTTTTATAGCACCACAAAAAGTCTATAGAAATTTTAACTATCGTAAAGGTGAGCATATTTTTTAATGTTTTGTTTTAGTTTTTAATTTCTTGTAATGATATACATATTTTTTTCCGAAACAATACAGGCCGAGTGGCCTTTGGCTTAATTAATTTTGGGGAAAACTATGATTTCTTACAATTTGTTACTTATTTTACAGTAAAAGTATAAAGTTTACAATGTCTTTTATTGAAAATCGTATTATATTATTTTTTATACAATATTTAAACTTTCCCCATTCATACCAATCGTTTACTCGCGATTCCATAAACATTTACCAATTTCGGAACACTGTCTGTCCATCCATACGAGGTTTCAAACATACAAACGCAATATAAGAGATGACGAAAGTTTCACAACTTCATATCTCGCTTTTGTCAAATATTGAACCAAGTACTAAACCAACTTAGAGAGCCGAAAATGTGAAATGTTACAAACTGGTATTTGGTAATTTAACTGTAGAAACTAAAAAAGGATAGGCTATGATTATTAGGCAAAATAATCTTGAACTAAAATTTAATATAAATGTAAAATAAATAAGAAAGTCAAATATTGATTCCAAAAATAGTTAAAAACCGGAAATTCAATTTAGATATTTTAAAGATCGATAGTAACTTTAAAATTTACTTTGATAATTTGCATGTTGGATTAATAATAATTGTAAGTTATATGGATTTGCATTTTGAATAGAATAGTGGTAGATTGTTTAAAGAGTGGCTTCCTCCATTCCCATCTGTCTGTGACTTCTCCCCAGTTTCTGCAATCCCATGCTCTTCAATGAATCCACAACCTCCTAGGTCTCTCTTTCTTATACCCTTCATTTATTGCAGAAATATTTTGTTGGGTAGTTCTCTCCTAAGGCATTCTCTCCAAATCCACTAACCAATGTTCTTAACTTTACAAAATGTACAATGCCCTCACTACTTATATGTAATTTATTTTTCTGTTCATTAAAACCCTCCTCTCTCTCCACTTTCAAACATACCCATGCTTAAAACCGTTTTTTAAATAGCCTGCTTTATTTTTGTGGGCTCAGACTAAAGTTTCATAAATATAAAGTCCTGGCAACGTAAGTATGATTAATGTGGCTTATTGTTAATGTGTAAAATTAGTTGGGAGCTTAGATGTTCTAAGTTTTACACAGTATAAAACAAAATTCCGTTTTATACTGTGTAACACTGCATGGACACTGTTGAATACTTACTGGTCGACGAGAAAATTCCAATAACTAAAATCGAAGGGTACTGAATATTGAAGTAAATCAACAGGGACAACTTTTTGATGCAAACACAAACCTTAACATTATTTTTAAATTGCACGTTCGTTTGATATTAACAATCTGTATTTTGATGTAGGTGATCTTTCTGATGAATGTAAATATTGAAGTGCTTTGCTGTTTCATTGTGATATTGGCAGAATGTTACTGTGTTTTTACAAAGGGAGCCTAAGGATAGATTTTTCCCAGATCTATCCTAACAAAATCTAATTACAGGTGATACACCACTTTTATGAATAATATGGAAAAAATTATGAGCTTTAATAATGCATTGGTCATCGTTTCATTTGGAGCTGAAGTTGAAATGTCTCCTGATGTGGGTCCTTACAGGGTGGCGTCTACCACAAAATAAGCACTTTAGAACCGCATTCCGTTGTTCTGCCAACTTTCTGTCAGTTATAGATAATGGATATTGCTGAGGCAAATAATCATAGATTGAACCACCCAACACACTAGGAATGAAACGTGACTCACTTGAAGTTCTCCGTCATGTTCTGAAAGACTGTGAAAACCCATACATCAGGTCATATAAAGAAACACAAGAAGTAGAAAAAGAGTGTTAAAATCCTTACCAACATGAAATCAGTAGATATTTTAATTGCTCTTTTTTTTGCAAGTGTTATGTTTTTTGTATCTAACAATCTGAAAAGTTACTCCATATGTTAAAAAGATTTTGCAGTTTGCGCCCTGTCGCTCATAGTGTAAGTAACAAGTATTAAAGATAAATTGTATTTCCCCATCTCACTCTGTACTGTTTAATTTTATTGTCATCTGTTGCTCGCATTGAAAGTTTACTAAGATGTATTATTGGATCTGTTGCAGAAACTAAATCACAGTTTGCTCGTGATGATCCCGCTTTTTTAGTTCTGCTAAGCTTCTGGCTTTGTGGTAAGTAGGTAATTATTTTAAGTTATGTTATTGATGAAGCTTATATCAAGATAGTTGTCCTGTCACTTCCATTATGTATGACATTTTCACTTCTTTTTACCCTGACATTGGGCTAGGAGTCTAATTTTATGCTAATTTCTTCTTTTGTTAAGGGCGATGATGACCATAGTTTTTTTCGCCTTTATACCATAAAAAAAAAACCTTTCTAGTTGAAAGCATGTCTACCTTTATTGGTTATTAGCAACAACTATTTCCACCACTAATATTTTCAAAACGACACGTGTCACATTTGAACTACATTATAGACATTGTTATTTAGTACTCTGTATAGTTTGAAGTTGAAATTATTAAAAAGACACTTCCAGGCTTTACTGTGTTTGTTGGATTTTTGTCATGATAGTTAAGACCTAAGAGTTCAAAGTTCTTCTATTTCCTGATTTGTTAATTAATAATATAATTGTATCATAAGTATAATGAAAATTGCTTGTCATTTAGTAAATTGTCAGGGTTACTTTTAAAATGTGATTATATTTTATATTCCTCTAAGAAATTAAAATTTATGGTTTTTTTCCCCTTTTGTAGAATATTTTCATATTGTTGTTATCCAATACCAATAATTGTTGGTTGATGTTAGGTGTTTTAAATGTCCTGTCTTTTGACTTTTGACAATGTTTTCCTTGTTGCAATTGTATGATAAATTGTAAATACCAATGTTTAAATAAAACTTTATATTATTTCTTTTTATAAGTTGACTTTATAAATATTTATGTATCCTTCTGTGGGGCTTACAAAAACGTAAATTTAATACATAAAACAAAAATCTTGAAATACAAAAATTAAATTAAAATTTTTAACAAGAGATTGAAAACAAACAGAACAACAATTTATAAATAAAATAATAATAGAGTAACTAACACATATAAATAAGTTATGCTAACTCCATAAAAAGAACAATTGTAGGCTCCCCAATAAGACTTTTAATAAGCTTGTTTCGAAGCAAATATAAAAATACAACATAATAAGATAAATAATGCAAAATAAACAAATATATATATATTACTCGTATTATAAAGGAGGGAGGGAACCTTAACATAACTTATACTTATTTAGAATTAAATTATAATATGCTGTAAAAAAATAACAAATAAAACAAGACATTTCCAACCACTTCGAGCCTCATCGTGGACATTTATTCGACTTTCATTAAACATTCTGACCGACTTTCGAAGTATTCCATTACTTATCGCGTCTTCACCGTAAAGATCTTTAACTTGATGATAAATTTAGGCCAGTTTCACATTCCTTGCATTCAAAAATCGAATTACAGTACTAATCTCACAGTCGGCGGGATCAGTAATTGTCTTAAACATATTAAATGTGCACAGCAAACTGAAAACATTGTAGAGCAACCAAAATAACGTCAATTGAGAGTCAGTGAAGAAGTAAGACTAGCGTGCATGCACGGAACACCGACTGCAGTGCTGCGCCAGCGATAGAATGGAATGGTACTTACTTTCCGAATACCTCTCGTATCAATATCTAATAATTCTACATATTTATTTATACAGAGTGCTGTATTTTTATTCTCATACATGTTCATGTATGAGATGCAAATTGTGTTGCGATGCAAACATCTCATGTGCATTTGTTGTCTCTAACCTTGTGTACATATATATCCAGAGAGAAAAGTCACTATTTTTTAAGTTATGAACTTTTGTGAGCTCTGTTATATTTTGTAAAATTTTAGATTTTCATTTGCTTTTGTATAGTTTTAATCATAATATATAAATATATATACAGTGGAACCTCCCATATCCGGCCTTCCCACATCCGACTCTTCCCGATATCCGACCTAGTGTCCGACCGTCCGTCTGTCTATTGTTTACTCGCGCTCTCACAGTCCGTTTCCGTTCGCGAGCCTGTACAGACTTGAAAAAGTGACTCATCCATACAGTAGAGTCCCGCAAACTCAGCGTAATGTGGACCGGAAGTGTGCCGAGTTTGTGAAATGCTGGGTTATCGGGAATAAGGGCAAAAAATAAATTGTAATTTAAACCCAAAGCGGCGGCGATATCAAAAGACTTTGTCGAAAGCGGTATCCCATTGTCGGCAGTGTAAAAACACCGCGGCACCAAAGCGGCGGCAATATCAAACGACTTTGTCGATACCGGTATCCCAATGTCGGCGGCATAATAACACCGCGGCATTGGCACCCGTCGATATAGCAGATATACACCTGCAAAAACGTTTGATGGGCCGCTTTTTTTCCACGAATCAATTTAGTATGCATTATGGAAAATATAACATTTCTTTTCAGTTTTCTTTGACAGGTACGCACAGTATATACAGTAAATAAAAATGAGCGAGTTACGAAAACGGAAGCGTGTGTTGGTTTCGTTTGAGACGCGGTTAAATGTGTTAAAAAGACTTGACAGAGGGGAATCTGTAAAAAAGCTTTGTGACGAGTTTAACGTAAAAGTAAAAGTTTAACATAACAGTAAAAGTTTGAAATGTAAAATCATTACAACTTGTAAATGATAATCAATAATTTTACAAGTTGAATATACAATATTTACGTATTTAATTTCATGTCAAAAAATGTTTGAAATGTATACACAATATTTTTAAAGGTGTAATAAAGTTGTATTACAGTACTGTGTGGCATTTTTGTACCTGGGAACGGCATTTTACGCTCCTCCCGATATCCGACCTTTTGGCCGTTCCGACCACGGCCCGGTCCCGTCATGGTCGGATATGGGAGGTTCTACTGTATTTATTAGTTTTCCTTTATGTATTATGAAAAGTTTTATCTTATACTAATATAACCCTAGGAGAATGGTTTTGTCTAAAGTTGCTATTTTTCTGTTTCAGTGGCATCTATAGGTTTTACATTTGTACTGAATTTAAGCATTTGGGCTTTCTTCAAATTTCTTTTGTATGTTATCTTCATAGATTGTATTGGTTTTGGTATATGCATAGCAACTATACTTTGGTATGTATATATTTGTATTAGTCAGTTTCTATTTGTATACAGGGTGATTGAAAGAAGTGTGGCAATCGATTTACTCTGAAACTCCAAATATTGTGAACAAATTTTAAATGGTAACTCTCCTGGAATTTATAAACTAGTTAAAATGGCAGCCTTTAAATTTTCAAATTGTTTACCATTTTTCCAATATGAACGAATACTTTATTTCTTGAATGACAACATATATTTTAAATAATTTATTTTATCTTGATATTTTTTTGAAATTCATAATTGTTTAGGAGATATAGCTTTTTCATAGGTTATAGGATGATAACAAGATTCTTACTGTCAGACCATTGTAATAATGCTAACAACTGAAAGTACTAGGTAGAACTACATGTTAAAACACAAACAGAATAAAAATAGCAAATTCTACAATTTATTGAGTCTTGCTGATCATAGTTTCGGCAGTTACGGTATTCATGAGACTCAGTCTGTGTTAAGCTTCCTCATAAATTCCGTAAACTGCCGAAACCATGATCAGCAAGACTCAAAAATTAGTAGAATTTTACTAAATATTGTGTTTATATTTCAAATCATAATAAGTTTTTTAATGTATTTACATAGAATTACAACAACCTTATTTCCAAACCATAACACAATTATGTTGTTTTATTATTAAATAATAGCAAGAAAGAAAGAAAATGAGAACTGTGTTTTAACCATTTGTTGTATTTGGTAGTAGAACATTATCTTTAATATGTTATTTACTAAACAAGTATTTACTGGTTGTTGCATAGTATTAGATATGAATATTGAAGAGGCACTGGATCAGGAATTCTCGGATAAAGAGCATGTAAGAAACTTACTAGCCTAAAACAACAACACTTTGAAAGCTTATATGGGGTTATGAACTTTTTTTTAAATATAAAGAACATAATTAATTTGAAATTAAATTTTCTATCGAAATCATTGATATAAAATTTAGGTTTCCATTAGACTACAGATGTCAGCCATATTGGAAAAATGGCTGTCAGTTGAAAAAAATTAAGATAACCATTTTAATAAATTAAAACTTTTCAGGAGGGTCACCATTAAAAGTTTTAATTATATTTTTATGGTTTCAGAATAAAACAGATTTATTTGAATTGTCTTGTGCAGTTTACTTAATGTCTTTTTGTAAGATGATGTAAATAATAGAAGATACGGGATAGTTTGATATTAGTTATTTCCGCCGTAGAGTCTTTGAGTCAGACAAATTTTATGTTTTTTGAGAGTCCCGGTGATTCTTCACATATAACATAATTAAGAAACTCTTACATCTAAAACAATTGGATACTTAATTTAAAATGGATGTCTACTTGGTAAATTTATATGAAATGATTATGTGTGAATAAGAAAAAGCTTTTTTTTTAAATATTTTTTCTGTAGGTCTAAAGATATCAGAGTTATTGAAAAAAAACAAACAAAAATATATTGAAATACCAGTCCCCACTTTGAAACTGTTAGGGGAAACATCTTCATTTATGGTACATTTCTGGGCAATGGATTATATAGTGTTATTATTAACAATTATCATAATTCCATAATATTTTGGTTCGGGCTATCTTGGGTTTTTTTTTTTTTTTTTTTTTTTTTTGATAACTCGTGTTATCTTTTGACCTACTTAAAAAGTAACACTTTTTTTGATTTAAAGAGGAAAATCTTTTATTTCTTGTAAAGATAATATTAATGATTTTAGAGATATTTGACAGTAAAAATTTTAAATGTTACCAGTTTTGAAAATTTACAAAATAAAATCCTGGTTTTATGATATACTGGTAAAATACTTGTATACTATAAATAATCTGCGTAAAAAATCTTCACTAAATATCTTATCTATTTCGAAAGATGTAATGTTTTTTCATAACAATACAAAATGGACAGATGGCAAACTAAATGTTTCCGGACCTATGTTTATATAATGTTTTCCTTATTTTTAGTTCTATAATCAGCTCCCAAAATATTATCATGTAATTTGAATCACCCTGTATTTTAAAATGGGTGGAAAACCATAGATTTAGAAAAGTCATAAGAAGGCAGCAATGAACACAAATAACTCATTTAAAAGTAGATTAAGCAATAAATTTAAATAAAATGACCAAACAAATGGATATTATATAATGTGTAATAATCCAACACTATTGGATAAAGCTTAACTTAAATAGCGAACTGTGGAAACTAAGCAATGAGATAGGAGTATATTGTCAACCAATCATAGAAGAGGGCAGAGCTTATAGGTAGAGAAAAGGGGAAGTTATTTTAGTTTATAAAATGACTCTTTTATAGGGCAAAGCAGTATGTTAATAATTTTTGCAAAAATATATTTCATCCGAAACATTAAGACAATGCTACGAGTGTCAGAAGAATGTACTTAAATCAATAATGTACTTCCTTATAGAAATATAGATTTTCATATTAACTATAATATGTGTCCCAAAAAAACTCCACAACTTTTAAGCCTAATGTACTCCATAGAGGCAGATTTATACTCCATAGAGTTTGGAATGATAAGTTTATGACTACTGACAACATAGAATACTTATGTTATATTAACACATAAGTTAATGGTATGATTAGTCCAATGAAGCTGTTGACGTTCACACTAGAGCATGTTAGTTAAATTTGTCAAAATCTATTGTTCAGGGAATTCTTAAGAAATATTTGAAACCTTACAAATTGCAAATTCTACAACAAACTTAATTTTAAACACTTTGCAATCACTTTGCATGATTGTTTATCTACTGATAAAAACTTTCTAAAGAAGATAGTGTTTTCTGATGAAGTCATGTTCCATGTTTCTGAAAAGTGAATAAACATAATATGGGAATATGGAGCTCAGAAATGTCATATCGTCTCAAAATTTTGTTAATTGTACAGAGTGTTTTAAAAAGGACTTTACAACTTTAAAACCATATAGAAATTTATTCAGATAATGTACAGAATTGGTTAAGATTTGATTTTAAAGCAGAACATAACAAGTTTGATTCATATAATTGTCATAGTACTAAATTGCGTCACAATGAATACCGTTTTCAAAAGCTATTTATCCATTCTAATAAATAACTTTAGTTTTCATTACTGTTGAGACCGATGGTTCTTGGTGGAATTAATACAGCCTGGTCAATGCCTTAGCAGGCGAAACCATTGGTCGGCTAGACTAATAAAAAGTGGATAGTACAAAATAAAAAATTGTGTTTTATTATCTTTAAATAACTTTAGAATACATAAGTAGCTTTGAAAATGATGTTAATCCGAGACATGTTAACAGAAGTTAAATCAACGTCAAAGAATGGCAGAATAATGTACTTAAACCAAATATACATTTCTCATTATTATTTATTTAGTTTACATTTTGTATGAATAGGAAACCACAGGCTTACCTTGGAAAGTGGTCCTTGGTATTACCTAATAGTATACAAATAAGAAATAATATTTATTTAGTTTGTTATATTAGAAACATAATAATCTATAGTTTGTAAACATTTTAGCCATTTGATTTTGTTTGCAAATTAAATTCTGTGTTAATTTTTTTTTTACAGGTATGTAAGTAACAAATATTTAGTGAAGCCTGTCTATAGGAACCAAGATGTAGAATGGGGATATGCCTTTGATGTACATCTCAATGCATATTTCCCATCACTTATAATTCTTCATGTATTTCAACTATTTTTCTATCATGGTAAGTATTTTAACATTAATATTTTTATTAGAAAATAATTGTCACTCATTATATACTAATTATAGTAACATAAATTACTTTTTAAAGCTCAAACTGTTAATTATTTTTCCTTAAATGCCTTGTTCTGAATTCTTTAACCACTGGACACAACGCAACAAGATGATATGTTTTTCTGGTAGAGTCAGATTACACATTCGGCAGACAAATGCTTTGTCTTGTCTCCACAGCTAACAGTTTAATTTCAACAGTCCATCCTTTGTCTTAAAGATTAAATCCATTTTATTCTATAAGTAGTTTGAATGCCTACTTAATTTTCTGTTGAAGAAGTGGAACTCTGATGCTTAGATTATTAAGTCTTTTTCAATTTTTAATGACAATTTTGTAAACACTGTTCACTTTCTCGATCAGTAGAGAGTATAAAAGAAGACTGAATTGTTGTAATATAGGATGGGATCTGTGCTGAGTGTGGAACCTCAGACGATTTTTTTTTCTTTAGGATAAAAGATGGTGTATTTAAGATTAGGGTTAGGGCATTCTCTAGATTTTATGATCCATTGATGAGACAGTTCCCATCTTAGTTCTGAGGGGTTAGGTTCTGTAGGGAGTGATTTTATAATTATTTTTGTCGTGATGCAGTCATCAAAAGTGACAATGTTGTGGATTACTGCATGTTTTGCAGTTGGTTTCTCTATATCCGTGATTTTTACAGCATGTCTGGCCATGAATCCTGGTGCTTAGGTCTGTGGTTATGCCAATATATTGATTTGGGCAAAACCTGCACTGTGGTTGATAGATAACATTTTTTGTTGTACATGTGTGTTGACCTTTAATTTTAAATTATTTTTTACTGGAGGAACTATTGAAGTTGTTGGAAGGAAGATGTATTTTGCTTGTTTTAGCCTATTGCATGGGAAATAACCGTGGGGAAGGTTATGTTGTTTAGGTGTGTTGGGGGTCTGGAAGACTGGTGTGAACTAACATGCGTTTCAAATTTGTGGGTTGTTTAAACAAAACTCTGGGAGGTTCTGTGAGAAGAATTCTTGGTATGATTGGAAGCTTGTAAAGTTTTGACTCCTTCTTTCAGTATGTTGTTTAATCTCTGTAGGCCTGGGTGATAATCGGTGACCAGAGAGATGGACAAGTTATCTTATTTCTTGGGTGTGATATCTGTGTTTTTGCCAAATGAATTTGATTACTAATCAGTTTCTCAGGATAACCTTTATTTTTTACAAATGCAGATTTTTGTTGTTGTTAAATTTATGTAGTTCACTCTCCTCATTATAAATCTAAACTAATAGACTGTGTGTTCTATTAAACTATAACCTATAGTCATAGTATTGTTACATTACACTTAATTAAATTTTTGTTTGTGATACAATCGTTGTAGTAGTAGGTGATACTGAAGGGTAACATCAGAAAGATGATATCATTTATAATAGTTATTGATGATAAAAATGTTTGTAACAATATTTCACTGGAAGATGTGATATATCTATCACAATTACCAATATCTCTAATTAATGTAAAAGGGTATTTGCTGGGTACCTATGTCGAAAAGGACCGAAAATAACCTTTGTTTCAAGCAGCACAACAAGTATTGGGGTAATGGGATTGCTCCTGTGGTTATGTGTTCAATAGCTCAGTACACGCTCAGCTGTACTAATGGGAAGGTTGTACTGCAATTAATTTGCCCTTAATAGCCTTTTGAAATGAGTGCTGCAATAGAAAATATGTGAAGTGCATGTTGTGATAAGATTTCTGATGGCAAAAAATTAGTCAGCAACAAGGAATCACTGTGTGTATATATGGTCGAACAATAAATAGTGAAAGTTGTGTGTCAGTGAGTTTGCTTAAAAGTGGAAGAACAAACATTCACGATGAGGAAAGGAGTTGTAGGTCATCTGTAGTCTCTACCACTTTTCCAAACAAATAAAAAAAGCCTGCTTTAATCTGTTAGGAATATTATACAAAAGGAGTATTGCTTGTGAAGTTTATGGAATGTGGAATGACCATCAATTCTAACGTCTATTGTAAGATATTAACAAAACTAAAAAACAAATTAACAAAACAGTCTATCGTGTGTTTGCTTATGATAGTTTTGTGCGGAGTAATGAGTCTATCGTTTCAGTTCAGCGCGAGTTTCATCACCATTCAATCTTGTGAGACATGATAGTGTTCCCACTCATAACACCATTTTACTTTGGGTTGAATTGTTTCATTTACGAGGAACAGTGATGAACCGCCAGTTTGAAAACCGCCATGGGCTCCTCGGACAGTACTGACTCCAGGAAATGTGGAAAGAATTAGCCAAGCCATCCTCCGCAGTCCTGGTCGATCTCCTAAGAGACATTCTGCTGAACTGAGCTTCAGTAATCATTCGGTAAGGGATAATATACATACAGATCTAAGATTTCATCCCTACAAAATGAACATTGTGCAACAATTGTACCCAGGAGATTATGTAAAGCGGCTAAATGTTGCTTGAGAAATGGAGGCCATACTTGAGCAAAATGACAACATTATTTTGTTTATGAGTGACGAAACTCATTTTCACTTGAACAGCATGGTAAATCAGCAGAACTGTCGTTTATTGGACCAGTGAAAATCCAAAAGTAATGCTTGAGTGACCATTGCATTGACTGTTTGGTGAGCTGTGACCGGTACAGATGTTATTGGTCCATAATTTTTCCAAGACGATAACGGGAACACTGTAACTGTAAACTCGGAGCGTTATAGACAGATGATCACTGAATTCTTCCTACCTGAACTAAGAAGAAAACTTATTCCTATCCAGCTAGTGTGGTTTCAGCAGGATGGAGCGACAGCAAGAATGTTAATGATAGCTATTCGGACTGTTTTTCATGGTCGCGTCATTTCCTGGTTTGGTGACATTAATTGGCCTCCTCGTTCCCCAGACCTGTCCATGTGCAACTATTTTTTGTGGGGTTACCTCAAGTCACGTGTATACGAGGATAAACCATACGTATAATTGTAGAACTAAAGAAAGCAATTCGTGTGGAAGTCGTTCAAATTTACAGAGCATTGTTGGAGAGAGTGGAAGTCAATTTCCAAGAGCGGCTTGAGAAGTCCATCACAGAAAACAGCCGTCACCTGTGAGATATTACTTTCAAATATTAATTTTATAAAATGACATCATCATGTGAATATTATTCTGTAAATAAATTTTTTTTCGAGGCACAAGTAACAATATATATATTCCATGCTTTCTGCCTCACCCTGTATGTTACAAGAAGAAGGTTCTTTACATCAAAAGCTATACAGATTTTTATTAAAATATACTACTTCCATTGAAAATGGACTAACAGCTGCAGAGCTTCATCTTGGCAGAAAAGTTCGAACATTCTTGGACATGATGATACTTTCAAAAAGAGGTGTTCATTAAATTAAAAGTCCAAATATCATTAGATCATTTAATATTAGAGATCGTGTGCAAGCAAGAAACTACATAGGTCATCTTAAATGGAAATTCGGAACAGTGATTAATTGTTTTAGGAGACTTTACTATATAATCAAGTTAGATGATGGCTATATTCTGAAAAGACATACAAATCTTTCAAATTGAGATTCACTAAATTTGAAGAAGTTGAAAAGCAGATTTTTTTTTTTTTTAAAATTCAAGGACAGATGTCAAAATGATACTAACAGGGCCTCAATTGATCTAAATCTTCAAAATACGGTGTTAGGCCGAAAGTCATTTTTATGATAGGCCTTTTTTTAGACTGATTATAAGATTGAGGTATCTGCCTTACACTAAGGTTTAATTTTGGTTAGTTTTCCTGGATAGAGGATTTAATTTTGATATGGCACTTATGGTGCCAAAATGTCGGGAACTATTTTAATTTTGAATTTTACTGAACGTATATCTGGAAATTGATAGGAATTAGGCGATTTACTAGTTAGGTGTTATTCTAGGCGGCCACTAGGTATCGTGGAGATGGATTCTTGAATTCAAAGAAATATTTGTGATGTATTTTTGGATTAAATTATTGACAACTCATTTTAAATTGGTTCAGATTAAAGTAAAAAATATCAATTTTTATTAACAATAAGACTCTAATAGAAAAATAATGTCTTCAAATATTTTAATAAATTTTGCTTTTTGTTTTCTAGTGTTTATTAGTCAAGACTGGTTCATGGCTCGCTTGTTTGGTAACTCGTTGTGGCTAATTTCAATTGGTTATTATATATACATCACTTTCCTCGGATACACTTGTAAGTACACTCTTGTATTTGGTTAATCTTGTTTTGTTAGGTTATTTACAGTTTTGTGCGAAAATGACTTTTGAAGTTCAAGACAAGAGACTATAAAATGTCGGGATGAAGCGAGACAATTTTAAGATCAAAATAAAAGTAAACTTATTTCAATGTCATACTTTGTTGTGTTTCGTAATTTGCTAAAACATTCTAAATACTTTACTTAATAGTTATTATTTTATAAAAATAGGCAGCAGCATATCTTGCTTCAAATACCATTGTTTTTTGTTTCCTTCACAGGGTGTCAAGCAACCGGGAATTCCTGTAAAAGCGGGAATTGTACACAAATTTAATGTATATATGGAAAAAGCAGAAATTTTCAACAGTATTTGAAAATATCAGTTTATTTTTTCCACTTTTATACTCTTTTATTTTGTCAAATTATTTGAAACAACAATAATTTGAAAATCTATCCTGATATTTTACCATTTTATATTATGAATCTCTAAAAAGAATCGTGTTTAATTACATAATAATTGTAAACCATCAGAAAACTAAGAACGCAGGCATCTCACTAACAACTGTCTCAGTTTAAGTGTTCGGATCATGTAATCGTTAAAATATTCGTAATTACAGACAACTACTGTGTGCTATTCTGGTGCTATAGCACCGATCAGCGCCCTTCTTTGTTCAACTTGCATTTGTTGTTTTTGTCTGATTAAAAGAGGAAAAGGTCTCAGTTTTAGATTGTGTTAAAATGGATAACAAGAAAAGTCAATTCTTAATTAACATAATTTTCGACTGAAAGATTAGTACAGTCGACTTCAAAAACATAGAAAACTATTACTGTATATAGTATTATTATATAATATTATAGTGTTGTAGCATACAGATAAAAAAAAAACATTGTGTACATGATTAAGTAATTATTTTGTATCACCAAGAGTTCCTGCATAAATCAAGTTTCTTAGGAAAAAATACTCGAATTGAAAGAAAAGTAAGTGTGTATGATAGAAATAGCCAAGATAATGTGATTTTTTTCATTCACCATAAACATTCACTTGCTCTGTTCATCGTCCTACATATTTTTATTTCCTTAGTTTAAAAATTACACTTATCTCTGTATTGAATCACTATATTATGTTCTCCATAAAGTTAATGGTAAATTTCAGCAAGTTTAATATTCCTTGCATAGACTGTGATGCATACATGTGGTTGTAATCTCTGAAAATGATAGTGTTTTGTCAAAGAAGTAACAACTCACTACATATGTGCAACATTTTGACTACAGTTTACAACAGCACTATTTAGAAACAGTTATTTTTTGGATATCCCACTTACATCCATTCCAAATAATATTGTTAAAATGAGCCTTAAATAGCTGATAGTACAGATTACAAACCAAAGTAAATCATTGTAAAAAAAATTCTTTTTCCCTTAGAATTGGAACTGATATTTTCATGAAACACACAACATTGATTTATTTTATCCATATCAAAACTTTCTCTATAATGTTTAGTACCTACAAGTTCTATCAGACCACCTGTGAGATATGTATAGCGAACAAACGAATCAGTTTAATCACTTCATTCCAACTATATCCCCACTATATCATATGAGAAGAATTTAAGGGAACTCAGTGCTCCAAAAGGCATATTTTGGGGAGTGAGAATGGTTTTTGAAGAAATTTCAAATGTAAACATATGTTAAGTGATGCATCTTTTTAAATGTATTTTAAAAGTATAAATTTTGGAATAAAACATTGAATTTCTAAACTGATTCGTTTGCTTGTTATACATGTCACAGGGGGGGAGTCTGATTATATCCTTTGTATCATCTTTTGACGTTTCCTCTTCGAGGGTTGTCTAGCACAACTCCTTCCATATGTGATGATCTCATCACACTTGCTCCTCCCCCAGCCTGTCTCCAGTCTACTCCATTGGTGTACATATCCTCATGATATTTAACTCCATCTTGTTCTTGGTCTTCCTCCTTTTTCTATAATTTCTAGTGGTGTTTTAGGCATTCTAATTTTCTCCAGTCTTGTCACATGTACAAATGTTTTCTCTCGATTGTCTCAACCTTGAGCCGGTCATAATTCCTTATTGTATGCTTTCTTAATCCTTTCAAAAATCTCACCCCTATTGCCTGCAGTCTGCTCAGATCTAATATACATCTGTGTCTCTGAACCATTGGTTGATAGAACACATTATACGTCATTGTTTTGACTTCTTTCTCTACGTTCCATTGCCATATTATATCCTTCCCCATGTTTTGTAAAACTGACTGCTCTTTTCATATGCTTTGTCCTATCTCTTGTATTTTAACATTGGCGGTGATTTTGCTTCTTACGAATTATTTTGAAATCCTTTTCCCTTCTATATTTCTGTCCACCTTCAATACTCTTACTTATTTGGCTAGTTCTCTCTTCAGGTCATCCTCAGTTTCCTCTCATGCATATGCTATAACCAAGGATAAAATAAAGCAAAAGCTTAAAGTTAAAATATTTATTAGTAACTTTATTTATTATTAACTTTAAGCTTTTGCTTTATTTTATCCTTGAATATGGAGTTTCAACAAGAAATATCTGCTATTACATTAAAGTTGATATGCTATAACCTTCAATTCCTCTGTTTTTCCTTAGCCTTGTATTCTGGTGATTACTTCATTCATTATGTTATATAAGAAAGTTGATGAACACAGTTTGTCTCACTCCACTTTCTGTTTGGGAACAATCAAAGTACTTCTCTTTACTCTTACACAATTTTTGGTACATGTTGTTATTCTCTACAATTTCGCTTCCTCTTAAACCCATCCCATATATTTTCTCACTGTGCTTTGTCATAAGCACTAAAGTCCATCACAGTGTCTTCCTTTATCTGGATTCCTAAGAAGGTTAAATGGCTGTTTCCTTTGTTTCAGGTTTGCCTATAGTACATAGAACGCAGGTGCTGTTATATCCTCTTATACCTATATTTTGTGTGTTCATTGTGTCTTTAGCTGCGAGTTGGAATATTACACAATCTGTAATGGACTTTTATTTATATAGAGTAGTTTAACTTAAAGTAGAGAACATATGTAAATAATTATGTTTATATTTAATTAATCTATAAGTATTGAAATTTAAAAAAATAATCAGAAAGAAAACGTTGTACATTAATTTTACAATTTATTTTAGCCAGTAAGAAACAGATGTATATAATGATGTTTATACTTTATTTAAGCTATTAATATATTGAAATAAAAAATAAATCTTACAAGTTGTGTAGATTGTTTTTTAGCTACAAAACAACTTTGTATGATTTTGTATCCATCCAGCTCATCTTTTAGCACTTTTTCATGGTTTGATTCTATATATTGGTTAACTTTTTTTTTCTCGTGATTTTCATCCAAGTATTGGTCTACAATGTTACAGCATCAGAATATCACTACAGAATCTTTTCAAAAAGATAACGGCATATTTTTGTTATTAAACCCACTGTTTAAAAAATAAGAAGGTAATTTATATTTTTAAATTTTGTGAAGAAAAATATTTGTAGTTCTTGAGTATTTTGATGTATAAAACTAAATATCTGGGAATGTTTTTATATTTCGTTCTATAAAGAATGTCTACAAAATAGGCCATATTTGTGGAATTAAACGCCATCACATAGAGAGTTATATAATAAAATTGTTTAATAGAGAGATAAAAGTCGTATAAAAAGGATCTATCATGACTACCATCATTTTTATATTGGTTACAAAAATGAAAGAGAAAAAAAATGTTGGAAGTTTTGAACATTGCTATAACTTAAAGGCCATAAAACAATTACTTCTGGAGACAATAAATTGAAAGTAGAACTAGCTCATCAATTAATACTTCATTCAAAAATTCCAGATGGCCTGAATATTCGATAAAAGATCTAAATTTATAATTACAGTAGAACCCCTCAAACTCGACACAATGTGGACTTTAAGGTTGTCGAGTTTTAGGGAACTTTGGTATTTAATGGTTAGGTTTGCAACAAATACTCAAAATTATTTTAAATAACTGTACATTTATTGATTATCAATGATTACACGTTTATTGCAAAAAATTCCCTGCCTGACAACAACGACAATAGTGTGTTCAATCACACATTAAAATGAAATTTATCGATGGGTCAAATTAGATTTAAAAAGTGTTGGCCTTGTACAATAGGTTCAGTAAACTAAAAAGACCTATCCTAATATTCTGTAATAAAATTTACAGTAAAAAACAGACAGTCCATTAAATATTTTTAAAGATTAAAACAGTTTTATATATAAAAAAAAACATTAGAGCAAAGTTAGCATTGTTTGAAAAAACTTTTGATTGATCTTTGTTTTTCATTTTCGAATGGACGTCTGGCAGCTTCATCTCGAAGTCGCCGAAGAAAAAGAATGTCCATACCAAACACGGTCCAATACAAATGCTATAAATTGAACTGTTGATCGCATATAATTAAAAGTCGGATCATTTTTCTCACCTGGTTAAGACCTTTTTTACAAAACTTGAATCATAGTTCTACGACGCTCCGTTGAATTGTTATGACAAAAGACTTGCCGCTTACTTTAATGGAATCGGTGCTAATGACCGGTAGCATCCGGGTGGTTAGGCGCTTGGGTTCACAACAATATGAATGTTTTGACAACAAATGTTTAGGGCTGTCCCGGTCTACCTGGATCCTTTATCTTTAACTTTGGCCTCTACTATACAGTAGGATTAGAAAGTGGCTAGACAAAGGAGCAACCCTCACAGCTGTATAAACAAAAGTAACAAGCCTCAACCTCCCGGCATCTGGCAGACGCACATGGCGTAAAATAATGCAGTGAATGACCTTGGAAATCCCATGCTCCTGGTCACTGGCCCTGTCGAGTTTGACGGAATGTCGAGGTTGAGGGGTTCTACTGTATAATGAATAGTGCATATTTTGCAGACTAAATTGTTAAATAATTTTTTGTAATATTTTTTTTTCCCCCTTTTGTACTTCTGAAAAAGGTTGTAATAAACCAAAATATAAAGTGATTTCTATTTTATTTTTTTATACAAATAAGTTAAATACAGAACCCTTTTGGCAATTATAAAGATATCTGTATAAATATAATAGAGGGCAAATTTGAAATTGTCATAAAAATGCACAGAAAATGAATTTGATTAAAATCAATTGAGATACAAAATACTTGAAATTGTGTTCCTCTGCATTTTTGAGGATTATCGAAATGCATCTCATTTCTGTATTAATATAGTAGACAACACAACAAGAAACATAATTGAAAAATTTACAAAAGGTCATCAATATTGGTTTGCTCAACTGTGATCATCAACCTGTTTTTGTTAGAGCATCTGATATGACATTTGGTCCTCCAAATGTCCTTCATTTTAGAAAAGTAACACTTTTGAACAAACCGTTCATTTCAAACCGAACAAACAGTTTCAACGTAAATTTTAATAGTTTGGCTATAGATTTTACATAAATTTTTTGGTGTTAAAAACTGGTGACTGAACATTTAAGAAGAAACTACCAAAATATTTCGAATGGCCAATACTTGTAAAATCTAACTCGATTGCTAATGTGTTAAATAAACAACTAAAACTTTGCCTACTAAGAACTATATTGCTGATTTTACTTTCTAATAAGAGAAGTTAAGAAATAAGTACAACAAATGATCTAGAGTTTTTAAGCAAATATATTTATTTTGAGGTCATCTGAATAAAAAGTGGTTTTTTTTTAATGATGTCTGTCAGTCTATGTGGAATGCTCAAGAGAGCCCAAATGTACAGACTAATTTTAATAAAATTTGATGTCATATATTGGGAAATTGTTTAAAACTTTTTAGTAATAAGGAAAACATGTATTACACTTATACATGTATATATAATTCGATAACATAGTCATCATCCTCAGAGGTTTATAGCTAAACTTTTGTTTTTCATTTATTGTTTTTATGGTTCTGGAAATTCTTGTATTCCTAAGGCTTCAAATACATTGGTCGCACGCATAAGGGTGCTTACACTACATGATCAGCCAAAACCTGGAACCAAAATATTTTGTTTTCACGTGTTGTGTGCATCTAGAAGATGGATGAAGTTATGTTATTTTTAGTACGAATATAATGTTTTGCTAGTAGGTTTATGGAAATTGATTATAATTTTTAAATACATATTTTGGACATATTTGAGTCAAACTTGAATGATTTGTGGGACAGGCAAATAAATTGTAACAAATGGAAATTATCGTTTGAACAAAAACTAGATTTGAAACAGTTTTAGAACAGAATCTGATTTGATTTAATGTTTAGTATACCATCAATAGAAATTTGAATTCAATATTGGACGTTGAGCAAACCTTAAACACCAAACAATTAAATGAGCGCATAATCTAGGCATATACTAAAGTAGGCTAACTCAGACTGGATATTTTGTCACGTTTTAGAAACATTACACACTTTTCGTTCGCTGAGAGATGCTGCCTTTTTGAATTGCTCCGTTTAAAATTATGGTGGTGGTTAAACTTATGCTAGTTAAGTTGTATGAATTGGCCTTAAAAGGTAATATAAATAAACAAATTGCAATATTAACTTTAAAATTAAATTTATTTTCATAAATCTAAGTTATAAAGTTTTAAAAAGAATTAATTTGAAGTAATCAATTTATTACAAATCATAGTTTATAACACTTAGTAAAATATACAACTGATAAATATATCCTAACCTTTTTTCAATTCACTAAACTATTAAACAAAGCTGTTTTATAAATTCCAAGATACACAATGAAATCCAATCATATACTAAATGCTTCCAATCAAACAATGTATCTAGCATTAGGTTAGCTACACTTTTTACTGTTGGTTAAAAATTATCACACTACAACTACATAATATTATACTTTTATTTTTAAATGTAGCTTGCTAGAAAATAGAAGTAGATAACTACTTGTTTTGCTACTTTTTTAATTTGTCTTTTATTCAATAAAAGTGAAACTATTTCACTTCAAAAAAACTGTAAAATATGAATAAACTGATTTTTTAATATTCACTCTTATTTTGTTAGGATTAATTAATAAAAAACATAGTTTAATTAAGACTATAAAGTTATAAAAGAAATGGTACCCAACTACATAGTGCACCTATTAAATAAATGTATAATTTTACATTAGTTGACAGTTTAATAAAAACATATTGATATTTCATTGTATTTCCCCAGATAAACATAGTGAGATAGAGAAAATGATTAAAGAGGTAAAAAAAAATTAATTGTTGGTTTTTTGTTAGTATATCTGTTATGAGGTGTGTTGTGTCCCTTCATGAGTACTATAAGTGGTTTTTGAAAATGTGCAAATGCATAGACTGATTTTAATAAAAAAATTTATGTTTAAAAATGTTGGTCATATCTCAGAATTTTAAACAATTTATTTTATAACACAAAATTATTGAGTAGCTATTATAAATATAAACTTATGATTTTTCGAAACACCTCTATTTTGATAAAATTTTGCTCAAGTGTAGTCTCAAAGAACCCCAACAAAATGTATTGGTTCCATCTCATCAAAAATTTTGGTTCACAAATCATGATGTGGAGATTGTTATAAAATATATGTAACTTCTCAAAATCTTTACCAATTTCATTAAATTTTAGAAGATTAATGATCTAAACCGATCAGCAAAATCGCAAGTAAAAAAAATGTGGTTTAGGAATAATTGCGAAAAAATGAAAAAAAATTCTTGAAAACTGTCATTATCAATTTTAATTAAAATTACATTGAAGATACGTTTATGCCAAAAGCGAAGCAAACTTAAATTAGGCCTCACTTAAATATACAAATCCATGGTTTAGACTGGCAACTACTGAATTGAAACTTTTTGGTGACAAATAGTTGAAGTTGGTTTTAGGAATAAGTGAAAGTCTGTGTAATGTTGTTACACCATCTCTCCCCTCTGATCACATCTGTTACTGTTTCACACACCTTTACTTGAGCTCATTAAATAACAGATAGATCCTCAAACATACAGTTTATATAAATATATATTGAGCTTGACTTGTGAGATAATATTAGATGAAATAAAACTAGAACACAATATCTCATAAAAATTGTGTTTACTTAATCAAACCTTAGTGATAAATGAGCTACAATAACTTAACTATACAGTTTATATTAAATTTTTACAAATTCATAAAATGACACTACTCCAACACTACACATAGGCATAATCTTTTGGTAATAACCATTCCTTTTAATCAATTTATAAATTGTAAATAGGTCGCAGATCAACTGGCATATAGTTTAGTGACATCTCATAGATGATAAATTTATATGTTTTATGCTAATAACTGAAGGTACTTTGTAGTACTCCATGTTACATGAAACACAATATTAAGTTCAAAATTTTACAGTTTATTGCAGGCAAGACTCAATACAGAGTAGAATTTTAAACTAAACTGTATTTGTATTTTTATATATTAATTATTTTAGGCTTTAGTGTGTTTCTGCCTATTGATAACTATGCTTTACGTCATAGATTGAATGATAGATTTGGTCGTGTGTCAAGTCAAACTTTCAAATTTAAAAATGATTGGACAATTTTGACAGCTGGATTTAATCATGAATTTTGCCTTAATCCTTTCTTTTAAATATTTGAATTATCAATATCTCTATCACATACTTGTTTATTTACTTCTACAATATTACATTTTCTACGTAAGTCCTAGTTTTAAAAAAACCAGTAATTTCATGGTAATATGTATCAACTTTCACGTACAAACATACTGATTTACTTTCACCTTTATTTTGCGAATAAATGGCCTCTGGATTTGTCAAAAGAACAACATTCACAATACAATAATATACATATATATATATATATATATATATATATATATATATATATATATATATATTAAAAATATTAAAACTGTATAAGTTTATTTCTTGATTTATAAAGACCTCAATTGGTTTCCAAATTCTCCTCTTTGTTAACAATAAATACCATGTTAAAATGAAGTATAAGCTTATCTAATCACCTACTCTCAAATAATTTTAACAATGTCTCTAAGTATAAAATGTTTAACATATTCCAACAGATATAAATTAGTTAAGATTTAAAAAATCTCAAATAATATTATTAGAAACATATTTTAAGTATAAGTTTATACTCACATAAATTCGTATAAATGGTCTACTTACTTAGGTAGGTTAGGTCATATATTTATTATCTTAACCTTCTAGATCATGTAGGAAATTGTTTGAACAGAGTTTCACTGTTAGATGTTAGGATAAGAGTATTACTTTAAAATATTGAAATATGGATAGACTTAAATTTGAAAAATAAAAATACATTTTTTTAAACATCCTGTATAAATTCAATTTCAACAGTAAAGATGTTGTCAATACTACTACAAGTCTTCTAGAAGCTATGACATAACGAAATATATGTGATACTATTGCTCAACCTTTAATACATATGATATCTAACATTGTATTTTTTGTAAGGTGGCTGATCAATACATTTGTTTAAGGATACCGTTTAAGCAAAATTGTTAGTTATTTTTGATAAACACCAACTTAATTTTTTTGTAATGGTAAATTTCTCAAATGTTGAATTATTGCAAATATTTTTCATAATGAGAAGTCAAAAAATGGTAAATTTTATTTTACAAAATCGGTCAAATGATTTGCTGACAAATCTCTGATGATAAACATACAGTCAGTCTATATATACTTTTTCCTAATACAGTAGAACCCCTCAAACTCGACACAATGTGGACTTTAAGGTTGTCGAGTTTGGGGGTTGTCGAGTTTTAGGGAACTTTGGTATTTAATGTTTAGGTTTGCAACAAATACTCAAAATTATTTTAAATAACTGTACATTTATTGATTATCAATGATTAAACGTTTATTGCAAAAAAGTCCCTGCCTGACAACAAAAAAATAGTGTGTTCAATCACACATTAAAATTAAATTTATCGATCGGTCAAATGAGATTTAAAAAGTGTTGGCCTTGTACAATAGGTTTAGTAAACTAAAAAGACCTATCCTAATATGCTGTAATAAAATTTACAGTAAAGTCTACAGTAAAAAACAGACAGTCCATTAAATATTTTTAAAGATTAAAACAATTTTATATAAAAAAAAAAAAAAACATTAGAGCAAAGTTAGCATTGTTTGAAAAAACTTTTGATTGATCTTTGTTTTTCATTTTTGACTGGACGTCTGGCAGCTTCATCTCGAAGTCGCCGAAGAAAAAGAATGTCCATACCAAACACAGTCCAATACAAATGCTATAAATTGAACTGCTGATGGCATATAATTAAGAGTCGGATCATTTTTCTCACATGGTTAAGACCATTATTACAAAACTTGAATCATAGTTCTACGACGCTCCGTTGAATTGTTATGACAAAAGACTTGCCGCTTATTTTAATGGAATCGGTGCTAATGACCGGTAGCATCCGGGTGGTTAGGCGCTTGGGTTCACAACAATATGAATGTTTTGACAACAAATGTTTAGGGCTGTCCTGGTCTACCTGGACCCTTTATCTTTAACTTTGGCCTCTACAGTAGGATTAGAAAGTGGCTAGACAAAGGAGCATCCCTCACAGCTGTATAAACAAAAGTAACAAGCCTCAACCTCCGGGCATTTGGCACGCACATGGCGTAAAACAATGCAGTGAATGACCTTGGAAATCCCATGCTCCTTGTCACTGGCCCTGTCGAGTTTGACGGAATGTCGAGTTTGAGGGGTTCTACTGTACATTGAATATATAATACATTATTTTATAAAACTTATATTTTATCATTCATTTTTTTAGATTGAATCTCTAGTTGGCCAGCAACGAATGTTCTTGTTTTGAATGCAAGAAATTCTGAGTTTGATATCCGCAGGCGTTCAAAAATAGGGGTTACAACCAAGCATATAGTGGTGTACTATGATTAATAACCAAACCAGATTATTAAAGCTAAAGTAAAGACTAGGGGAACAAGTAAATAAATTAACTGAAATAGTATACAGCAGTGTCACACAATTTGACGGTTTGGCAGATACGTCAGTGTCCAATACACACTACCACTGACCCATAACAATGATTTATTTTTCCACAGCAAATCTGTCGACCCTGTATAAAATATTTTCTAACTTTATCTCCATCAACAATGATTTCTCAGGGCCTTTATAATTTTTGTGCATAAAGGAGCTTATGATATACAACTCCACTATTTGTTCACTTGCTTTCTTCTTATATAAAATAGTTTAAATGGGTATGAATGTTTGTTATGACGTAAGTTCTTTCGTTAGGGTTTCATTCCCTTTTTAATGTGATTGATAAACAAAATTCCATTTTTTAGTTATATAAAATGAAAATCAATATGTATACTAAAAATTACACTCTTTCTCGGTAATTGTAAAATTTGTTAGTTTTATACATTCAAGACAAGTCGGCTCAGTTTTTATCCTGATGCAGGATTAATAGAGACATGGTCAAATTTTCCTGAAACTTCTTTATCCAGCTTCTCTTCTATGTGTTATAGTAAGTATCCTTCAATAAAAGGTAATCCTGTTCCAACATTATCTTGATAAGTGATATAATCTTCTCCAAAGAAATTCAACAGATTGATCTCTTCAATAAATATTCGATCGCTAAAAAATTTCCAACTCGCAACTATATAAGCCACAATACAGAACGGATTGACTAGAACTAGCTGAAAAAGAAAAAAAAAAGTATAGATTAAATGTTTTATTAAAATTAAGGGAGTTACTAAAGTTAAACATAGTGAAATGCCAGACTTCTTATAATATATACATATATTAGACTCAACTGGTGAAAATATCCATTAAGTGACAAAAACTCTTTCTATAACTATGACACATATCCACAGCACACTGGACTTTTAAAAACTATAAAAATTCATGTCATGACTGATATGTTGAGGCGGATAAAGTAACAGATTCAATAAAAGCCTAAGTCCATCTAAAAATAGAAGGTATTTGTAGGATCAACAAATATTTGGGGTATTATAGCTCTATTTTATATTTTTATCAGCTACAATTTTAGATAGGAGCAACATTTAGTGAACCTTGGTTTGTGAAGGTTTTTCTATACTTGTTATTTTCTATCAGATAATATCAACTGATTGGAGTTATCATTTAACATTTTTGAGGGTAGGAGAGGATTAGCATAAAAAGTGTCCCCCTTTTTTTTATTCAACTTGTTCAAAACTTATAGAAGGCAACTGACTTTGAGAATCTGGTATACTTTTGTTTGTATTAAAAATATACTTTGAACTTATCTTCAAAATATAATAATAAGTATATAACTCTAACCAGATCAATAAAAAAGACTAAGTTAATCAATAATGTCAAAATTATAATTTAGATTTTTGACAAAGGGTATTTGCCATACACTATTAAATTTCAAGAAACGAGTACTCTGAATGACCCAAAAAATTTTAGTTTTGTGTGGAGTAGATGTCCCACAAAATGATTTGAATGACTCGATCAGAATGGCTAGAGCATGGGGGTGAAAATATGGGTACCAAATTATGAATACTTATAACTATGGTATCATTATTATGAAATTCATAATTTCTGAGTTTATCTTTATATCTAGGCTACAAATATTCTAAACGAACCTAATTTTAAAAGAAATTAAATTATGATTTTTATAAAATTTATATTAAGAAATTATTGGAAATTGACTTTAATATAAAACATAAGTAATTAGAAAAGGTTACATAGGTAAGTATTTAAAATTACTGTTGTGCTTACGTGTGGAATGGTTACAGTTAGAGTTCCAATGCTACACCATTGTATGGACATGCATTACACATATAATTCCGACTTGTGTTCTCATGTCATAAGTTTTATTTCAGCTATTTTTACTTTGAATAAAGAATGTAAGAATTATTAAAGATAAGACTTTTTTTAAAAATAATGTTGTAGACATTCATTCTTTATTTATCAATATAAAATTTGAAAGTATTTTATGGTTGCTATTTACTATTAACATTGGGTTTATGTAATAGAAATTAAGTAAACTTCCTACAATGTAAGACAACAAAAAACTGTTTTTACAGAGTCTATATAGAATTATTGCTGAGAATGTTATTAATTATTATTCATCGACATAATAGAGTTAACTGTAACTATTCAATTATATTTCCTGGTGAGTCTGTTTTAAGGACTTTTTCAAATTATTGGGTGTTACAATAGGCCTATATGGGACTGAAACTATTAACCTATGTTACGTTCCAACAGTAAAACACTTTGTTGCAATTCATAACTATATGTAAATTTCGATTCATACAACAATAAGATAATGAGGTTAAAACTGATTAAACATTACAATGGTTGTTTGTTTGAATGAAGTATTAAAGAAGTGGAACAGTTGCAATAAGACACCTTCAGTTATTTCTGATTATCTCTAGTTTGTATTAGGAAAGTGGTAATATTTTCATATGCAATCAAAATAATTATAAATGAACAAATAATGAAGTTATGTGATGACATTGAAAACTAACCTGAGTTCCTATCGCCCAGTAGAACCAACCTACATAACTTGGGTGACGGCATAAACTGTAGACTCCGTTTGTTACTAACATATGTCCTTCGTGATGTTTACTTTGTACAATATGATTAAAGTTAGTTTGAGCTGTGAACATAGCTAACTTGCGTAAGGTTTCACCTCCAATACACAACAGCAATCCCGCACAGCTAATCATCCAATATTCCTTTAAACCTAAGAAAATCAAAAACATTATATCATTTTTACTTTCTCATATATACAGAGTATAGAGAAAGTTATGTGATGAGTAAAAAAATCGATTTGAGAGGTACCCTGAGTCCAGAAAAGTAGTTTGGGGAAATCTGTCTATCCATTATATGTCTAATGCTATACAGCCCAAACATGTGGACCAATTTTAATCAAATTGGCATGTGGACATGTTTTTGTCGTATCTCAGAACTTTCTTCATTTTTCAATAACTCGAAATTTGGGAGTAGCTGCTATAATAGAATGACCAAATTGTCACAGGGGAAAACGGGACTCCTAGCATTACCAGGCGATATGGAATACCCCATGAAAAAGGGGGGATCTTGGGTATTTACAAAATTAAGAGAAAATTTGTAATTTTGTAGGCCTTCTGAGCGTAATAAATGTCTTGTCAAGTACAGCTTAACTTAGCCTCAGTTTTCACAATTTCAATAAACAATTTTAAACGCTAGATAAACCCTTAAGTTAATCTTAATAAGTTTTTAATAGAATGAAAACAAGATACAGTTATAGTAAACAATGATTTATTGTTATAATTTTAAATAGATGTAAAAGTAAATATTAATTATACAAAAAATAGGTATATTTAGGGAGTCTCTTGATAGTTTTTTTAAAACTACGTGTTATCATATGAAACTTCAAAAATCTAAGAGTATATCTCACTACCACCAGCCACCTACATAACATCCTTCTTCTCTATAATTTGTGAAACAGACAGCAGTCCATTTTATAATTAATTGTGTATAACCTGCAAAATGGCAGAAAGAGTATCAACTTCGATTCTATTTCTCTTGTCTATCCACTGTATTTATTCATTAGAGAAAATATTCTCTCACTATTCCCATTATGGACAGGTATGGCAAATAGTGACAAATTTTCAAAAATTCGGAAAACTGTTCCAATCTGTCACAGCATTGGAAAATTCGGATCCATTTGTCATGACATTGCAAAGATTTTTTCTCTGGGTCATTTCGTCTTGGGAGTTTTAGTGACAAAATCTGTTAAAGAAGTCGTATAGCCAAACAGCATTAAAACGTCTATTTTTAAAGTGTGACACAATGCTAAATAACAAGTTTTAAAATTATCATGATCCCATTAACGTGAGCTAAATAATTTAACTTTAATCTTATGGAAATTAGTCCTTCAACTCGTTAAAAAATAAAATAATAAATTTGTTAGTAAATTGAAATATTGGACGAATTTACTAAGGGGGTATAAGGTAAGCTACAGTATAAGACATAGTTTGAAGTAAGTTTGGGGCATATGTATAAAAGTAGGGTTATGAGTGATTTTAAGTTTAAAGCGAAGGAATAAAATAAGGTTAAGCTTAAATAACCCACGTTTAAGAGCAATTAAGTATTTATAAACAAGTTTGAATAAAAAAATTAATAAATAAATGAACAGAGGCTTATTCATTATTTATTAGAAAATAAGGCATATATGTTGGTTTTTATAAAAAATACCTTCATAATGTAGAAACTTTTGAAAATGGAATGTAACAATACTGAAATTCCAAAGTTGTAAGATTATACAACAATGTTATAAAAATCACCCAATTGAACAAATTGATTATCATCAACCAAAAACATAACCTGTTCCATAAAAACCCATACCACAGTACATATAAATATCATTCATATTTTGTATCTCCATAGAATATAATTTGTGCAACATGAACAGCAACAGAATTCGGATTATATGTCACGAGTTAAAAAAAAAAGGAAAAAACTACAAAGAGAAGAACTATCACTTAGGAGGAAAAGGAAGTCTCCTATGGTGAAGAAACAAAGGTTTTGGGACAGTCTATTCAAAACATCCAAAGAGGAAGTATGTTATTGATCCATAAAAAAACAGCCAAGTAGCTAAAATAAAATATTCAAACTTAGAACCATCGGTGAGTTGAATACAAAACTTTGTTTATCCCTCCATCGAATTGATTTAGCATTATAAACTAACCTTTCATCCAGATTATATCCAGCCAAAATTAACCAACTAAAATTACAACTCTCTCAAAATTCATTAAAGGCCATAATAACAAACTGAAAACTGTGAACTTTAGAAATACAATCCATCATCAATTTTGTATTGTTCACCCATCAATTATCCACTTCCATCACACACTTATACGTTTTTAAGATATCACATATCCTAATAGTTTTAACTTATCTTGAGCACCTAAAAGTGTTGTATGGATTTAAAAAAATCTCAGCCGGCAGAGAAAACATTTTCCTTTTTGACCCCTCTTTCAGAGCTAACCAGTAACACTCACTGTCAATACCATGGCATCACCCTTCTCTGGGCCATGTTCCACAACTTCAGATATGGTAACAATAAATTTCATACTCTACAAATTCCTCCACACTGTTTTTCTCAGTTCATGATTTGTATGGTGTATATTTAAAATAGTAACCTTAAAATAACATGTTTAACATAACAAAATGTTTGACATGTTAAGGTTATTACACACCATACAAATTCTGTACTATATTTAATTTTTTAATTTTAGGGATCAAATATTATTTTTATATCGAACTAAATTACACCTTAAGCATTGTAAAATATAAACGGAAACTCTTTCACTTTCTTTATCTGACCAAATATTCTCTCTTACCAAATAATTTTAATTTTTATATAAATTCGAATTAATTATTTTAAATAGTAACTTCATAAAACTAATCACATATCAATAAGTAAGAAAGTATACTACATTAAATACCTGGAAAGAAATAATGTTCTACGAAGAATTCAATCCAGCTTGAAACTGCAGCAATTGTATATTCATTACTGTGATTTAAGATGAAGGAATCAATAGACAGTGTTCGTGGATTAGTCAAAGCTATCGTCAGAAATTCAGAATAATGAAAAAAAGCCATAATGCTCATATACCTGAAATCAAAATATTTCATTTACTTCCACGAGTTAGTACACATTTCTCTATTTTAAGCATTAAGAATAATAAGTATAGTATTTGTTTTCTCATTCACACTAACACACCTATTTAAAAATTGATTTAGCCAACACGAATTACTGAATTTCCAATTAATTCTATTTATTGTAAAAATTCCAAAATAACAAAAAATGTGTATATTACAACCTTTTCAGCTGTGCGAGTGATGAGATTTTTATCTTACCTGTGTTTAGGTGGAGTTTTAACTGTCCAATCATAGAATAGTTTTTATTTGCTTTTAAACATTTATGTAATGTGATTACCAATGGTCAAATAGTTTATTAAAATTTACATTAATTACTTAAATTACAATTTAACAAGTACAGTAGAACCCCTCTAATCCGCCCTCGGATGGTCCGTTACTCCGGTTAATCCGACCGTGCTCGAGCTTGTGATATTGTGCCGACTTGTCAATGACTCACGGCCCGTCTGGCGCCATTCTTTCCGGTTTGTTATCTCTTTCCCCGCTTCAGTGCTGTGTCATCTCTCGTGTTGTTTCTATTTATTTGCTATAGTACTTGCAAAGTTTATATATAGATTTTTAAAAGTTTATATATCACTTTTTTCACTTTAAAAATATCTCTTTATATAATATGTAATAAATATTGACTTTTTTCGGATAATCCAACCTTTTTTGCATTCCGACCATGCCCCCAGCCCCGAAGGTGACGGATTAGAGGGGATCTACTGTAGGTTTATATTTATTTAGTCAGCTATATTGGAATTTATACATTCCTCTAATGAGAAGAAAGTGTTTTGTTAAAGCCATTTAGATACACACAATCTAAATTTATTTTCTGTCAAAATTGTACAAATTCTGGCAGCTATTAAATAGTTTAAATTGCTAGAAACTGTGAAATTGATGTGATTTTTTATGTCTAATAAGAAGAGTGTGAGCAAATACAATTTATTTTTAGTGTTATAATATTATGTTTTGAGTTATGATGTGTGAAAGATTCTTCTTAACATAGATTAAGCTTGAGTAGACATATAAAGAGGGAAGTGTCATAATTCACAATTCTCCTTCTAAAAACATAGCCCTCCTTCTGCAGACATTCTTATTCTTATATGTAGTTTAGAAATATTGAATAAAGTAATTTTTAACATTGGTACAAATCTTTGTTTTTGTTATGAACAGGAAATAATATTTTATTCTAAAAGATGTTCTATTTGGAGAATATATATATATAATATCCAAGCATTAAATTTATATAAAATTGATATTCTAATATAAAAACAGTCATATTATACTCTGACAGTTTAAACACCCAATATGTAAAAGTGCATCTACTTTCTTATCGTTTATTTTTCAATCCATTATAGATTTTCCTATTTGATTATATTCAATATCAACTCTTACCATCCAAATATCTTGTACGACAAGGGTAACAATATATGTATACAAAGTCCAGTACTGAACACTGCACCCAAGAGAGTTGCTATCACGCCAATCTGAAACCAACCACAACATACAATATATACTGAACAGTTACAATATACAAAATAATTGAACAGTTTACAGTTTTGTAGGAGTTACATAGTATACATGTATTCAAAGGTAAATTTTAACTCATGAAGGTAAATTTTAAACATCTTCTGCAAGATGTCATCAATGGAAGCAGATTCAAAAATTAACAAATTAGATTGCTTTATTGAATTGCAGGATAATCAGTTATAAATAGAACTACCTTCTTTTTTTTTTTTTTTTTTTTTTTTAGTTGCATGGTTCTTGGATTCCAAGTCACTTTGAATAATATTATATAGGATAATATGTTAATAATATATTAAATATTACCTTTTAATGTTCCGTCTTGTGACTTTTTTGGTCGTTCGAATGTTACGACGCGTTTCGGGACCGCAATCCCATTGTCAAGTACACTTACACAAACACATAACACGTTTAAAAAACACACAAAAACACCACAGTTACAACACTTTTAAAAAAAAACTTAATTGTGCTGGACAATTTCATCGTGTAGGTCGTATTGTGGTCCATGGTACAATCTTGTACCATGGACCACAATACGACCTACACGATGAAATTGTCCAGCACAATTAAGTTTTTTTTTTTTTTTTTTTTAAAGTGTTGTAACTGTGGTGTTTTTGTGTGTTTTTTAAACGTGTTATGTGTTTCATTGTGTTTGTGTAAGTGTACTTGACAATGGGATTGCGGTCCCGAAACGCGTCGTAACATTCGAACGACCAAAAAAGTCACAAGACGGAACATTAAAAGGTAATATTTAATATATTATTAACATATTATCCTATATAATATTACCTTCTTTTGTTGGTGTTTTCCTTTAAAACAACACCAAAACCAGCTCTGTACCTTGTTTCATTAAATTTATATCAATTTTCAAAATTGTAATGTCCTTTTTGAAACAACCTGTATTAATATTTGTCATGGTAAAAAGTAATATATTTATTAGGTCCGGCTAGGTGGCTATTTGTTTTATTAGGTCTGGTTAGGTGACTATTATATATATATTATAGTCACCTATTGAGACCTGCCCAAACCTTTTTCTCATGATTCTTCAATCATATAATGTCATAATATTCCTGTAATGTGCATGCATCATCATACATAGCCTATATTATATAGTCACCTAACCAGACCTAATATAACAAGTGATTACACACTCACTAACTTGTCGAACTTAGTCATAAATATTAACGTAGGCATTTGTAACCTAAGCGGATTTCGTACTTTTATAATTCTTATTTTCTACTAAACTTATGTATTTTTAAGTTTAAGTTTAAGTTTAAGACTTAAAAAGTGTCTTCCAAATATATATATATACATATATATATATATATATATATATATATATATATATCACCTAGCAAGACCTAATAAAACAAATACTTTTATCATGACTAATTTGTTTTAATAATAAACATCGAGCATATTTACTAACTTGACAAACGTAGTCATAAATATTAACATAGGCATTTGTAATCAAAGCTAGATATGCATTTATAGTAAACTAGCCAGACCTGGATTTAACCTAACAACGGCTGGTTTTCCTTGTTTTAAATGTGTTATTTGTCAGTGAAGAAATGCATTTTGTGACTTTAATAAGTGTCTTCAGAAATAAAATATGATCTCTGATTGTTTGTTGGTATAAGATATCTAACTGGTAATTGTTTACTGTAACTGCAACTGGTCTTTTTAACGATTTAAAAAAATCATGTTCTACATATCTTATTTATTAATAATAAAATTATTTTTCAACGCGGAGCTAACTTTTTCACCGATAAATCATGATTTCAAAACTACGAAATTCAATGCATTTATAGATCATCGAAGTCAAGCAACATTGAGCGGGGGTTAGTACTTGGATGGATGACCGCTTGGGAACGCAGCATAATTTCTTCTTTTTTTTTTCAAATATGGGTAGGTCAGGTAAGGTGGGTTTGTACGTAGGATTTGGTATTTTTAGATTGTGATTTTTCAGTGAAAAAAGCGACCTCTGCAATGTTAATGATTTATTTTTAAGAAGTAAGGTATGAAGTAGACAATGAAAAGAAATCCTGAAAATTAGGACTATTTCTCATTTCCTTAAATTACAAGGTATTAATATTAAGGTGGCAAATGAGATGTTATGCACATGCATCATTAAATATGCAACTGTCGTCCTATTACATAACATACGAAAACCATAGGTAGAGGTAGACTTTGTACTTCAAACATCAGTTCTCACTTCTATATTTCTGATTTTCAACTTTATTAATAGACTTTGGGACTTAAGAAGTGTCTTCTGTGATCAACAAATATCTGATTTTTCATATTAGATAGGTAGTAAATGATTCCATGATTTTTCACCACTAAATTTTACTGACAAGTAGGCCTACCATGCATAATTACCAAAAACTATAAGCTTATTATTAGTGGATAAAAAAATTTGAGGTATTATTTTTAAAAAAAGGGTTTTTATTGGAATTTATTAATGTGACTTGTAATAGTTGTGATAACATGAGTTCAAGTAATTTATGGAATAACAAAGGAATTCTAGGTTAGGTGATTTAGTTAGCCAAAAAACATGTAATTTTAAAACTAAAAGTTTAGGAACATCATATTATTTACCTGATATGCTTTACCATGCAACATAACTCGCAGAAGTAGATTAATAATCATAAAATAGGAGAGTAAAATCCACCATACCATCTCCTGTAATTCCAAGTAAACATTATTTGATACGATCTGAGGCAGAATTATATATATTATAAAAACAAAAGAAGGTGCTAAAAACGAATATACACTGATTGCAACATCACTTACAAACATTTTGATAAGTGAATATTATGTGTAGGTGTAGTTATTTATCTTATATCAATTGCGTTTGGGAACTAGGAACACATTTACTAGGCCTACATACATTTAATTTAGTCCTATGTGATGTTTGAAGAATCTTTTTCCGCCTTAGACAGTTTTAACAGCTGATCAACCACATGGTAAAAGATGGTTGCCTTTTCCTTTGGTGATCTGATCAAGATCTAGAATCAGATTTAGTTATAAGATCAGTTTTAGCTCTATATATGATAACATTTTTAACTTTTGAATAAAGAATGTTCTCACACTTATACAAAATACTTATATGAACCAGAACATAAATAGGTAACATTTCACTCTTTTGAAAACTTAGGGATTGTGTAATGATTGGAGATACAGTACTTAATCCGGATAATGAGTGAAGATTCGATAATTTGGTGTTTCGATTAGTTGACAGGGGAATTTCTGTTTTTTTTTGTTTTTTTTTATGAAAACACTGTAAGTTTGGTTTGGTAACTTTGGTACTTTGGTTTAGTTTAGTATGGAATGGATATCAGATGTGTTGGACAATATAGATAACATGACATCAGGTAGCAGCGGAAAACAGTTGAGTATTATATTTTATTTCTAAGAAAGTAATAATTAATTGCAATGAAATTGTTGGTGTACAGTATTTAAATGAAAATTGTATATATTTTATACGTTAGTTGTTTCTAAAAAGGATGTTATTACCGATTTAGACCCTATTAGGTTTAACCGCGTTTTTATTTGTATTATTTTTCTGAACATGTGACCAGAAGAAAACAATATTAGGGCTTAAAATGTAACAGTCGTAGTTAAATATTTAAAGATTATTTTCATGAATAGAAAATCAGATAATTTAACCTAATTATAAATGGTGACTAATTGCAAATGAGTCTAGTCCTGCCTTGAGCTATTGAATAATTTATATTCCAAGGACATTATTGGTTCTACTTCCCCGAAATGTGGGTAAATATCAGTTGTACATCTTCCTTCGATTTTTCTATAAAAAATTATGAAAACAAAGTATTTACATTTTATTCAAAGGATTATATCATATTATGTGTAGCAATAAACATTTCAAGTCCCAAAATGCATTTCTTTACTGTTAAATAACTCATAGAAATCAAGGAAATACTGGTGTTAGGTTAAAGTCTAATAAGGAACGCTGATGTTAATATGTATGACTATGTTAGTGAAATTATTGTATGTGTTATGACTACCTTATTTTAAAACAATCAGATCATTTTTAATTTCGTAAGATACTAAGTCAGAAAATGCATTAGTTTATTAGAAAATAGGAATATTAAAGTATTGAAACTGGCTTCGCAATTAGTGGCACCTAAGTTCTGTAAGTTACAAATGGGATGTAAATTACATACGCGAGGTCAAGTCAAGGGGTTATATAAAAATAATAGCCACCTGACTTGACCTAATAAAAACGTAAATTACATAGTGGAGGTCAAAACAGGTCTAAGGTAAAAAATTGCTTACAATTCTATTTTAACACGTAATTTACTTAATGGACCTTAACCTAGCAAAGTTGAAATTATGTTTTTTCGTGAAAAAGTTAGTTCCACAGTGAAAACTTATTTTATTATTAATAAATAAGGTATTTAGAACATGATTAAAAAAAGACCAGTTGCAGTTACAGTAAACAATTACAAGAAATTATTATATGTTATTATTAATATTAAATATTAGGTTAATATGGAAAGAAGTTGTACGATCGATTTACGTGTCAAATCTCGGCAAGTCCTCTTTAAAATAGCGCTTTTTCTATCATTTTGATACTTATTAAATACGCTTACCACTTTTTATATTTTACAAATCATCATTTCTATCCTAAATCAGCGATTTAAAATGATTTATTTATGGCATTTAGAGGTTATTTTGACACATATTTCATCATTTTAAGTAAAATCTATTGATGTTTTTTTTTATTCTGTGCGGGAATAGTTCTGTTTTAAGAATTGTCAATCTACGTATCATTTAGTATCTATCATGTTGTGTATCAAGGTCAGAAAGGTAATTTTCTAACTTACTGTATATATATTATTTACCTTACTTGACCTATAGTTCTTTTACTAGGTCTGGGTTTCATAGTCCTAGTCATCCGGAATCTTATATCATGGAAGTGTAGTAACTTCTGACAAAATATATGATCTAATTTGTTTGAATATAATGAGACTTCAAACAACCAATAATTACTGTTTTTTTAATGTTATTTGACAGTGAAGAAATTCATTTTGAGACTTGAAAGTATCTTCCGATAAAAAATATGATCTGATTGTTATAATACAAGACAAATACTTTACGATTTCATAATTTTTTATAGAAAAATCCGAGACTGAGGTACAACCAATAATTACCTATTCTAATAATTGATGATGCTTGTGTCTATTGCATTAATTTTATTTCAACAATCGATTTTGAGTCGTAAAAACTTAGGAAGGTTAGGTAAGTTTTCTTTTTCATATTCTATTAAGTGGCACTTGTTTTACAGCATACTATAGTTCATAAAATAAAAAACAAGAGTTGTTCAAGAGAGATGTGATAAGAAAGATAAAAGAAAACAAACTAAGTCAGGATTATATGAAAAGAGTTGTAGATTCAGTTAGGTTCCTTGCGATTGTCCTAAAGTGAGCCCCTGTAGGCAGAAGGTTTACATAGACTTAACCCCAGTTCATGGTGTTACATTTTTCTGTGTTATTCTATCTTCACTAGTCTTAATAAGTTTAAAGTAAAAATGTTAAGAAACAAAAGAGGATGGCCTAATAGGAGCCAAGTCTCCACACAAAAGTTAACTTTACCCATGGTTAGTGTTGCACACTGCGATTATCATAAATATGGAATAAACGGTCAGTTGTCATACCTGTAACGTTCAGTACTTATAGTGGACCTTCATATAATAACTGTAACTTAATATTATAGCGGGTAAAAAACTGGTAAATGTGCATTGTGCATCCTGTAGCGATTTAGTATTGAAATTGTGTTTTACAAACCTTGTTTTGAAACAATTGGATCATTGTTTAGCTGGGAAGACTCTTTTCAAGTATCAAAATCCATTATTTCTATGATAAATAAACAATTTCTAAGTTTAGATTCGAAGTTAAGAATATGCTATGAGCCTTTGCATCTAAGTTTCATATGTTAAGCATAGGTGTGTATGAATAGTATGTCATTAAATCCATGTGCATTAATTGTCTTCTAACGGGTAATATTACTACGCTGTATGATTACAGAATCATGTCAACTAGGTCTCTGCAGGTCATATATAAAAGGTCTGATGTACGAGTATATATTGATTTTCCCAGACCTGTAGTTCCTTTACTAGGTCTGGTTAGGTAACCATATATATTGGAATACAAAAGAGAGGGATAGCTAAAGTCTCACTTTGAGGTGACAAATTAAAATACAATTTGTATTTACTTAAAGAAAGCTGAAGGTTTAAAATTCAGATATCAATTTAAATCTCTCTATCATTTTTTAAAAGAATTTGTGTGTAAGGTTTTTCTTTTCTTTTTTTTAAAGAAAATAATAACTTCACAATTCCAGTCAATTTAATTACTGATTCTGTAGATTCAGGCTCATCAAAAGCTATACATCCTTACTTGAAATTTAATGTAGAATATGGTGGTATTGTTAAAGTTCGAGGAATATATCAAAATATCCCAGAATTTCTCCATTTTTGGATAAATGTAGTTTTTTTTGATAAAACCGAAATAATTTCTCTTTAAATGGGTGTGTGAAATTGAATTTTTAATTTGTGTATTTGAGTTACATTTATCTTGTTTATCACCCAAGAAAACATTTCACACTAGGTCTAGACCACTTTGTATCCTGCATATATATAACTACCTACCAGACCTATTTGCGTGAATGAACATAAACATCGAGCAATGAGATACTCAATATATTCACCATCATTGCCATGCGAATGAACGTAGACAAATGTTGTAACCTCATAAGCATAGGATTTTGTACTTTTAAATTGCTTTTTTAAATAGAAATAATGGATTTTGATACTTCAAAAGGGTCTTCCCAGTTAAAGGATGATCCAATTGTTTCAAAACGAGGTATGTACAGTATGATTTCATTAAATTTCAATTATAAATCGCTACAGAATTTACATGGACATTTACCAAAGAAACTATGGTACTTACGTATTAACGCCACCGCAGCAGAAGTTGCGCTAATGCGAATGCGCCAATAAAGAGCAAACTGGTTTAAGGGAAGCGAATTCCATTTTTTTCAGCTTTGAGATTCATATACTTTCATTTTATGATTTGTCGCAAAAATTTTAGGCGTAGATTGGCGGCACTTCACTTTTAAAGCTCATGTTTATCCATGATCTAATTTCAAATTATTAACTTCAATAAACTTACGAAAGGTTTGGCCAGGTGATTATATATATAAGGTTTGGCCAGGTGTTTATATATATAGCTACCTGGCCAAACCTGTCGTGATATATAATTATATCGCAAAGTAAGCAAATATTGGCGCATGTGCATTAACAACTTCTGCTGCATTGGCGTTAATACGTAAGTACCGAAACTATATTTTGAATAATAGGCTAATAGTAGAAATAGATTTATTATTAAATTTTTGAACCACAATCCATCTTGATTAAACTAGTACTGTAATTATAATAATATAATAATAATAATAATAATAAATGCATTTATTAAACCAAAGTAAAATTAATATTACTACATTAAAATCAATGCCCAGATGGCATGACCGAGGTCGTCTGCCAGAGTAGCGAGTTTTTAATTACCAAATTTGATTTAATATAATTAAACTTATTAAAATTTAACATATTAACACTTACATAGATGTATAAATAAAAATAAAAATAAAATAACTCTCAGTACCCATTACAAATAAAAAGTAAATAAATATAAGCATGTGAAGCAAAGCAAAAGCAAAACAAAAATAATAAGTAATAAGTACACCCGTACTAAAACTAACATTCAAAATTTACTTTAATGTTTAACAAATTTCTCACTGAGTAAATCCATATCAAGTAAACTAACATCTGTATGCACAAAACAGAAGAAGAAAGATAAGCACTTCCGTCTAATAAGAAAATTATTCAATAATTAAATTAAAATATCAAATTATCTAGAATAAGGAAATAAATAAATATCTGGTGCAAATCAAAAACAATAAATCGAACCTGGACCAAAAAGCTAACATACGAAAATTCCAAATTGCAAATAAAACTTGAAGAAATAAAAATAACATAAAAATAAGTTAAAATTAAAAATAAGTTAAAATTCCCAACCATATAAAAACAATTTTAAATAAACTACCAACTATATGTGTATATATATTTAGAAAAAGGGAAAAAAGGTAAGCACATTTGTCTAACAAGAAAAATTATTCAATAATTAAATTCAACTATCAATCTATCTCTATATTTTTTAGCCTCCCATATGTAATTCACTAATGAAAACCAGTGTTTGCCGTTCAAATATTCCACAACAGCCTTCCTTGACAGCTTACCATCGCCCAGCCATTTTCGCCGTATTTCCGCCAGGATAGAACAGGAGCCCAAAAAATGCTCGGCATTCTCTATATCACCCGAATTGCACAAGGAACATCTAAACTCATGACTCTGCGGTCTGCAGTTCAGCATTAATTGCCCACACCTGGCCTTAAAAATTGTATTTATAATTGAGCGAGGGTACTCATCTCCAATATAAGACTTATCTCCCAACGAAAGTGACAATTCTTTGTAGAGAGTGTTAAACTCTGCCTGCGTTGCCCTTTCTAACCAAACACAACGCTCTTCCTCCCTTATTTTCGCTGAAATCTCCCGCAATTTCTCCCGCCATACTCCAATTTTCCTATTTTTATAATCGAATACATAATTATATCTCAGACCTAGATCCTTCCAAGCACTGTACCATCCGACATTTTTTTCCACTACCAACAATGCCACTCGCTTTGTCAGTCTCTCGTCTGCTAACTCAAATGTACGAAACACAAAGCTACAATGCAGATTAAAGAATAAGTGCCACAGCAAATCCACTCCCGTTTCTAAATAAATTACGTAATTAGGTTTCGAAATCGGTAAACCATACATTCTTTTTATCGCAAACCGTTGGAATTTTTCTAGCTCTTCCAATCGATAGAATCCCCAAGTCTGTGCTCCATACCCAACTATAGCCCGACATATCGAGTTAAATACCGTCCACTTAGCCGAAATATATATGTCATTTTTAGCAAAAATACTGCTATACATCCTGTTAAAGGCAAACTTCGCTGTTGACACTCTCTCTTTCCCATGATCTTTAAAATTTAGATTAGATTTTAGAGTAACCCCTAAGTATTTAAATTTATTTACAACCTCAACCCGTTCACCCTCCCAATACCATTTTTCCCGCGTTGACAAACTTCCACCACGTCTAAATACCATAATCTTAGTTTTTTCCCTATTTACAGTAAGTCCCCATGTGTTACAATAGATTTTAAGTTTACTAAGCATCTTTTGTAATGATACTGGTTTATCCGCAAACAGTACTATATCATCAGCATAGAGGAGTGACAGTACTGTAATTATCTAAAGTTATTTTGATAATAATACAATTCATCTTATTTATGATATCAAAACCTAAATTCGTTTTATACCTAAATTTTGTTTAAAGGTATGGCTTGGTATTACCAAAAAAAGATAGAGTGGATGCAGTTCAGCGGCCAGCAGTGTTTGATCAGGAGAGTGATTCTGGTGGGTCAGGCACTGGGGAAGGTGATTGGTTGAAAAAAACTTATCAGGTAGGCTAAACCTAATTTTATGGTATTGTTTTAACATTTAGTAAAAAATAGTTCTTGTACAATAATATCAACTAAATTTGATTTTGATTGTATATTAATTATTTAGCAACAGTAAGAGATGAGTTGGAACTAGCGCCTAAGTATAAATGAAATTCGCTTTTAATAACTAGTTTAGAGCCAAGATAAATATAAACAATGTTAGTATTGATATTATGCTGGCATTGAGTGTTATGTGAACAAACCTTTAAAATTCTAGTTACTTTATTTTGTTTTATGTTAAAAACGTTGATAGCACTGTCTTTTTGTTGTTCATCAATGTCAGCATAACACAATTTTTGTTCTCAGTCTTCTTTGTGTTGTGGTAGGTAGTCTTCTTCACTTCTTACCAAAAATATAAATTTTCAAAATCATTGTTTCCAAGAAAATATTGTAGTTATGTTTATTTTTAACAGTTTATACTAAGAGACTAAGTTAAAGTATAATTTTAATATATACCTGTTTATCCGTCTTGCAACTATATTCTGTGTAATTTTACATTACACATTTTGGGAACAAGTTCCTATTTTCAGGTATTGATAACTACACTCACATGTGAATATGTTAATTGAAGTAAAATTGAAACTACATTTACAAATTTGTGTCACATAGCCTAACACTTCACTGCATAACAACATTATAACACAAATTTCTATATACACGCAAAACAATTTTTAAAACAGCTTGTATTGGACTTTGCTATCAATCCGGCGGTCACTCGTCAACTGAAAGAGTACAATCGTTATCTCCTTCATCAGGATTATAAATATGATAGATATTACTGTATTATATAAACTATTTGATTTAAAATACAATTATTCATTAATGAGTAAATTACTTTGGTACCTGTTGGATTGGTAAATTTCAAATTCGTCTAATGCATTAATTAAACGACCTTTGTTACAGAAATTCAGAGGTGTGAAATTTACTGATAAGCTTGTATATAAAAGTTCTATGTCCATCCAATATTGAATTACTGACTTATTTGGTAATTGTACCCGATTGTTTAACTTCATCAGCAGCATTTCGTTTTTGTTTTTTTTGTGTTGGTGCAAAAACTGTTTTTGTGTTTTCTTTCAAAATTTTTGAAGTATGTTAAGGCTACACCTTTAAAGTACATGGGAAACTATATAATTTTCTTTTCATTCGTCCAACTATTCGCTAAATCTGCACATTCAAATCGTATATTGTGATTTAAAATGTCATTTCCCAGAGTATCATGACATATCTACCTGGATCATAAAACAACAAACGTTCATTTGATATGGCTGTTGTCTGCAAAATATGCTCTTTATCGTCTATAATACCATTATTAGGCCCTATTATCCTTTAACCCTGATATTATCCTTTATCCTTCAAATTCAATAGTGTTATAAATTTTATTATTATACATTTTTCGGATATTTGCCATCATTTGTGTGTTAAAAAAACAAACACACGACATTTCGGGAAATGTCCGAAAAATGTATAATAATAAAATTGAACTTCCATCACTAACAAATAACTTCAAACAGAGAAAAAGTGTTATAAATGTTTGGTTTTTGAAAAGATACATGTTTTGTACTTGGTGTTAGATGTTTTTGTATTAACCAGTTGTCATAATTTTAAAAAAATAATCATCTATACTCGTACCCGAATCCAAAATAATTCTGATGAAACTTAAATTCGACTAAAAAAAATTCAAGATATGCTTGTTCTTGTAATTTGTAACTCCAATTCCTTGAACATTTTTTTAGTTTTTTCCTTCTTTAAATATATTATATCTGTTAATCACAAATTCATTGACACAATCGATTAAAATTTTGCTAATAGGAGTTGTGTAAGTATATATTTTAAAAGTTGATGTCAGTATGGTATTTATGTGAAACATTATGGGATGAGTTAAGCTGCTTGTTTTTAAATGTCTGCAGTGTGACGTGTCAAAAAAAATTCATGTGTTACACTGTTGCACAATGTCAATCACAAAACAAGGCATGTGAAACATTATGGGATGAGTTAAGCTGCTTGTTTTTAAATGTCTGCAGTGTGATGTGTCAACAAATTCATGTGTTACACTGTTGCATAATGTCAACCACAAAACAAGGCATGTAAAACATTATGGGATGAGTTAGCTGCTTGTTTTTAAATATCTGCAGTTTGACGTGTCAACAAATTCATGTGTTACACTGTTGCATAATGTCAACCACAAAACCAGGCTTATTATTTGATAATTATCTCTGCATAAATTCGATTACTCAATTTGTCGAATTTAAGACAGATTTTTTTTTTTTTTTTTTTTTTTTTTTTTAAATTAACATTTAGTATAAATATTTGGAATATTAAATGTTAACAATACACCATTAGTAATTTTAACTTAAAATGAAATGAACTTTCAGTAGTACATAATAATCTATAATGTAAATCACATATATTTTTATTAATATCCCCAAAACAAACAAAAAATAGTAACTGACAAAGTATTTGGAATAAGATTTTGTAACTGGAAAAAGCAATATATATATATATATATATATATATATATATATATATATATATATATAGAGGAGACGAAAAATTTGTTCTTAAATATCATATATTCTATTATATACAAAATAGTAACATGTGATTGATGATTTTCTTTTGTTATTGTAATTTCTTGATATAATTTTTATCAAAATCAAATTCTAGTAAAAACTAAACCAAGGCTGATGCACCATTTGTTAGGTTTAGGTTTCTCTAATTCTAATTTTGGGTTCAAAATAGATAATCTAAATCTAGACCATCTATTCTGTCAACATAATTCTGTTATTGTTCATATATGACCATATTAAAAATAGTTTGTTCCCAAAACAATTCAATTTAGAGCGAGCTAAATATTGTTACGAAAAGGCCAAAAATGATTCTACTAATTTATGTGTTAAATATTCAATAATAATGCAAAATTTGTTTACTTACCCTTACTATTGTGAAGGGATGACCAAGTTCCCATTTCTGGAGTCTCCCAGAGAGTTCTCTTCCAATAAGTTCAGCTGGCACCTTGCTAGTTGCTGAATTGAGGGTCTGGCTACCCTCTCCATTTCTTACAAATGGCCTCCTTAGTAGGTCATCATGAGTTTTTATAAGTTATGACCATGCCAATATTCTTTGTCAGTCAGCTATTTCAACACTTTTTGAGTTCTTTCGCATCAATACTCTACTCTCTGTATACTGTTTTGGGACTTGTATACAATAAAAATGAATTTATAATTTATTATTAGCAAATTTATAATAGTGTTAATTCCTAACAATAACATAATAATTAACAATAATGATAATCCCTAACAATAGCCTATAGTTTTACTTTCCCACTACAAGATAAATAAACTTTATGATAGTGTTGAAATATTAATAGCCAATAAACCTAGCTTTTCCTGGTTCTAGATATTTTGAACATTTGATCATAGAAGTACATTTTCAGAATACAGTAATGTTAGCCTCAGAGCAAAGGCCTGCTTAATTACAAATTTTTAAGTTTTATCTGGAGCGAATGATGTTTTTATTCATTGAATTATAGTTTTTACCAAACCCCCCTCTCCTTTCCTTATTATTATCTAAAGAACAAGTAGCCCGAATGAGTCAAAATTATGGATTTTGTTGTGGATTACCTGTCATACAAAAGTATTAGTTTTTTGGATGAAAAATGGGTTGACTACAAATTTATGAATGGCAAATAAGTGGTAATATTGTGTAACATGCGATCTGATTAAAGAAATGGTTTGTAAATGTAAATTTTCTTTAAAGGAGTAATTTCTTAAAATAATAATTTTATGATGCCCAGTTAAATTTTTAATTTTGCATATGTTATTTATACATTTTGTATTTCAAATTTCACTGTTATGATGGAGCATTACTACAAATCTTGTTTCTTAATGCCTAGTTGAGCATTTATGATATTTTGTTGTATTAAAGAGAGATGCAACGAAGTCAGTTGAAAAACGTCAAACCAAGCTACAGATTCAACAAGCTTTAATGCAAGATTCTACTATTTATCAGTATGATGAAGTATATGAAGATATCAAAGATAAAAATACAAAACCAGAAGTTAAAAAGGAAGAGAAAAAAACTGTGAGTACTTATTATATCCATGATGTTAGTTCTACCTTGTAATCTTGATTTTTTTTTTTTGACTGTTTTATATGAGATGATAATTTCAGTTTCTTATATGCTATATTTTATGCTATTTATATATGTGTGTATTATATTTTGTTTGCGTAATGGTAGTTATGTATTCCAATTGGTTAGTTGAAATTACGTGACTCGGGTCAATACAGGCGAAACTCGTTAATCCGAATATTTGTTTGCTCGAGGAGTTCGGACTATCAAAAAGTTCGGATTACTGAGGAAATGCAAAAAAAAACGCCAGAAATAATTTAAAACAAATTTTATTACTGTACAATAAATTTAAAAACTACAGTACAGTACATAATGAAGTTGTACAATACAATAAATAACTTTGTAATACAATAAATAACTTTACAATAAAAAGTCTTTAATCGTTTTCTGACCTGCTTTTTTGATCGACTTACGAATCGCGTCATCACGCAGTTGACGAAGGGTGAGGATCTGGTATAGTACCAATAGTGAAATGACCTGACTAGTGACTCATCTCAACTACATCCTTTACTTTGTTTACGTTTCCGTTGTTGTGACATGGGAATTCTAAGAAATGGCAACTGAAGGCCGTTCGGAGTACCGTGCGTGCGGATTAACGAGTTTCACCTGTATTATGATAAATTCTCATAAGTTTTTCTTTTTAGTAATTCTTATGTATTAAAAAATTCTTTAATATGTAAATTTCTATTTATTTATTCTGATTTATCTAATGTTGAAATATTATTTACTTATAAAATATTGTTAATTTTTCTGAACCATTGAATAACTCTGGGTTGAAGATATCATTGCATATGGCGGAGTTCTGTCATCTGATATACAGTTCTAACGTTGACTTATTCTAGTAATTACATACTAGTATCACTGACATGAAATAATAGTGATTTACTGATAATTTGATTGTAATACACAAATTTTTATCGTAGTCCTACGCCTACGATTAAATTTTAATAATATTGTTTTTTTATTAACATTGGACTGTTGTCACTAACTTTATTTCTGATGACGCCATGTATTCAAGATGGCTGGTTTGTTTTCGTCCCATATCTACAACAATTTGTTAAATTTGGAAATATCAACTTGTGTTTACAATGAAAAAAGGATAATTTAAATAAATAAATGATATATCTCATCACCACTTGTGCAGTGGTTATTGTTACATCTTTGGTGATAAGTTCTGTTTAGGTTAATTGAGTTGTTGTTTACACTATTTGGCCTAAATTTACATATGTAATTTGTAGGATTGTTATGCTAGCCTATTAAATTTATATTATTTAGTTTATATTCATCTTAATACATTAAAAGCATCAGAATATTTAGCAAAGTCAGTTTCTTTCATACTTATAAATACAGTAGAACCTCGTTAAGTCGGACCAGCCGGGACCGCGGCGGATCCAACATAACGAAAATCCGTGTTAGCCGGAGAAAGAGCAGAAAACACAAATAAAATGAAAATATACTTACTGTACTTCAATAATTTCCTTTATTACGGAGAAAAACACATAAAACATATTTGCTCATCACAATAAAACAACAAACAAATCTGTGGACTGTACAGGTATGTCTATTTTTGGAGAATAAGCTTGTAAGTTTCTGTTGCGTCAGCTTCGAGTAACGTTTACGTGCTACACGGTCGCGCATCCATTTTAACCAGCAAAACGTGCCAATCACCTGGGTGATATTTACTCACCACGCAGTCATACAGCGCTACAGTGAATCATCAGATCTACAGACACGGCAGACAAACTCGGTTGCGTGAACTCGGCGGAAACACGATCATCGTGCAATACGCTACGAATTTTATATTAGTTTATGTTTATTTATTGCAAACCGGTCCGGGTTACCCGGAGATCCGACTTATAGGGGGCCGACTTAATGAGGTTGTACTGTATTATTGGATTTATATGTGTTTTAACCTAGATTAAAATTAGATGTTTAATTAGATTTAAGAATTTATGTTAGTTATTCAATTGAATCCACAACCAAAACTGTGGTAGTTAGCTGCGGCATCTCAAACAATAAATTATTACCCGAGATCAAGAATATTGTGAAACCATGTTATACGAATAATTTTAATAAAATAATTTAGTGAATACATTTTCTGGCTTCATTTACATAGGTATTGTTTAATTATAATAATTTTCACAGTTTTTTTTATATATAACCTTTTTGGGACCATCTGACGATATTTCGTCAATTTTAAAATGCGCGAAAAAGACCATCTGAGAAAATATCATCAAATTATTTCAATATGTAAAAGACCATTTGACGATACTTTTACAGGTGCAAAAAAATTTAATTTCACCGTAATTAAATAAGTAAATGTAATGAAATTATTATTTTTAAAGACAAATAATATAATTTATAATGAATATAATAATAATTATTAAAACATTTTATGAATACAGTAGAACCCCTCTTAACCGGTCTAGTCGGGACTGACACCCGGGCCGGTTGCCCGTTTGACCGGTTAATCCGAGGCTCCCGTGATAAATCGGTTTTCGTTCAAAGAAAGCTTATTTAATTAGGTAGCACTAAAAATTATGCAGTAAAGATGTTATTGCAACTCATTTTATTGTACATAAATGTATCGTATATATTATGTTATGTATATTATACATTAAACATGAAAAAATTAAACACTACAAAGCTTTTTTACAGATTCCCCCCTGTCAAGTCTTTTGACACATTTAACCGCGTCTCAAACGAAACCAACACAAGCTTCCAAGAAAAAGAAATGTTATATTTTCCATAATGTAGGCTATACTAAATTGATTCGTGGAAATAAAGCGGCCCATCAAACGTTTTTGTCTGTGTATGTCTGTTATACCGACGGGTGCCAATGCCGCGGTGTTTTTATGCCGCCGACAATGGGATACGCTATCGCCAAAGTCGTTTGACTCGCCGCTGCTTTGGTGCCGCCGACAATGCGATACCGATATCGACAAAGTCGTTTGACTCGCCGCTGCTTTGGTGCCGCGGTGTTTTTACGTCGCCAACAATGGGATACCGCTATCGACATAGTCGTTTGATATCGCCGCCACTTTGGTACCGCGGTGTTTTTACGCTGCCAACATTGGGATACCGCTATTGACAAAGTCGTTTGATATCGCCGCCGCTTTGGTGTTTCAATTACAATTTATTTTCGGAAACTCTCATCCAACCAGTACACTACGATATAGGCCGGTTAATCCGAGGACCGGTTAATCCGAGGCTGGTTAACAGAGGTTCTACTGTAAATATATTTAAATAGATAAACAAACTAGCAAGTACATGCAACGTTGCTGTGACTAAGAGTGAGAATATTTCTTACTACAATTTAGAAGATTCTTAATTTAGCAGACCACTCTAAGTATCCGCCTGAAAACATTTGTTCCCTTTATCCGTACATTCTTTTTTTAATTGTATTCATTATTCTTAATTTTATTTGGCTTCATAGTTAAATTTTTTTTACGCCATATATAAGGAAATATGTTTATATTAGTCAAAGTATATATGTTCAATGTAAAAATTAAAAGCCCAATTCAATTTTATCTTTACTCAAACATAAATAATTTGCTGCACACCAGTCAATCAATTAATGCCAATTTTCTATTTGCAAAGAGTATAATTTGCAATCAAGAGTATAATTTTCTATTTGCAATCATTAGTAATTGTTATAGCTAAATCATTCGCATGCATAGATGAACGAGTTATTTTATAATTGATATTGTAAGATAAATAATTTTATAATAAAATTATTGCCTTGGGGAAAAGTTAACAATTTACTAAATTTGTTTATTTAGTCTCGTTATATCCAGTCTTTAAAAAAGAATGCAGAAAGAAGGAAATTAGAAAATGAAAGGCGGCAAGAAAGGCTTGTACAAAAGGAACGTATAGCAGAAGGTGAAGAGTTTAAGGACAAAGAAACGTTTGTAACATCTGCATATAGAAAGAAATTAGAAGAATTTAATAAAATGGATGATGAAGAACGAAGAATGGATTATCTAGAAGGTAAATATTTTTTAATGTTTTGAAAATTTATTGTTACATTTTTTTTCATATCATTTGTCAAAACTTTTTTTCTCTTTTTTATTGGTTTGATAACTCAAAATTTGGGGGTAGCTGCCATGGAAAAAAACCTAATTACAATTTTCTCACAATCAACTCTTAACTTCAGTGTAGCCTTCAAGGACCCAGACTGGTTTGTGAGTTACCGGTAAAAAACATTGGTCATGGAGCTGACTGTTTTTGTTAAAATATTAACTTATGTGCAAAATCGTAAATAAAAACATATTACAGGTTTAGGATAAATTAGGGGGGGGGGAGAAGGTACTTCTATTGCTATCATTAAAAGCTTGATATTAATAAATTACAATTTATACTGAGGTACATGTTTATGGCACAAGCAAAGAAATTTTTGGTGCTTATTTAAATATTTCTTCTAAGATAACACGCAGTTCATTTTTTGATTGACAACTACGATTAGTTTTGGAGATAGGTTAATGATAAAGTTTCTGCAATGTTATTGTATCATTTATTTTATGTCCAATCATAGGATTATAAGGTATGCGATATTAAAATTGGAAATAAACATACAATAAGGTTTGGTTGAAATAAGAAAATAATTATTGTAAATTTTAAAAATGACTTAATGATAATAATGATGAATAATACTTGTACACAGTTTGTGTTATAATAAGAAATATTCATAGATGAATAATTATTTTAAATAGTTAAAATGAAATGTTTAAGTGTCAAAGAATGCAACTGAGCTATGACAGATTGAAGTGATGTATCTATGAACACAAATCAACTATAGATAAGTGAGAACTTTGATGATGGGCACATATGGAAAAAATTGACTTAATCTAGGGTCAGTTGAAATTTTGTCAGTAAATCTTGTATATTTTTAGTTATATATTTTTTGCATTACAATTTACTGAATTATGACTAATTTGCACCACTGATTACTAAATAGTTATTAGTGGTGTGTTCTAGTAAATTATAAAGAATTAGTTTTCACCAATTCTTTTTATTTATTATAATTGTTTTCAGAGCAGTACAACTTGATGTTGGCTATCCTTTGGTACGAATATCTATTCGTTCTGGAGTTATATATTCTTTTTCTTTTAAAGACTGAAAACTAAGCATTTTTGGACAGTATGTAAAAATACTTTTTTTTCCCCTTTATAATCATTTCCCAAAGTTTGCCACTGTAATTACTGGACACTTTGTATAATAATCATCTGAAACCTTAATTTCTGTTTCAAAATTATTATTCTTGTTCTAGTTGCTGAAATTAATCATTTGTCATTTTTTCACTTATTTGTCCTAAAAAATCTGACTATATAATCTCATTGAATGAATTTTCTTAGTATTCAGTGACATCATAGCTGTTTAAAGATGCTTGTACTGTTTTTTCTACATACCTTTTGTTTTAACAATAATGCTATATCATTTACAAACAATACCGTCCTCCTTTTCTTCCGTTTCTTTCCTTCCTTTGAAAAAAAAAATACAATATTAAAATATTTTCACTTTGCAGAAATCGGTGATGTAGCCAAACAAAAAGATCTCAGTGGTTTCTACAGACATCTTTATAAATCAACAGTCGACAAAGAAGAAGGTAAAAAATCAGAACCAATTGAACCTACTCCCGAACAAACTCAATCGGTGAGTAAAACTGAGAAAGTCAAATCTTCACATAAAGCAAAAAGACAGTATAGGAAGCACAACCGTTCAGCAGAGAGTTCACTCGAAGAAGGAGAAGCGGGAGATTCTGATTCCTGTTCTTCCTCATCATCATCATCTTCAAGTTCCAATAGTGATTCCGCAGAAGAAGAAGTAAAATCTGATAAAGGTAAAAAACGGTCTATTGATGACACAAATAAGAATAAAAAGTCTGATGATACAGCAAATGATAAAAATAAAAAGATAAAAACTAAAGATATTGTGGAAATTGATGATAAAACTGTTGAAAAATCTAAACGGGAAAACAAGGAAAAGGATACCAAAGCTACGAAACCTGAAATTATTAAGGAATCCATTGAACAAACAAGTGAACCGATACCGAAGGTAAACATATGGGCGAAAAGAACGGTCGGAGCTGTATTTGATGATGCTCTGAAAAAATTTTTAGAAAGGAGCTCGACTAGACAAGGTGCATTTTAATGAAAGTGTCAATAACAATTATTGTTTTACCAGGGTTTTATTTATAGAGGTTAAAAAATAGTCTTGTAAATGAATCTGGTGGCTTTTTTAATTTTAAAGTTAAATGTAAAAGTGGGAAATCAATATAGTTTGATCCAGATCTCATTATTTATAAACCTTTATAAGTTTATTAAAGTGTGCAAGTATTCTCAAACAAAAGGAAATAAAGCCAGGACATGAATCTTAATCTAACATTTCTTTCATTAAAACTCAATAAATATTGTTTATACATTCTGGGACTTTGAATTGCAAATAATTTTCAGTTTAATTATAAACAAATATTGAGCTTGACTTGTGAGATCATAAAAAATTAAAAGAAACTTGAATACAATAATATATTTAGTTTAGATTTTGTATGGATGGGAGACACAGACTTACCTTGGAAAGTTGCCCTTTGTATTAGCTAATAGTACAATAATAGGAAAACACACAAAACAAAAAACACTAAAGTAATAATATTATATAACTCGTAAAATCAAATAATATATTTATTAACATGTTTTAACTATGTTGAATCACTGAAGATGGCAACAATGTCATTGAATCAGTAGAGAGTATAAAAAAGCCTTTGATTACAATAATTGGTCTTCGTTTTTATATATTTCAGAACTTCAGTGTTTTTTGTTTTTCTATTTGTGTACTGATAGGCAGGTACTACTACCAAAGACCACTTTCCAAGGTAAGCCTATGTTTCCTATTCATACAAAATCTAAACATAAACTTATTACAAATAAAACACAAATTTTCTTTTGTAAAATTCTATAATTTATTTGGTCTAGCCGACCATGGTTTCGCCAGTTACGGCATTGAAGAGGCTCTTACAAGACTAAATACAATACACACCATAACTTATTATAAAAGGTTGAGAAAGGCAGGAAATTCAGGAAATTTCTCAACCTTTTATAATAAGTTATGGTGTGTATTGTATTTAGTCTTGTAAGAGCCTCGTCAATGCCGTAACTGGCGAAACCATGGTCGGCTAGACCAAATAAATTATAAGAAAAATTGTGTTTTATTTGTTAAAATGGAATTCTATCAAGTACCGTCGGTCATCAGTATAAACAATATAAACTTATTATTCTGCTCAAGTTTAATTTTAATCAGTTTAACCAATTGACTTATACAAGGCATGCTTTAATGTTAAAGTCAGCTTCGCCTTGAAATAAAAAGAACTCGCAAGATAAAAATGATTTGTTATAACAAAGGGAAAAAAAATTAGATATATTTTTTTATAACATAATCACCATTTTAACTTTTATGCACTTTTTTCAACAGCTTCCTTATTTCATATTTGTAAAAAGTCCATGTCCACTTTCTTTATCTCGTTAGTAATCCCAGCCTTTAGTTTCTCATGTTTTTCAAATTTATATAATCCAAGCCATTTATTTCAGTACAAAATAAGTAATATTTCTTTCTTGTAGTTTAAAGGGAAAAAACCCTCTCTGTCATCATCCCTTTAGAAAAAATGAAAGAAAGCATAAAATAAAAACCCCCACCCCTTGAATATTCTAATAGTGTTAGAGCCGGAAAAGAACAAGAGTTGGTAGAGAGACCTGATAGGAAAGATAAAAGAGAGGGATCTAACCCAAGATTACATGAAAAAGGTCATTCGGGAATCTCTTGGTGTGAGATCAGGGTATAAGGCTACTGCTACACTAGCTGTAATTTACAAAAGGAGGATTTTATGACTATGGATTGTATTGCTCACCTCTGCGGTGTAGTCCACTAGTGTTAATTTCCATCTATCTAGCGTAATGATATCCTAAGTTCTTTAGCTCACTTTTCATCTTTCATGAATTATTTAATTTTAATTCAGAAGACATTATTTTATAATAAAGATACTTGTGACCTTAGAGAAATGCTTACACTAACTTTTATATTCTAAAATGTTTCTAAATATGCGTTTTAGCGATGTCTAAAATTGTGTCAAAAATAAGAGTGTTATTGCATTATAAATTTAGAAAGTATCTAAATAATTTTTTGAATTCTACCAGATGTCTGGATTCTTTTGAATTTCTGTTTATATTTTTTTTTTCTCAAATATATAGTACTGTATTCATTTCCACAGCAATTATCTGTTCACTGTAATTATGTATTTTAAGTCAAGTACTTTAAAATAGCATAAACTACACAAACTAAAATAGTTACAAACGCAAGTAGAAACGCTCAAATAAAACGTTTATCTATAACTGCCAACTGCAAACTACAGCTAATGGATTCAGAACATTGGGTCAAATTTCTGCCAGAAAAATGGAACCTGGTCTATAAACAGCAGTATGTCCTTGATGCTGTCATTGTAATTACAGAAATTTAAGTAAAATATGGCAAGTGTAACATAACAAGATCTCATTCAATCGATTGTATTTCATTTTCGTGCAATAAAATACTGTTAAAAAAATTGTAAATTACAGCTAGCTTAAGGTGGGTAATCGGAAATTTCTCAGCTAAATTTTTCTCGACCTTCTGTTTTTGAACCGTTCTAAAATAGACCCAACAATAGTGACTTCATGCATTATTTTACTGCCCCTAGTCCTTCGTATTTATTTAGGACTACTCGTATTATAATTGTGTTAAGGTGTTTGAGTGTTCATTGCATTTGTGAAATATTATGTAATGAAATATGACTGGATTATTTAGAATAGAAGTGGAAAGATATCCAGAATTATATGAACCTGGAAGAAATAAATAGAAATGCAAAAATTGAAGCATTTAAAGATAATTTCTTTAGAGTTTTACATTTAAAAGTTGCAGACATCAACAATTTCTTTGTTAATGAACTGCTCTGGGAGCCATCACGATGCTAGGTAGAAGTTGTTTTGCTGTTTTTTTTTTTAATCAGGAATTCACCGTTTGTGGAACGTACATATGAGCAAAGCAGTGAAGCCTGCCTGTGAAACTAGCCTTTATGGTGTAAAACACTAACCTACTTAAAAACGGTCTTTTGTTTTGTCCAAGTTTACAGAGTATGCTTCAGCATTAATAGTCGTTCCCACCAATTGATGCTTTTCTTAGCCCCAAGAACCAGAACTTGTTTGCTTAAAAACTTAATTACTTTCAGAGATAGTGAGTGTTGCTAATTAACTGCTATTTTGATTCCAAATTTATGTACGAAACCCAGGTTTCATTTATAGTGACGATGTGTTTGAACGGCCCATCTCCTTATTTTACAAAATGCTACAAAAGTATTCCAGCTAAAGTCATATTTTTCTGTTTATATCTGTTGGTTAACATTTTTGCAATCCCATCTAGCACACTTTTTTTTTGTAAGTATCTTGTCACAGTGTCATAAATTGCTGATAGTGAAATGTTAGGAAAATTTTAAGTCTATTCAGAAGCCTTAAATAATTTCACGAATTTACTGATTTACAAGAATTTTTTTATTCATTTCTTCCATATACCATCTGTTATTACTGTTGGATGAGACCGCCACAGTCTTCATTATGAACATTCGTTCACCCAATAACATTACCAAACTTTACTGTTACTTATAACATCTGGTCTATAATCCTCAACAAGTTACCTATGAATTTTAGCAGCACCCAACCGTAACATTTGGCACGATTATTCTTAGTACTCATTTTAAATAATTCACACACGATAACAATCGTGTATCAAATGCTGACAAAATAGTCAATGATGGGTTATTACTCCATGATAAAATAGTGAATGCTATCCCGCTTCATTGTCACAGTCTGTGATAATTTCGAAACAGACCTTACTTTAAAAATGTGTCTAATAATTATAAATGTAACCTATTAACTTACTTTGCCATCATTTGTGGGGTTGAAACAATTTGGTCTTGTACGTTGGAGCACCACATCATTCTGTTATTTTATTTCTATGGTATACGTAAATTAAAAAAAAAAACATATATTCTGTAAAATCAACTTTTTTAATATATGATTTTAAACTTTTATTACAAATTGCTTGGTGTTTTATAAGTAACAAAAAAAGGTTATTGTATATTAATTTGGTTTTAATAATGTATGTCAAGTATGCATTTATTAAGTAGAATTTTTAGAGTTACCAATGTTACAAAATATTATTGAGCACACTACGGAAAACAATTAAACACAAAGTTTAAGACAACCCACCTATAAATGAAAACAATCATGTAATTAATTTGTCCATTACATTTAGTACTTGCAAAGGTTCTGTACAAAATCAAAAAAAAAATTTGAGTCATTGTTTTAAAATTACAAAATAAATAGAATTGTTCAAATATATTGAATATATCTTGGGGTATTTTTTATTTAGAAACACCTATACTACCTACTTTTACGTGTACACTAATATAGTAAAGAGAGCAAGTTTGTAGAAGATAATCATGGAAACTGCTGCACTGATTGAAAAACTCAATTTGTCCTAATGGACATAAACTATATATTATTATAATATTATGTAAAAATGATTAGCAAATATTAGATTGAGCGAGTTGGACTCAAGGCCTCTGCCCACTTCAACCAAGGCTTATTGTGCTCCCCTGGAAACCTAACCTCTTTTTTCAATGCAAAGATCAAGAAGCTCTCCTGGTTTGTTGAAAGACCAAGACTCTTCTTTGCTATGTTGTCTGTATACAGTTATCATGTTTATTTTGTCTGTTTAGTTGGCAGTGCTGCCAAAAAAATTGTGAGTAAATGGAAAAAAGTCACAGTAAACCCTGAGCGCTATCAGTTTAAGTATTTACTTTTGAACACAGAAGCTCACTTATATTGAATATGTGTGTAACAATCCTGATGTTTGTAGCTGGATCTAGTCGTAGGTACGGTCCTTTATTTCATTGTTCTTATCTGGTCTCTCTTGTTCTCTTCCGACCAAGAATTCAAGAGCTAGGGGACCTTGGGGTTTTCACCTATAAATAACAAAAGGAAAAATAACATTGGCTTATTTAAAATACCTACATTGGACTAAATTTTGAAATCGAGTTTTGTCTGTTTTTAAGATATTAGACTTTTTAGGACCTTATCCTTGATTTATTTTCACTTTTTTTTAGGACTTTATCCTTGATTTATTTTCACTTTTTGACAACTCAAAATTTTTGTACAATTATTAAGAAATATTTATTGTTTGGTTTTGTTAATATAGGTATGTTAGTATCATGTTTTTGCACTGTTTATTTGTAAATATCTCAAAAATTAACATTTAGTGAACATTTTGCAATAGAAAACTAATTTTGTATCTTACTTGACTTTAGGGGTGCTATAAAGAACTTCTACCAAACTTGATTTTTTATTAAGTACTCCACCTCACTCCATATCTTGCCTTCTTCTTAATCTCATTTTCTATTGTCCTTCTCTGTTATTCTGGATCTACCAGGTCTTCTCCTTCCTTGTGGGTGCCGATCCAGTCATATTTTCCTTAGTATTATTTGTTTGTTTTTTTTATTGTTTCTGCATTATAAAATATACTAGAGATATGATTACTTTTAAAGACTGAACTTTACTGATGCTGTGCAATTATAAAGATGTGAAACTATTATAGTTTGAAAGACAAAAATCTGGAATTTTCGTTCAATCAGAAGAACCCGTCAAATTGTAACACATCTTTAGCATCATCAGTTTTTCTCTACTATCGCTGAAGGTACTATTTCAAATTTAACTTTTTGAAGAAATGGAAGTTTTCAATTCATTTCATGTTTAATAATATATAGGACACTTATAAAACCTATAGAAAGATTAAGTTAATATTAAATTATCAACAGTTTGTTTATTCTCGTGTAATAGTTTATCACTGGAATGTATAAATAAATAATCTTACATAATTCTTAAAATGTAATTATTTGCCTATTTTAAGAAATAAATGTATACGTTAGATTAATAAAACTTCAACAATGGAATATATTGCATCAGTAAGATATTTGTGTTAATTGACACACTGGAATTTATTGCTTCAGATAGATAATTTTTATATGACATTTTGGGAGATAGTTACAACACATATTTTATATAGTGGGCGAATCTCTAGTCTCATATTTTAACATTTCACATTGTTGGGTTAATACTTGGTTTGATATGTGACGTGAGCGATATATGACTAAGGGATATGCATCATATTTCAAACTACAATCGTATATTGAATTCGTATTGACGGACAGACAGTGTTCCGAAATTGGTTAATGTTATAGAATCGCGAATAAATGAGTTGTATGATTGAACTTTGCTAAACACTTAACAAATATGTTTTTACAGATTTCAAAAAAGGAGGAGGGTCTGTATTTGACCTGAATTGTTTTTTCAGGTATGTCCGCGTATATTTCCGGAACAGCTCGAGCAAATTTCATTAGGGGTGGTCTCATTTGAAAGGGTATCCTCCCGAGATGGTCCCGTTTCATTACTGACTTGATTGAGCCAGTAATTGCAAAAAAAAAGAAAAATGGCGCCTGATTGACATAGGCTAGTTGGAAATATTTTTATTTAATATTGATAAAATTATATTTGAATAAAATCAGTATGTGTTTATGTTAACTAGCCAGTACTTGTACGACATTTTTGCCAGTACTGGGAAATTTTTTTAAATTTTATTTAAAAAGACACCTCAAAAAACAAACTAAATAATTATAAATAATAATTTTTATAATAACAGTTGCAACTTCATAATAATTATATTCTTAAAATGTAAACTACTAGTAACAGAAACAAATATGAGTGTTTATATCTTGCTTTGTTTAAAGTCGATGCCACGATCGATTCAGCACTCACTTGAAGTATAAGAGTTCATTGGTTGAATGATCATGGCATCGACTTCAAATAAAGCAAGATATAAACACTCATTTTTGTTTCTGTTACAACTAGTAGTTTAGATTTTAAGAATATAATTATTATGAAGTCGCAAATGTTATTGTAAAAATTATTATTTATAATTTTTTTAGTTTGTTTTTTTGAAGTCAGTCTTTTTTGTAAAAAAAAAAGTTTTTAAATGAATAAATATTGTAAACTTTTATAATTATTAAGTAATCTTAAGAAAGAATAATTTCTCAAAATTAAACATATTAAATTCAGTGCATTGTGTGTTGTGTGCCGATATACTTGTCAGATTCATCAAAATTGGCCCCAAGATTCCACCAATAACAACATTTTGAAACCAAGCTCGAACAGAATACTTGTTGGAAGCACACTTCCTCTTCATCATTGTGCAAGGGAAGTCCTTTTTTGGGCTCTCTTGTCTCCAACGAGAACATCACATATACCAGATCGGTATCCGTCTGCAAGACGCTTCAAAAGAGCTATATTATTGAAAGAAACAGTTTTAACTTGCGTTTAGTTAAAATCAGTGCTGTCGTCCGTGGAATAAGGTGCATAAGTTATATTCAAAAACTTATAATACGTTTACATTTGAATAAATATATTCCTTGTATAAACTTAAAGTGGAAAGTAACTAAAGAGACATGTTAGTTTGAGAAATTTGCATATTTCATATTTAATTAATTTTTTTTTTAATATTGGTAAAAATAAAATTTGCCAAAGTATCGTTGACGGTGAAAGATACCAATGAGTAATAAATACAATTTGTAGTTTGTTTTTTTTTTTTTTTTTTTTGTAGAACATTATAAGCATAGCAGATTTGAAAAAAAAAAAGGGAAAAAAAATTAAATTTTAATGTATTCCCCTAAGAAGACAGTCATCTACTCTGATTCCCAAATATTATCATTGAACTTTTTTATAACTGTTATTTTAAATTTATATTTTCTTAAACATTATTCATCAGTAAGTTTTACAATTTTTATGTTTAATGAACTAAATTAACATGGAATAATTATGCTCCATTCTTAAACAATTTTACGCTGGAAGGACACAAAGTTTTTCACTTTTATAAAAAAGAGTATATTTTATTAATGCTACAATAAATTAATTACAAAAAATCCGTTCACTATGTTAATGTTCATCTCTGGTTGCACCTGGACATTCTGCACTGAGATCAGAATAATCTTCATATGTTGTTCCACACCACACACAATAGAAATATGTGTTGCGTAAATATAACGTCAACATTTCCAACTTCTCTTGAACCTATACATAAAAAAGAATGGATAATTATAATTAATAAATATTACAATCATTTTTAACTTCGATAATTATAATTTATTCAATTGCCATGATTTGAAATATATTCAACTATTTTCAATTTAATTCCTAGTCCTAATTCAGTGTTATTTTTTGTTCTAAACTAAAAAACTAAACTCTATGGCACAATAGTATGTAGGCTTGATGGTTTTTCAGTCAGGTAAAGTGTGGTTAGCACATAAAAATTCCCATCACAGTTGTTATGGTCTTCTCAACCAGAGTTTGGTACTAATTGTAGCTCCCCATATTTCCCTCATAACTCCATAAAGCCCCTGAGAATATTGAACCTGGAACCTCTCAATCATGAAGCCAGAGTGTTAACTAGACCTGCCAGTTCTTTTTTTGTTCACCAATACATATATTTAGAGGTCTTTTGTCTTGCCTGTGGCAGTCACATGTAATACTGTAAATACATCTTTTGGTAAAGATATAGAAAGGCGAATAAAGATATGAAAATATTAAAATAAATTAAAAATATAGTGAATTAATTCATTACAAACATTATTTTGAAAATGAAAAGTAGTATTTAAGAGCACAGTTCACTTTTGATTCATAACAACAAAAATACCAAATTCGCCTAAACAAGGTATGTGTGTCGCATTGGGAATTCAGTAATTTTATATTCACATCTCAAATAGTCACTTTTAAACATGAGTTTAAAAATAAGTAATAATTAACCGTTAAATTTCAACATAAAAATTATGGAAAAATGTAATTTTCAACCGTTAAATGGGTCATTCCGTATCAAATCAACACATTTAAATAAAAAAAATTTACTTGACCATCTCAGAAATTTTTGATGAAATTTGGCACAGAGGTAAAATTCATGTAGACCAAGAAAAATATCAAGGTTTGATTTTTTATGTCAACCCGTTTTTGAATTTTGGCCATTTAAATTTTTCAAAAATTGCTCGGTGAGCTTTTACTAAAATTGTAATTGCTCTTCTCCTAATTAAGCTAGAGATATGGGAGTGGTGTTATTTTCTTCTATTTTTATTGGCTTTACATTTGATATGCATCATCTAGAGGGTCTTAAAAGAAAGTTTTTCCAAAATTGATGGTAAAAATTTAAATTCCAAAAAGTCATGTTTAAAAAATTCCCAAAAGTAGTTTACTATAAAACTAAGCTGTTCAAATTATCCAGGTTTCACTCTAGTAATAATGTATGTAAAAAGTATTTCATATAAATATTAGTTTAATTATGTTAATATAATTAATTATCTTAGCTAAATTTTTGTTGACGAAAAAGTAATGTTAGGTAAGGTTAAATCCTATATTTACTTCATACGAAACAAACATGGCTTAACAATTACAGCCGTCATAATATTTAACAACAAAGTAAAATTAGTACCAAAGTTTTATCATGTATGCACAATTAGTATGACTGACAGTCAATAATAGTCCATATAAATTTTTAATGTACAATATCTAGTAGCTTGTCATCTGTAATTTTTTCGGTGACAACAATTCCTTACACTTTACTTGACATATTTGGTATTTTATAGTGTGAACTATGCTCTAAAATACTATATCTCTTTTTCAAAGTAAGTTTTTTACTAAATGAGTTTTTCAAAATTTTATATTTAATCTTATGGAACGAGTTAATATATCTGTACTGATTATTAATAGCACACAACGTATTTTATATTTCCTATTGAAATGACTAACTTTTTCCAATAATTCTGACACACAAAACTCACACTGGATCCCAAGAGAGCCATGATGAGGCTATTTTAAATTAACAATTAGTATTTAAGTTTAATAAATTATCGTCTAGTTACACACCAAATCATCCAAAAGGGTCAACCCATTTAGGCCTCGTCTAATCATGAATTTTAATTTCATCTATAAATTAACCACAAACATACTCGTACCCCCAAACTAGAGTTAACCCCAGGATGTTTAATTAATCATCCATAAGTTATTTTACAAGTTTAAAACTCGAATATAAGGGACCGGCCAAACACAATATGTCACATGTTGGTTCAAGGATAACACACTGCACTGGTTTCTGTGATCACTTGATTACAGTTTGGATCAATATCCATGACTCTATATTTTTTTAGCCATTGAAGCGAAGGAATCCGAAAGATTTTGAATGATGCATCAACATCAATGAAGTCATGAGATAGTAAGTCTTGCGTCCTCACAAAGGTATTCTCATGAATATTAACAGTTCATAATACTGTCCTTGTTGTTAGTAATATTGAGGATATCCATTGATAACTGCTTCCCTCAATATGATTTATTTCTCAGTTTAGGCTATCTTTACCAGATTAAATATTAGATCTTTCCAGTAAAGAATGAGCTATTCCTTACATTTAATAATTTCTCATTACACAGTGTGGCTATATATAATATCTCTGTGTATAAATTCCCACAATTTTCATCATCAATTTGAGACCAAATGAAATTCATACTTAGATGCCAATATATATATATATATATATATATATCCCCACTTCAACAGGCCTTTGCGTTGCTCTACAATTACCTCCGCTCACATTCTTTCCTGGTGGCCTCTTTAATTTTTTAATCCCCAACTAATATAACCAACGCTTTCTTGGTCTTCCTCTCATTCTTACACTGTTTACATTAACTTTTGAGGCGATGATGACCAAGAGGTTTTGAGTTAAGCTTCCTCGCCACATGTCCCTACCAACTCATTCTCCTAGTTTTTAAAGCACACTATATTTTGATATTCTCCATTCAACTTCCTCACATTGCTATCCTTTAGGGTAATAGACCCTTTAAATTACCTTCCATTCAAAATTTCTTAAAACATTTATGCTTGAAGTCCATATCTTAATGCTTTAAGTTTCCAATGACCTGATTAAGTCTTGTATATTTTAAGTTTTATGGAGCATGAGATAATCTAGGAATTTTATAGGAGCCGTTTGTTGGAGAGTGTGTACTGACTTTAACATGTATAACAAATTCTATGCTAGATAAGTAGTCTTTGGATTAATTTAACGATATCAAATTAGATTGTCTTTTGGTTGATTAATGATACAATGGTTGAATACGTCAAAATGTTTTCTTTATTTTAAAAATACAATATCTCGGGGAAGGGGAGCTTCGTGCTGGCCAAGAAATCCTGTCTTATACGCAAAATTATATACAAAAGAAAAGTTATTTAAAATTTGATATATTATGAAGAATTTAGTTGAAATTGTTCACTATGTTGTTTCGTTACCAGTATTTCTAGGTTCAACTTCGGTCGATATGACTGTGAAATTCACTTTTCCTCGCACACACAAAAAAAAAAACACATCTTGCTCCTTCAGCGTTTCTCTCAGCAGTCTCAAAAAGGACGGTCCGGTAATTTCAAGCTTGCCGGCTACAACTGCATTGATTTGAGTCGTCCATTCTTATTGGCCGGTGAATCCGTTGTCAAGGCAACGAGTTCATTATGTCGTGAAATTATTTTGAGTGTTTTAACTGTTTAGCTATATTTTAATTCCAAAAATGATTTGTAACAATTTTAATTATTCAAATAAACACTTTATATCGAATTATTACTTTTTAATCTTTTTTAATATAGGTCAAAATTTGACCACGTAATCTACACTCTGGCTTGGCTACAATTAGAATTCAAAATGTCTAACTTTCTGATTATAAATTATTTGTTAATGGCCTAATTTTACAAATTCTTTTATTTTACAACCTACCAGTATTTGTATGGTTTCTTACATTTTTTCAACCCAATTTTTAATTAGGGAGAGGTTATATGTATTCCCTACTTCTTTATCAGACTTGCTTCTATTAATTTGTACCATTATACATGTTCGTTGACCGTATAATCTGTGTTAATTGTATTCAATATAAACGTGCTTTTCTTTATGTGTTATAATCTTTAAATAATGATGACCTCTAAACGGAGCGATTTTAGTTGCATAACACTCCTTCATATAGTGATGATGAGCCCAAGAAGCCTGAAAGTGCAGTAATCCTGACATAAGTAACAGTGGATTAGTGAGACTTACCAGAAAAAGGTAACACAAAATTATTTATTATTTCTTTGGTTTGAATCTATAACATTCCATATCGTCTGTCCAAACCAAATTAATACGTAATCAGAATCAACCACTCCTCTAATCTCTGACAATTTTATAACGAGTTTAAATCTTCTGGTTATGTACCTCACTCAACCGAAATGAACTCTACAGAAAAATGTGAAATGTTACACCCTCATGCAGTAGATAAATGTGTATTCTGTATGTGTAAATGTGTCTGACAAAACTAACTGACAGTTTTGAAATGGAGCTGTAACTAATATTATCACTATAACAATGATTTGTTGACAAATTTCACGTATTTATAGAATTAATATTACGCAACTTAAATAACAATAAAATAAATATTATTGCAATTCAGCTCACAGAAAAGTCTTGTCCAGTATCAGATGTTTCTGTGTTTTCCTCTTCTGACTCTTCTTCTTCACTTGAGGAATTGTCATCATCATTATCTTTGCTAGAAGACTCTATTTCCTTGTTCTCAATAACTTCAGGCCAAAACCAGATTTCTTCTGGTGCAAGACCGTTCTAAAAAAATTAAATAATTATTAAAATATAGGTAATAAGGTATATAAAAAATAATATTCTTAATCTACTAAAAAATTTAACGGAACTCTACCTAAATATTGGTAAGAAATAATCGTCAAACACTGACAATGAACATGTTAGGTCAGTTTTAATTTATTGTAATCAAATAAAATTAAAAGCGAAAACAAAAATTACATTCCTTTCTTTGATAAAAATTAATTAAAGTAAAAAAATTAGGCTTATTTTAATGAAAAATGTAACTTTTATTGTAATGTGTAAATAAAATGTAACTTTGTAATTCATTTCTTAAAGGGATCTTTAATTAAAATAAAGTCTTTCCTTATATGAGATAATATATATATAGTTTATATTTTGTATGGATAGGAGACAGAGGCTTACCTTGGAAAATGGGCCTATTAAACTCGTATATTATTATGTTTATATTATTTCAACCCAGGAATAATAAATCACAACAGTTAAGGTGCAAAATACCAGGATGAAAGTGGTCCATGCAGCCGCTTGCAATTTTAACATTTTCTTGATGAAATGTATAGATAAACTTATATGATAGACAGGAGTAATCATACACACACAGACTTTAATTTGTAAAAACATAATTTTTTTCTTCTTTTTTTCCTTGTTGTTTAAAGGCGAAAAACCTGTCAGTCACCATCACCTTATAAAAAAAAAAAAGGAAGAAAAGACATAAACTATAAAAAAACCCTAGTCTTCAAATACTCTAATAGCGTCAGGGTCAGAAAAGAACAAGAGTTGGCCACGGGAGACCTGATACGAAAGATGAAAGATAGGAATCTAGCCCAAGACTATATGAAAAAAGGTGTCGTTCCAGCTATGTGCCCTCAGGATTGCCAATCTATAAGTAAGCCCCTGAGTCATAAATTTTTAATTGTTGGTATTACTTAGTGACATATATAAGGATAGGAGTGAATACAGCACGTTAAACTGAAGGTATTTGAAAACAATGAAAAACTTTATCTTTATAATATATATAATATTAGTTAGAATTTGTATGGACAGGAGACAGGCTTGCCTTGGAAAATGGTCCTTGGTATTACCTAATAGTACACAAGTAAGAAAACACACACAAAAAAACACTAAAGTTTTGAAATATTTCGTAGAGACTGTTCACTTTCTCAATCAGTAGAGAGAAAAAAAGTAGTTCTTCTTAACTCTACTGATTGAGAAAGTGAACAGTGTTTACGAAATATTTCCGAACTTTAGTGTTTTTTTGTGTGTGTTTTCTTACTTGTGTACTATTAGGTAATACCAAGGACCATTTTCCAAGGTAAGCCTGTCTCCTGTATATACAAAATCTAACCAATCTAATAGGCTACGTGCCCTATTAAATTCTAACATATATATATATACACAGACTGTTTTTTTTAAAAATCTTTACTACCTCTATTATTTAAAAGATGGAAAGAGATCACTTAATCTATTCTCAGGACAGTTATTCATCTTTAGGGGGAACCTTGGAATACCTATTTGCAAAATCAAAAATTCTTCCCCCTTCTCAAATTGAAGCTTTTTAAAGACCATAAATTTCTGTTTAAATAAATTAATATCAGCCAACGCATTTGTTGCTATCGTAAAAAATGTTATTTTGTAAGTTATTTACTAATATTTATAAAAATAGATTATCGCACAATGAAAATAGCTTAGCCGATAGCACTATGGATAACTGACTTCTTATTATTAAATTAACTAATAAAACTTTCTCGCAACAATAAAAATTGCTATACCAGTTCTGATAACCTCAATAAGTTATTGTATGAGTAGTACAAGAAATAATATTTAAGTTAATTGTTATAAATGGGAGCTCAGAGTAACTGAAAAGACATTGTCAAAAATCAAGGAAAGATGACAACGAAAAAAATATTGTAGGCTTACCTAAATGTTTATTTGTTCTAATTTTACTATCATAAAAACGATAAAACTTGTTCATTGCATGCTGTTGACTTTGTCCAATCTTAAAATATTGAACTTTGTAATAAATAGTATTTTCATAGTGCCAAAACCTATTTTAATAAAATTTTAGAAACTAACTTGCCCGTTAACATTTTGCGAACAAATGCATTTGGCCGATTTTAATTTTCTTAAACAGAAATTCATTGTTTTAAAATGCTTTAATTTGAAGTATCACAAGCCTTATGTGTCCATTACATATTTTTGGGATGGGGTGGGGGAGAGGGTTTTTTTAAATTTTGTAAACAGGTTTTCTAAAGTTCCCCTTAAAGGTGATTAACTGTCCCGATAATAGATTATGCATATCTTATTCCATTTTTTAAAATAATAGGAGATAAGTTTTCAAAAAATTATCTGTATTTACACAGTATATAAATAATCACAATAGAAAAAAAGATTTTTTTTGGAAATTAATGTTTTAATCACTCTGCAGTAAAGCAAAACATATGTGGCATGTAACTTGTCTATATATTGTATGCTTAAAAACAAATTCCAAGTTATTAAAAAAATGAATGCCATGCCAGCTGATTCCCACTTAATAGATCAACTGTGACAAACAGCAGTATTAGTAGTAATAGTAGCATGGTTTGATATAAATTTATTATTATTACAGTACTATTCTCGTGTTTTGATTATTTTACATTAAAATCTTTTATCTGTAAAAGTAGATATTTCTTGAAAAGAAAAAAAAGATTAATCAGCAGTTTGTCATTCTCACTAAAATAACGACTTGCATTATATCGAACGCTTTTTTTCTTAGGGTTATATTATGGTTCTCTTAAATCTATATAAAAGTTACCATTATTTTCCTCTCACTTTTTGGTCCAAATCCCTGCATGCTCGTTGACTCTGCTTTAAGTCTACTATACTCCTTCTCTCCACAGCTTGTTCTGTAAGGCGAGCTCTATAGTCCGCTACATTGGTTAATTTTTTAATAATGTCGCTCCTATGCTTAGCTTTCATTTGAGCAACTTCTTTCAGAGCAGCTTGCCTTCCTAATCCTTGTCTATCACTCTTCAATGCTATTGATATAGGTTCTATTCTCCCAGTACCTATACAGATAATGATATCATTGCAAAACCTTAATAATTAAAGTTTACTGAGAAATTTATATCACAATACTTATTAAAGTAATTTGTACCCTATTTTTTTATAGTAAGTCACAAAATTCAGTACACACTTATCTTTTATTGCTTTATAACAAATGTATTAAAACTTGTCCATTGGATGATATTGACTTTGCACAATCTTAAATATTGAACTTTGTAATAAATACCGTACTCTTAAAAACTTATTTTAATAAAATTCTAGAAAATAACTTACCAATTAACATTTTGCGAACAAATGTGTTGGCCGATTTTAATTTTCTTAAACACAAATTCATGTTTTGTAAAGTGCTTTAATTTGAAGTATCACAAGCCATATGTGTCCCATTACATTTTTTGGATGGAGTGGTGGGGTTAAGATCGTAAAATCTGTATTGTACGAATAATCAACCCACTCATTATCTTGCCTGTCTAGACATTATAGCTAATACTATTGGTTCTATATTCTATTAAGGGTCTATACTGTCCTAAGATATTTTATCTGATCATACTGGAGTAGAATGTATGAGTTGTCGCTTATAGTATTGAGTACCTCATACACAAAATGCTTAACCTTAACAGAGAGGTTTGACAAATTTAGAATTGGTTTAGCTAGTAATGACTGCCCTTTGTTTTATGATACCACTGATGTAAATACTCCATTCTGTTTTTTATGTACAAGTTAATGTTCAGCTTTGATGAAAATTGTCCATTACTGTAGTTGTTGTGAATAATAAGTATAGGCATGGACAAGCCAAACAGACTGTTAAGAATTGATTTACTTCTCAGTTGGAGAAAATGTGAATAATTCTTTTAATAATATATGGGAAGTCAACTTCAAACCCACTTGATAAAGAAAGAATATAATAAATCTATATGTGTCCATTCTAATACTGTACTTAAAGCTGTTATACTCTGTTCATTTGACGGAGGCGGTTGGAGAAAGGCACTACCTGCCCCGCACCCTCACGGGCAAGATACAGTGACAACCCCGCTCCCCACTCACACACACTATGACCCTGCGCTTATGTGTGTGAGTGGGGGAGGGGGCTGTCCCAAGTCCGACCGCCTTTGTCAAATAAACAGAGTATAAGATGGCTGCACACTACATTGAACTTGAACACTACTATGACACGCCACAACATTTTATGTTATTTTTTTATTCTGTTCTGTCAGTTGCATCTCGAACATTATATGACTGACATGACGGCATTCGACGACCACTGAAATGACAGGCTCAGTTTCGCTCGAGTATTGTTTACAAGAAGCTTTTTTAAGGCTGACCCATTAAAATTTTACAACAGCATGAACGTTTGATTATATCTTAGAATT